>JAJHSJ010000004.1:88773668-89392047 GCA_021015155.1 Magnolia officinalis
GGGAGATACCAGGTTATTTTGGTTGACAAAGTTGTGTAACAAGATCGTAACATCGAAGTAAATACTAGACAATTGGATGTAAAGTACCATGGTACCTATTTAAATGAATAAAGGAGACATACAAAGCTGCACTAACTATCATGGGCATTATTGCCAAAATCCTATGACTTGCAATTTACGATTTCCAATTTACAATATAAGTCAAATCTTAGGCAAAACAATTTAAATCCCTCTTTTGGATGAATCATACGATTTGAACCCTACAATTACATTTCAAATTACATTTATTCTTCTTTTTTATAATAACTTTGTGGCACTTTAAGAATCTTCTAAAATGTGTCAATTGTTTTATTTTATTCTTATAAGACATTAAACGATGGATCTCATGTTTAACCATAAACTGTGGAGCTTTTTTATAATTTCTTACCTCTTAACTAGTCGAAACACGAAATTGATATATGACCTATCTGGAATCTTTTTAGGGACGATTGCAATCATATTTGCCTATATTTATCGTGGTAATGGTGTTTAGGATTTGACTTCAGCTTAAAGATGTATACTTATTTTATTTATTTTTTTCAACTTACCTTAAATTCAAATTTTTATTTTCTAGAATTCCATTATGTGATTTAAAAATCAAAGCTTTATTTGATTCTTTGTATAATGATGAAAAACTTCCTAAAAGTTTTTCTTTTACTTTTTTCTCAAAGACCTTGTTTGGAACTTGCACTTTTTGATGTTGACTTTAAAACATGACAATGTTTATGCTTTTGAGGGGAACATTAATTTGAAAACCATAGAGTTGGTTATTGGTTCTCAATTGATGATGTCATGGTATGTTACTTTTCTGATGAGAATTGATGCAAAATGTATAATTGATGTGTTTTCTTAGTTTTTTCCTGATTTATTTGTAATTTATTCTTTTTTTATTTTAGAAAAAAAAAAAAAACTTATGATTTTCAATACAATTTGGGGTACGATTAAATTTGGCCCCTACTACAATTTGTGACATGATAATGACTATGACAACAGAGTTACTGAATCTATGCCTATCCATTGCCTATCTATGGTAATATACCCAGTTCTACAGTGATGATGAGAGGGTTGTTGGTGTCCTCCAACCAAGGGACCACATGTTAGAACCAGATCTGAAGTGACAGGATGGAAGATAGAAAGGGCCTACACTTGATCCATTTGTTCCTCGTATCTGCTACCACAGTCTAATCCTTCGTATAATGGTAGCCCACTTCATAATTAGATCAAATTAGAGGACACATTTGGCCCATGCTTCTAATTTTAATCCATGTTTGGACACTTGATAATTTGTATCTACGCCCACTTGATGATTCTAATTTTAATCCACGCTTCCACAGCCCATTCCTTTCATAAAATAGTGACCCACTTGATGATTGGATCAGGCTAACAGACAAGGCCAAGCCATTAATCATTGGCCCTGTCCCAGCCCAGCACACACACCAGAGTTCAAGCCTAGGGGCAGCCCTCAGGCCAAGTTTAGGGGCTCCAGCCCTGGCCCAAGGGGTGGGGCAGGGCTGTCCGACCGATTGTCACCCTTCATGCAAGTGTAATCAGTTACAAGCTCCAGCCCAACTGCAATAATACCAGTTCATTTGCACATAAGCTATAGACATTTTTAACAAGAAAATTTCTAATATCTTGCACCAAACATCATTTGCAATCATAATTAAAGATAGCTAATAAATCATATTTCCAATTACATAATCTTTTACAGCCCAAAATTTCAAGTTTTTCAAAAATATAAAAATAAATAAATAAATAAAATGATAAGACAATCCTAGCCATCTTATTAATGGACGATGTACAGTTTTATTGAAAATGGTTGGTGGATCAAACTCCATCAGTGAAATCGGATGGTTAAGATCATCGAATCATTGGGAGTTTCTAGGTATGCCCCATCCATAGAAAGGCCAACAATTTTGACTTCTAGACATATAGATCAGCATGGGAAAAAAAAATAATAATAAGAAACACCACAAATAAAATGCCGTTATGCAAACCTTTCCAATCAACACATCCACAGGAAGTTTTGCCAAATTATAACCAAGAGGTGTCAATTCTTCGTCCCCTTCAATAGCTCCAACCTAAATCAGTGCACACCAGCATAATGAATAAAAATAAGCAATATTTAAAATGTTATAATTTCACTAGTATTTGAAGCACCAAGTATAAGAGCATATACATAAAAATTTTGAAGTATATAATTAAATGGATCAATAAAAAGAAGAGAAATTAGAAACCAGATATTGTCCAACAGTACAAAAGAAAAGAAAAACAAAAGGTCCAACAATATGATGAGAATCTTTTCACAAAAGAAAGGGCTAACCAGCTAAATAACAAGGGCACAAAACTTTTAGAAAACTGATTAAAACCAAAGCAAGGAAACTAACTAAACGTAGAATATCAATCTATTAGGGTCCATGGGTCAACTAGTTGGCCAAACCATTCAGGTCAGTAGAGGGGGCCTAATCCATGGGTCAACTGGTGGGCCAAACCATTTGGGTCAACAAAGTGAGCCTAGTAGCTCCATATTTAAGATTTACAATAAATTGTAATCTTTAAATTTGAATTTTGAATTTGAAATAATAGTCCAAAAATCAATGGAATAGTTGGCCTTGATTGTAGGGAGTGAATTAGTATTGATTGTAAGGAGTAAATTAGTCTTAAGAGTTTGAATTTGAAATAGTTTGTTATAATTATTGTGGAATGCCACAATTACTCATGTATCTCTCAACCATTGAGGAAAGGAAGAGGAGAAATTTCCTAAACAATCGTTTGTTTGATTGCAAGCAAAATCAGTCAGTCCATCCTCGAATTTGGAATAGTTATCTTAATCATCCAAGTACAGTCGTATCACAATCTAAGCCTTTAAGGAGGCATCATAGGCATGGATGCATAACATACCGACTAAGGCCTTTTGTTGGCTTTTGTGCCCTCAATAGCCAATCAATGAAACTTCGTTTCTAGACCGATTCATACTAAAAGAAACCCTTAAGGAGGTATCACAGTGTGATTCACATTGCATTGATGCATACATAGCCTATCAGTCTTTATGCATCTTATGGGTATGTTTAATTATATAGCTTGGTTTAATCCAAGAGTCTATTCATAACATTGTAGCAAACCAAGTGCATTGGCTCAACAAGTGACATAGATGGATGTCACATTGGAGCTCCTTGACATCAGAAAGGTGACCGCAAAAAATGATGGGCTTGGGCAGCACATTAAGAAGGTTGTCATGGTACTAGATGGCTACTACAACAGTGATTGGCTAGTTCATAGCCAGTTGGAGTTGGCCACTCACATTAGTACATGAGTATGCACAATAGGTTCAGTTGGCACATCGAATTGGGCTCACTGTGAAGGAATGCACTTTGGTCTCAATAGGAGAGCATTCACTTCCACTATTGTCCATCCCCTATGGATGGCCTAGTGGGAACACTTTATATCCCAGGAAGTTTTAATGCAATAAAGTAAGCTCAAACATGGGGAAATACTTATGTATTATTGGGACTTCTGAAAGAAATTCCATAGGCCAACATTCTTGCAAATGAGATCCATAGGGTAGTCTTTTTACACAAACTGTATCACCAAGGAAAAGCATTATAAGTAATTGACCTAGTGAGCCATCTTTTGCATCCAAAGGATGTTTCAAAAGGTTTTTTGAAAAGGAAAACAAAGTGTCTAAATGTTTTTGTAAAGGAAAAACTTAAGCTTTGGAAGAAAGGGGTTATTGGAGTGAGGGAGGAAAAGTTTGACAGAATGGTGGAAGAAATTCATGAGCTTGACCTATTAGAAGAGGGAGGTAACTTATCAATGGAAGATAGAACAAAGTATCAATGGAAGATAGAACAAAGAGGGTTGATCTCTCTCTTAGACGTGAACTCAGGGCTAAAGAAGAGGAAATTAAATGGCGCCAAAGATCTAGAGTGTTGTGGCTCAAAGACAGAGACAAGAATACCCGCTTCTTCCATAGCATTGTTAGCGCCCATGCTCAAGGTAAAAGAATCTTCGGTTTGGTAGTTGGCAAGATTACAACTTCGGATAAAGGCAAGATCTACGATCCTATTGTCTACAAGTGTTTTTTGTCCAATGAGTTGTGGGAGGTTGAGGCTAGATAACCTCAAGTTTCACAAGATGTCTGATGAGGATGACTCTTTTCGCCAAGCACCTATTTTAGAGGAAGTAGTAGCAGCTTTACACTCGATGTGCGGGGATAAGGCCCTCAGCCCCGATGGATTTCCTATCCTTTTCTTCTAGAAGTTTTGGAACATCATTAAAAAGGATGTGATGGATTTTCTGGCAGAATTTTTCGAGCGGGCCATCTATCTAACGAGCTTGAAGCTTCTTTCATTGTCCTTATCCCTAAAGTGGAGGGGGCGAGCAAATTAAAGATTTCATGCCTCTCAGTCTTATAGGGAGTCCATACAAGCTTTAGGCAAAGATTCTTACTTCAACGTTCAGAGGCTTATTATCTAAAGTTATCTTAAAAAATCAAGGTACTTTCCTAGAAGGGAGACAGAATCTTGGTAGCTCATTGATTACCAGTACAAGTAGAAGATGAGTGGGCTAGTCTGTCAGCTAGATATAGAGAAGGCATACGATCACATGGACGAGGAATCCTTGGATTATATGCTCGATAGGGTGGGCTATGGTAAGAAATGGAGGGGATGGATTAGATCCTGTGTGTAATCTCCTTCCTTTTCTATTCTTGTAAACAGGTCTCCTAAACGGTACTTCAAAGCCTTTAGGGGGCTCAGGCAGGGTGACCCTCTATCCCCTTGTTCGTTATTATCAGAGAGGCCCTCAGCATGATGCTATGTAATGTTGTGGGAAAACGGGTTGTTCAGTGGTTTCAAGGCATCGAGTGTCAAGAATTATATTAGCCACCTCTAGTATGCGGATAACACGTTGCTTTTTGTGAGGTGGATGCAGCTGCAGTTGATAACCTTTGGAAGTTAACGATGTGTTTCAAAGCTATTTCTAGGCTGAAGATAAACTTGGCAAAATCTAAAATGCTTAGCATCCATCTTAGGGAAGAGGAACTTAATAGTTTTGTTAGAATATTCAGATGTACGTTCGGATTTTTCGCTTCTACATATCTAGGGTTGCCTCTTTGCATCAGGAAGCTGGCAAAACATCTATGAGATAGGGTCATCGAGAGGATTGAAAGGAAATTAGCTTCTTGGAAGTGTCAACATTTGTCATTGGGATGCCACCTAACTCTCCCCAAGGGGTGGTTTTTTCCAATATGCCTATCAATTTCATGTCTCTATTAAAATGCTCTAAATAGGTGTTGGCTAGAATTAAAATTTGAAGCAAGACTTCCTTTGGAAGGGTACTGGTGAAGGAAAGAAATTTCATCTTCTCATATGGGAAGAGGTTTGCAAGCCGATTTCGGTGATATGAATACAAGCTATGGAGGTAGATGCTAGCTACTAAGTATGACACTCAGGAGGGCAGTTGGCTCGTGATGGCTCATCATTGTAAAGGGCCTCAGCTATCTGGAAAGTGGCGGCGGCAACAGAATATTTAATTTGAAGGGGAATTTCTTTTGCTCTTGGGAACGGGTCTCAAATCCGATTTTGGGTTGATGTGTATTGCGGAGATCATGCGTTGCAAGACCTATTCCCTATAATTGCTCATCTCGCTCCCAACCGATTCATTTTAGTGGAGGATTGTTTTTCTATAGTAGGGGGTTCGGTGGTTTGGGGTCCTTGCCACAAGAATTTGTCGGAGGTCGAAATCGAGTTCACAAGTCTTAGAAATCCTAAGTCAAGATTGTTGATTGAGAAGCATATTCGACTGTTTGGTTGAGAAACCCTTCCAAGAAGTTCTTGGTTAAGTCTTTGTTTAGATATTTTTGAGTCGTGCGCCAACTCCCTCCTCATCTGTTCCATCATTGGTTCTATGGAGCGCCCCCCCCCCCCCCCCCCCCCCCCCCCCCCCCCCTTGCGTCATAGTTTTTTCATGTGGTTAGTGGACCGAAAGAGGATTCTCACGTTATATAATCTTCAGAAAGGCCCTCATTCTTCCAAATATTTTGTTTGATGTGTATGGATAATGAGGAAACGATCGACCACCTCTTCATTCATTAGCCTTTCGTTGGAAGGTTTGAAGTCATTTCCTTACTTTGTATCATACCGATTGGGTGATTCCGAAGTTCGGGGAGGACTACTTTGGGCCTGCAATGGAGGTGTTAGCAAAACGAGGAAAGCCACTTGGAGATTGATTATCATGGTTGTTTTACGGGTTAACCAGGGGGAGGGGGGGCTAGAAATGGGCGTCATTTCAACAATGTTTGTGAGGGAGTCGAGGAGGTTAATATAAAAGATAAATATCTAGTCGCGGAATGGGCTTTTAAGGTAAAGGCCGCTTCGGCCGGCCAACCTTTTTTAGTCCTTTGTCTTTCGCTTTTTTATTGTATTCTTTTCTTGCTTCTCGTGAGCTTTTTAATAAAGTGGTTGTTATCTGTGAAAAGAGAGAGAGAGAGAGAGAGAGAGAGAGAGAGAGAGAGAGAGAGAGAGAGAGAGAGAGATCTCTTGGGCTTCCACTCTCTAGTTGTTTTATGGTTGTAATAGGGAGTCCTCACGGTATCTTGGCAACCTATTTCGCAAATGATTCCTCATCATCTAAGTGCCTTATTTTCTTTTCTTTTCTTTTCTTTTTTAGCTTTGGGGGTTGGTGCTTCAACCTTTTTAATAACATTATCATTGCCATTCAAAATAAAGGTATTTTTCAAAATTGATCTTTTCATGTGCAATCCATACTAGACCAAATGGATAAAGATGAAACTGGGTAGGGGCCTAGACTCATGACTTTAATAAGGTCCAATTTAATATGTGGACCCTATCATTATAGAGTTCCCTGAAGTGATCTCCAACTCCAACAGACGAAACTCAACAAATGGGTAGAGCTCTAGAAAAGGTGTACAAATAGCAGTCAAAAGTGATCTTTTCATGAGCAGTCCATACTAGACCAAATTGATAAAAACAAAACCAGGTAGGCGCCTAGACTCAAGACTTTAATAAGGTCCAATTTAATATGCGGACCCTATCATTATAGAGTCCCCAGAAGTGATCTCCGACTCCAACAGACGAAACTCAACACATGCGTAGAGAGCTCCAGCAAAGGTACAAAGAGCGGCTCCTAAGCACTCATCAAAGCACTCTGGTCTACCGAAGACATAACAAGATAGTTCTGATGCCATATTTTCCAAGCCGGTTAGCTCAGCAATTTGGATATGCACAAGGGAAAATCAGCTCCCTTAATATCTACTTGAGGTATATTGCAATCTGAATGAGGCCATGGCTGCTTGGGACAACTTTTGCTTAAATGCTTTAGACACACATAAGATTCTGAAGGAAGAAGCTGACAGAAATAGGAAATGAGACACTAGGACTTTTCTTTTCTTCTTAAACACCAAAGAATGAAAACTAACCCCATGATATGATTGATTGATGGAGTCTTTGTTGCCTCAAAGCTGTTTTTCAAGCAAAACAACCGGCACACGATGATTTGCACACCTCATGATAAGCAGATTCACATGCATCTAGTACACATTGATTAACAAGAAATTGTGGATAACCAACCACATCAATTGATTTAGGCTATACTCCATGGATTTTCTGCATACAATATTTAAAAAAAAAAAAACACATCACAGACAAAACTCAATAAAACTAACAGATGATACCTCGTACAACGTGGCAATTGCCGAGGTAATTGCTTCTTCACGTGGAGGTTCTATTGCCTGGAAACACCCATATTTAACTAATTAAACATGTCAGCCTGATGAACTTTCTAGAGAAACTAAATACAAAAAGTAACATCAATTTATACATAATATTAAAGTAAAAACAGGGGAGATGGCATTATAATCTAAGTAATACCTCTGGAGATGCATGTGGGGAGAGAGAGAGAGAGAGAGAGAGAGAGAGAGAGAGAGAGAGAGAGAGAGAGAGAGACCTTTAACAAAAATGATGTTATATCACCAAGAGAAAGTGACTTAATTTGTAGACACAATTCAACCAATGGCATTCGTAACATCTCAGGTACCTTGAACATTGAAACAACATAAAAAATGAGATTTGTATATACAAATTTTAATAAAAACAATGTTGGATTGGAATATGAGATGACAAATTGAACATAATGGAAGCCTCAAACACAAAGAAAGAGTGAAAGTGATACCTGGTATGGGCGCATGAGTTTCTCAAATCTATGGCATGTGTAGAAGCAAAAGCAGATTCCTGGTTTTACACGCCCGGCTCTTCCTCGCCGTTGCCTTGCATTTGCCTGTGAAATCCAGTCCTCCACCATACTTGACATTTTCTATCATTAACAAAAGATGTTAGGACCAGCAGCAGATAGGATGAATTCAAATTTGTGAAGAAGAACTAACTTGAAATCGTAAACAATTGAATTAAAAATACAATGCTATTTTCTTCTTCTTCTTTTTCTTTTTTATATTTCTGTTAGAAAGCAGTGAACTTTGACAGAATGATTCTTCTCTTATTTGGTACTCCAATGCTCTCAGCATGAATGGAAAAGATATGCTGAACAGTGGAGAGATTTGACTAGACCTACCATTTAGGAGGTACTAATGAGAAGAAACTAGTAGTCCCTGAAGCCCGATAGTAATATATAGAAAACACATGCCAACAGAATGTACGCAATTCAACAAAGAGCACAATAGTTTGGAACATTCTGCAAACAGGCTCCCAATAAGATGATACCTAATTGATTTGACTATTTCAACTGCAAGTCACTGCAGACAAATTGGCCCTCTCATTTAACAACAATAGCAAATGAGTTCAATAAGTGCAAGCTCACGAAAGATGAATACAAATCGTACTCCCTGGCTCCAGTAATTTGCAACGACATATTGTCAAACACACGAGTAAAGTTTGCAAACATGTGAGTTGTGACATCCCAGGAAAAAATACAATGAGATCCCCAAAAAAGAAGTGCAGAAGACATATCGTAAAAGTGAGCAAAAACTGGAATGCCAAGAAAAACAAGTGCAGAATAAATTGCCTGCTCATGAACGAGATGAATACACCATGTGAAGAACCATGAATAAACACCACTAGTTTTTGCCTCAAAGATTTTTTTTTTTTTTTTTTTTAAAAAAAAACTGACCAAGAGGCAACAAGAATTCTGGAGATTCTAAGATTTATGTGGATTAATGTAGGCATCAACTGTTAGAAATGTGATGTGAATGGACATGCAGAATTATCCATTAAGAAAATATCGCAACTAGCAGGGTAGGCTGGCCATAGCAACAATTGGTTTCCATGGGACCTGTAGAACAAGAATCAATAAGCCAGGGAGGATTAGTCAACAACCACACTGCAGCACATCCAGCATGCACATGCAATGCAGGGAGAGACAGGCAGCAGGCACTAGTCAATGGAAACTACAAAAGGTAACAGGGGAGCGGAAGCTCACTAAGCTATGAGGACAAAATATTTATACTAAGAAAGAGTTTATGAGCTCTACAAGAGTGGGTCTATTTGCACAAGATGCAACATCTCAACTGACCTGACATATTAAACCAGAGGACCTATGCCCCTTCAAGAAATAAGGATCTTAGATCTCCTACAAAAATCATACTGGACTAACCCCACCCCCCAAATACAAATTAGACATGATATCAAACCAAGTAAATCATTTTTGCATATTTAACCACGTACCAAAACCTATTTGTCAATTTACCAAACAATTAGAGAATGCAGAACAGAATTAACTATAGTTGCACGAAACTGGAAGCGAAGCGGCAGCTGGGAAGCGCCTCTTTCAAAGAAAGAGGGGAGCGAGAGTCTGAAGCAGGGATTGTAAGCAGGAGCAGGACCCAGTTAGAAGGATCCTGCAACTAAGGAATTAACCAAAATGCCAAAAGAAAAGTTCCTTGAGTGAGATTGAGAAGGAGAGAGAGAATACAAGGGAAGGAGAGAGGAGAGAGAGAGAGAGAGAGAGAGAGAGAGAGAGAGAGAGAGAGAGAGAGAGAGAGAGAGAGGGAGGGAGGGATCAAAGAGGTGATGACACCCCTAGCCACTCCCTCATCACGGTGGCTTTCATAATATATGTGAATGTACACACATGACCCCCCACACTTAAACTTATACATAAACCAAAGCCTATTAACGTAAATTCTATTCTAACATATCAGCTTTAAGGACTAAAGAGGAAAATAATAATATGAAACAATAGCAACAATAATCTCCATGTGAAATGGGCCACACATGAGATCATTATGTCCATCTTGGTCCATTGAAACTCAGCCTTAAACTGGAACATATATATCATGAATACCCGTCTTGACAAAGAGAATCTAAATGCATGCAACCAAGAGTGATGCAGGACATGAAATTCAGATATGATGTGCAAGATTTCAGGCTTAAGATCACATAGTCATAAACAATTACACAAATTTCACATCCCACATAAAAAGTCCAAACATTCAAGTAAAGAGGAATCTATGCGGGTCCAAGCCTACACACGTTAAGGCTGGACCAATAAAAATTATAAACCAAACAATACTTAAAGGGAAATAGAAATCATCCACACATGCACGACAAACAATCCCTAAGCTAAGGAATTCACCAATTTCAAATCAAGGAACCCTAAGGTGAAAAAAATGGGCAAATAAATTAGAGCTAATGCAAACTAAGGCTAGGGTTTAGGAAATAGGAATGAAAAGAGGAAAACCAAAGGAAAACCTGACCCGGAGAAAGTTCCTGCGTGCAGATGGTGGCATCGGGCTAACGCACGTGCGCGGGTGGGTTGGCCGCACGTGTGATGGAAGCCTGCCTCCCCAAAGTGACACATAGGCCTTGGTCGGCAAGGGGAGACCTCCAATCTCTCCAAGTTTGACGACGATCCGACGTAAGGTCGAGGTGTAGAGCTCCGCCGAAGTTTCAACCCTCCTACAGGTCCAGATTCTGGAAACTGGCTGTAGGGGGATGCATAGCTGCAAAAGCTAGGAAATTCAAAGCAATGATGATGATAGAAGATGAGAAATATGGATGGAAGAGGGTAGAGGCGGATGGGGATAGATGTGGCTTCGTACCACGGTAGTTAGCCCTTCGAAGAAGGGAGGTCTTCGCACCCACTTTTGAATTCTTCTATCAACTCACGAAGAGAGCAGAAAATTAAAGCAGAATTTTTATTAAACTTGAATGAATGAAAAGAACTACAAGGGGTGCCTATTATAGGGAAAACCCTATACCCCAAAAACTCGCACCATGTGCGCAACCTATACTTGGCGATGAAGTAAACTAAAATAAGTCAAACGAAGAAATCTAAAGCGTTCACGATATTATAAAAATAACAATAAGCAAAACCTAAAATATGAAATCAATCGACGAGTGGGCCACGATCATGAGATCCCATGATGGCTTTTTTGACTATCGGGCCCACCCTTTTGAACCAAAACTTCGTGTCTTCTAGCTAGTAGGCATCCAGGACGTCGTCATCAAGCCAGATCGATGGTGGGGCCCTCCTTTTGCGTACATACGTGCGTAGGGGGGGGGGTGCGTGCGCATGTGCGCATGATTCCCCATCAAAGAGCCTCAATGAACACATTTGCCAACTAATCCCGAGACTTTAGGGACAACATGCAAATTTCCTTACTTGCAACTTTTTCTCTAATAAAGAAGCAATCAATTTCGATATGCTTGGTTCTCTTTTGATAAACTAGATTATTAGCAATATGTGAAGCAAGTTAATAATCACAATATAGCCTCATGGGAATATCAACCATAAACCCTAATTCACTAATCAACGTCTTCAACCAAACAAGCTCACATGTAAAATGAGCCATTGACCTATACTCTGCCTCTACACTTGAACAGGCCACTACACTTTGCTTCTTACTTCTCCATGTAACCAGGTCAAGTCCTACAAAGGTACAATAGCCTATAGTATAACTTTTGTTAGATGTGGAACTAACCCATTCCGCATCTGAATAACCTTCTACTTAAAGATGGTCAATGTGCCTACACGAAATACCATGACCGGAAGCTCCCTTCAAGTATTTGAGCATACGAGACATGGTTTCCATATGAGGAACACGGGGTACCTGCATAAATTAACTTAGTACACTTACAAGAAAAGTGATATCGGGCTGAGTAATCATTAAGTAAATCAATTTTCCAGCGAGATGATGATGTCTTCCCAGCCATTGTGCCCATAAAAAATAACACAGCCAAAAGCTTCCTACAAGTATATAAGTATACAAGACACGGCTTCCATATGAGGGACACGAGGAACCTGCGTAAATTAACGGACTACACTTATAGGAAAAGTGATATTGGCTTGAGTTATCATCAAGTAAATTAATTTTCCAACGAGATGACGATGTCTTCCTAGATCATCATTCAATTCTCCCTAATCCATACAAAGCTTCTTATTTAGGTCCATAGGAGTTTCGACTAGTTTGGCTCCCAAAAGACCTGTCTCGGTCAATAAATCCATAACATATTTCTAATGCGAAAAATTAAATCCCACCTTAGATCTTGCTACCTCAATAACTAGAAGTATCGAAGACAACCCAACCCAAGTCCTTTATATAGAAGTGCGATTATGAAAATGTGTCAACTTCCCAATACCCATACTATCATTACCGGTGACAATGATATCATCCACATTCACTACCAAAACAATGACGCATGCTTCACCTTGCTTTATAAAGATAGAGTGGCCAGCCTAATTCTGTTTCATCCCATATCCAAATACCACTTTATTGAATTTGTCAAACGAAGCTCTTGGATATTGTTTTCAACCATTAATTGACCTCTTAAGTTGGCAGACTTTCTCTAAATCCCGTTGAGCAACAACACCATGCGATTGCTCCATATAGAATTCTTCAGTAACCCATAATGAAACACAATCTTCACATCAAGCTGGTATTAGGGTCAATCCAAATTTACGGCAATCGAATCAATTACACGAACATAATTAAGCTTTGCCACAGGAGAAACTTTTTCGAAATAGCAGAATCTTAGGGATCTGAGAGTACCCTTTAATGACCAACCAAGCCTTCAAGTGTTCCATTGAGCCATCAGGATTTCACTTAACCATATACACCCATCGAACTCAACCGTGCATTTTCCAGCTGGTAAGTCAACTAGAATCTAAGTTTGATGGTGATGGCGATCAATCATCTCATCTTCCACTGCTCATTTCCATCCAACATAACTAAGAGCTTCCTGGAAAGAATAAGGAACAAACACAAACAAGTACAATAAATTTGAGAAAAGACAAGGGTAAATCATCAAAGGAAACAAAATGAGAAATAGGTTGTTGAGTGCAACAACATATACCCTTGCAAAGACCAATAAGTATGTCACCTTCATTAGATGCTAAAGGAGATTCAGAAGGAAGATGATCTTCAAACGGAGCAGGATAATTGGTGGAAGCTCCAATTAGATGAACTTCATTACCACACTAGGAACATCTAGAGTAGACTTGCAGCAGTTGGAACTAAACATTGTACGAGCATTTCATCCGATGCAAGTAATCTGTCGGGCACAAGGGGAAGAGTAACAAACAGCTCTCCAAACTGTAATGACTTATCGTCTTTAGAAAAATAAGGAGTAATTTTAAAGAACGTGACATTAGCTGAGAGTCCGAGACATAATGTTTGTGAGAAACAGGATTGTGGCATTTGTATCCTCGTTGGGTACATGAGTATCCAAGAAAGAGACACTTGATAACCTTTGGTTCTAACTTCTCAAGAAGATTATCTAATTGATTCACAAAACAAGCATGCCCAAACACCTTGGAGAGGATAAAACATAGGAATACCAGGATGCAAATCAAAAAGGTGATATACTACCTTTCCAAAAAAGGTGATTTGTCATCCAAAACAAATGGAGGCATTCGATTTATTAAATGGCATGCAATTAAAATTGCATCCCACTAAATTATTTGAGGAATCTTCATACAAATTGCAAAAGCCTGAGCAACCACTATTAAGTGCCGATCCTTACATTTAGTGACACCATTTTGTTGTGGTGTTTGTACACGAGGTTTGGTGAATAATGCCATGAGGTGAGAGGTATGAATTAAATTCATGAAAATACATATTCCCCAGCATTATCTGAAATTCTTTAAAGCAGGAAAACATTTCACAACTACTTTTCATTAAATATAACCACGTAATGTGGGAATAATTGTCCATGAAAATAATGAATTACTTGAGATCAAATGAGTAATACGAACAAGACCCGATACGTCATTAATGTAGTAAAGAGAAATGGCTATCACGCCCGCACAAGGCGGAAAAAAGAGACTTTGTGTGATGCTTGTCTTTGCAAACTTCACATTCTAACTCAGACAGATAAGACAATGATGAAACAAGATACTTTAAACTACTCAATGAAGGGTGACCAAGCATACAATGCCATTGATGAAGTGAAACATCTATCCATAACGCGGTGCCAATTACTCCATTGTCAAGATAATAAGGACAATTTGTTTCATGTCCTCCACTGATCATTCATCACGTCCTCATATCCTGAAATTCACAATAAGAGGGATAGAATGTAACAGAACAATTCATGTATCTAGTTAGCTTACTGACAACCATTGTTAGAAATATCCCCAATATTGTCCTATCTCCAGCTCAACGATACCGATAACACTGGTGGTATCAGAAATTCCAGGTATCGGTAATGTATCGCCAATATTTTCGACTGTGTAAATTCCATGTGTCACTTGTATTGCCAATGTATCGATATCACCAATGTATTGCCAATATTTTCGGCTGTGTAAATTCCAAGTGTCATTTGTATTACCAATGTATCGATATCGCCAATATTTTCGACTGTGTAAATTCTACGTGTCACTAGTATCGCCAGTGTATCAGATATATTTCGATAACATCATCAATGTATCGATATTGCCAAAAATATGTTTATTAAAAAAAAAAATCCCATTTCAAACTTTTTCTGGGCGCATAGTTGTATGTAGTGTTCAATTTGTTGACGATAATATCGCGAATTTGTTGTTATCGCAACATGGGCGATATTGAGACCACAATCTTACATTTCCTTTCGAGTTTTTGACAATTTCTCGGCGAAATATAGTGTGTTGTCAATATTTTGAAATATCGATGGATGTTTGGATGGAAGGTTGGATGGTTAGAGAGATGATTGGATGGATAGATGGGATGGATCGAATGGTTGGACTGATTTCTTACGATAGCACATGCTTCTAGGCCCTCATTAAATGGAAACTTATTTTGTATGCATTATTTTTGCAAATTTTTTATTCCTAAATATGCAAATATATGTATTTTCAATTGGATTGATTTCCCTAATGCTTCCTAGCATTTTTTATTATCGGCGATATTATTAGTGATATCAATATTGTCTTTCTATCCTCAGTCAGCGAAACTTGTAGTGATACCGATACTTCAAACATTGCTAACAACATACATAAAGAATATTTAGGAATATATATGATTGATGACGATGGAAATGATTTGAGTGGGATAAGTAGAATTCTCTAACTGAGACAAGACAATATGCTTACTAGTCATATATGGTCTAAAGCACTAAAACCAATAACCAATGAACAATTTCAAAGGCAGCAGCATACATGGTTGAGCAAGAGTAGCCGTGGAGGACACATTGTTGGAGTGATCTTGTAGCAATTTGGCATACTCATTCTTAGACAGGGTAATTGTATCACCTACCGTACTTGATTCAGAATGAGCTTGAGATGGGCTGGACTGCATAACCCTCGGAACCGTCATCAGAAGATCAAAGTTAATTTCCTTAAAGCTAGTTTACTAATGAGGTTCTAACACGCATGTATTACATAGTGTTCAACCCCTATAGTGTATAGCATAAGCTACACAATACTTCTACTTTTTAATTAAAAAGTAGGGGAAATATAATAAATAGTAAGAATAAATGTAAAACAATAAATAA
This sequence comes from Magnolia officinalis, assembly GCA_021015155.1. Lineage (NCBI taxonomy): Eukaryota > Viridiplantae > Streptophyta > Magnoliopsida > Magnoliales > Magnoliaceae > Magnolia > Magnolia officinalis. Next base: position 88,789,649 of record JAJHSJ010000004.1, read on the forward strand.
ATAAATAAATAAAAGACAGCCACAATACAGAAAAATGGATCACCCCTATTGGACAGGACGGCCACACCATAAAAACAATGGCCAACTGTGAGCCACCTAAGAAAATCAAGCCTATCCAACCATCAAGTGTGCCACGCCATAGAAAATAACGCACAGCCACCCAAACATCTCCATAGTCCATACAAAAAAAGACATTGCATAGCATGCTACACAAACACATTGCATAACAGCCAACTAAAACACACCATAGCAGGCCCCTAAAACAAAAACAAAAAATTGCATCGAAACCTCTATCCTATAACATAGCATAGCAACCAGCCTCCTAAAACGGAAAAAAGAAAATTTTGAAAAATTCCAAAATAAAGCATAAATCTTCATCTGAAATGAAAGAGAATCCATTAATAGATATTCAAGGGAAAGAACATACCTCTATCAAGCTCAAAAAGATATTCAATCAATTAAAAAACTGGATATGTTAGCTTTGTAGCCGTACAAATGTGAAAAGGGGGGAATCATTTTTTTCCCATTTCAACTCCACTACTCTTGTAAATACAAAAAATGGACCTTCTTCCAGGATTGATTGATTGGCCAAAATCTTCTCTTCAATGGCTTTGTGGATCGAGAAAATCAAAAGATTAGGTTTCGAGGGTCGGAGGGTTACGTGCATTTTGAGTTAGGTTTCAAAACGTATGTTTTAAAGATTTTTTATGATGTGAGTTCTATACCATTTGCAAATAGTCACAAGTCAGCTATACACATGGAGGCCCATTTATAGATGGTTAAGATTGTTTGGCATTAGTACAAATACAAATATTTTCCATCTACAGTAGGACCCACTATTTGTATGGCCTGGATAGCTCTACATCATTGTCACGTGTGAGAAGGATCACCACCATTTTACAATGACAATTGAACTAACAGCATTAAACTTTGTTTCCTTTTTTTAAAAAAAGTATAGCATACGTTACACATTGCATAGCTTGTAGCGTATGTTGCAGCCACTGTAGAGTAGCATACGCAACAAGGGAAATACGGTTGCACTATGTAATGTCGTAGCATATGCTACAAGCACTATTTACAACATTGGGTGGCCCAAAATGAGAGCACTACCGATTGGCATGACCACGACCACGGCTACTATCTAAATTAATACTATGACCTCAATTATTTCTACCACCAAAAGTACCTCCCTGTGAATCTCCACCATCAAATCATTCATAAAAACTGCAGCCACTAAGACTTTCACTATCTCTCCTAGCAGAGGTAGAAATAAACTCCAATCGATCATATGTAAATAAACTCGATGCGTTCACACTAATTGCACGATGAACACAAGCAAACGCCTCTATAATAGATGAAATTTCACTACCTCCAAGGATTTAAGCTAGAACGGGTTCAAATTTAGGGTGAAGATGAGAAAGGAATTTAGCGGCATGAAATTCCTTTTGTTGCCATCTCATTGTCTTATAATCAATCGACAAGGGCTGATATATGTTCAGTTCTTCCCACATACCACAATGCCAAATAATATTCACCTACACCCTTATCTCCTTATTGAAATGTAAAGAGGTATTGAAGCAACTCATATATACAAGTTAAATTCTTCTCACCCAAATACGTATCTTTCAAATTTTTCCAAAATTCCTTTTTCATTTTAATATTTGCACTAATATGTGTTCTATGCTATTATTCCATAACAAATCTCTAACCTGAGCATCATCCACCACCTAATCTTCATAATCTGTTGTGCTTTTATCAGGCTTAAGAGATGTGAGATTTTTAATTTCCTTCTTCCTATAAGAAACACTTCTACCGGTGTAGCCCATTATAAATAATTCGCACCATTGAGCTTGTTTGATGTAATTTGAAGAAACATTGACTCAGATGAAGTCAAAAGACTGCTCCTAGCATCATTATTGGCATCCAAATTAAAAGAAGAGACGAGATCAAATATGCAAGGGAGAACTTAAAACCCTCAACACTTACTTTAAGAGAGGATAGATCAATGATCACCACCACATACCATACCTGCCGGTTGATGATGAATGTGAAGAACCCTTCACTTTTATTCACAGTCTCTACATCCTCACTTGATCTTAAAATCATGACACAGATGCACAATGGCCCACTTTGAACCATCATGATTATTTGTATGAGAAAGTGGGCCTCAAACACGTGGAACAATTACACAACCCACCATATGGTGGTTGAACAACAAATGAATGAGATTTGTGTAAATCAACCCCCAAACAATTTAGGCTTTCATCTTTTAGAGAGAGTGAGAGAAAAAAAAAAAAAAAAAAAAAAGCAAGAAAAAGAGAGAAAGCTCAAAAGAGGTAATGACGCCCCTAGCCTCCCTTATCATTACCGTTTCCATAGTTTACGTGAAAGTACAAAAATACCCCTCATGCTTAAGTTACTACAAAAACCAATGCCCATTAACTTAGACTCTAGTCTAACACATAACCTTTAAGAACTAAAGAGAACATAACAATATGAAACAATAGAAACTATAATCTCCATGTGAAGTAGACCACATGTGAATAGTGTTTGCAAAATCATTATCGACATATGTATTGCACCCCTGGAATATGGAAACATATCAGTATCACAAGGGAAATATCACATGTATCAAGGAATGTATCGTTGTCCAAGGGAAACATTGGGGCAATCATAGAATTTTTCAACAAAACTTTAGGTGTTAATTGAGACATGATCGCACACTTAGAACTCAAAACATTATATAAAAAAAAAAAAAAAAAAAAAAAAAAAAAAAAAAAAAAAACAAAAAACAAGTATGCATAATTAGTTTCCATTACATACGGTTTAAAATATGCACTACAAAACAAAAGTGATGCACCTAATATCTAAAAAGTTCATGTAATTCAAAACACATACAATCCAAGCACCAAAAACAAACAATAAATCCAAAAACCAAAAAAAAAAAAAAAACTTCGGATAAGTTTTAAAAATGAAAAGACATTTTAATTATTTTCACCACCTCAATTTAAAAATTAAAAAAAAAATCAAAAATCAAAAATTCAAGAAACCGTCTCCAATCTATAGATCGGCCTACACGTAGTGCCCATTGACTTTTTGAAACCCTACTTGCAATTTAAATAGGTAATAACGGAAGAATTTTGGATTTTCTCCAAAATTTTCCGCTTTCCGCAAATTTGAGAATCCAAGCTTTAAATCCATGACCTTAAATGCAATATATGCATAACCAAGATTTAGTAACTTTTTTCTACCAAAAACGAGCAAAAGAGTAATGTGAAAACAAAGAACACAAAAATCTTACAGAAAGGGTTCTAGCCCTTTTCCACTCTTCAATCGCAATTTCTCCACCCAAACCTTGATTTCTCTCCAAACAACTCAAAAGAAGTTGTCAAAATCCTACCACAGAGGATTCCACCAAAAAAAGGAGGAGAAAATGGAGTTTTGGGAGATTTTTTCATATTTTTTAGTTTTTTGGAAGAGTGGTTTGTTGTCTCGATATTCTCCATACATATTGCATGTATCAATGATATCGAGGAATATTTGTAAACAGGCAGATATTTTCATTGTTCAAAGTATCCCCGATATTATTGAAATATTCATGATATTATCCATATCTCCAGCTCGGCAATAGTGATAACACTGGTAGCGATACCAATAACATAGGTAGTATAAGAAATTCCAGGCATCAGCGATGCATCGAGTATCACCAATATTTTTTACTGTGTAAATTCCAAGTGTCGCTTGAATCGCCAATCTATCGCTAATATTTTCAACTATGTAAATTCCAGATGTCGCCTGTATCGCTAGTGTATCGGCAATATTTTGATAATATCACCGATGTATCAATATCGTAAAAAATCCCTTTATTAAAAAAATCCATTTAAATTTTTTTTTGGGCGCATGGTTGTATGTAGTGTTCAAATTGTTGACGATAATATCGTTATATTATCGTTATCGCAACATGGGCGATATCGACACCACAACCTCTCATTTCCTTTCCAATTGTCGACGATTTCTTAGCGAAATCTCATGTGTTGTCGATATTCTGAAATATCGATGGATGTTTGGATGGATGGTTTGATGGATAAATGGGATTGATGGGATGGTTGGACTAATTTCTTACGACAAGACATGCTTTTAAGCCCCCAACAAATGGAAACTTATTATTTATGCATTCTTTTTGCAATTTTTTATTCCTAAATTTGGAAATATGTGTATTTTAGCATTTCCTAAAGTTTTACTAAAAAATTCCATTATTTTACCCATGCATTCCTAATGTTTCCTCACATTTCCGATTACCAGCGATATCACTATTGTTTCCATATCCCCGGCCAGCAAAACTTGTAGCGGTATCGATGCTTCAAACACTGGATATTTTATGATATATTCATGTATCGTTGATATATTGAATGGTACATACGATACTTTCGTCAAGATCGCGATATTGATAGTATGAACCGACATATTAGCCGATACTATCGATACTAAAAACACTGCAGATGAGATCATCATCGTCCATCATGGTCTCTTAACCAAAAAACATACCTAATGTACCTTTAAAAGTTTGAACAAAAAGCCCACAATGCATACAAACACATGCCTTACATTTAAAACCACTTGAAAGTTGAAACATACCTAGATCAAGGTGTCCCGTATCCGTTACGATACGGCCGTATCGGCCGATACGTAACGGTAACGGTTGACACCGTTACACGATACGGGGTCGAAACGGCCGTTACGGATTTTTGTGACCGTAACGGCCGTTACGGGGCGTTACGGGCCATAACGGCCGTTACAGACCCGTAACGGCTGTTACGGGCGTTTATATTTTTTTTTAAAAAAAAAAAAAAAAAAAAAAAACCTTACCGTTTTCCTTTCTTTTCTTCTTCTTCTCTTTCTTCTTCTTCTTCTTCTTCTTCCTTTTCTTCTTCTTCTCGGGCAGCTGCGGCTGCGGCTGCAGCCTCCTCCTCCTCCTTCTTCTTCTTCTCTCTCTCCCTCTCTCTCTCTCCCTCTCTCTCTCTCCCTCTTTTTTCTTTTCTCTGTTTTTCCCTCTTTTTTCTTTTCTTTCCCTCTTTTTTCTTTTCTTTTCTTTTCGGTTTCCCTCTCGCACCCTTTTTTTTTTTTTTTTCTGCGGGTGCACCACGCACCAGCTGCTATAGGTACGTGTCACGCTACGACGCGCGCTGACACTCCTCGAGCTTCGAGTTGTACGAACGGTTCGAAAGAAATCAAAGTTACATGGGCTCCACAGTGATGTATTTATATATCTACACCGTTCATCTATTTTCAGATATCATTTTAGAGCACTACTAAAAAATTGAATTATATCCAAAGATCTTCTGGACCACACCAAAAATAGCAGCGGAAATTATGATTTTCAACGTTAAACAATTCGTAGGCCCACCGTAACGTTTATTTTCCATCCAATCTGTTCATAAGGTCAAGAAGACCTAAATGAAGAGGAAAAACAAATTTCAAATTGATCGAAAACTTTTGTAATCCCAAAAAGGGTTTCAATGGTAGACGTTCAATCCCCCCTGCTTTTTGCAGTGTGGTCCACTTGATAATTAGATCTATATTATTTTTAGTGTCAAGCCTTAAGATGAGCTCGTCAAATGAATGGACCGTTTAGATATAACACATACCTCATGATCAGACCACGTGACTAACTCACGTCAATACAGGTGCCTCACTGACGCACACCTCCTCACACGCGTTCAAAAATAAATTGAGACTTTTTTGTACACGTGCTGTATGGCCCCACCGTGATGTGTATATTTTATCCATGCCGTCCATCCATTTTGCCACATCATTTTAGGTCATAATTTAAAAAATTAGGCAGATCCAAATCTCAGGTGGACCACACCATAGGAAACAATGGTTATAGAATGCTCACCATTAAAAATTTCTTAAGGTCCACTGTAATATTTACTTTTCATCTAACCTGTTAATTGGGTCACATTGATGTGGATGAAAGGAAAACACACATGTCAGCTTAATTTAAAACTTTTGTAGCCCCCAATAAATTATTAATGGTGTACGTTTAATTATTGTTATTTCTTATGGTGGAGTCCACCTGAGCTTTGGATCTGCCTCATTTTTGGGCTCATGCCTTAAAATTATTTGGCAAAATGGATGGACGGTGTAGATATAACACATTCATCATAGGTGGGGCCAAAATACTTGACACTCGTGTGCTACACTTCACAATTCGAGGCCCACCTAATTCGAGCCCTTAAAAATTGTACACGAGACATGTATTAACTTAAAATTTGTCAATTAAATTATGGACTGTAATTGCTAATTCACAATGCCAAAATCAAATTATTTGAATAGTTTTAATTGTTAATTTGTGGACGCTTATTTTTTAAAATACGGACATTTGATTTTTTTCATGATTCACTATCTAATAAATGTCCATCAATTCATAAGTGGGATAATGTCAATAAATTGCATGAATTTGAAGCTGATTTGGGGCATGGATTTGTCCTCCAAGTCAACCCCAAATTGGCAACGCCATCTACCTGAATTTAATTTCATTTTTTAAAGAACTATTGGGAGAAATGAGATTAAGTTGTTAAGTATATAAATTATATATTTAGAAAATTAAATATATGAATTTTGTAGTCAAATTCAATTTACCTGATTAAAAAATTAATCAGACAGTTCGATACAACTTCTCACCAAAGAGTGGACCGTTACACCACCATAAACATGTTCCAATTTAAAAATGAATGCATATTTGGAATGCTTAGAATATTCCGGATTTAATCCATATTTTTTCATATTTTTTTGGCAAAAAAAAAATTTTACGCCGTTACGGGCCGTTACACCCCCGTATCGCCGTTACGCCCCCGTATCAGTATCGGTTTCGGAGGGCACCGTTACGCCAACCGATACCGATACGGGACACCTTGACCTAGATCATACAGAAGATTGGCCAAATCCATTTAGAAAATGTCACAAGTATGTATTTAAGGATGTGACAAAAAGGTTTCAAGGAGGTAGGAAAAATTTTGCAACATATTAAAAACTAAATGAGAAAGAAACTTATGATTATTGGATCATGCAAAAAAAAAAAAAAAAAAAAAAAACAGAAATACTATCTAGGAAACTCATATACTTGTGGATATGGAGCTTACTTCCCCAAGATTTAAACTTGAATTCTACTTGAGTTTGAACTCTAGACACACTAGGCTATAGGCTCAATTAAAATAATATTAAGAAACATTTTTTTACAGGATTTCACTTGTGGATTGTTACAAAAACTGCAATATACTCTCAATGATGATGCCCATACTAGGTACGTATCAAGAAATCATAAACGAAACAATTTACACCTAACATAACTGACTAATAACCATGTGTAGACCTCTCAATATAATGTTTAGCTTATTAACCCATCCATCCTTGAAGAAGGATCCTCATTTGTTTAAAGATGAGGGAGTTGTGAAATTTTTCCCAAGTACTTACTCTGAGCCCAAGCTAATGTTCAAGCCAAAGCCCAAGCTCAACCATAAATCAAGCCCAAATCACAGCCCAAGCCTGACCTTGAACCAAAACCACATGCAAAACCCCCAAAATCCTCTCAAGTTGAGCTCAAAGTCATCTAATAGGTTTCAGAACCAGCCCAGCCCAAGATTGGGCCCACACGCCTTCTTTTTTTTTTTCCAAAGTTTACCTTGGATGTGGAAAAAGCCTTCCACATTCCAGAGGTGCACTAAAAAATGGCTCTAGAACGCGGAAAAGTTGTTTCCGCATTCTAGGCCAGATTCAAAACTTTCTCAAGGCCTTGAATTCAACCCCAATTTCTAAGGTGTCTTGTCTCCAAACCCAATGATTCATATATCCATCTTGTATCTCATAAAGTGCTCATTCCAATGAGCCTAATTTCAGCTCAATCCGATCTACAGACACGAAGATATAATTGAAAACCAAGTAGTGCACAGATATTGGTTGACTGTTGCAGAATAATAAATTTACCCAATTTGTGGACACCATCTCCCTAATCTTAGGAATTTTCCTTCAAACCAAAACCATTAGTTAGCCCATTAAGTTAGCTTTCATCTCCCGATTCCAATGCCCGAGTTTCAAACCCGGTCAAAAAATAAGAGATGTGCATGCTAGATTGTGTAGGAAACAATTTCTGAAATTACCATATTATCCCTGCACGGAATAAATATAATTTATATAAAAAAAAAAAAAAAAAAAAAAAAAAAAAAAAAAAAAAAAAAACCCAAAATTCAAATTTTTGTGACCTTATGACCCAATTATTGCTAAATAGCCCTAGGAGTCTTAGTTTGACCCCAATCTATCATTTTTTTTTAAGCTACCCCTCTAACTACCTCATTGGTGAAATCGTAAAACTACGTCCTAGAACCTTCCAAAAGTTAGTTGACCCTCAAATCCCTACAAATTACCATCCAACCTCCCAATCAACATCCAAGATCTTGCCATCCGTCAAACATCCACAACTTTCTATCCTTTAGAACGTCTCCAACTTTCCCTCAAATTACAACTCTACCACCCCTCTCCTCCATAAATAGGAGCCCTTGCTCCAAGAGAAGGGTCCTGCCTCTCCAAAAATCCCAAGTCCCTATTGTCTATCTCTAGGTTCGTAAAATCTCATTCTTAGAAAATTTTCTGAAAGTCTTATGGAGAAAAAAGAACATTAGCATGGAAGTAAGAGCTTGGGATTCCTTATTCCCCAAGGCCATGGAATACTCCTAGAAGTAGTGAGCCAAGGCTCCAGCAACCTTAGGGGAAAGAAGAATTCACCTGTTCTTTCTCCTTCCCCACTTCACTTTGAAGGCAACACAAGGTAAGACCCTCCTTCAACAAGCAATGGAATTTCAGCCCAAGGAGAACAAATTAAAGGTCCAAGCACAAACATTTTGAAGATCAAGCTTCCTACGATTCAAGAGAAGACCTTCAGCAGGCCAAATTGCCACATTCCCAATCTCCTTCTTCATCCCAATTTTGACTTCTCTTCTGTTGTCTTTTTCTTACTTTTGGGAGCCAACCAACAGTTCACCAAATTCCATCCATTGGAATCCCATTATCCTCCAGTAGAGACCATATCCTTATGGGTGGAGTAGGGTGCCTAACCCCTTCCAATTCTATAATCATGGTCCTTACCCAGAAATTTGATACTGAGGCCAAACACGAGTCAATTCTCCAAAAAACAAGGAAATTACCCTCGATTTTGGGAAATAAACAAAGATTCTAGCCATCCATGAAATACAGCTTAAAAAGGCTAGTGGGGACTCCTAATTTGACAAAACCAGCTCTGCCATCTCAGCAGGGCTTTGTCGCTACGTCAACGCCATGTGCATACCCCATGCCAATTCATGGCAACGGTCATATAGACTGCTAGATGAGGGCTTCCCTAATATAGACTATACTCTTCAAACAAACCTGAAATTTATAGGTTTATTAAGGAATTGTTACAAAATTAACCAACTTTACATAATTGGATGCATGGAACAATAAAATATTGTAACTTACTGGGTTTATCAAATGCCATACATACAACATTCTAGAAACAAATGAAGGATATAATCTTGAAAGGAACTACTAGCATAAGCCTAATTTTGAATACCAACATTCCAAATAGCTTGTACAAGCAAAAAGGTTTTTAAATAATAATAATAATATATAATTAAAAAAAAAAAACCTTCTGGGGGTTATAGCGGTTCTCCTTGTGCTTTCCACAGTCAATTACATACACAACATCATCAATTGTTATGCTGGTTTCTGCAATATCTGTTGCAACAATAACCTGCAAAACAAAACAACCAGGGATTCCTCAATGTATATTTATTAACTCCATAGACATAGAAGTAAGAGAGTAAAAACTAAAGAGTGCATTATTAATACTTCCAAAGTGCCTTTTACCTTTCAAACAGAGAATTAGGCACTATAATAAATTGAGCTTAAATTATATCCAGAACATACATCTACATACCAATACCTTGACAGACAAAAATATATATATAAATAAATAAATTAAATTAAAAAGTCCCATATTTAGAAACAAATCAAATCCTACACCAGATCGCATGAGGTTATGCAAGTCGTATTAACAAAACTAAAGTGAGGACACCATATCCCTTTATTTTCCTCTCAACTTTCTCTTCTGGTTTCAGTTCTCTAGGGGGGCTGTTGGTAGATGCCTGAAAATGAGTTCATCTCATTTTAGTTCATCATAATTATGTACTAGATATCATGATCTCTAATACATAATTCCATTTAGTTAATAAAAAATTCCTATTAGAGATCATGATCTCTAATGTGTAATTATGATTAACTAAAATGAGATGAATTCATTTTCAGGCATCTGCCAAACAGGCCCTAAATCACTCAAGGTTCGTTGGTATCAAAATTTTAAAGAGTATCTCATGGCCTTTCTCCCGGCCTCCTCTTCTTGTTTCGCATTCCTCGAACCATAAAGCTATTCAAGTTTCAAAATGGTATGAAAGTACAAAAAGAGATGTATTCAGAAGTTTTTGAACTATTGTTCCCTTGCTGAAAGGAGGTCATTTATTTCCCAAATTGATGAGGTTCGAGAGTACTCCAGGATAGAATAGGCGATTAGATGAAATTTATCCTTCCCAGATGCTTCGAAAGCTCGTCCAGAAACCTGTGGGCTGAATCGTATTCCCTAAATCCACTAGCTAGAAGAAGCCGCCCTCTTCTTGACAACTAGAGCCGTAGTCCCCAAGAAAGAGGGTGTGGAACATACTGCGGATTTCCAGCCCATCAGTTTGAATGGAAGCATATACAAGATTATCAAAAAAGTCTTGGCAGCCAAGCTAAAGAAGGTGATTGATGCTGTGGAATCACTGATGCAGAGCGCCTTTGTCCCAGGCAGATCAATTCTAGAAGGTCATTTATGGCGAATGAGGTAGTAGACACAAATAGGGTAACCAAGAGATCTGGTTTTTATTTTAAGGCTGATCTAGAACATGTATACGATTGTGTCAATTCAGAATTTCTATTGTTCCTCAACCGCATTGGCTTTGGAGTAAAATGACAGCAATGGATGAAAACTTGTATTTCCTCAGCTTGGCCTTCGGTGATGATAAATGGATATCCGATTTTTTGAGGGGGAGAACACAGTCTACAGTAGGTGACCATCTGTCCCCACTTTTATTTGCAATAGTGGGCAAAGTTCCTCCTCAAATGGTAAACAGAGCTCAGGTATTGGGACATATCCAGGGGACATGCTCAGACAACAGAGAGGTGGTGCTTCATCATGTCTATAATGCTGACAACATGCTCCTTTTTAGTAACGGCTCTGTTGAAGATGCAGCCATGTTTAGGGAGATTGTGGTGCGCTTCAAGGTTTGCATGGGTTTGAGGGTTAAATCTTTCAAAGTGCATCATAGCAGGAATCAATCTGGACTCTGATTCAGTGGCGATGATTGCAAAAATATGTAGGGTGCAGTACGAAAAAGTTACCTTTGAACACCTAGGAATTCCTGTTGTTTTGGGTAGACTTTCACGGGGAATGTGGGACCTGATCATCAAAAAATTTCAATGCAGGTTGGTTGGATGGAAGGATAGCCTGATCTCTTTTGGGGGAAGAATTGTGTTGCTGAAAACAGTTCTCGCAAGTCTTCTGATTTTCTGGTTGTCACTGATGTGATGCCCACGAAGATGGTCCATCAACTTGAAGGTATACAAAGAAGATTTCTATGGAATGATGAGCCAGATGCTCGAAAGTATCGCCTGGTTTCATGGGATAATATATGACGTACCATCCAGATCGGAGGGTTAGGTATGAGATCAATAAGAGCTGTAAATATAACTCCTCTTTAAATGGTGGTGGAAGATTGGTTGTGGTGAAGCAGTGGAGTTGAAGAGATGGTTGCTAGATATGGGGAGGACTGAAAATGGGGGGATGTCAACACCGTAAGCCAATCTAAAGGGTCATGTATACGGAGGACAAAATCATGGATGCAATGGTTCAGGCATATGTATTTCAGATTCAAGGTTGGAGAGTGGAGATGGAGCCAAAATCAGATTCTAGAAAGATTCATGGGGCTCGGATACCCCGGTCTGCAACATTTTTAGTGAGTTGTTTGAGATAGCCTCAAACAAAGATGGACTGGTGGCGTATGTTTCAGATAGTGGGGATAAAGAATTTTGGTGCCCCCTGTTTCAGCAAAATCTCAAAGACTCGGAGCTAAATAGTTTCGTCAAATCAATAGGGTAACTAGGATCGATTCGCATTCTTGGTGATGGGACAGAAAAGAATTTAGAGCCATGAAGGCAAAGGGGTTTTATACGGTGAGGTCGATTGGCCTGTCGTATCAGTGACTCTCTGTGTATGCCTCCTTTACAGGTGTGAAAGCTATGGACTTTTAAAGTCCCCCTGAAGATCAGGGCTTCCACATGGCTAGCGTGTTTAGCGAAAATCCCGAGGATAGATCAGTTACAGCGTAAGGGATGGGTTCTCTTAAACAGATGAATTATGTGCTGTGAGACCGAGGAATCGCCCCACCATCATTGCATACATTGCAGAACTGTAAAAGAGATCTGGAGTCATCTGTAAGTTTGGGATGAATTGGGTATTTTTCCCGGAATCTGTCTCCAGATTATTTCAGAGCCAGAAAGTGGTAGCTTGGGGAAATTTTCAAAAATGGCTGTGGAGTGTGGAAGGCATCATTCTAAGCTGTGATTTGGAGGATTTCAAGCGAGAGAAACAGAAGATTTTTATTTTATTTTATAAAAAAAAAAAAAAAAAAATGCAACCTACTACCCATGTAACGCGGAATAGAATCAGAAGTCTCCTCTTAGATTGGGCAAGAGCTTCTTCCAAACTACGAGAAGTACCCAGGGCAATGATATTACAAATCTGGGAAGCCATGCTGCAAGGGAACAGTTAAAGGAGTTTGTGGTCTTTTGTCAGGGAAGGGTAGCTGTCCTTCCAAGGGTTATGCTCATTTAGGGTTATTCTATGTTCTTTATGGGGTCTGATTTTTGGGCCTGTTTATACACAACAGGAAGTGTATTAGTGTTTCTTTTTAATTGAATGAAAGTTTGATTATCCATCAAAAATATATATATATATATATATATATATATATATATATATAGAGCCTTTGATCCTCCTTTTTCTGTTTTTTGAACAATTTGTAGGGTATGTACAAGGAAAGCTAAGGACTCCTAGAGAAGGGATTCTTTAACATAGGGATGGGAATTCAAGAACGACTCTTGTCAAAACGTATCGCTGTTTATCGAGTTAGCGATCAGTATAACTGTATAAGGTAACCCAAACGGATTTTCAAGGCATCTCTAAAGCATGGTATGGGTTCCAGATGGAGGACCAATGATCTGGATTGTTAATTTGAAGGTTGGAGGGTATTTATGATAGTGCTAAAAGGATTTCTACCAAGGTTTGGAATATCGACCTTGGGAGGCATATTGGATGGACCCAAAAACATTACAATAAAGGGCATATCAGATCACATCAAACCTATACTGGACAATACGGACCTATAACAGCCCTTCCCCCCCAAAACAAAAAACCAAAAAAAAAAAAAAAAAAAAACAACACAACTTACTAGGAAAATAGGAAAAAATATAAGACACCGAAATCTATCATTTTTATGTGTTTAACATCCATTGGTGTATCAGACCATTCGCTGAAAAGAATCTTGTCCATCAACTTGCCCTGCTGAAAGTAAACCAAATAGGCCCTAAACAACACAAAACAAGCATGACTTGATAGACTACGGCCATAACCAATGTTTTAAATATAGACGATATCAGCCGATATATCCCACAATATATCTTGTATCCCACCTGTGCGATACGATACACACAGGTAGTGTCGATATAGCCCACCTATTCAATCCAGTTTTTCGATTTTCAATCCATGTTTTTGTTGTAAATCACGTTAAACAAGTGACAAATGGCTACAAATTTATGATTCTTCATGTTTTCCATGAAAAATCATGGATTTGGAACATCGATTTCGAGATTTTCGGGAGATGGGTCAAGTAGCGGAAAATTGAGAAAAATCAAAATTTCTCAATTTTTCGTAATTTTTCGTAAATCAGTTGCAATCTTTGTATCCAAACCAAAGTGTTTTGTATCCATTACGATACGCCCGTAAAGGCCGATACGTATAGGTAACGATCATGACTGTTACGCAATACGAGGGTGAAAAGGAGCAGTTAGTTTTTTGAGACCGTATCAGCCGTTACGGTAGTCGTAAAGGCCGTTACAGGGCATAGCGACCGTTACTCCCGTAACGGTCGAAAAATGATCACATTTTTTTTCTATTTAAATTCATTTTTCTCCTCTTTTTTCACTTTTCTCATACCAAAAACTCTCCTATATCATTTTACAACAAATTTCGACCATTCTTACTATAGCTTTTAAGATTAAAATTGTGGATTGAAGTGATTTGAACGAATAGAATCTCCGAGGGCCTTTTTCTCAAAAAATTGAAAAAGCAGTATTTATGCCTTTTTCTGATTTTTAGTTCTAATGCTTGATTATGATGTGTAAACGTTAGAGACATAATCATATTAAACAATTCACTAGACAGCCCGAGACAACACTCTCACCAAAGAGTGCACCGTTACACTACCATAAACATGTTCAAAATAAAAAATGAATACATATTTGAAATATTTACGTTATTCTTGATTTTCTAGATATTTTTGCAGAATTTTTCGGGCAAAAGAAAATTTTCAACCGTTACGGGGGTCATAACGGTCGTTATGGCCCCGTATCGGCCGTTATGGCCGATACCCGTATCGGTAATGGTGGTGACTGTTACGGCCACCATTGCCGATACGGAATACCTTGATCCAAACACAAAATTAAACATGTATGTAACCTGATCTAGTGATTCTTCTTTTGCTTTTGAATGTATTACTTGTGCTTCCATACATGTCTTCTTACGTTTATAAATTATATGAATAGACTTCGAATATACTTGCATCAGTTCAGTTGGAAAGCGTATATATTAGGACCCCATACAAAGGAAACCCCTATTATGTGCACTTTTTTTTGTAATGTTTTGATTTCTAAGTGTGTATTGATGTCTTTTTCAACAATCCTTGAAGTTTCATTGAAAAAATAGACCAATTTCCTAATGTTCCAATGTTTCCCAACAATAACGATACATTACGCGATACAATTGATATATCCCATGCGATAACCGACATGTATCTGTATCCCAAGGCTGCGATACATCACACGATAACGATATTTAAAACATTGGCCATAACAATGAAATATAACAGCAGGACGATGACAAGAACAAAAGTAAGTGATAGTCTTTTCCTTCTTCTAATTTCTCCCAAATTGGTCCATTCCACTTCAATTCATCAAGTCTTGCTCAGCTCTTGTCTTTTGATCCCAAAATAGGCCTAGATCTACTATAAAATGAGTTTTGAAGCTTCGTACATGCATTAAATGAAGAAACAAGTCAAAAACAGAGATGAGAAACTTTTGAAATTGGGCTGTTATAGCTGTATCAGCTTGTAACAGCTGTATTGGCCCTGTATAGGCACCAGAACAGCACATGTTTTTGAAACGAACTGGCTCAGCCCCCTAGCACAAAACAAAGGTGGCTGACACAGCCAAATTGTAACCGTTTTTTAAATCATGATTTCTACAAAGTTTCCTCTAGGTTTAAACTAAAGTTGATATTTTGCAAAGTGTAGAAACCTATGCTTTCTCAAGGTTATGAGTACAAATTGAAAGCCGAAGCTAAGTTGGGGACGTTTGGGGTAGTTTTGTACAATGAAAGGGAGATTGGAGTCTTATTAAGTTACATTGGGTCAATTTAGTCAAAGTTGGGTCCAAGGAGTCAAAATAAATAGCAATCAGGTTTTCAATTTTCTTGAAAGAAATAGATGTCATTTTTCAATTTCTTTCTTCCATGAAAACTACCTGATTTTCAGATTCCTCACTTGCAATATTTCAAAGGTATCCCAACATTTGGATGTCAGATAGGGTTGTTTTTAGTTTGAAAGCTAACTTAACTGTAGTCAAAATCAATGTAGTTAGAAATGGAGGTCGAACGATGGCAATTTTTCTAAAATCGCAGTTTCAATTGTTTCTGCACACTTTCTGATTTCCCGATTGTATTCCAGCACTCGGAGATTCTATTTGGCAGATTTCAGACCCATTTGAAACCTGATATGAAGGGCTAAAAGAATAAACAGGAGCTTTTCAAAACTGTTCATGGAAGTGGGAATATTTGAGACCGAAAATGGCGGTTCAGAAAATGGGGGCCTCTCTTGGGTGAGAAATGGAATTTTAGCAGCCCAAAGATCTTAAACATAAAACTAAATAAATAAATAATATTTGAGCCGAGTGAATGGGTGCGGCAACACGCATGTTGAAGTTAGTTTCAGGTTGAGTTCATGGTTATAGGTGGGCTTTAGAGCGATTGGATGCTAACCCTACAGGTTCAGTTGCTTATGGCAGGAGTCATTGGGATTGAGGTTGCAAGGTGATTCATAAGATTTCAGATTGGAAAGGATGATCCCCTTCCAAGGAATCTTACGTAATTCAAAGTGTAAAGACAAGACCCCTGTCAAAAAGCCCTTGCCCACTTAGATCAATCAATCTAGATTCTAGCCACTTATCCAAGAAGAGGTGTCTACAAATAAATATTTGAAGGAGAAGTCTATGTGGTATTCACTAAAAAGTATCCAAAAAGGTCATCCATCTAAAGGTCTACTTAGATGTTAGGCGAAGCAAAATCCTTTATTGGTTTGCTGATAATGGGGCCTCCATCAATTTGTAAAAAAGAACCCTAGCAACAAAATGTAGCTAGATGGATTAATTCGGTGATTCCATTATCTCCGGTTTCATCTGGGCAGCAAGCTGGTCGTCAGCATTACGTCATAGATTGCGAGTGGATCTTCCCCCTCCTAACTAATACAATCTAATGCTTGGCATCAAATGGAAATCCCGTCATCTAGAACCGGATGTTCAGTAATCAACAAGCCCGCTAACTGCAGAAGATTCTCGTCCTTGGCTTCCAACCTTCTGACTGTGCATGGCCAACCCTCTCCTTGGATCTCAGGATTGTGTTTGGAAACTGTTGTCCTTAAAGAATAATATTCTCTTGCCATTCAAGATGACCTCTTTCAACCATTGGTGTGGTCTTCATCTAGCTTTTGACCATGGAGAAAGTAAACTTTGGTGCACATGGCTAGGTAGTTGATTCCCTTTAATGGTTGATATCCATCTGTAAGCTATGACGAATCACTTCAAGGAGAGAACATCACTACATCTAGAGAAAAGCACACCAAGCTGCCGATAGGCTTACTAAGAAAGAGAGCCAATCACAACAATTTTGTTACGAACCCTTCTAATTTTGATCCTAAGCTTGCAAAATATTGTCACCAAGGACAGGCAAGGTCTGTATTGTAGTTGTACAACATTTTTCAAGTCAGCCTAACCCCAATTGGCCAAAAGAAATGAATGTCGAGTAAATTGACTATGCTAGGAAGAAATAGTTTACCTTACGAATATTTTCAGGTGGTGATTGAAACACCTTTCTCTGCTCAGCTGATGCAAGGGATGAATGTAATGGAAGAAGCCATTCACTGGATGATCCACCAAACTGGTATGATGCGGCCAATTTATCAACTAGCATATAAATTTCTGCAACTCCCTGTAGTGAGTTTGAGTGGTAAACAACAGAAACCAGAACATATGAGTATTCCTAGCTAATTAAAACCAAACTAAAGCAAATAAAGAAGCATGTCAGAAGGCTTACAGGCAAGAAAACAAGAATGGCACCTGCAGGGTAAGTTTCATCAACATAACACACCAAATCTTCCAGAAGATCATAATCAATCACATCTTCATTCAAATTTTTCTGCAAAAATAATTTATTTATACAAACCATCGTATCAGCAAAAGTTATTACCCAGAATATCTTGCAGGTTGTAACGTGCGAAAGATTATGCATGAAGAGCATTTACCAGATTCTGACGAGTCCTATCACTGTATGACTCATAAGAATTTGGCTCATAATGTGGGTTGATATAAATTTCAGATAGTACAGATTCATCTCCCCAGCCAGACATAACAAGGTTCTTCTTTCCTCTATGGTTATCCACACGACTACTCCCAAGCTGTCACAAAGAAAAATAATAATTTGGAGCACATCAATGTCACGAATTATACTGTATTTGACAACATTGTTCCTGAAAAAGGAGAAGTTCCAGACTCAACTCACATCAGCTTAAAGTAACCAGATGCACCAAAAATCAACTCAACAATTCAAATTTTCGAGAAAAAGAAAGTTTCAAACCACTGTGTAAGAGATACAACCTCTGATCAGCTTGAACCAAATTTGAATGAAGAAATTACCCCAACTAATCAGTAAAAATTTCTTCTGTCTTCCACATTTTAAAGAGACATGCTTTAGTTTCTTCTTTAATTAACATTCAGTCACACAGATAAGTCTTTTTTTTGTACTTCCAGATTCCCATGGAAACAGAGTTGTCAATATTAAAAGGAAAAGATGTAGTGGCATCCACACCTAGAGCTCCATATTGAAGTGCCCAGCCATGTATTACTCCAGTCTATCAAAATAATATATTTATCAGAAAGTACCCAGTGCTGACTGTTAATATCCAAGTTAGTTATCAAGCATTCAATCTCCTTACATGCAGGTGCAGGCGTGCAGCACACATGTATGAAATCGAACTGTTCATTTACTGTTCTGTCTACCGATAGGCCATACAACAAAACTCACGGCAGTCAGATGATCCTCGTCATCAATTGCAAAAAAAAAAAAAAAATAATAATAATAATAATAATAATAATAAGCAATGATGCTAATTTTATGAACTCAAGAGAGAACAGAACAAGATTAGAGCCCAATATGGATACTAGTTTGAAATACATAAGATAGATATAGAATTTTTCCCTTGGCCAGCTCATTCACTATTGAACCTTCTTCCCTCAAGCCTTGAATAAAATCAGAAGGTTAGAAGAAACTTTGTTTCATCTTGCTAACAAGGAATGAATGCTCCCATGGACGACAGATCCTGCCATGCCAGAAACACAAGCTATTGATTTCATTTTACTGAATCTTCTCCAATAAGCCAACCTTCAGAAGATTAAAGAAGAGCTTGATGCCACAAGTTCAGCATGTGATGAATTGCCTACACAAATTGGCCAAAAGACTAACCATACCTAAGAGGCCCAAATTGTCTAATGATCTACCATCACTATTTAGCATTCATTTCTGAAGAGGGGAATGATGCTAAACATCCTTCTTCTTGCTTTTACCTGATGAAACACTAATGATCAGTTCCAACAAAAACTGAGATTCAAAGACGATATCCGTTGAACCCTGCCAAGATCATACCCTGACTGAAAAGGTAGGACCTGATCATCTGTTTGCCAAGCACAAAGCAATGCTGAAAATTTTTCTTTTATTCCACTCTTTTCACACACCCCGCATAATCGCTAAGGGCAAAAGTCTCCACAACAGTGTGACTAGATTTGAAAGGTCTTGCCAACCATCCATTCACGTGATCCACCAACGACACAAGAAGCACCAACCAAGGTATTACGTAATGGTATAGATAAGCATATTGAACCAGCTTGCTGACCGATACAATACAGGCTGCATCTCCCAATACGGCCCTGTAATGGCCAAAATTATTTTGGGGGAAATATCTCTAGAATTATTGGCAAAGATCTAAGAAAATGTGATCATCTCAAGTATGCACTGATTTTCTTATTTTTTTTTGGACATGCATTTGATGTAACAAGCCATTCTTTCGTAAATATGTTGTCTTTCGAGGAGCATCAGCTTGACCTACTGAAAGTTGACCAAAAACACCCTAGTTGAACACAAATCAAGCATGATTCATGGATTAGGGCCTGGTAGATATAAACACAAATAATAATAATAATAATAATAATAATAATAATAATAATAATAATAATAATAATTAATAAAAGAAGGAAGAATGAGCCCAAAAAAAGTGATGATTAAAGCTTCTTTTGATATTTCCCAAAATGGTCTGCTCTGCTTCAGATCATTGAATCCCACTCAAATTTGGTGTTTTGATCCACAAAATAGGCCTAGATCTAGTTTAATTAGTTTCTAAGCTTTCTTGTCAAAATGAATAAAAAGGTGAAAGAGAGAGAGAGAGAGAGAGAGAGAGAGAGAGAGAGAGAGAGAGAGAGAGAGAGAGAGAGAGAGAGAGAGAGAGAGAGAATTGGAAGGGAACAAAAAAAAAAATCCATGGTAGGCCCTTTATGGCCAAATCAACCTGTACAGCAGTATTTGCCCTGTAATTGTGCCGATACAGGGCAAATCAGCCCGTATCAGATGATATGGACCTATACGGCCCATTTTCACCATAACGGACCAATTCACCATCGTATTGTGTAATGGAGGTGACTGTTTCCTTTACATAACAGCCAATACGGCTGTAATGTGTCTTTAAATCCAACAGCACCAACAAAATCTCAAAAAGATTGAAAAGCGGACAAAATGTCCGAAGCCTCAACACTGTGAATAAACAGATAGTCAACCAATTCTGTAAATTTCCGTCAACCAATTCTGTAAATTTCCAACACAAAGTATAAGTTCCAAAGAGCCAAATTCTTTCTTTGAAAATGGTCTAAGGCAAAGGATTTTATCAGCAATTGCTATCCAACAAAAGCCGTCAACGCCAGCGAATCCCCAGACCTTCGCACATGGCAGTTTCCAGGTACCTACATTACAGAGCCTTGAGGAACTCTTGGATGAAAAATGATCCTTCAGGAGAAGGGGGCAAAAAAGAAACTCATCACAATAGGAAACACTCCATTTAACCACTTGAGAAGGTCTCCACCATTGTGATTCATACCCGCAAGCCTCTCTTAAAAGGTACACACCGACCAAGCAGCACCCCCAACATCTTCAACCAATCCTTCATGAACTTCTTCATAAGTGAAAGCGAGTACACATGCAGGAACCTTAGAGCTATAGGTGCTTCCCCAATCCAAAGGTCCTCACAGAAACAAATCTTTTCCCATAGTCCCAACTTTATACCTCATCCCTTAGGACCTGCTTGGGATTGGCAGATTCGGTAAATCCTGAACTTGTCAAATTCATGGATTTGCATTTAATTTGGATTTGGGCAAATCCTGAAGTAACATAGACATCTTGGCCATTAACTACTTGGACGGCCTGGATTGCACCACATGTTACCGAGCCCGTATAATGTGAAATGGTCGTGTGTTGGCATTTTGTAATTTTGGGTTTTGGGGGTATTCTTGTTTTTTATTCTTCTCTTTTTTTATGTGGGTGTTGGTTTGGCTGTTGAGGGTCGTTAGAGTGAGTTTGGGGTTTATTGGAGATAGTTGTCACTTGTCACTAGCAACTAATCCCCTAGGATTAGTTAGTAATGATTTTTGGGATTACAAGAGGTAGTTAGGAGTCCTAACTTAGGACTAGTTATACAAGGCCTACAAAGGGAATTCTAGAATTCTCTAGAATTTCATGCAGCTTTGGATTTGTAAGATAAATTGAAACAAATTGAGAGAATTTTCTCCTTGGCGTGTATACGGTGTTTGGATTTCCAAATCACAATCCAATCAAATTTCCAAGTTTTCCCTTCATTCCTGTCTTTCTCCTTGCAACACATAGCTCCTTCAAAACCCATCGATTCAAGCAGCCAGAAGTTCTATTAGGTGGTATCAGAGCGGGAATTCGGTGGGAATTCTATGTTTGGCTCTCGACGATCTCCAAGAGACAAAAGCTCAAATCATTGCGAGATACAAGGGGGGCTACATCCAAAAATCTGAGATGAACTCGTAATGTTCCCAACGTGGACTCTAGCAAATGCATCTCATCAGGCATCTATGGTAGAGGCACGCCAATGCTAAGACGGCATAAGGTTTGGCCAAAACGAGCAAGCCCAACGCTCAATGCCACGACCGTCTGTAGAAAAAGCCTGATGCGGCACAAGAACATTCCCCGCCAACCTGGGTACTATGGGAGGAAAGGTGGGACATGTGTGGACACCTCTAGCACCTCACAACCAACCTGACGCTCAATCTTCTGCATGTCACAAGTGCAACGATCCAATATTCAATTGTCGAAAGCAACCGAACTACCAAGTGGAAGCAAGCCATGGCGATGGGTGTCAAGACGGATGGTGAGCTTGGAGTGGAGCACGGGCTATCGTACGTCTACTAGACTACTACAACGATGTTGATGATGGGACGGTAGGGTTCACCTACAGTGATGACGGGGAGGCAATTGTTTCATGCAAGTGTCACTTAATGCCATGGAGCACCAAGTCGAAGGATTGGCGCCACCAACATGGCCATGCACATTCCTAGGAAGGTGTGCATATTTGTTTGCAGTATTGATAGTATCATAATAGTCAGGAAGTTACCAAACTTTTGGGTGTCAGTAAATATTGCAAAGTATCATGGAAATATCAATCACTGCGATATTTTCAAAATATCACCGTTATAAACTTCTCGGTATCAATGATACTAGCAATACATATCGTGAATACCGAGACAACGCACACCCCTTCCGAAAAAAAAAAAAATTTTTAAAAATATCTCAAATCTTTGGCTTCTAAACCCTTCCTAAAAAAACATCCACCACTCCTTTTCAATTTTTTGGAGAGAAAAAGTGGTTTTGGTGAGGAAATCAAGATCAGAGTGCAAGTGAACCAAATTGCAAACAGTGAGTTTTTTTCAATTTTAATCAGTTAGTTTTAGTGCAAATCATTTGAAATCCCTACAACAAAGACGAAAATCCATAATTTTACATATTTTGCATTCTCAATATGGATTTAAACCTCCAATTTAAGAATTCGGGGAAATTTGTGAAATTCCAAAATCTCTCGTTTCACCCATTTAACTTGCAATAAGTGTGTGGAAAAATCACATAAGAGTAGTTGGAGGCAGATCTACATATTGGCAGGAGTTTTTTGAATCTTTGAAAAAAATATTTTTAAAGTTAAAATATCAAACATAATTAAAAATATTTTTCTCAAAACTTCCATATTAATCAACGGTTATTTAGCCTTACTAATCGTGTGATTATGAGTGTTGCTTCATCTTAATATCAGTTACACTCTAATCCTCGAATTTAGGAAAATATGGAAAAATTAAATTTTCCCTATTTCGCCCATTTACTTTCCAATTGGTGTATGGAAAAATGGTGTTAGAGTAGTTGGAGGCTAATCTACAGATTGATGAAAGTTTTTGGAATTTTTAAAAAATAAAAAATTAATGTATCTTTTTACTTCTTTGGCTTTTGAATGTTCTGCTTGTATTTTCATACATCTTCGATTTATAAATGATATAAACTGATTTTGAATGTAGTTATATCACTTCTATCAGACAACTCATAGTTTAGGAGCATATACAAAGAAAACTTATTACATGCACTTGTTTTTTATGATCTTTTTTATTTCTAAGTGTATAATAAATCTAATGATGTCTTTTTAACGTCCAATTCAACCAATTTCCCAATGTTTCCCTAAAACAGCGATGCATTATGCGATACAACCGATATTTCCCATGTGATATTCGAGGTGCTTCCATATCCTAAGGGCGTAATACATTCGTCGATACTGATACTAAAAACACTGGGTGTGCAAGGTATTCATTAACGGTGGAAGTTGTGAGAACGTGATCTCGCAAGAGGCCGTCGACAAGTTTCAGCTCCATCACAAGTTCATCCTACACACTATAAATTCTCATGGATTAACAAGGGCAATAAAACAATGGTCTCTAAACGGTGCCTAGTCATTTTCCATGGACAAGCATTACTTTGATGGGGTATGGTGTGATGTAGTCGACCCAGATGCATCATGCATGTCACATCCACTTGGGCTAGCCATGGCAATATGACCATTGCACCATCCACAATAGTCATTGCAACAATCATACATTTCAACACAATGACAAGAAGATAATTCTTGGCTGATGCAAGAGGATGACAAGCCCAAACCAGCTAAGGGGGAGAGTGAGAAGCAAATCTCCACGGCTATACTTGTATAGGCCACCCAAGAAAGTGGCAAAATCTACACATTAGTGGCATGAGGGAAGACCGTTGAGGGGACACATACACAAGGCAAAGAAGCCATGGTTGAAAGAATATGCCAATGTGATGCAGGATGAATTGTCTAAAGGCTTGCCACTGATGAGGAACATCCAACACATCAATCTAGTTATGGGTACTACCCTACCAAACAAGGACACCTACCGAATAAGCCCAAAGGAGCATGAGGAGGTCAATCAGCAAGTGCGAGAATTATTGGAACATGGTTTCGTTACATACAAGAGAGAATGAGTCCATGTGAGGACCTGGCACTTCTCAGCCCTAAAAAGGATGGGTCATGGCGCATGTGCATGGATAGTCGCATCGATAACAACATCACCATCAAATATTTTTTCCCAATCTCCTGCTCAATGGCATGTTGAATCACAAGTCGGTGCTACATTTTTCTCAAAGATAGACCCAACAGTGGATACCATCAAATATGCATCTACCCGAGGGACAAATGAAAAACGGAATTCAAGACAAGTGAAGGTCTCTACAAGTGTCCCGTCATGCCATTTGGCCTATCTAATGCACCAAGCGCTTTCCTAAGGGCCACGAACCACCTCTTGAGGCCGTTTAGTGGAAAATTTGATATTGTGTACTTCTACAACATTCTAATCTATAGTCATTGAAATGAGGAACATTTGAAGCACCTTCAATTGGTATTTGAGGCCCTAACAAAAGGCTCCACGCTAATGTCAAGAAGTGCACCTACATGACCGACAACATCATCTTCATTGGCTATGTTGATCATCGACTGCCCCACCCCATGCAATGTAAATGAAGTGCTTAGTTTCCACGGGCTATCTACCTTATAACGTCAGCCCATTCTATTGGAAATATGTTTCAAATATATACTATTGGCCATGTGATGAGAACATCACGTCACGTACACCCTTACGTACGTATCAGAGGAGGAAGCAGGCCGCTCCGATTTCCCTGTAGCTAGGCGAGTACCCGTGATCGTGATCGTGCTGAAGACCCCATGTGCATGTGCGAGCATCTAGAGGACCCCATGCTGCGAAGATGCACATGGGCTACTTTATGGAGTGATCCAGACCGTTGGATCGGAGGGACGCGACGATCAGGCCGTTGGATCACATGTATCACATGATCGGGCCATCGATCGTTGATCGCCCACATCAGTTTTAGACTTTATCATATTTTAGGATTTATTTTTTGATTACTTTATATTTGGACACATTATGAGTGTTTTAGTTGATTTTATTTAGACTAGGGCTATTTTCATTAAAGTTCACAAGACAGGGATTTTTGTAATTTTTGAAACTTCTTGGATCTATAAAAGGAGGGGGTGTGACCTCTCCCTCATTGAATTTCGTGATTTAAAAATAATAAAAAAATAAAAAATAAAAAGAGAAAAAAGCTTTTGCTTTCTTTTCCCCTCTTCATGAGATTTGAAGATATTTCCATGCGATTTGGAAGGAAGATTGGCGCAAGGCTAATCTTCATCAACGGAGATGCGAGGTCTCCATTTATCCCCACACCATCTTCTTTTTTCTTCCACATCCAGGTATTTTCTTCAGATTCTTAATTCTCTCATCACAAATCTTCGTCTTCTCCCAACCCCTACTTTTCCATACCCATCCACAATCCAAACCCTAACCGACCTAAACCCATCCTCCCACGCCACATGTGTGACCGTACGGCCACACGTGTGAAACCCACCTACCCCTTTTGGTTTCCCGCCATCATTATATCAAAACCCCTTTCTTCCATCCTCGAAACCCTAACCCTAAACCTAAATTTCCTAAATTTCCTACGTTCTCAAATTACCAAAACCCTAAATTTCACCCTAGGTTGTATTAGGTTTCTTATTTTAAAATAGACTATATCCTATGCTAATTGGATGTTCCTACATCCATTAGATCCTAGTTTCTTTTTATTTAATGATCTTGAGTTACGATGTTGGTAGCTTACGCTAGGATTATGCATGGTTTTCTTTTGATTTTCATGATATTTGTGATGATTATAGCGATGTTTGTGTTCTTTTATTAAATATCTTAATTCGGCTATTTGATCTCACGTGTTACTCAATTCATGCATCGGTCCTACATCACCATGCATGTATCTTATTCCTATGTTCTTATCAGTGTTTCAAATAGCGCCCGTAGCGTAGCGGTAGCGTACGCTACGTAGCGTAGCGTGGCCGTAGCGCTACGTAGCGTCCCAAATAGCGTAAATCCCCTGTAGCGGGTCGTAGCGTACGCTATAGCTACGTAGCGCGTAGCGTCCGTAGCGTAAGCTCCAATGTATTTTTTTACTATTTTAGTTTTTTTATTATTTTTTCACGTTTTCTTTGTTTCTAATGTTGAGGAATGTGACACTTGTATTGTACTTGATACTTTTAACCTATGGGATTTTTATTTCTTTTCATAATTGTGACTTGTGGTTTCAATTAGACATTATTAATTAAAGTGGTTTGCTTAGGAAGTTGTTGATGTAATAATTATTTGATTTGGCATATGTATGTGGATTGGCTTTTGATAAATGATAACTAATAACTTTTTTGAACATGCTTATAATTGATCAAATGAATCATCTTTTAGGCATTTTTATATTTTTTCCCTTTTTTTTCACTATTTATTATATTTGTCCTATTTTTAAATTAAAAAATATAAATATTGTGTAGCTTACGCTACACGCTATAGAGGGCTGAGCGCTACGCATCACGCTACTGCTATTTAAAACACTGGTTCTTACTAATGGGCCATACATGTATTGTCGGAATATACAAGCATCTAAAATAAAGTAGCATACATGTATATTCCATAAAGCACATACACGTACCCACCATTAAAGATCAATAGATGTATGCACCACATTAATACCATCCATGTATATGCCATGATTATTTAATGCATGTGACCTTTCACCAAGAGTAACTAAAGGACTACATACACTAAACATTAGCCCATTTGAAACAAATGAAAATCTTCTCTACTCATTCTAAGAGTTTTGAGAGGCTTTAGTTCTTTTTGTATCTTGAATAAGGTTTAGAGGCAATAGACTATCTTCCTAGTGGTGAAAACTAATGATAGACACCATTTTGGTACTAAGACCAGATATAAACTTTGTGAGGGTCTGGGCTCAATTTAATCTCGGAAACAACACATAGAAGCTTTGTCGCGTCTAGGCCGAAATTCTTCAAGTGAGCCATCCATTCATCACATAAACTAACAATTTGAAGACAGTTTAATATGCAAATGGCCACTCTAATGATTGCTAATATGGTTAATCTTGACCATGTAAGACTTGATCACTTTAATGAGAGGAATTAATTAATGAGCAATAGCCACAAAAATCGAGATAAGTACCATGTCTTTTTCATATGTCTATGTTGTCTATATACACATGCTTATGTGTTTGATGATCTTGTGAGGACCACCTTTGATCAATCTATAATTGGATGTATTCTAGGTTGGCCCTACATACTGTTGGTTGTACAACAAAAGCCAGCCGCAACGTGCACAAGTCATTGCTCATGAGGCATCAAGTTGCAATTGTGTAGTCCATGTTGTATGATAAGCAAGTCATGTAATGGGTTATACATGTGTGCATGTGCTTATGTGTGACAAATGCACAACCATTGTCACATGTGTAGCACGGGTTTACAACTCAATGTGTGTGAGCCCGTTGACAAGGGTTGTCACATGTGTGACATGTGTCCATAAGATGGCACACAATTAACCCACATATATGGATTGGAACACGGATAACACATATTGAAGATGCAAGATGATATTGCATCACATGAATGCATGGCTACATGCATATGTAGTAGATATGTGACTGCATGATAGGTTGTGCACTAACGTTGTTGTATAACTAGCCATGTACACTTGCATGGATGCATGATTGAACATGTGCTTGATATATGTGCACACTCTATAATATGTATGCATGAGATGCAAGCATGTATGAGTAATGTTGGTGGCATGGTAGGTGCACGTGTTTATGAGTTAAACAAGTGTCATGCTATGATCTTCATTGTGGGAAATATCGGACTATAATTGAAGATTACAATGATGCCACTTGAAATTTGAACCTTGATGGTTCAAACTCCACAAGTGATTGGATTTCCACCTTGAGAGGCGGAAGTGATTTCTTGGAAGACCAAGAAACAAACATGCATTACACAATAGATGATGAAGCATGAGTTCATCACCTTAGCATTAGCAAGAGAAGAGGCATAATGGCTTCAAAGCATATTGGTAGACGTACCTATATGGACCAAGCCAAATGCATGTTATTCCCATGCACATTGACAACAATGTTTCATGTAAAGCGTAGAATAAGTCATATAATGGGAAATTGAGATAATTGTGCCTTAAACATAGCTACATAAGAGAGATTATCAAGAGATGAAAAATCTCAATCTAATTCGTGCGGTCAAATGGGAACTTGGCCAACCCATTGACCAAAGGCCCTAGCAAGAGATCTAATCTATCATACATAGAATGGGATGGGACTAAAACCCATAAATAACTAATCACCTGTAGTGGACTCCAACCAATTGATTGCAAATATAGGTTCAATTAAACAAATAAACTAGTGTTTCATACAATAGCACTATCCAAATAGGGAAGCATTTCACATACTTCTTTGCCCTTCTTAGGATGTATGTGCTAAAAAATACCTTTAACAAATTGACATTGAGAATCTTCTCTTAATGAAACTATAGATAATAAGTCGAGGTGATTAGAGTTACAAGGTCAACTTTGATAGATTTATCTATCTGAGTGTAGAAGTGGGTTGCTTGTTAAGGGATAAGGGCTAAATCTTAAGAGCACTCAGCTGAAAGGAGATGGCACAGGACCGTAAAAGGTGCCAATCGGTTATTCTTCTTACAAACCTTGAAGGATTGTATGTGCAGCTTCATTAGATCCATCAACTACAGCACGCAATTCAAGACACTCATCACTATAGGTCTTGATGAATTTTGACAAGTCTACACTAAGGGGTGTGGATTGCATACTGACACCCCTAATAACGACTCACTACTAGACGGTGCTTTATAGGCCCCACCATGATTTATGTGTTATATCCACACAGTCCATCTATTTTTCTAGCTCATTTTAGGGCATGAGCATAAAAATGAGGCAGATCCAAATCTCATGTGGAGCACACCACAGGAAAATAGTGGTGATTGAACACCCACCATTAAAAACTTCTTGGGGGCCATAAAAGTTTTGGATCAAGCTAAAATTTGTGTTTTCCCTTCATCCAGGTCTGTGTGACCTAATCTAGACGTTGGATGGCAAATAAACATTACAGTTGACCCTAGGAAGTTTTTAATTGCGGGCGTTCAATCACCACTGTTTCCTGTGCTACGGTCCACCAGAGATTTGGATCTGCCTCATTTTTTAGCTCATGCACTAAAATGATCCGGAAAATGGATGGGCGGCATGCATAAAGCACATACATCATGGTGGGGCCCATGGAGCACCCTTTGATAATCGCGTCACTACTAGCAATGTCAGTATGCAATTTGCATCCTAAGTAAAGGTTCACATCTAAAAAACACATCTTTATTTATGCACAAGAATTTTTCTAGGTAGAAAATGAACTCATTCTCTCATAGAATTCTGAAATTGTGGAGGTTATACGAAACATGAATTTGAAACAAGTAAGGGCTTGTTGGAACTACGTTTCGAATGTATAGTATAGGACACATAGATATCATGTGTTCTTAATAATTGGCCATACATGTATTGTTCAAGTATACATTGTATCTACAATAAAGTAGTATGCGACCAACTATGCATGTACCCAGCATAAAGAACATACATGTATCCACCTTTAAAGATGAAAGGATGTGTCCACCATTCAATGCATGTGACCATTTACAAAGAGTCTCTCAAGGGCTATATATACACCAAACATTAGCCCATTTGAGACCAAAATCTTCTCCATTCATTCTAGGAGTTTTGAAAGGTTCAAGTTCTTCCTGTATCTCGAATAAGGTATAGAGACAATAGTCTATCTTCTAAGCCAAAATTCTTCAAGTGAGCTATCCCTTCATCACAGAAACTGACACATTCGTAATTTTAGTTCTATTGTTGCATTCATTACTGACTGCATGAAGACCAGACCACTTTATTGGAGCGACATTGTGGAGGCTAGTTTTTTACTCATCAAGACGAAGATGTCGAAGGCTTTAGTTCTAGACATATTGGATTTCAACAAGATCTTCAAGATTATTTGTGATGCCTCCTCTGGGTGTTGAGGGCAGTCTTGAGCCAATAGGTTAGATCCATAGCATTTTTCTCCGATAAATTAAGTAGGACACAACTCAACTATTCGACATAAGACAATGAGTACTACACCCTTGTTAGAGCTCTGCAACAATGGCAAAATTACCTAATAGATTGAGAGTCTGTGTTGCTCTCTGACAATGAGGCACGCAAGCATACCAATGGGCAACATAATCACCAACACGCTGGGTGGGTTGCCTTCCTACAAGAGTACATAATGCAGGGGCATTTTCACACCGGGCTCGAGTGGGGTTGCCTGTGGGATGCAAGGGCACACTTGGGGTGGGTGGCCCATATGAGGCGGGCCCCACCCATGTAAAGCGGGTGGCTCGTGTGAGGCAATACCCATGTGATTTAGGGCCCATGAGGGAGGTTCGGCTGAGATCCTAACCCATGAGATGTGGGGCCTAGGCTATGAGATAAAGGGATTGATTCGTCATGCTCTAACAGTTCGAGCTTTTAGAACAAGTGGTTAATTGTCCTGCACCAGACATCAGTACACATTCTCAATCACACACAAGGCTAGTGCGTTGAACAACGTAGCGGTTTCCTTTGTATAGGGACCTACTATATGCGTCGTCCAACTAAACTGATGTAACTATATTCAAAATCAATTCATAAAATTTATAAAGGTAAGAGGACGTGTATTAAAATACAAGCATTATATTCAAAAGCAAAAGTAGAAAACTAGAAATATACCTGTGGACTTCGGACAAATTTTATTTTTTAACATTTTTAAATTATTTTTAATTTAAAAAAGTATTTTTCAACAAAATCTTCAAATTGCCAAGAATGTAGAGATCATGTTATATAAAATTTTGATGTCATGTTTGGACACCAAGTTGCAAACAATTTGGGAAAAGGTGGGGAAATTTCAATTTTTCCCCAATTTTCTGCAACTCAGCCCATCTCTCCCAAATCGCAAAATCGAAGCTCAAAATCCATAAACTTTCAGGCAAAACACAAAGAATCATGGATATCTTTCCATTTGACACTATTTACAACATATAAAGATGAAAAAATTAATCAAAACTCAAAAAATGGGCACCTTTTAGAATCCAGCCCCAAGAAGTTTCCGATCGCGATTTTGGTGAAATTTCAAAGATTTTCTTCCAACACATTACAGTGGACTTGTCGAAATCACCTTACAATGTACTACGAAGTTTTTTTTTTTTTTTTTTTTTGCAAAAAAAAAAAAAAAAAAAAAAAAAAAAAAAAATCAATTATTGTGAACTTTTTAGGATTTTCCAGACAAAACATCGTTGGTTTCCTTTTAGCACTTTTGATATCGCACTCTATATCAATATATCGCATGATACATTAAGAATTTATAAAGGGGGGATGAATATATTGCATAATATTGAGGTATCCACGATATATTGTGATATCATGCGATATATTGCACGATACCATGAAAAATGAATATTAAAGTTGGGTTTCGTATCTCCCAATGTAATAACCTTGAATTTTAGTATGCATGCATACCTTTACACATATGCATTTACCCACACATGCCCTCACACGTGCATCCACTCACCCACACCTACTCTCACCCATGTGACACACACACACCCTCCCATTACACAATACCACTCACATTTTAAACCTACACACACCGTTGTTGATCATTAACCGTTGACCATTGACTTTGACCATGGGACCCACATGCCACATATATCTCCACAACCCCCCCCCCCCCCCCCCTACACCTCGCCCCTTGACCTTGACCATAACTTTGACCAAGCAAGGCCTAGGCCTCTCACACCCCCAACCACTCCAACCTACCCCCATGGCCCCCCCTCCTCTTCCATCTTATCTCCTCTCCACTCCCATCCCTCTCCCATGCTCTCTCCATCCCTCCCCTCTCTCTTACCTCATCACACCTTACCTCTCATCCCTCTCTCCATCCATCCCCTTGCTCTTACCTTATCACACCTTACATCCCATCCCTCTCTCTCCAGTGTGTCTAACTTGACCACTAGTTAATAGCACACAAACCAGCCCACTCAAACCTATGTGGTGGTGACTAAAACAAGTCACTATTTGAATGTGATGTGTGTGCAAGATAGACCAATGTTCAAGTGTATTAGTGTGCCAAGTTAGACCTATGAGGTGCACATTATGTGTCTACAAGTTAAACTCTTGCTCAAGTGTACAAGTGCAACAAGCTGGACAATAGTGTATGCAAAAGTGTGTGCAAATTAGACCTCCTTTTCAATGTGGAATCCTGTGTAGACTACCCTTTACTAAAGAAGCAAAACATGTGTAAATCTACCATTTGATAACTTGAAACTTGAAAGAACTTCCTCTCGAATCATGCATGTGCACCATAGAATGGTTGGAAATTGTGGACTTATGTGAATAGTTACGACTTTGAGATGGTTCAAATTTGTGAGCTCATGTAGATAGAACCTTGAGATGGTTTGGATTTGTGAGCTCATGTGAATGGTTAGAACCTTGAGATGGTTCGGAATGGTGAACTTATGTACCCCATGCATGGGGATGGTTAGAACCACAAGAATGTTTTGGGAACACCAAAAAATTCGAGATGGACAATTGAGTCTCCTTGGTTGAAAATCCCTAAAGCCAAATAGAAAAAGAACATTGAGGGATTCTGATGCAGGACAACTAATCACTTGCTCTAAAAGCTCGTACTGATAGAGCGTGGCGAATCAATCCATTTATCTCATAGCCCAGGCCCCGCTTCCCATGGGTTAGGTCCTTGGTCGAACCCCCCTCATGGGCCCCACATCACATAGGTCTCGCCTCATATGGGCCGCCCACCCCGACTGTGCCCCTACATCCCACAAGCCACCCCACTCGAGCCCAGTGTGAAAATGCCCCTGCATTAGGTTCCTTAGGTGAGAATCCCTAAACCCCACTTTGTACCAATTGAGACCTCCATTGTCGAGTCCAGTGGGTGAGCACATGTTGTAAGAGGTTCCTACTGTCGAGGTCGGATGGAGAAGAGGTGTAACTAGCCTACAGCATGTGTTGCGATAAAAGGGGTTCCCACTATCAAGATCGGATGGTGGTTGGGAGAGTTTTAACCATCTAGTGTAAAATGGTCCTGGTTGTTTAATTAAGTTAACTGTCCTGAGATGTTTTCGCTATCGCATTCATAATTACCTCACATGTATAGTATTATACACATTTGTAACACCCCGGATTTTTGCCAACCTGGAATTAGACGTCCTTGGGCAATGAATCGATCATAACACTTTAATTGACTTCTCAGAACTCAATCCTAAAGCCTCAAATCCCCTTTTGTAATGCCTCGGAAAATTCCGTACAAAGACCCGAGTATTACCTCAGGCAGAAATCACTCAGGATCAAATCCTTTAGGAATTAAACAAAATTAACCAAGTGCATTTACTAGGACTGACGACCCTAGAATGGATCATTGTTTGGGTATTAATATAAGGGAGGTACCTTAGTTTCCCAATCCCGTTGTATGAAAAGGACTAATAAGAACTTGGTAATCATATGCATGCACCGCATTATGCGTGCGTTCAGGCTTAGCAGGTTAAGCACTGAGGCAGTGTTGTTCATGCGCGAACGTGAGATGAAGTCGCTGAGGGAGCGTAGGCGAGGGCCCAGACTCTGTCTTAGCTACAGGTGATGGCGATGCTTATAAGGCAGGGCCAGACTTTTACGACGAGGAGGAGCTCTCCTATATGCAACTCTCTGGCGGGTCTATGTAGACCTGGAGTTGCGCTGATGGGGCTACAGGGTTTTAGATAGAGAACATTACACTTTCTCATTTTGTACATTGTGGAACTACACTTGTAATTCTTTAACCTGGTAACATGTTCACACTCTGGAGACTTACACCAGTTTACATATTATATATATATATATATATATATATATATATATATATATATATATATATATATATCACAGTCTTCCGCTTGCGTAATTTAACTGTCTCTGGAGTATGATATGCTGTTTTGGTCTAATCTCATTCATGTTTCAATGCACTCATCATAATCATCATTATCTATGTTGCATAAGTGATGCATTGGAACTCGAGAGCTGAGCTTTACTCGACCCCCGATTTTCAGGGCATTACAACATTTCCCCAAATCACCATGTTAATCGTGATTATCTGTAGTAAGACGTGTTTAATTATGTCATATGCATAGAGATGTACTCACTGGCCTTATTAAGCTCACCCAAGTTGTTTCTAAATTTTCAGGAAAAGTTAAACCCATAGTGATGGCTTTACATGGACCTGAGAATATTTTACTTAGCTTATTTTGTAGCTTGGCATGGACCTAAGAATATTTAGCTTAGTTTATTTTTTGAAGTATTTATTGTAATATTTATATTGGGAACGAGAATTGTTTCACAAGCTCAAATGGTTATCAAATGAGGTTAATGCTGGTTACTATTAGTTGAGGTTGAATGTTGTAATGTTTGAATTAGTTATGTACTAGTGTAGAAATATATGTAATTTTGTGTGTACGTGTATGTCGGTAGTATACTCCTGTGGAGCATTTGTAACTTTCCTTCAGAATTAATATATATGTGTGTGTGTGTGCGCGCGTGTGTACGCGTTTGTGTGTGTCATTAGATTAACCAGAACACAACTCTTGTTTCCGTAGCCGTCTCTCTGTCTCTCCCTTTTCTCTCTCCCTTCTACAGTTTTCTCCTGCATCAAATTCCTACTTGGTATCAGAGCATGTGATTTGGGACCTAATCACAGCCTAGGTAGTGGGGCCCACTACTAACGTCATTCGTACGTATGGGTGCTATCAGCAGTGTACAGCCAAAACTTCTTTTTGAAGTAGAAAGTATGGGATCTAGTAGATCTGGATTTTAGAGGAATAACGAGGATTTTTCTACATTTTTTGGAAAAGTTTTTCATTGTGTTTCGGCAAAAAAAAAAAAAAAAAAAGTCCAGATTTCGTTCTTTCTGTTGTGCTGTTTTTTTAAAGGACTTTTGAGCAGATTTCCGCAAGGGGTAGGTGGGGTTGATCAAGAGCAATCACCAAATACAAGTATCACGAAGTTTCGTCAAGATTTGAGTGTGCTATAGCGTTTTTGTAAGAAGCGGGTGTCGGCGGCCCTTGTTTTTGGATATTTTGCTAGGATTTCCTTCTTTTTCTCCGTTTCTAATGACATGAGGCTACAGTGTAAAATCATGTTGTTGGGATTGTGAAGTTGTTCGTGTTATGTGCCCAAAAGTAAACTACACAGACAAGGTGTTCGACGAAATGCTTCACTCGACTTTGCATGGTGGATTTTTACAAGTGGTAAATCTTTTCTTCTCAGTTCATCATCTCTTCGTTTATCAGGCCCTTGTTGTTTATGTGAGGGTAGTTCACTCACTTTGTGTTGCAAGTAATGCACATAAGTCTCCACATGCTATTATGTGCAAGGTGTTCCATAACGGTAACGGTGGCTGTAACGGCCACCACCGTTACCTTTACGATACGGGGCATAACGGCCGTTACGGTCTCTCTTTTTTATTTTATTTATTTATTGAAAAAAACCCCGAGAAACATGTATTTGCCCCATAATGTTGATTAAAAAGTATGAAAAACATGTCCTGTAATAGGCCATTACAGGGCTATTATGGCCTTTATAGGGGATGTAACGTGCCGTTAACGGCAATTACGGGTCATTTTTTCCATAACGGCTGTTACAACTCCGTAACGTGTAACGGTTGCCACTGTTACCTTTACGTAACGGCCTTCACAGCCCCGCAATGGCCTTTACGGCACACCATGATTATGTGTGTGTTCTCTCAAGTGTGTGAGGGTAGTTCACTCATTTATTGTGCAAGTTGCACTTGTTTGTGAGAGAATTTGCATGTGGATGACAAGTTTGTGACTCGATGGTTGTCGAGTTTAGTTATGATCGTGTGTTTAAAGAGAAGACTCAACGAATGAAGTTCAAGCTACAATCTACATCCTGTCATGTTGTGTTTGAGGGGGAGCAATGATCCATGTTTATCATTACTATCTTCTTTGTATGTATTCCAAGGTGGGCATGATCAATATATATGCTCCAGCCTGAGGGGGAGTAGAAATATATGTAATTTTGTGTGTACGTGTATGTCTGTAGTATACTCCTGTGGAGCATTGTAACTTTCCTTCAAAATTAATATGTTTATGTGTGTATTAATCATTAGACTAACCATAACACAACTCTTGTTGCCCTAGCCGTCTCTCCCTCTCTCTCATTTCTGTCCCTTCTACGGTTTTCTCCGGCATCAGATTTCTACTCTTAGTACTAAACAACAAAAAATTATTTCTCCCAAGTCGCACCTTTGGGCTCAGTATTGGGGTCGTGTGTGTATCTGGGTGCCGAATTCAGGGCTTGACACCCAGCTGGGAATGGGATAACAGATATATCGTTAGATATATCAATGATATCACAAGTTACCGTAAGTCTGTAACAATGGTCACAATAACCGTTACAGAAAAATTGACCCGTAACCAATGTTTCAAGCATTGGCAATATTATCGGTATTGCCAACTTGGTAATACCGATAACACGGGTAGTAGAAAAAATTAACGGCGATATAGCGTCGATATATCTTTAAGGGCTTGCTTGTTAAATCTAAAACCCGAAGTAGGCCACACTACAAGAATCGGCGGGAATTGGGTGCCTACCATTGAAAACTTCTTGGGGCCACAGAAGGCTCTGATCAAGCTGATTTTTGTGTTTTCCCTCCATCCAAGTCTATGTGAACAAATGAAGAGGCTAGATGGCAAATAAAATTCACGGTGGACCTCAGGAAGGTTTTAACGGTAGTCATTCCATTCCCACTACTTTCTGTGGTGTGGTCGACTTGAGCTTTAGATGTGCCTATTTTTTCCGATCATGCTTTAGAATGATATAGAAAAGTTGATGGGTGGTGTGGATCTAACCCAAATCATGGTGGGCCCAGAGAAGTGTCACATGTTAAAAGTTGGGTTGTGTATTACGTAAGGGAGAAAATCTTTGTGCCACAGGGCAATTTTGGATTTTTAAAAAAAGTCTGTGTAGCGCATTCTGGATTCGCCGTTAAGCTAGACCTCGGTCGCCGAAAAATTTCAACATAAAATGATGGAGGGCTTTCCTCATTTGGCGTTAACAAACACCACTAAACATTGAGCGCTTTCCAGATTCCGCATTAAGTAAAAAATTACAGTGTTAACAAACAGGCCCTAAGTATCGCTAACGGTTTCAATCGTGTAAATTCCAGGTGTCACTGATATTGCCAACATATCAGCAGTATTTCAAAATTATCGCCGATGTATCGATATGGCCAAAAATTTGTTTATTAAAAAAAAATCATTTAAAAAAAATCATGCGTGCATGGTTGTATGATGAAATGCATGTTTGTATGTGTGTATATGTATGCATGGATGGATGGATAGATGAATCATGTGGGGATGAATCATGGATGTATAAATGTACATATGTACGTATGCCTGAATGGATGAATGTATCTATGTATGTACATATGTGAGTATACTCCGATCAGTGGCTAGGACAAACCTACTGGTTTAACTTAGGGTGTACACCCAATCCATGATAAGCCCCAGCAGATTAAATCCTAAATCTCCCCTCCCTATCTCTATCTGTGCTTTTTATTCTGTCCTTCTAATTGCTTAATCATTTTAGTATGATTTTTTCACAGGGAAAGTTCGATACCTTCGATGAATGAATGAAAATGTCAAATGCATAACCAAAATCAAGTTGGGCTGGAAGGCATACAAAGACCAAGAATGCTATTCTCCACCATTAATAAAGATGAAATAGAAAGCAAAATACATTTGGTTTAATGGTCACCATAATTGTTTCAAAAATACCATGCCCAACATAGCTACCTGCATCAAAAATAAGAGCCAACAAATTACATCCATTGTAAACAAACCTTTTCCCTTGTGGGTGCCATGGTTGTTAGTGAAGCGGGTGAATCTGAAGCAAGGCAATATTTGATATTTTCATAAACATCCTCAAGGAAGTAAGTTGACACAGGATGTGTCCGCCCTTTAGCAGTAATGACTGGACAATTTCCAAAGTATTTTGAGAACAGATTCGCATCAACGGTTGCAGACCTAAATAAGCAAGGCATGTATATTAGAACCAAGACAATATCGGCATATTTTTCCACAATGATTTTTGTATCATACCAAAAACATGTACTATAAAAAAATGAAATAAATTCACAGTACAAGCCATACATGAGAATAACTTTCAACTTCTGTGTTCCGTGGGCAGATTGCCTCTCGATAAGGTTCTTCAAAACAATGAGTAGAAAGTCCCCCTGTTACAATAGGAAACCAACAATTTTCATGTTGAAAACTGGCCCTGTTTACAATTTATTAAGAAAATCTTTACATTGTGTTTATATATCATTGCCATCATTGTCATCCGTATGGCAGGAAAGGAATAATCGTTGTTTCAGAAATGGTGGAAGGCAGTTCCTCGAGGTGGCTAGTAGGGTAAAATCTCTTGTAATTGAATGGGCTCTATCCTCTAAAATCATTAAGTCCTTTCCAGCTTTTTGGGGGGGAGATCTATTCTCCCGGTCTTTGTACTTTTGTATATTTTGGCTTCGGCCCTTGAGTTATAATATTATCATCATTTCAAAAAAAATGTCATCAGGAGCAGCAGCATTAAACCATAACCATCCCCCAGTTATTTATGGCTGGCTTCATGAATCCTCTTGAAACCAGAAGTCCCATGATTGCATGTCAGAAATTTGCCACTATCCACCTGCCATCAACCTTCTCCTTTCCCAGTACATGGGACTAGCTGGCACATTGCTTACAGTATAATAGAAACAATAAAAAAAATAAATAAATAAATAAATAAATAAAAATAATAAAAAAAAATCACATTGCATATCAATGGATTCTATTGATGATTAACAATGTCAAGATATATGACCAGGCTAAAGGTGGTCACCTTGTTGGAAATTTCTTTTTCCTTGTTGCTCGAGGAATAACAACTAGAAATCTTCTTGTAATTCAACAGTTTTTGTGTGAATGCATAAGTTTGGGATATTAGTAACTGAGTTCCAGTTTTTATCTTTTGGCAAACACAAGATCTGATTGATGTAAGAGAGTACAATTTGCTGTTGAACTAATGGAGAGCTGTCTTGGAGTTCAAACATTGTTTGCTACAACTATGGCACGGGAGCCATTTGTTGTCATTCCAAAGAGATCCACAATGAAACCATTTCGCTCACTAAAACAGATCTTGTGCAATTAGCGTTTTGAGGCGGTTGTGTTTTATGCACATATCCTTCTCTTATCTTTTGTCATTCAAAAAGGATATGGGCAATAAAAAGAAGAAAATTGCCTTGATGCTCAATTTATTCAACTTATAAACCCAATATAGCCTCTTGCCTTGTATATAAGCAGTTAATCTATGGATCAGTTTCACAACTATACTTTAAGATCTCGTCTTTATTTCACCCTCCCACAAAAGCTTAGAACAAACACCAACCAAAGAGCCAACACAAGCTAATAGTCAAACAAAGTCGCATATGTGTAAACCACTTTGGCAGTGGTGTTGTTTTGTGCGATTCAATGCTTCCATAAACCTAGTAGAAGGCCATACAGATTCATATGCTCCAACCTAAGGACCGTATGCAGAAAATGGACCTCCAGATGAACTCCGTTGGCCCGAAACAGCCACCCTTTGGCTATACCCTAAGTATACCATGGCCCTGGGGCCATTGGCACCAGTTCTGGGCCCATATAGGGACCTTAACCCACCCCTCTCTCATTCCATACGAATTTCCTAAACCCTAGGAGAGAGAAGAGAGAAAGGAAGAGAAAAGTGTGAGGAGAAGAGTGAAGGTTAGGGAGATCAAGGCGGTGGTTCTCTCGTACAACTACACGCCCTAGACCGCCTCTTGCTACGCTACTCAACTTGTTTCGATTGTGATTTGGGTAAGGAATCCTAACCCTAATCTCGTTTTAGGAATCCAAATAGAAGAATCTATGAAATAACTAACCTATCTCACCGTATAGGTACCCGTTATTCCGTATTCCGGAACGTAGGATTCAAACTGAGTTCGATACGAGTGTACCGACGAAAGGTGTGGATTATAAACGTTTAGGTTATGGTTTTCAAGCCTTTCAATGTCAGTTAATGAATTATGACTGACTTGATTGTTGTCACATGTATTTAGAGACTATGTTTTCCGCGTATTACACATATATGTGAACTATGTTGAATATAATGCATCTCGTGTGTTTGTTGAAATGTTTGAAAGAATATGGGAGTACGATTTGTGTCTGCCATGTTTATTAATTGTGAATACGTGATTGTTATATGTGTGACAACTCCTTTGTAAAAGGATTTGCCGTAATATATGTTATATCTAATTTATTTCATGTATGTTAAAATGCGTAGTCTAAGTGTTTGATAAAATGTCTGAATGAGTAAATGTTTGATGAATAGTGCTTATTAAGGGTGTTGAGATAGGATTCTCAACTACATTAGCTATATGTATAAATTCCTTCAAGTAGCTTAAATTCCACTACGTAATTTATGGGTGAAATATATGTGTGATAACATGTTCATTCTACGTTTTCATAAAATGCTCAAATGATTTTAGTGCTTAAATTGTTTGCTCAATACTGTTATGACTATCGCATGTGATTACCTGTTGCAATGGAGTATCATTGGGACTACTACGTAGTCTAGGCAATCAGTAACGGTTTCCGATCGAGTGGCCAAACTAGTTTCGCCACCACAGATACGTTCCATGAATCCAAGTCGTACGGTAATTATCGGTAGTGGTTAGGCCACGAGGAGTGCATATGCGCTCCATGTCGATTAATTTAGCGTACGCTTGTACCAATCAAACTTGTCAAGTAACCCGATTGGCCTAATGTGTGTTTAACATGTATAGACACTACTGCTTGAATCTAAGGTACCACTTACCAATGCAAAGCCTGTTTAACCTTGGTACCACGATCCGCTAAGACTCGTGAGCCGGGCATGGTGGTATGGGACACCGTGGTCGAGCTATCGGCCTACGCTGGGGTGACGAGCCTCCCCGTAATGTCCAGTGAGCAACCCAAACTCGTGAGCCGAATACGGTGGTATGGGACACTGTATTCGAGCTGTCGGCCTACGCTAAGGTGACGAGCCTTTCCGTAGTGACCTCGAGTATAAACTAGGCCTTCACCGAGGTGACGAGCCTCCCGTAGCGACCTGAACTTGCCTGTCCACTGTTTTAAATCAGGGGTGACGTTGCCCTATAACTTGCCTATCGTATGTGATTAACTAGGATTGACGACCCTAACTCATTTCTTGTTATCTCCATCCACGTCCTTTTGGGCCTTCCCCTTACCCTTTTAGGGCCTTCAACTCGTACCAACTCACTTCTAAGTGGCAGAATTCTTGGTCTCCATTGCTCATGACCACACCATCCAAGTCTACTTTCCTCCATCTTATTACCTATTGTTGCTGCTCCTAAGTTCCCCCAAGTGCATTCATGTCTAATTCTATCCTTATCTTGCCACTCACCCATCTCAACATATCCTCATTTCAGCTACACTCATCCTCTAACCATGTTACTCCTTAACTACCCACATTCTGTCCCACAAAGCATGGTTGGTCATAGTCATCCTATAAAATTTCCCTTTCAATTTGAATGATACACGACGACTCCAAAGGCACATCTCCATTTCTCCCACCTAGCTTCAATTCTATGGACAACATCCTTCTCAATCTCTCCATTCTCAATAATTATTGACCAAAGGTACCAAAAGTGGTTATTTTTTGAAAACTTCTTGGCCAGCAATCTTAACTAACTCCTCGTTTTCACTCCTATTATTACTAAAATTGCACTCCATATACAATATTTTTAGTCCAACAAATTTTAAATCCTTAAGATTCTAAAACATCTAT
This sequence comes from Magnolia officinalis, assembly GCA_021015155.1. Classification (NCBI taxonomy): domain Eukaryota; kingdom Viridiplantae; phylum Streptophyta; class Magnoliopsida; order Magnoliales; family Magnoliaceae; genus Magnolia; species Magnolia officinalis. The sequence goes on from JAJHSJ010000004.1 coordinate 88,831,871, forward strand.
CCATAAATCTAGCATCGTGTTTACGCCCTCCCTCATTTTGTCAATCAAAACTATGTAACTATAAACAACATACACTAAGGGATCTCTTTTTGTGAGTGCCTTGTTAACTCATCCATACCCAACGTGAAAAGGTACGGTCTCAATGCTGACCCCAAGTGCAAGCCAAATGTAATTGGAAACACGGCTGTCTCTCCACTAGTGGTTCTCACATTTATTACTACTCCCTCATACATATCCTTGATCACGTTAATATAACCTCTTAGAACTCATTTCTTTCCCAACACCCACCAAATTAACTCTCTAAGGAACCTATCGTATGCTTTCTCCAAGTCATTAAAGACAATGCAAAGAACCTCCCTTCCTTATATTTTCTCATCGGCCTAGAAGTAGCAACATATAATTTCTTCCACAATCTCCTTAGATTTTAAACAGGTAAAAGCAGAAGATTTTCATATTTCCCCAATTTCTTCCATTTTCCATATTTAAATGCCAAAAATTAAAAAAATTAAAATTGTCCCAACCCTATGTCGATGCATGAAGAAAAAAATCATGCATAGATATGGATTTCTTCATAATCTATATAAAAAGAAATGAATTTAAACAAGAAAAACAAAGTCTTCTCACTGAATGGGTTCTAACCCATTTCCACTCTCCAAAGTCCAATCACAATTTCTCCACCACAAACAAGATTTGTTGATAAACAATTCGAGCGAAGCTTCCTAAAAGCAACTACAAACAATTTTTCCCTGTAACTTGTATTAGTGACTTGCAATAATGATATATTGGCCGATAGCCCGATACCATTGGTGTAGTGGATATTAGATCAATCTAATAGATATAAAAACAACACCATGAATGTCATGACATAACCAATACTAATCAAAAAACATCATATAAGATCAAGACCAACCATGCCAGGAAAAACATAAAATATATGAGAAAACTGTCACCATTTTGAGGAGGTTAATGAGAAAACTACTCTTTTTGACGAACAAATGCAGATTTTGAGACATTTACTCAAAATATTATGTCATAACAAGTGACATGAACCATTACGCATCACCAAAAGAAGTCGTGGTTGATTAAAAAAGAAAGAAAGAAAGAAATAATGCAATATGAAATGCATTCCGAGTGTGTAAATCTACAAGCAAATTCTGAGTAAAAGATAAGTGAAATTCTATTTGAGCCAAAAAGATTTGGTCATATAAAGTATGCCACACCTAAATGTACTCAAAGTGTCAAATATCATATAATGGACACCACGATTGAGAGCTTGATGTTACACTCATGTAAACATATGCATATAAAATTAAGTTAAGAAAATGAAAAATGGATGATGAAGCAACAACATAAGTTAATAATGATAGTACCGGATGGAGAATGAAGCAACATCATGAAATAAGAAGATGGCATATGCAGAATGAAAAGTTTTAACTTGTAAATGCGTGCTTAGAAAGTCACATACTGCAAGATCATGATTCAGTTACAACCAACGATAATATAACCAACTTACCAAAAGAGACCTTTCGTGTACTTCATCAACTATGACATGTGTGATATCAGCTAAGTCTTTGTCCCCCTATAAAGTAGAGGATCTTAGAGATGTCAACAAAGTGAAGAAAAAATATGTGACTCTTACATAAGGAGGTGTGCAAATTCCACTACGAATTCAAAACACTGCAAATACACCAAGTAAAAAGGCCAAGACGAGATCTTTTACAGGCTAATGTCTAGAAGAATTGACCATTTGAATTTGATAGATATTAAATGAAAATTGTCCAAAACTAACTAGAAATTTTACTTGATCCATCTAACATAGAGAGATTGACATAAAGTAAGTGGTTAGCCATTCAAACTGTACCCATAGAGCAAATAAGTATAAACACAAAACAGAGCAATCAGGAGTCAAATGCAAAAGTAGATGTAGAACGTTAGGTTTATAATGGTGGTAGATAACCCAGTTTGGCATCTCACTGAGCATTTTTGGATATCACTTAGAGCCTGTTTGGGGTTGCCTAATTAAACGTGTTTCGGTGATTGTGATTTTTTCCAAAATCAATCAATTAAGTGGCCATCATGTTTGGTTAGCAACCGATACTAAGTGCTTATTGAAAAATTGTTTTTTTCCATAATCGACTTGTAGACATTTCCAACAGGGAGTTTTTGCACTAAACAGCATACGATCATTCAAGGGTTTGGAACAAGTGTCAAGAATCTGTGCATAAGTCACCTATGTCAAAGATCTGGTCCATTCATCATCTAGGCCACACTGTGAACATGTCATCCACCAAAAATCAGGGTAGCACACTTATCAAGTGAGCCACAAATGGACGTGCATGAAGTTCTCAAAATTGTTACCATATCCGAATTCGTACTAGGGGTTGAATCGTATCAAATCATAAATCGTATCGTAAATCGTAAGATTTTCGATACTTTTTTTAAAATTTTGGAAAAAAAAATATATGAAAATATAAATAAATCAGCAAAAAAAAAAAAAAAACTCATGGATCATCATTTTGCCATCAATATGCACAAAGTAATACCATGTCGTGATAGTGTCAAAGAATTCTTATCTTTCCCTTATTTTTTGTCTTGCAAGAAATTTCCCTTTAAAAATTAGTAAGGATTCTTTACCGTTCTTGTTACCATTCTTGAATGTAGAATCACATTGGAAAAGCAGCATTCAATTCTATAGATCAACGAAAAAGGATATTTTGATTTCCAACCATCATTCCACAATATAAAGAAGTCAACATGATTGTAACCATCCATAAAAACATTCTAGATAAGTCATATATTAATCTGGTGTTTCAACAAGTTAAGAAGTAAGAAATCATTTTAAAATAAAATTAAAAATAAAAATAAAATCCATGATTTAACATGGAAGAGAATATATATCATTTAATTTCTTATAAAGAAAAAATAAAATAATTGACCTTTTCTAAACGATTCCTAAAGCCCCCACAAATTTAAAAACATAAAATGAAAGCCAAGTGAAGCTTAAGATAGAAGAGAACGAGTATCATTTGAATCGTAACTCGTAAGATTCAAATCATAGAATTGTAGGATTCATATAAAAAGGGATTCAAGGTAGGATTCAAATCGCTTTGCTTAATATTCAACTCAAATCATATATTGTAAATCGTAGGATTTTGACAACACTGGACATGCAATCTAGATTGTTGGACTTTTTCCTTTACTGCCTATTTTTCTCATACAAGTTTGGCATGCCTTATTAACAAACCAACATTGTTTTTATATGTTGCATGTTCACGATGTACCCAACTGATGAACAGCACAGATCTCGGACATGTGGGCCATCCACCCAAATCTTTGAGGCATATTCCACCCTCTCAGGTGAGGGGCCCCTCATCGAATCACTACTCCCCTTGAAAACGTCATTTAAAATTGAGTCCGTTTTACCTCTGCGGCAACTAAGAACCCAGAATCTGCCACCGCCTACAGGGCCCACAAGCTATGTGGTATGATGATCGGAACTGCCCGTGTTATGAGCTCTACGCTACACGGGCCACCATAAGAAACTAACTCTAAACTGATGACTATGGCCATCGCTTTCAAGATATGACTTCAGAACGACTAAAAGAAGATTATCAATGGCTCTCATTCAACTCCAAATAAAAAATCAAAAGTTAGGATCATCAATGAAATGTGACTATGGGACAATAACTAATTTGTCGTAGTACCGTAGTAGTGAGAATGTGGATGGTTCAAATCATGGGACCATCTCATCCTATGGGCACCTCTATGTCGTGAGACATGTTGCATCTTGAGTCGCCATGGGGAGGAAACAATAGTTCTGATTTGTGAACATTTTTTAATGCAAAGGGCCAATTGTTTAATTAAACGTATTTGACCATTCTAATCGCTGGTTTGGACGCTTTTTTGCGGAAAATGCCTCAACCTCTAATTATTCCCTTTTTTTCTTGAAATAAGACACCTCGTTGCAAATGGCTTAAACCTCTTATTGTTTCTCACTATTTGTCAAAATGTAACAGTTCTTTTTTGCTATTCAGGTTTACCAAACATGTTTGTTTTTGCATAAGCAATCCCAAAGAATTGCTTATCAAGAATCAGTTTCACCTTGCCAGAAACAATGCGAGTATCACAATCATAAAGAGAAGATTTAGAAGAAATGGAAAGAGAAGTGGTGAGGGGTTGCAATCAGCCATGCTAGCAAAAGATAGAAGATCCCAGGCATATTTGGCCTAAAAGAGAACTAACCCTAAGGAAACAGTGATACCCTCTATAAAAAGAAAGTGCTCGAGAAAATGTAAGTATGTTATTCAAAAGTCCACTTCAGAAAAGACAAACAAGGGAAAGAAGAGATAACATACAGGAACCAGTAACCATAGTACCATCAACATACGAAAGAAAAATGACACATCCAAAGGTGTCCAAGCAAACAACATAGACAAATCTGTAAGGCTACACTTGAAGGCAAGCTCAAGTAAAGCACTGCTGAACCGCTCAAGTCAAAATATGAGTCTGCATGGCTGCAATTGAAGCCAAGCTAAATTATAGCACTATTGAACCACTCAAATCATTCATATGACAAATAGATCTGAGCGAGAGTAATAATGAAAGCCTCAAGGTTGTTCCATAAAGGCCTTTTCAAATACCATGAAGAAATGCATTCTTGACATCAAGTTGTCAAATGGACTATCCTCAAGACAGCAACAGCGAGAAATGTGCAAACTGTTGCAGGTTATACCACAAGACGTAAGGTTTCATCAAAATCAAGAGCATGTTGCTGAATATAGCCCTTGACTTTAAGCAAGATAATGAAAATTGATTTCAATGGGCATACAAACCAGGCCAAAAATCGATATAATGAGTGATATATCAACCCGTACTGGTGCATTCTTTATTTGCAAAAATGCACAAAATATCATAAACAAAAGGTGTATGTTGACCTCACCTGACCTGTTGATAGTTGAGTTTTTTACTCTTTCGACCTCTAAATTTTGTGTTAAAACTTATGGAAATTAAAATCTCTTTGGTTGATCGTCAGTTTTTATCATAATAGGATTGATTACATATCTTAATTGAACATCACAGGTCACCACAGATTATCCATAAATAAAATATTTGCAATTACAATAAAAATACCATGAGTGCAATATAATGAAAAACATATTATTATAAGTATCATATGCTTGTTATCCCAAACAGAAGCTTCCGCCTACATATTTTTCCATGGGGGTTCCAGGGGGCAGCTAAAAGTTTGTGCTATTTTATTATGTAAAAACTGTAATTTATCTATTTAATAAGCATGGCAGTCTAGGGCAAGCACAACAGAGTTTAGGACGGTGTGTGCTAGCAGAATGATAGCTTAATACACTTAGGCTTGCATTAGAGACAGCCTAGTCCCCGCTGGTCCCACTCTGCATATTCATTAGATGTGAGACTTATTCTTTGTGACTTGACAGCCCCTATAGGGTCGAGTGGGAGATGTTGGAAACTTGGATGTGAACCACCATGGATCCTCCGGGCCCCAGCATGACTTGCTTGGCAAGGCTTTCAAAGGGAGCAATACACCTTTCCTTTTTGAGAAATTCATATGGGCCCCTCGGGATCACTTTCCTCCTTGGAAAAGTCTCCTCAGCCAACTCTCTCTCTTCCTTCCCTACATGTATATACACATACATGAGGGGGATTTTGGGACTTCGTGCAACTCTAAAAACCATTTCTATAAGAGAGAAATGTGAGAGAGAATAGAACAAAATAAGAGATGAATGGGAAAAAGGCGTGGCCCACTTCCTGGTGATCTTGTCCATTGATGAAGGTAACTCTTCATCCGATTATCATTTTATGTCATCGGATTAGAGGTGTGGAGATTATCTTCCCTTCCCGTGGTGATTGGAACGTGGATCATCGAATCACTCCACGTTTCAGCTACGCTCATGATCTGATTCTCAAATCATCATTGTAGCCACACACAAATCAAAACATTTCCACTCTCACTCTGTGATTCACACCACGCATCCACACCCAGCATTAGAATCATCCATCAGTGTGATTCTTGCACCCTGGTTAAGCCCCAATGGCATGGCTGCAAGAACAAATTATCTAACTACTAGCAGTTGAAGGTGTCATATTTCAAAACAATATTCAGAATGGGTAAAACAAACAACTTCGATTAGAAATTATGGAACTTACTGCAAGTTTCCTAAGAAGAATCCCCGTTGTACAAAAGAGAAGCTTTGTTTTCTCATTCCTAATAATCAGCAGCATAAAAATACAAATATTAGCTACTTTCCAAAAAAATCACAAACGCATGCATGCATGTCCACATTCAACAATGAATGAATGGTATCATTATGAATCATTAAGTCAAATACTTCTGGAAGCAAGCAGACGAACTAGAAATGACATAACAGAAAATCGACAACCAACCCACCCCACCACCAAACAAACAAAAAAGATCGCACATCCATTAAACATCCTAATTCATAAAGCCCAAATTACCATTGTTGCAACGCCCTTTTCCTATATTATCTTTCTTCTATTTAATGTGTACTCTAAAGACTCAAAACCTCCTCAGGATATCAGAGGCCAATTATTCATCCAAAAAAAAAAAGATACCAAGGACCAATCACTGACTTACTTGGAGTTATCTGCTAAAGACACCAAAGATTCCATTGAAAGACATGACAAATCTTGCACCAATTAATTGGGTTACGCAACATGAATCCTGTTCACCCTAAATACTAATTGTATTCCTCGTTTCATAAAAAAGAAAACAGTCCTAAAACTTCGCCAAAGAAAAACCGTAAACCCCCTTTCATAAATAAACTATTAAAATCACACTAAAAAACTTCACCCTAGAGACTAATTGTAACCCTCATTTCATAATAGAAAACTGTCCTAAATTTTCACCATATATATATATATGGGAAAAGGTACTATGAGCTCAAGCGCATACGGTCGCCCGTACGGTCGAGCTGATGTGGGCCCCACCGTGATGCCATTCGAAAATCTACCCCCTCAGTCAGATGCACCATTCCAGAGGGGGCCCACACGGCTGAAAATCAAGTCAATCCGTGACTTTTGTGGGCCACACCACGTACAGAAGTTGAGAGGGGCCGTGCACCATTGAAACATTCAAAACCATTTGTGGGGACCTTTCGAGACGTGTTTTGATGATCAACACCGTCCATCATGTGTGTCCCACTTGGATGTAATTTTAGACCAAGTTTCAGGTGGTATCCAAAACTCAGGTGGGGCCCACCATGTGGTTTTACATGTTTTTGCGTGTATACTTATGTTTTCCGATGATATGGCATACCTGAGTTACGTGGACGGCTGATTTTGGGCCGTGTGGGCCCACCCTGGGCTCGTGCATCTGGTGGACGGTGTGGATCTTCGAACGGAATCACGGTGGGGCCCACATCAGCTCGACCACAAATAGGGCCGTCGTACGCTCGACCTCATAGTACCTTTTCCCTATATATATATATATATATATATATATATATATATATATATATATATATATATATAAAAACCCCATTTCATAAATAAACTATTAAAATCACAAAAATAATAATAATAATAATAGTAATAATAATATGTACAACTCTCACAAAACATTCTAAATTCATAAAAGCATAAAAATCAGTGATATATTTTCTCAAATTAGTCAAATTTTCTAGAAATTGGACACATGTATCACATGTCAGGCCAATCGAACAGGCTGTGGAGACCACAACTTGGGTATTTGGGATCCAAATCTTCATCACATGCTCCTTGCAATTGTCCCAGCTTGCATCAGTACCCAACATCCTGAGACAAATTACCTTCTACATTCTAAAGCCTCACTCCATGTGTCTAGGTATAGCAGATCATATCCAGGACCAAGCTCACCCTTTCAAGGTTTGATTCAAACGGCAACAAGAGCATCAAATATTCATTTATTGTATTTTTCCTAGTTGAGAGAACCTTCCACCTAGGTATCACTCCCACCTCAAACCACATTGAATTTGCGCTCCCACCCTCGCTTCCTAGCTGTTTATACTAGCTACCATTTTCTGACAGGTGTTTACCACCCCTGCACCTGAATCGGCTGTTTATACTTCAAGGTCCAGATCTAATATCCATACCAAACCCCTTTAGAAAGCTTCACCTTTCTTGCCAGTGAATTTTCCACAATCACACAATTTTGCCTTTCCCTGTTCAATCAAGAAAGGGAAAGGGAAAAGAGAGGAGGAACAGAGAAGGGTGTAATTTTGCATGCACCCTCTCTTCCTTAATCTTTTATTTATAGAAGATAAGTTTAATAAGAGGAGATGACTAATTACAATTGGAGACTCGAAAGGATAGAAAACAAAAGCATTAGGAAAAATAAGCATAATCCTATATATGGTACACTACAGGTGCACGAGAATCTATGTACACCTCAGGTGTAATAACCCAAAAATTTTCACACACGAGTAGGTACACGAGTGCTCATTCACATGTGTATTTTAGTAACCAGATATTTCTTTTTTGTAGACATGTGTAGATGAACGCATACATACATACCCTTAGACTCACATACATACTATTATGAACTTCAGACCCTTATATGTCCTAGTATTCTCGATCGTTCATCAAACCAACTGTTGAAAAAACTACTCATCACTAGGTTAAGATATTTGATCGTCCACTTCGCTTTTGGACCACCCGATCATAGTAAACCAACTATCAAATCTTCATACCCGCTCGTACACGCATCCATTTGAGGATCGAATCAATTCGTTTCGTTCGTCATGCAGGTATATGCTTAATCTACCATTGAAATCATGATCTAAGGTCCCTGCGCACATGTACACATACATGTACATACTTCAACACATCCCGAGCCTATATATCATAACAGATCTGATCCTACATCAATCCAAACCATTGAGAAGACTCTTTATGGACAGATTAACTTATCCAACCATTCGATTTCAATCTGGATCCTTATATTAGCACTAAATAGATAAAGAGTCCATTTCAGTCATTTACATCTGATCATCTTCAAATCTGAACCTACCATCTTGACCCTAGTACACTAATAAATGTTTTACACCGTTAAAATCTAAATCCAACGGCTACTTATGCATCATCGGTTGTCTAAAGTTTCCCAAGGTGTACACAGTCCTACCTGACACAATTCTCCAGAAAACCTGTTTTTGGGAACCCGATCACGATGAAAATTTAGACAACACTTAGCCCAATTGAACCATACATCTTCAATCTTGGAGTCTAACTCACAAGATCAATCGTTCATCTGATCACTCCCCATATCCATTGGATGACGCACCCGAAAATCAATCAAACAAGATCCTTACAATCCACAGATGATCCTCGACAAATCTATTGGTCCACATCTCGCATTGGGACACATCTGGCCAAATTTTTGGAACCCCAGTTCATCCAGAAGAATCTTACACAACTTGAAGTTTCCTAAACCAAAAAAAGGAGTTGATAGTTGCGAGTACACCCTACACCATACACACTCCCCCGATAAATCGGAAATATGGTCGTCGGTTTGGAGAACTGACTGTACATCTACACCCAAACACGCCAAGAATCCCATGAACTTCCGATCTCTGATTCTAAAGACAACCAAGCTATGGAAATTCAAGTCCAAATAATTATAGCAATTCGATCACGAATACTTTATTAGAATTGATCTTCGACGATCCAAACCGTAGGATGGATAGGCCACTAAAGGCCATGACCTGTGGCCAACTGCAGCCCGACCATCGACTATATCAAGGTGTGAATCAAAGCCAAAAAAAATCAGCACGTGTATGTGCATACCACTAGCAACCATGACTTGCGTGCGAAACGTTTGAACCAGCCAATCCATCCCAGATTCTTCCTCACCCAACTGTGATCCATGCAAACCATCCCTAGCTAATCTGGATCGTCCAAACAAAGGATCCGGACCGTCCATATAATGCATGATGAAACTGAAAACCCCTATAACCTCCATACGCAAAATCTCATTTGAATGAGAAAATCCCTCCACGGATAAACAGCGACCGTCTATCCTACAGAGGTCATGTTAGAACAATCTTAACCATTCAACCCAGTGAATTCGGCCGTCCATCGGTTGATCTGGACCGTCCATGCACTAGCCATGCATTGGGCAGCAGTTTACGCTGTTAGAAGAATCACCACTCGTGTCTTCCCCTTCCTTCTATCCGTCACAAATTTTCTTCAAAACAAAAGAGTCTAATAGTAATGGTGGTGGCCATTATGGCCACCGTTACCGTTACCGTTATGGAATACCTTGCCTAGGATGAAACCTAATAGTTGCTACAGGCTTGAAATGGGTGTGTAAGACAATGCTCTCACAACAGAGCTTTTCTCCACTAATATTCTGCCCTGCCCTTCTTTGGTCTTCTAACATATCACCCTTCATCTTTCATTTGGCACATATGTTGTTTTCTGAACCTCAATTATTCTTCCATCCACCCATCCTTTATGGCAGTCGCTGATCACATCTGCAGCTTCCCCCACTCTCTAAAGCGAACAAAACCAAAAACCAGGATTCCTTCAACTCCCCGCTCCTAGTAACTATTAGTTCAGCCGCATTCCATAAAAGCACATGATGGAATGCAAATTTTTAGAAGAATCCTAAGAAATGTTGCAGGGAGTAGAGGTTCTGAAAATACACAATGTCCAGCTTCATGTTCTTCTCTCTTGCTCTCACTATTGGCCATTAATCACCAGCAGTGTTCATTCCAGCATAGAGGGAATGATGATCTTTTCGTTACAATTTACAAGCAAAATATCATGTCATTTTTTTAACCCATGACATATGGATCTGCGTTAAGCTAGCCATTAAAATGTTGGATTTCTATTTTGCTGCTACAGGCTAAACAAAGAGTGATAGTGTTAGAAAGCAAAATTTTATATTACAAAAGAACTATAAGATATGAAACATTTCATAGGAATGCTTGCTTACGAAGTGCAAAGTCTTAGCAACAGCTCATGGATGAAGTTGTAATAGTCTTGACCTGCTAGTATTGGTTCCCCTTTTCAGAGTATCTAAGCGTTGTTATCTTAACCATCGATTAAATCACATGAGAAAATATGCCGATAGTTTAATTTTCAGATGTACTCTACACATCTAAGAGCAGTGCTTCTTCTATTGTTACATCACTCGTAATTAGAGAAGTGAAGTTCAAATCAAAAGGCCATGGTACTTTGCAATCTCTGTATTAATTGAGAAGCACAAAGGATATAGCATTGATGCAGGGAAAAAAAAAAAAAAAAAAAAAAAAAGCAAATAACAGCAGCTTCAAATAAAGTTAAGAAGCCCAAAATACCTGGCACTATCAAGGCGAACTTGATAACCAACCAATGAACCGTCTGAACCAGGTGAGGGTTCACATCGCTCATCCGCTACTCTTTCTGCTACAGAAATAGCCTGTGAAAAAATGAAATAGGATGTCAAGCTGTAACTCCCATGTACGTTGAAAAGCAAGTACCCATTTTCATAATCACACCACTAACTTTAAAAATTATCTGATCTAAGTTACAAGGTCATGGATATTTTAAGTTGTTAGCCATGTCAGTACCAACATACAAGTTGACGTACATAAGATGGCAAAGAAACGTATCTAAAAAGGCCCTTTTCCTAACCTCAAGTAGAATTCTAGAGTTAATAATGTAACGTCTCGGAAAAATCCGTACAAAGACCCGAGTACCACCTCAGGCAAAAATCACTAAGGACCGAATCCTTTAGAAATTAGACGGAAATTAATTAAGTACTAAACTAAATTAATTGGTGGATTAGCTTGAACTGCTTTCTATACGAACTGTGAGACCCAAAACCGGTAGAATCGTTAACTCTACATTACCTAAAAACCTAGGATCAATCTCAAAACCCAGTTGCTCTCGGGAGCACATTGAAACTCCGTATCGGGCCTAGACTGCACGTCGAAAGTCTGATTACCGCGAAACTATATGGTTATGACCGTCTTACTGGACTTGACAACCATCGCGGGAATCGAGCCCGAATAGTGTCCAGAAATGCACAACTAGAGCCCTGAGTAAAGTGTGTGAAAAACACGAATATCTTTAGAAAATGAACTCATATTTAAATGAATTGGGCCGTTCACTTGCAGGCCAAATTAAAGGTTTCAGACCGTCAGATTCTGACCCAAATACTCCCTCGGATCAGGGAAATTTCCCTACACATGTCAGTGTACTTGTGGCCCTGATCGAGTGACGGCGACTGTTGAACTGAAACTGGGACTCCGCGGTCAATCCGTAAATCCAATCAGACCGAAAACTTAACCTGACACAAATCCATTGTCAAGGAACTTTCCCTGAACCGTTGAACTAAAAATGGTCCAAGCAGGACCTCAACCCTCACATTCCATTGGAGAGATCGCAACTGCCAAACATCGACCTGGGTAAGTTCCACAACCGCAAGGTCGTATTTGAGGCACATGTCGATGAGAAGATGTTTGGGACGTATCCAGCCATCGACTTTCTCCTGGAGAATGGGTGGGGTCCCATATTTGAAGGGAACACTCATGCGAGCGAAGGCACTGTGCGCACCTTCTACGCCCTCATTCGGAATCCACTGTTGAAGCCTCTCCAATTTATTATCCCTCTGGGAAGGCAGGAGATCATAGTTGGTGTGGACGAGATTGCCTGCATTATGGGAGTCGAAAGAGGTGTGGTGGTGCACGCCAGTGAGAAGAACCTCACTAGTGAGCGAGAGAAGAGACTTCGCACACGTTTCCTATGCGGTCGACTCAAGCATTGGAGGTGGGGAAATAGCCTCGCTTCATCCAAGATGACGGCTGACTTCCGCCTGCTCCACCACATATGCACATATAATGTGTACCCTAGGTGGAGTAATCGCACCGAATGCACAAGGTACATGGTGGATTTCTTGTATAGAGTTGGGCAAGGAGAGAAAGTATGCTTGCCTACTCTTGTCCTATCCCAAATAATCCGCACTGCACGGTCTACTAGGGAGAGCTCCTCGCTACCTTTTGGCTGACTGGTTTGCAAGATAGCCTGCCACTACTGTTTCCGACTCCATATGGATGACGTCGCCTCGATCCACATTATCAGCGAAAACACGCTCGACAACATGGGCATTGGCCGAAGGCGACGCCAAGCCCGCCTTGAGGAGCAGAGCGACAATACAGAAGAAGAGGGTGAAGATGTCGAGGAAAGTGAAGGGAGGAAGAAAGTGGGGGCGAAGAAGAAGAGAGTGGTGAGGAAGGCAGCGAAGATGAGGGCAGCGATGAAGAGGGAAATCAGGAAGATGAAGTGGAGGCCCAAGAGTCCAATGAGGGACCTCCTCCTGCTACACCTGAGCACCGCCGTGATCAGGCCACCATAGGGACCCGCTTGGCTAAGATTGAGGAGAGTCATGCCGCCATAAGACAGGAGGTCAAGGAGAGTCAGGCCTATTTGAAGAAGAAATGCAAGAAGATGTCACGCACTTTGAAGGCCCTCTTGTGCTGCATGCAGGACAAGGGTGCTCCTCCTCCATCACCAGAGTCAGACGACTAGTCTTGTGTTGTAGTCGTCTTTAGGTTCTCTTTGTTTTCTTGCTTCCTATGGTATAGCCTTGATAGGCTTAGTAGTATGGTAGAGTTGTTGGCATGTTTGGTGTTTAAAACTTTGTTTAAATTAGCTCACATGCATCTTCTGTCATGATCCATGTAAGACTATATCTCATGTGTTGTGACAATTTTGGTAAATGAAATGCATTAAGTTCCTTTTAGTTGGAATGTGAATAATGTTTGGATGAGTGTATGTCTTATGCTAAAAATCTTACAAGTGGTGCACCCTATGTTGTATGTAGGGAATGCCACCTAAGAACAATCGGAGCACTACACGTATTGCACTTGGCGAATCGTTTGATGGGGGCACCTCCCCTAAGCAATAGCCCACGGACCCCAGCTTGGGCCCTGACAGTGGCACGATGTCGGATTCACAGCCGACCACTGGCCCCACTAATGGGCCAACACATTCTGCACCACCGGTTCCGGAGCAGAACCGTGCGTCTACCTCGACGCCTCCCGTATCACAGTCGACTACTCCCCCTGATAGGTTGGAGCAGATGATGCTCTTGATGCAGTAGCAGCAGCAGTTTTTTGCCACCATTGCGAGGGCCATTGCCCAAAACATGCATGCAGTCCCGTCTACATCACCTGTGCAGCCTGTTGGTAATATGAATGCTAGCGGCTTATTTAAGCGATTCCAGCGCTTTCGACCTCCCACTTTTGCTAGTACTCACAGACCCTAGGAGGCCGAGTATTGGCTTGACCGCATCTCTAAGATGCTAAAGCCGTTACACTGCACTGAGGCAGAGCAGGTAGAGTTGGTCACCTACATGTTTGAGAAGGAGGCCAGTCTCTGGTGGGACATCGTCCTTAGGACCGTTGCTGCTGGATATGTATGGACATGGGAGGCCTTTGAGACGCGCTTCCACGGGAAGTATTTCCCTCTCACCTACCGTAACGAGAAAGAGGGAGAGTTTCTTCGCCTCCGATAGGGAGGAATGACAGTAGCGGAATACGAGAACAAGTTTACGGAGCTGACCAGATACGCTCCTTTGATACTTGCAAACGAACCGATGAAGATGCAGCAGTTTTCTGAGGGTCTGCGACCCGAGATACGCTCAAAGATATGTTGCGCTAACATACCCAACTATGCTAAGCTAGTGAACATGTCTCTGTAAGCTGAGCAGGACGGGGACAGGTTGTCCCGTACGTGCATGCCCATGATTCCTAGGCCTCGACCAGATTTGTCGAGCAGACAATTCTTCGGCAAGAGGCCACGTGTAGATTCTCCTCATCGGCTTACGGCTCCACCAACACAGCCGAGGCGACCTGACATGTGGTGCACTTACTGTAAGAGGTCAGGTCATGCTGACACGTATTGCTTTACCAGGATGAGGGACAACGGCTTTATGCCCCCTCAGAGGATCAACCGTCAGATGCCACTAGCCGTCTCAGCTTCACCTCTACATTCTGTACTACCTGCACAGCCTTCGTACAGACCACTTGCACCTCGATTTAAACTGCCTCAACGGCCAATGGTACCGCAGCCAAATCGTCCTCAATAGGCTCGTGTGCACTCACTTACAGCTGAGGCATCCAAGACAGCAGTTATAGCACCGATGGTGTTCGAAGTCACAGCACATATTCAAGGTATACCAGTCTTCTTATTGGTGGACACCGGGTTCACTATCTCTATAATATCATGCGCAGCAGTCAAGCGACTGGGGTTGGAAACTAGTCCTATGGTTAGGTTGAGGCTCCTTACCGCCACGGGGACCTTCTCAGATACTACCAAGATGTGTAGGGGTTGTTCGATAGACTTAGGGAGCAAAACAATACTCGTCGACCTGATTATTGCCCCGCTATGTCATTACGATGTGATCCTCGACATGGACTGGCTCACCGAGATGAGGGCAGAGATCGATTGCGATGCTAGGGTGGTGACAGCCCATGGACCTGAGGGCACGACCTTTACATTCCCAGTGCAGGTCAGTTGGTACTACTGCATTAGTTGTTATGCTACCCTGCTAGAGAATGTTGATGGTCCAACACTTGGGAGCACGCCTGCAGTTCAGGATTTCACGGACGTGTTCAGGACAATACATGGATTGCCTCCGCAGCGCGAGATCGATTTTACTATTGACCTGGTGCCTGGTGCGACACCTATATCTCTTCCGACGTATCACATGCCTCCATGTGAGATGGAGGAACTGAGGAGACAGATCGACGATCTGTTGGATGCAGGCTTCATACGACCGAGTGTCTCCTTGGGGAGCACCCGTGTTGTTTGTGAAGAAGAATGATGGATCACTGCGATTGTGTATTGATTATCGTAGGCTGAACCAAGTGACAGTGAAGAACAAGTATCCTTTGCCCAGGATAAATGATCCTGTTCGACCAGTTGAAGGGGGCACAGTACTTCACTAAGATCGATTTGCAGTCAAGGTATCACCAATTGCGCGTCAGGAATGAGGACGTGTAGAAGACAGCGTTCAGAACCAGCTTTGGGCACTACGAGTTCCTTGTAATGTCGTTTGGACTCACAAACGCACCGGCCGCGTTCATGGACCTGATGAACCGGGTGTTTCGGTCGTATCTGTTCCGATTCGTCATCGTATTTATAGACGATATCCTGATATACTCCAAGAATTGGAAAGATCACGAGGAGCACCTGCGAGCAGTCTTTGATACTCTTAGGAAGAACCAGTTGTTTGCGCAGTACAAGAAGTGCGACTTTTGGAAGGAAGAAGTCAAGTTCCTGGGACATGTGGTGTCCAAGGAAGAGATAGTTGTGGACCTTGCTAAGGTAGCCGCAGTTCAGGACTGGGAGCAGCCCGGTTCGGTTACTGAAGTAAGGAGCTTTCTTGGCCTGGCAGGGTACTATCATCGATTTATTAGGGACTTTTCCAAGATAGCCAGACCGTTGTCTCAGCTAACTCGAAAGGATCTCAAGCCTGGGATGAGAATGCAGAAGAAACTTTTCAGGAACTGAAGGACAAGTTGACGTCCGCCCCTGTGCTAGTATTGCCATAGCAAGGGGTCAAATATACGATATACACTGATGCATCTCGTGTTGGTTTGGGTTGTGCCCTTATGCAGAAGGACAGTGTGATTGCCTATGCATCGTGACAGTTGAGGAAACACGAGGAAAACTACCCTACGCACGACCTAGAGTTAGCGGCCGTCATCTTTGCATTAAAGCTCTGGAGACATTACCTCTACGGAGAGGAGTTCGAGCTCTTTTGCGACCACAAGATCCTCAAATACATATTCACACAGAGAGACTTGAATACGAGGCAGCGGCGATAGATGAAAACCTTGAAGGACTTCAAGTTCGAGGTCTCCTACCATCCGAGCAAGGCCAACCTTGTGGCAGACGCGTTAAGCCGCAAGAAGACGATAGCATTTGCGGCCCCGCTAATGATAGACGAGTGGAACATGGTAGAATTTGTGCGAGACTTTGAGCAGAAGCTTACGGTAGAGGAGCCGTTCGAGAGCGTCGCACACGTTCGTGTGCAGCCACTCATTGATGACAGGATCATTGCGGCTCAGAAAGACCATGACCTATTGGCAAAGATGAGAGAGCAGGTGAGCGACAGTGAAGACTCGGAATGGAGAGTTGGTACGGATGGGGGTTTACGTTATCGTGGCCGCCTATGCGTCCCAAACCTTCATGACTTGAGAAGGGAAGTTCTAGAGGTCACTCACAATTCGAAGATGGTGATGAATCCTGGCAGTACGAAGATGTATCGAGATATGAAACGATCGTACTGGTGGGACAACATGAAGGCCCACATAGCAGATTATGTGTCCCGTTGTCTCACGTGCCAACAGGTCAAGGCCGAGCATCGCCAACCTCCTGGTTTACTTCAGCCTATGCCTATAGCTGAATGGAAATAGGATTTCATCTCTATGGATTTCATTTCAGGGTTACCGAAGATAAGGAAGGGACATGACTCTGTTTGGGTGATCATGGACCGACTGACGAAGTCGGCTCATTTCCTCCCGATTAGAGTCTCAAACTCAGCAGACGAGTTAGTCAGGTTGTACATCAAGGAGATTGTACGTTTGCATGGGGTTCCTATGGAGATCGTGTCGGACCAAGACACACGATTCACATCTATCTTCAGGACTCGTATTCAGAAAGCAATGGGTGTGAAACTGAAATTCGGCACCGCGTTCCACCCACAGACGGAACGGGTGAATCAGGTGTTGGAGGATATGTTGCGAGCTTGTGTGCTTGATTTCAATGACAGTTGGGATGACTGTCTTCCTTATGCTGAGTTCGCCTATAACAACTGCTTTCAGACGAGTATTGGCATGGCCCCCTACGAAGCACTGTATGGGCATCCATGTAGAGCACCGCATTGCTGGGCAGAGGTTGGCGAAAAGAGTTTGATTGGCCCAAAGTTAGTGCAGGCGACCTCAGAGAACGACATTATCAGGCGTCGACTCCTCGCAACTCAGAGTAGATAGAAGAGTTAGGCCGATACGAGGCGGCGACAGCTAGAGTTTGAGGTCGGGGACCACGTGTTTCTTAAAGTTTCCCCCATGAAGGGAGTCCTTCAATTTGGCAAGAAGGTAAAACTCACGCCACGATTTATTGGCCCATTCCAGATTCTAGATCGAGTGGGTGTGGTAGCGTACCGTGTTGCTTTGCCCACACCACTCGCAGGCGTGCACAACGTATTTCATGTATCGAAATACGTTCCTGACCCTTCCCACATTATCAAATGGGAGCAGGTACAGTTGAGTGAAGATGCTACTTATGTACTGCGATCGATGCATATTCTAGACAGGAATGAACAGGTGTTGCTCTGTAAGGTTATCCCGCTTGTGAAGGTACTGTGGACACACCACACTGAGGAAGAGGCTACTTGAGAAACAGAGGCCGAAGTCCGTAAGAACTACCCTCAAATTCTCGAGTACGAAAAGGTACTAATTTCGAGGACGAAATTTTTCTTTAAGGGGGGTAGATTGTAACGTCTCGGAAAAATCCGTACAAAGGCCCGAGTACCACCTCAGGCAGAAATCACTAAGGACCGAATCCTTTAGAAATTAAACAGAAATTAATTAAGTACTAAACTGAAATAATTGGTGGATTAGCTTGAACTGCTTTCTATACGAACTGCAAGACCCAAAACTGGTAGAATCATTAACTCTACATTACCTAAAAACCTAGGATCAATCTCAAAACCCAGTTACTCTCGGGAGCACATTGAAACTCCGTATCGGGCCTAGACTGCACGTCGAAAGTCCGATTACCGCGAAACTATACGGTTATGACCGCCTTGATGGGCTTGACAACCATCGCGGAAATCGAGCCAGAATAATGTCCAGAAATGCACAACTAGAGCCCTGAGTAAAGTGTGTGAAAAACACGAATATCATTAGAAAATGAACTCGGATTTAAGTGAATTGGGCCGTTCACTTGCAGGCCAAATTTAAGGTTTCAGATCGTTAGATTCTGATCCAAATACACCCTCGGATCAGGGAAATTTCCTTACACATGTCAGTGTACTTGTGGCCCTGATTGAGTGACGGCGACTGTTGAACTGAAACTGGTCCTCCGCGGTCGATCCGTAAATCCGATCGGACCAAAAACTTAACCTGACACAAATCCATTGTCAAGGAACTTTCCCTAGACCGTTAAACTGAAAATGGGCCTCCAGTTGACTTTTAGCTATAGCCAAAGTATACCATGGCCCTCGGGCCATTGACATCGCTTTTGGGCCTATATAATGCCCTAAACCCACCTCTCTCATTCCATACGAATTTTCTAAACCCTAGGAGGGAGGAGAGAAATGAGAAGGAGAACGAGGAGAGGAGAGAGAGTGTGAGAGATAGTTGCTGGGATTCGTTCCCATTACTCCATGGGCCGAATCATCTCTCCCATGTCGCTACACCGTTGAATCCGAATCCATTTTTGGGTAAGAAATCCCAACCCTAATCTGTTTTAGGTATCCAAGTAGATGAATCGACGAAATAGCTAACCTATTTTGTGATTCAGGTAGCCGTTGTGTCGTAGACAAAGACGTAGTGTTCAAACTAAGTTCGATTCTAGTTTACCGACGAAAGGTGCGGACTATAAACGTTTACGTTATGGTTTTCAAGCCTTTCAATGTCAGTTAATGATTTATGACTGACTTGATTGCTGTCACATGCACTTACATGCGATGTTTTCCACATATTACACATATATATGAACTATGTTGAATATAATGCATTCCATGTGTTTGTTGAAATGTTCAAATGAAATTATTATTATGATTTGTACTTGTCATGACTATTAATCTTGAATACATGTTTGTTGTATGTATAACGACTCCTTTGTGAAAGGATTTGCTATAATATAAGCTATAACTAAGTTTGGGTATGTACGTAGTAATGTGTAGGCTAAGTGTTTGATAAAATACCTGAATGAGTAATTGTTTGTTGAATTGTAATTATTATAGGTGTTGAGATAGGATTCTCAACTACCTTATCTACGTGTATAAATTCTTTCATGTAACCTACCTTACTACTACGTGATTTGTGGATGAAAAACATATGTATGGTAATATGCTCACTATGTGTTTGTTAAAATGCTCGAATGAGATTTATATTTGGATGTTTTGGTAATGTTGTTTTGACTATCACATGTGATTACCTAGTGCACTTGAGTGTGATTGGGACTACTGCGTAGTCCAGGCAATCGGTAATGGATCCCGGTTGAGAGGCCAAACTAGATTCGCCATATTGGATACGTTCGAGGAATCCGAGTCGTACGATGATTGTCGACAGTGGTTAGGCCACGTGGAGTGCTTACGCGCTCCATGTCGATTAATTCAGCGTGCGCTCGTACCAATCAAGCTTGTCAAGTAGCCCGATTGGCCTAATGTATGTTTACCATGTATGGACGTAACTGCTTGAATCTAAGGTACCACTTACCAATATAAAACCTTGGTACCGCGATCCGCTAAGACTCATGAGCCGGGCATGGTGGTATGGGACACCGTGGTCGAGCTGTTGGCCTACGCTGGGGTGACAAGCCTCCCCGTAGTGTCCAGTGAGCAACCCGAACTCGTGAGCCGAATACGGTGATATGGGACACTATATTCGAGTGTCGGCCTACGCTAAGGTAACGAGCCCTACCATAGTGACCTCGAGTATAAAATAGGCCTACGATCAAGTGACGAGCCTCTCATAGTGACCTCGAGTATGAATTAAGACTACGCTGAGGTGACGAGCCTCCCGTAGCGACCTAAAGTGTAAACTCGCAAACTTGCCTATCGTATGTGATTAACTGGGATTGATGACCCTAGATGGATCATTGTTTGGGTAAGTGATATAATGGGAGGGTGCCTTAGCTTCCCGAATCTGCCGTATGAATAAGCCTAAATAAGAACTTGTTTAACACGATCATGCACCGCATTGCATGTGCTTTGGCGAGAAGCGCACGTTTACTGGGAGTGTTGCATGCGTGATCGTGAGATGATGTCGCTGAGGGAGTGCAGGCGAGGGCATACATCATTGTCGCATATCATTCTTGCATTAACAAGAGTACTTAGGACATGATTGTTGTACTGTTTTATCATTACTGCTAGACTAAATTGATAACGTGTTAACCTTTGCCTTATAGCTCCACTGAGTTGATCACTCACTCCCACTCTGGGACGGTGTTTTAAAACACCAACCAGACTCTGTTGTAGTTGCAGGCGACGGCGAGGCTTAGAGACGGAGCCTGTCTTCTACGATGAGTTCTCCTACCTGCAACTCTCTGGCGGGTCTATGTAGACCTGGAGTTGCGTCACCGGGGCTACAGGGGCAAGGACTAGATGACATTACACTTTATCATTTTGTAAATTTTGAAGTTATACATGTAACTGTTTAACCTGGTAACACGTTTGTACTCTGGAGACTTACAACCACTTATATGCTTTATATATCTATCACAACCTTCCGCTTGCGTAATTTAACCATCTCTGGAGTATGATATGCTGATTTGGTATAATCTCATTCATGTTTAATGCACTAATATGGACAACATTCAATCATCATTATCTATGTTGCATAAGTGATGCGTTGGAACTCGGGAGTTAAGCTTCTGCTCGACCTCCCGATTTTCGGGGCATTACAAATAAAGATAATGCGAAGAGCAAGATAGAAAGCCTATATTAATTATGATAATGAAAATTGGATTTGTATCTAAATTTTACTCCATAAAACAAACAAGAATCACAATAATCAAATTGAATTTGTATTTAAATTTTACTTCGCAAATGATAAGGACGTGAACTACCTAATGCTGATGGATCGGGTTGATCTACTTGCCGAGGAGTTTTCGCATGGATTAAAGCGTGGAAAGGGGCCCAAATATCTTCCATAATGGACCAAACCCATAGACCCATCAATGAACCACACATTATGGCGCTCATGGTACACTTTTGGGTCTACGAAAGGGTCTTTTGGTTGCATTTTCCTTTAGTTAAGATTTTTTATTTATTTTAGGATGAATTTTAGTTTATTTTGTTTTGCTTATGTCTCACTTCAGTAGATAGGGGTATTTTTGTCTTTTCCCTTTAAAATAAGATTATAGAGTTGAGTTTATAACATCCAACCCATAATTTATGCTTGATGTGAGGCCTAGATTAGTGCTATGGCTTTTCTTTTGTTCCCTTTCATATAAAAACTGAATAACAAAATTTTTCCAATAGCTTTTGAGACATTTTTCTTGTCTTTTCAACAAGCCTTGGGCTAGGGTTTGTGCAATTGCCTGTTTGCACACGTGGGGCGTATGATCCAGGCCATCAAAACTAGTGAGAGCTTCAATTATTCACTGGTTTTAACATTTTTTTCCTTTCGTTTCTAGTAGAAGAATCTCTATTGTTGGATTGGGTGTGTTTGGGCATGATTTGGAGCTAGGGTTTGATACAACTGCACGTGGTTGACGATTTTCATCCATTAGCGACACCAGTAAACAAGAACCCCAATAAATGCAATCAACTCTAGTTTTCTTTCTGTCAACTTGGCCAAATCAAAAACTAATTCGAAAGTCCAAGTTCTGAGTCGAGTGACTCAAGTCTAAGTTTTAACATTGCTTAGAACGCCTAGGAAATATGGAGACTAAGTCGAAGTCCAAGAAGGAAAAGTAGGATCCAGTTTGCAAGTTTTCACACAAATGCCAACCAGTAGTATGTAAAAGAGGTGTTCGCTGATATAATCGGTATCGCCAGCTTGGCGATACAGAAAACACAGTAAGTAGCAGAAAGTATCGGCGATATACGGCTGATATATGGCCAATGTTTTTAATTGTGTAAATTCCAGGCGTCGCTTGTATTGCCAATGTATCGGCGATATCTCGATAATATCACCAATGTATAGATATCACCAAAAATCTGTTTATTAAAAAAAAAAAATCCATTTCAAACTTTTTTATGGGTGCACGGTTGTATGATGAAATGCATGTTTGTATGTGCATATATGCATGCACACATGGATGGATAGATGGATCATGAATGTAAGTATGTATGTATGTATATATGTATATATGTATGTATGTATGGTTGGTTGGTTGGTTGGTCGGATGGATGGATGGATCATGCATGTGTGTATGCATGCATGAATGGATAATTGGATGGATTATGCATATGTTTGCATGCATGGATGGATGGATGCATCCACCATTTTCCCCATGTTTCCCTGAATCAACGATACATGCTTTTAGGCCCCCATTAAAGGGAAGCTTATTATTTGATTTCGAAATATGCAAAATATGCGTTTTTTTGCTTTTTTTTTTCTTAAATATGCAAATATGTGTATTTTAGCATCTCCTAGTATCATTGAAAACTTCCACCATTTTCCTCAATTTCCCCAATATTTCCTTGAGTCAGTGATACCTTTCCACGTATCGATGATATCGATACACGTTTCCGTATCCCCACTTCCCCGGCCAGTGATACATGTAATGATACCAATACTATGAACACTCTATGAAAGAACATTAAACCAACTACCATTTTCTAGGACCGCGAGAAACTTTTCAGTAATGAATCCAATCCATAACATGTATTAACTGTCATGGGTAGCAGGAATGCACTTCTCTAGTATCTAATAAAGAAAAATTAAAAGAATCAATATCAAAACTCCAGTGAGGGTCAAAAGGTGTCTCCCTCTTTTTTTGTATACAGCAGACAACACATTCCTTCCGTAAAACCTATCATACATAAGAAGTTAAGAACTATAGACTTGGTATACAGCCCTAAGCTCACCACACACTGATAATAAGGAGTCGTTTGGCACCATGGATTTGGGGGGGTTTGAGGTGATTTGAGGGGATTTCAGATCCCCTGGTATGTTTGGCACCATAAAGTAACTGGGGTTTCAAATCCCCTCAAAGAGGGGGTTTGAAATCAACGGTGAAAGCTTGGATTACATCTGAAATCCTTCCAACAGTTGCATGTCTAACATTTTTGTCACTAGACTATTAATCTATTGGGCACATGGCCCACTGATGATATCCCAAAACAATTAGATTATCAATTGCATCACTATAATTACTTAATACGATGATCGGCGCCGTCCATACATTGTCCATGTAAATCAACGGTCAAAAATCGTTGGTTAGTCACTCGGATGTGATCTTGTGCTTGTGGCCGATCCAAGACTCGGAATTTTATCATTTTCAAGCAAAGTATATATATTTCAACGGGCTTATTACAACCATTGTGTCGAACATTACAAACATACACTAATTAGAGATATTAAAGTTGATTTAGTAATTAAATTCAAACCCTTGTAAATATACTATGCATAGCTACTTTTGGATTATAGGGGATTTTGAATCCAGGGTGCCAAACACAACAGGAGGATTTCAAATCCAGGGTATTCTGAATCCAGGGTGTTCCAAATCCACACTCCCGAACAGGCCCTAAGATGAACACAGTGAGAACCACCACACAATTAAATCAATTCAACAGAAACAAAGAAAAAAAAAAAAAACTTATGGTTGAAAGTAAGATCTAAGAAGTCATCGAAAAACACTTCAATAGAAAATTTCATACCGCTATTCTCCTTGGCTGTGTGCACACAATGCTACAATACCCGCCCATACTTGATTCAACCATGTCATCCAATATAAATTGGGGCACCTACAGAGTTTTTCAATCAGAATACAGCTGATCATTATAATCAGAAGAGACCACAACCATTGCTCATTACTAAAATACACTTAAAACGGAAGATGGTAAAACTGGGAATAAGAGAAAGAGGACATAAATAACAGAGGCAATGTAAGAGTTAGAAAATAGAGAAAATTGTATGCACCTGAGTTGTCTTTCCACAACCTGTCTCACCACAAACAACAAGAACATCATTCTCCTTTAGCAATTTCAGTAAATGACTCTTCAGCTCAGCTATGGGAAGAGCAGCTCTAGCTACTAGCATTTTCTAAAAAGAAGAAACATACGTCAGAATAAAATTGAAAACTCAACATCTCATCGAAATTAAAAATACGAGTAGGGAAGACATGCTTAAATTAGTTTATAGTAAATGACAAGGAGAAATCCATCGCCTACTAACCAAAATTAAGCAAGAACATCAATATGGAAGAATGTAGGATACCAGCTTTATGTCAAACGTTGTACAAAGCACTGTCAAAAAGATTCCTCCCACAGCTATACTAAAATCCCATATTCCATTTTATATTTGAAACAGAGTATGCATGCTGCTTTAGTGTTTGAATGCTAAGGTGGTTCACCTGCCTTGACCCTACATAATAATTGGTCTCAAAGAAAAGGTTAGTTGAATAGTCAAGGCAAACAGCCACCCATTGAGTTGTGATAGAAAGCCATCTGCTTGCTTCCAAACCAACCTCACTTGCCTGTCTTTTAAATCAAATAGGTTGTGAGAGTTGTATTGTAATCATTAGGGGAAACCACTGCTTCTATTGCAACTTTACTTTCCAATATTTTGGATGGACTATTCTTTCTTTCTTTTTTCCTTTTTTTTTGTTTTAGCGAAGGTGGATGTTACTAAGAATGAATTGTCCGCATAGAGTCGTCGCTTGATCTACAAACCAAGGTCCAAGAAAGAAGTTGTGGGTGAAATAATCGGAGGGTTTGCACGAGTTCTCCACGAAGAATGAATTGTCCGCATAGAGTTGTCGCTTGATCTACAAACCAAGGTCCAAGCAAAAAGTTGTGGCTGAAATGATCGGAGGCTTTGCACTAGTTCTCCACGGAGTTTTAGCAGAATTTACCAGATTGTCCGTGCGAGGAATTAAATATTTAAACTCCATTTTTGAGACTACCCCTACCCAATTACCATAAGGATTCCTAGTTGCCTGAAATTGCACTCTAATTATAAATTTTGCCCTTGCTACCTACAAAAATCCCCAATTTACTCTCTAAAACTGAAACATTGACATTTCGCTCCAAACTGAAATCACTTGGCAATCTTTTGTATAACTGAGTTTCCCTCCAAACCTTTCCAATTTACATCTTGTCCTCGAATCAATACCCCTTCTAATGCCACAAACCATCTATGCTTTCAACACCCCTTAGAAAACCCATCCAGTTCCCTCAAATTATGACCTAACTAAACCAGATCCTTTAACCCTCAATTCTTTTAAAAAAAAAAAATTAAAAACAAAATCCTTGCCTTTTTGGATTTTAAGCTTAAGCCTAATGAGATCACTTCCCATAATCCCTCACCAGTCCTTGGCCAAAATTCATGCAACTACAAGAATAATTCAGCATAACTAGACAATGAAGATGAAGAAATGAAGGGATTTGGATCTAGATCTGGAGACCTTAGAGACCCTCAAATGTCACTTCCCAAAATCCTCACCAGTCCTTGGCCAAAATTCATGCAGTTACAAGAATTCAGCATAATTAGATAAGGAAGACTAAGAAATGAAGGAACTTGGACCTAGATCTAGAGACCTTAGAGACCCTCAAATGTCAAAATGCTAAGGAATATACCTCAGCCTCCAGGCTTTGAGACAGCTCCAGTAACCTATCTCTAGAAAGGGGAACTCTTTGGTCTCTCAGTTTTCCCATACCTTTTGCAAATTCAAGTTCAACAGTAATCCAAACTCAAGCTGATCAAAATAGGAGAAGTTCAAGGATAATTCCGAAAATCGATGAGCCTTTTTCTCTTCCTTCTTCTCATTTTAATTGCAATTTGCTTTCATTTTCTTAGATATTAGAAAGAAAAAAAAAAACACACACACACACACACACACAGAAACTGAACTTCCCAGAATTTCTCTTTCAACTGAGAAGAGACTGCAGTTTGTGGGTGGGGAAGGGTGCCTAACACCAAGGCACTTACTCAGAATCTCTAATATCAGATCTAATATTAGTGAATGGTTGTATTTCGAAAGTTAACAAGTTTTATTTGCTTTCATTTTCTTAGATATTAGAAAAATCATGAAGAAATTCAACTTCCCAGAATTTCTCTTTCGACAGAGTAGAGTCTGCAGTTTGTGGGTGGGGAAGGGTGCCTAACATCGAGGCACTTACTCAGAATCTCTAAGGGCTCATTTGGGAGCATGTAATTGAAGGTAAATGGGAAATGGAATTGGAGGTAAATGAATTGGGAGAAAATGGCTTACATAGTTGTGTTTGAATGGGAGTAAATGAAATGCATTTGAAATCCAAATATTCTGCTTGGATGGGAGTAAATAGGAGGAATTAGAATGCATTTGAATTATTCAATATATTTGCGGAAATATATGTGACATCCCAAATCAGCTTTAATATCCCAACTTAGTGTATATATGCGATATTTAATAGAATGATTGTAATAAGCCCATTGAAATATATACTTTTCCAAAAAAAATGAGGAAATTTCAAGCCTTGGGTAAGCCACAAATGTAAGGATCACAAACAAGCAACTTACCAACCTTTTTAACCGTCCATTTATATGTCCATCCTTTGGACAGTTTGGATCATTCTTTTGCTGTGATTTTAGTGATGTAGCCGATCATTTGATTATTTTGAAGTATCATTAACATGAAACATGTGTGGCGGACATGTGCGTAGCGGCGCCTTTGTTTACATGTGCAACTCTCCAAGGGAGCTCAAAAAGGCATTTCTTTAAAACCCATAACCCTGTGAGACTGACCGTACACTTCAATTTCAGTGTTGGCGCGTCCCGAACGAACCAGATCTACAAGCTTCGATCGTGACCCTATTTTAGTACCGCAATAACCCGATAAGTATACCTTGGTGACCGCGTAGGCACTGTGATTCCAATGTTGCATGGCACACTCCATTGCGACGCCCAGATTAGAAATTGCATTTTTTGGTGCAATCCGAGGTGGACCCCACTTTCACAAATCCCGAGGTAGTCCAATCAATCCATCAATCACACACCTCTTTCTCTCCCCATTAGTCAAACAAAGAAAGAGAGATTAGGAGATTGTTTGAAAGAAAAGAGAGAGATAAAGAGAAACTAGAACTTGAAGGAGGCTTAAAGGAGTTTAAGGGAGGAGCTTCACCATCCGAGCTGTCCGATCGACGATCCGGCCCAATCCGACTGTCCATCTGTCATTGTGAGAACAAGGGAAGATAAATTCTCCCTTTTTGCATGCTTTCTTTCATTTTGGTGGGCCCACAAGGGTGGGACCCACCTTATGTATGTATGAAGTGTATGGTGGACCCTATAATGGTAGGGGGGCCACCCGATGGTCGGAATCCCCTCTTTCCTTCTCTTTTTCCTTCCTTTCCCTTTATCTTTGTGGACTGTTGTGGGGCCCACGAGTGAGCCACACTGTGAAACAGCGTGGACCACCTTGTGTGGCCCACCATGTTATTTATTTTATTTATATCCAACTCATTGATCAGATCACGTAGATCTGGATGAAGGAGAACTCAAATCAACTTGATCTAAGACTCTTTGGGCCCACCATGTGATGGTAAAAATGGACGGATTGGATTGTCCAAAGCGGACCCCACCTAGCCAAGTTTTCAAAAAAGTAAAATATACAAAAAAGGAGGCAACGGTGTCAAAGACACTAGTTGCAGACAGCGTTAAAGACGTTGCTGCTTTCGATGTCAATAACGTTGTCACCTTACCAAGTTGGAAGGAGGGCCCACTCGTGGGACCCACAATGATGTATGTGTTCAATCCATACCGTCCACCCATTTCGCTAGGTCATTTTAGGGTAGGGTCCTAAAAATGAGAGGGATCCAAATCGCGGGTGGGCCACACCATTGAAAACATTGGTGACAAGGACACCTACTGTTGAAACCTTCTAAGGCCCACCGTGATGTTTGTATGTTGTGAAACCAGCCCAAGTCTGGGCTCATTGAGCCCATCGTGAGCTGGCCAACCCGATGGACGGATTGGATTTGTCAAGTTGACCCCACCTAGATGGGAAACAACGAAAAAAAAATATTAATAAAAAATAAAAAATAATAATAACAATCAAATGCACTGGATGCTGGAACAGCGGACGCTGCTGCCCGGTGTCTGTGAGAGGACGAAAGCCCTCTTTGGGCGTGAACTGGGGTCCCACTCATGGGACCCACCTTGATGCATTTGTTTCATACACACCGTCCATCCTTTTCACGAGATCATGTTAGGTCCAGGGTCCAAAAAATCAGCATGATCCAAACATCAGGTGGGCTGCACCATAGAAAACGGTAGAGGCAGTGACGTCCATCCTTGCACCTTTCCAAGGATGTCCAAAAGAGGCCAACATTAAAAGGGGGCCCACCCCGTAGGGCCCACCTAGATGTATTTATTGAATCCACACCGCCTATCCATTTTGCCACATCATTTTAGGGTATGGGCCCAAAGGGCGGCTCATGTGAGGTGGAACCCATGGATTTAGGGCCCATGAGGAGGGTTTGGCAGAGGACCTAACCCATGGATTTGGGACCTGGGCTATGAGATAAAGGGATTAATTCGCCATGCTCTATTAGTCTGAGCTTTTAGAGCAAGTGGTTAATTGTCCTACATCAAATTGGTATCAGAGCGAGAGGTCCCGTGTTCGAGACTCCTCACTGGAAATGATTAATGCAGGGGCATTTTCACACCAGGCTCGAGTGGAGTCCCCTGTGGGATGCGGGGGCACACTCGGAGTGGGCGGCCCGTGGAACCCGTGTGATAAGGACATCAGAGGACCTACTCGGGTGTACCAGAGACGAAGACAACCATCCACATCAGTGCAACTTTCTTTCTGGATGGGAAACGAGTTCCAGAAGGAGCCCGTCGGGCCATTTTGAAGACCCCACATGCATTGGACATGCTTCAAGAAGACCCCACTTTGGGATGATGCATGTGGGCTACTTAGGAGACCATTTTAGTCATGATTTCTATTTCGTGTTGATCCAAACGTTGGATCTTGTCGATCAGGCCATCGGGCCACTAGATCTTCCTGATCTGGACCCATTGGACTCTGATCTTGCTTTCTTTATATTTTTTTTATTTTTAGGATTTATTTGATGGTTGAGATTCACAATAAATGTTTTAGTTTTCTTATTTTGGGTGATGGGCCACTTCGCTTAAGTAAGTGGCATAGTAGTAATTATACTGAATTTTTAATTCCAAATTTTTTATTATAAAACCACAGGAGGGGTGGAGTTCCAACCCTAGTGGTGTTATTGAGAAGAAAGAAAAGAAAAAAAAAAAAAAAAAAAAAAAAAAAAAAAAAAAAAAAAAAAAAAAAAGAAGAAGAAGAAGAAGAAGAAGAAGAAGAAGCTCCCTTGTATGAAGGAATTTTCCTCATGAGCTGCCTTCAAGAGAGCGGGACATGAGGATACCAACATGGAGACGGAACTATTTCACAGAAGTATTGTGTTGTTGTTACATGAGTTAGCCTTTCTATTGTTTTCCTGCTTCATAATAAACTTAATCAATGTTTTGTCATGAGGCTATTTTCTGTGTTAACCTTTTGGGTGATCAAGCAGTTGCACAATTCTAAAAGTGCAAAATTTTCAAGCAAATAATCTAGCAAACATGAAAACAATTCAGATTCTCTAACAAGTGGCAATCATGACTTGGTAATAGCTCTTTAAGCACAAAGACTCATAGCATCGGTTAGGTAAATACACAATATGAGGACACAGTGAATTCAACCAAGATGTAAAACGATACCTTGACCACAATAGAGACAAAATACGGCATGCAATCCATAGAATTCATGG
The DNA here is from genome assembly GCA_021015155.1 of Magnolia officinalis. Classification (NCBI taxonomy): domain Eukaryota; kingdom Viridiplantae; phylum Streptophyta; class Magnoliopsida; order Magnoliales; family Magnoliaceae; genus Magnolia; species Magnolia officinalis. The sequence goes on from JAJHSJ010000004.1 coordinate 88,862,547, forward strand.
CCTCCTTGGAGAACTAAGTAGCAGAACAAGAAAATACTGACCTTATATTTCTGCAGCTTCATTTTGTTTTCTAGTTCTTGTTTCAGAAAACTGCTCTCTACTTCTTTACGATGTTTTGTTCCTATAAGATAAAATTGACAAAATTAGTGAACACATTGAACAATGATAACACACAAAACAAATAAGAAGATAGCATCACTGATTGTAATCAACCTATGTAATAGATTATTAGATTGTGCTCTATGTAATAGTCTATTAGATTGCGGCTGTAAGAGTTCCGTGCTTTCATTGACGGTCCCCAGCCCGGATATAGGAGGGTCGTTGAGTCATGCTGGCAATCGGCGTCAAACTTATGCCATAACTTTCATCATGAATCCGACCAATATGACATCCCAAAATAAATAGGAGTTAAAAATAAAAATAAAAAACAAAACAAAACAAAACAAAAGGAGGGCATGTTTTACGAACTAAGCTATAACAGAAAAGCAACATCTAATTTTTGAAGAATGATGTGAACAAGTAGAATATGATACACATCCACTCTTAAAGAGAAGCCTAATAAGACAAGCCACTCACAGAGAAGAGTTGAGAACAGTGAGTTTAAAATTCACTGCCCTAGGATCAACTATCAATGGCATCAGGAATTTGAAATTGTGTGGATTATCTAACACGATACCACGATACGTGAAAGCTTGTGGAGCTTAGAATTATGGCTGAGTCCTATAGAGAGGTAAATATGATCACTTAAAATTATTTACCAATTAATTCAAATGAGTGACTCCAATATCATATACTACAAAGATACAACTATAAGAACAACATAGTCTAAGGGGTGAGATATGAAATATCAATTGTGTGTGCTACAAATTAAGTGCCTAGCATACAATCCAATCATGCATCCATATGAATTAAACAAATTCAATCACAAGCAAGAATAGAAATGCATCCACATAAACAATCGCAAACACAATGATGTATGCTGGTTCGGTTAAGTACCTACTCCACTCCTAGTGGACGCACTCAAACTCAAGTGTACCAGATTTCACTATCTCAATTAGTTTTCCATAGGTTCACCAAAAACCTTTATAATGGTTTTCAATAGGTTTACCACAAACCTACACGTACACACCCGTGTCGGTGGCAGTCCTACACAAGGACCTACACATACACACCCGTGTCAGTGGACACGAATAAACCCATGTCAGTGGCTCTCTCGAAGACTTAAAAGGTTTTATATAGGCTCACCAATAACCTACACATACGCACCTATGTCGGTGGCTCCCTCAGAGACTTGCAAAGGTTTTCTATAGGCTAACCAATAACCTATGCGATCTTACCCAAGGACCTGCGTACACTCCCGCCGGAGATGGCCCTACACAAGGACCTAATCGAGTTTGGGTTGCAAACTCTATATTCAATCCTACACAAGGAGCATATGAACTCAAATATAAACTCTTGCTAGTTGGATTAAGCACGGTTGATGCGCCTTCTTGATATGCTTTATCAATGCTTCTCCGCACTTGAATCAGCTTCTATTTTGCTCCCCCGAACTTCGATGTCAATCTTCTTCAACTTCAAATGATTAGCTACCTTGAAGATGTACCTATGAAGTGCCAAGGTAATGGGAGAGATGGATTGATTGAATCTCCTACAACTAATGGCTTAGTTGGTTCTAATTTGGGGATTCAACTAGATAGGCATTCTAGATAATGATAGACAAGGGTTTACCTATAAGGTTAAGTGTTTAATATCTAGAGAATGCAAGATACCATGTTCTTCTTGAAATGGAGCTTGGAATGCTCATTGGAGTGATGAATTACTAAGAAGAAGACATGGATCTCTTTGGGTGATAGCCTAGGAGTAAAGGAAAAAAGTGGGATGCACTAGGGCTTCTAAATCACCAAAAACCATTATATTTGTAAAGATGTAGATGCTAGCTTTATAGAGAAAAAGCACCAACGGATCTATAACGGCTAGAAAACAGCTAGTATCGATCGAGCGAGCAAACCTTCGTTCGATTGAGTAAATTCATTTTTTAGGCAGAAAGTTTGTTGGACGTTTTTGAGCACTTTCGATCGAATCGAACAGGGTCCTTCGATCCATCAAATCCGATCAATGGACACTCGATTGGATCGAGGTCCTATCGAATTTGTGCATTTTTGTTTTCTTTTTTTCCAAGCATTTTGCACATTTTCTAGCCAACACTAACCTAATCAAATGGACTCTCAGGCTAGGGTATGATGAATTGGGGTTTTCCTATTTAGATCAAGTCATTTAATGGTAGGTTGTTTTGGAACTAAAGGGTCTAAAGCTAGTGTCACCGAGGCACCTCAATTTTACCCTTCTTCAAGCCTTGATGCTGCAAGTCTTCGAGTCTTCAGTCTTCTAATGTCTTCCAATGGGGGCTAAACCGACTCAAGACTCCCTAGCACACATCATTGATAAATCGAGGCACTAACCGAGTTCATTTACCTTTGCGAGGGAGCATCTCTACCAATCCAGTCAACGATTCACCACTGAAGGTGGTTACAGATGCACCCTTACAAAGCCTTTATAAAACTTATGTAGCAAAGGAGGGATGGAACCTTAGGTCCATATCCTGGAAATTGAAGTCTAACGAACTGATAACATAGATGTAAAGTTTCCAAACCACGAAGTGTATAGCAACATAAACTCGGAACTGAAACAAAGTGTAGAGCAAAAGGCACAAAAACAGCAACAATCAGCCAAGCTGGCCCATCAAGCTTAAAATGCAACCCAAAGGCCATAAGTTTCCACAAATACAATGTAAGATAACTCCCAACTGAATGAAGCGGACAAGAATGAGAGGATTTTCTCTAATAGATCACCCAGTAGGAAATAGCATAAAAGAAAAAATGAATCATCAATAATGCTAAAAGTTTATAGGAACCAAATGTAGCCATTAGAAAAGTAAATGTGCTCCCCCACTTCCAAGAAAACCTCCCAATAGACTTGACTAGCACGAGTAGGTGCGAGTGACACAATTAGGCAGAAATAACCAATAGAAGCTGGCACCTAGCAGTCAAGCACTGTTCGGAGTATCTCCGATATTATCGCAATATCCCTACTATTATCCGTATCTCTAGCTCGGCGATGCCAATAACACTCGTAGTGATACCAATAATACTGGCAATATTAAAAATTCCAAGTATCGGCAATGTATCGCTAAGTATCGCCAATATATCAATATCACTTATGTATCGCCAATATTTTTTACCATGTAAATTCCACATGTCGATTGTATTGCCAATGTGTCACCAATATTTTCGACTGTGTAAATTCTAGATGTCGCTTGTATTGCCGATGTATCGACTATAATACTATCGCCAATGTATCGATATCGCCAAAAATTGTGTATTAAAAAAAAAAAAAATTTCATTTCAATTTTTTTATGGGCGCGGGAATGTATGCAGTGTTCAAATTGTCGATGATAATATCAATAAAATATCGCCAATGTATCGATATAGCCAAATTTTTGTTTATTTAAAAATTCCATTTCAATTTTTTTTATGGGCGCATAGTTGCAGTGTTCAAATTGTCAATGATCATATCAATAATACCGCGATATTATCATTAATGCCACATGGCCAATATCAAGACCACAGTCTTTCTTTTCATTTCCAATTGTCAACGATTTCTTAGCGAAATATTGTGTTGTCGATATTTTGAAATATCAATGGATGTTTGGATGGGTGGTCAAAAGGATTGATGGGATTTGTGGGATGGTTAGACTGATTTCTTTCGACAACACATGCTTTTAGGCTCCCATTAAATAGAAACTTATTGATGAGGGCATCCAAGCTCCTACACAAGTTTATCGAACGAGGAGGAGAGCTGAGGGCCCAGCTTCATTATGGTTGGATGATCATTACATGGGGCCAAGTGGACTCAATTCAAATTCTTGGCCGCGTTAAAGACCCCACATGCATGGTTGTGCATCTTTGAAGACCGAACACTAGGAAGATGCATATGGGTTGCTTATTTGGATCTGATTGATACATCTTTGGACTATTTGGACATCACCCAACCTGACCTAGACTACATCTGGATGTTATAAACATTAGACCATGTCGTTGGATATCTTGGACACGTCAATTTGATGATCCAGGCGGTTGGATATGTTTGGAGACTCGAGTTTAGGTGTACGGATACTCTATTCTACACATTCAAGCCATGGACACGTTGGACCACATTCATCCATGCCGATGATCAAGTGTGGATGTGTGGACGTACCCATTGCATGTTGGAGATCATCCTTGTGTCGTGTGGCACATCTTTATTTCTGCTTTATTTTTCAGTTTTATTTTAGGTTGTTAGAGATTTATGTTTTGATCTTTACTATTAATAGATTTGGATGGTCATGAATAGTTCTAGACTTAGGGTTTGCTTAGGTTTTCTTATATATTTGTTTAAGACCTGAGACTTTGGATTATGAACATATTGAATGAAATTTCTCTACATTGCTTTTTTGAGCAAGAAAACTACCAGTGAATGGAATTTGGTGCGAAGCCATTGGAGTGATTCCAAGTTATCTTTCTTATTCCTATCCAGGTATTTCTTTCTTCTCTCTTTCAAACCCACTTTTCCTATTGAATTTTCTCTCTTCTTTCTCAAGCCCTAACTCCACCATCAACAATCCAATCAAACCAACCTAGTCCCACCACAACGTCTATAAGAATGTACGGACGTTCCTGTACACTACACGGATCTATCAGAACAGCGTCCGTACAGCCAATTCGCCTCCTTCTCATTGATCATTTTCTCTTCTTCTCTATTTTATAAAAACCTAACCCTAATCCTAGCCTTTTATGAAACCCTAAATTTTCATTTTTTTTAATTTCCAAACCCAAATCCTAATCCATTCAAATCCTAGCAAAGAGTAATTGAATTGTAACGCCCCGGATTTTTGCCAACCTGGAGTTAGACATCCTTAGGCAATGAGTCGATCATAACACCTTATTAACTTCTCAGAACTCAATCTCAAAGTCTCAAATCCCCTTTTCGACCCATTTCCTTAAGAATCTCACCTTTCACCACCTTGTCCTTCAAATTTTTCTAAGTACTTTCACATTAGACACTAATCCTAAAGTTTAAATGATGAAGAACAAGACTTAAACTAAAACTTACTGTAAATGGTAAATACATAAATAAAATAGGCTTTTGACCATTAACCTTTTTGAATCTCACGAAATAAATAGGTTATTTGGATAGAGCAGCTTCTCCTACCCCAAAATCATATATTGCACAGTGTAACTCATTCCAGATCATGGTATGCCAAAACGGTTACGTATCGGCCGTAACGGCCGATACGTAACGGTAACGGTGTGAACCGTTACGCGTTTCGGGGTCGTATCGGCCGTTACGCAAATTTGTACCCGTATCGGCCGATACGGGCCCGTTACGGGGCGTATCGGCCGTTACAGGGCCGTTACGGGCCCATATCGGCCGAATTTTGGCCCTTTTTTTGAAAATTCGAAAAATCATTTTTTAATGATTCTTTTGCTGTTTTAATGATGCCATATGATGTGTTAATCATAGTAGAACATGTTAATGTGCATTTTACAGATTTTGGGTGCCATTTTATATTTTTTTAATATTTTTTTCTATTTACGCATGAATTTTGGCCCCTTTTTTTAAAATTTGAAAAATCAATTTTTAATAGTTGTTTTGCTGTTTTAATCATGCCATATGATGTGTTAATCATAGTAGAACATGTTAATGTGCATTTTACAGATTTGGGGTGCCATTTTATATTTTTTTAATATTTTTTTCTATTTACGCATTTATTTTGGCCCTTTTTTTGAAAATTCGAAAAATCATTTTTTAATGATTCTTTTGTTGTTTTAATGATGCTATATGATGTGTTAATCATAGTAGAACATGTTAATGTGCATTTTACAGATTTTGGGTGCCATTTTATATTTTTTTAATATTTTTTTCTATTTACGCATGAATTTTGGCCCCTTTTTTGAAAATTCGAAAAATCAATTTTTAATAGTTGTTTTGTTGTTTTAATCATGCCATATGATGTGTTAATCATAGTAGAACATGTTAATGTGCATCTTACAGATTTGGGGTGCCATTTTATATTTTTTTAATATTTTTTTCTATTTACGCATGAATTTTGGCCCTTTTTTTGAAATTTTGAAAAATCATTTTTTAATGATTCTTTTGCTGTTTTAATGATGTCATATGATGTGTTAATCATAGTAGAACACGTTAATGTGCATTTTACATATTTGGGGTGCCATTTTATATTTTTTTTTATATTTTTTTCTATTTACGCATTTATTTTGGCCCTTTTTTTGAAAATTCGAAAAATCATTTCTTAATGATTCTTTTGCTGTTTTAATGATGCCATATGATGTGTTAATCATAGTAGAACATGTTAATGTGCATTTTACATATTTGGGGTGCCATTTTATATTTTTTTTAATTTTTTTTTCTATTTACGCATGAATTTTGGCCCTCAAAAATAATTGCAAACACCTAAATGTAAGATATTTTCATATTACATTCATTCTAATATATCTATCATTGATAGTAAGTTAGAAAATTAAATATATGAATTTTGTAGTCAAATTTAGGTTATCTGGTTCATAAATTCATCAGACAGTCCGATACAACTTCTCACCAAAGAGTGGACCGTTACACCACCATAAACATGTTCCAATTTATAAATGAATGCATATTTGGAATGCTTAGAATATTCCGGATTTAATCCATATTTTTTCATATTTTTTTGGCAAAAAAAAAATTTTGCGCCGTTACGGGCCGTTATGCCCCCGTATCGCCGTTACGCCCCCGTATCCGTATCGGTTTCGGAGGGCACCGTTACGCCAACCGATATCGATACGGGACACCTTGTTCCAGATTGAAAAATACACCCATTTCAAAATATCGGGAGGCGAAACCACATCAAACGGACTCGGGGGGCCAAACGACACAAGTCGGGGAGACCCGAGGTGCGTCCCGCACATTTCCGGCACCCCAGGGGGGGGGATGCCATCGCCCCAGGGTCCAGCGAGTGGCGATGGCATCGCCGGATCGACGAGGCCTCGCCGGCCAGCGGGCCGTGCGGCCCGTTTTCTACCCCATTTTCTGCAATGTTCGTCCGACTTCGAAAAGTCATATCTCCCTCGTTATAAGGTGATTCAAAAGCCAAATTGAAGCTTGATAAGTCTAGTTTCATATAAAAATAAGTGAAAAATATAATAAAAATTTTAATGTAATTAAATATAGGTCGTTGTGGCAACTGTCCGAGAATCATCAGTTTGGACAGCTGCTGCTTCTAGAATTTTTAGAATTTTTCTACAGCACGAAATCTAATGAAATTTGGTAGAGGTGAAGTAGACTTGATGGCGAACTACTAGAAAAATAATTAAAATAATATACAAATTAAAAGTGCCAGAAAGGGACGTAGAACTGCCCTAAGACCTTATTATGTCATAATTATGACATGATTTAGTTAAGTAAACTAAATAATCTGCAAAATTACCTTGAATCACTTTCAATACGAACTGCAAGACCCAAAACTTGTAGAATCGTTAACGCTACATTACCCTGAAACCTAGGATCAATCTCAAACCCATTTGCTCTCGGGAGCACAATGAAACTCCGTATCAAACCTGGACCGCGAGTCAAAAGTCCGATGACCGCGAAGTTATACGGTTATGACCGCCTTATTGGGCTTGACAACCATCTCGGAAATCAAATCCAGATACTATCCAGAAACGCACAACTTGGGCCTAGAGCAAAGTATGTGAGAAACACGAATACCTTTAGAAATTGAACTCAGATTTAAGTAAACTGGGTCGTTCGCTTGCGGGCCAATTTTAATGTTCCAAACCGTCAGAATCTGACCCAAATACACCCTCGGATCAGGGAAAATTTCATACACATGTCAGTGTACTTGTGGCCCTGATCAAGTGGCGGTGACCGTTGAACTGAAACAGGTCCGCCACGGTCGATCCACAAATCCAATCGGACCGAAACCTTAACTCGACCTAGATCCAATGTTAGGGAGCTTAAGTCCGACCGCACGCAAAAAAGGGGCCACCAGAAGTGCTCCGTTGGACCGAAACTGTCTCCCTTTGGCTATAACCTAAGTATACCATGGCCCTGGGGCCATTCCCATCAGTTTTGGGCCTATATAAGGGCTTTAAACCCTCTCTCTCCCTTCACATACGAATTTGCAAACCCTAGAGAGAGAAGAGAGAAGAAAGAAAAGGAAAGAGAGTGAGAGCGAGTGTGGGAGATTGTTCCTGGGATTCTTTCTTGCCACTCCACTGGCTGAATCACCTCATTAGTGTCGCTATACCGACAAATCCGACTCCGTACTTGGGTAAAAAACCCTAACCCTAGCTTGTTTTAGAGATTTAAATCGAACATATGGTGGAATAGCTAACCTATTCCTTGTTATAGGTTGTTGTGGTGCCGTAGACAAAGACTTAGTGTTTAAACTGAGTTTGTTACGAGTTTACCGGCGAAAGGTACGGACTATAAACGTTTAGGTTATGGTTTTCAAGGCTTTCAATGTCGGCTAATGATTTATAACTGATTTTGGTGCCATTTCACATGCTAAATGCGAAGATTCCTTCGCTTTACAGATATATATGAACTATGTTAAGTATAGTGCACTCCATGTGGTAGTTGAAATGATTGAATGCGTGTAGAATTTGGATTCGTGTTTGACATGATTATCCGTCGTGGATATAGGGTGTTGTATTTGCGACAACCCCTTGGCGAAAGGGTTTGCCCTAATACATGTTATGGCCAACATACGTCATGTATGTTATAGTGTGTAGTCTAAGTGTTTGTTGAAATGACTGAATGAATATGGGATTATGATTTGTGTCTGCTGTGTCTATGGAATGCAAATACATGATTGTTGTGTATGTGACAACTCCTTGTTGGAAGGATCTGTCCAAGTATATGTTATAATCAACATATGTTATGTATGTTGATATGTGTAGTCTATGTGTTTGATAAAATGCCTGAGTGAGAAAATGTTTAATGTAATGTGTTTAATGAGGGTATTGAGATAGGATTCTCAATCAGATGAGGACATCGTGCACACGCACGGCCGCACACCACCACCCCTACGCACGTACGTACGCAAAAGGAGGATCCCATCATCGATCTGGCTCGATGACGACGTCCAGGGAGGGCCCCCTAGCTAGAAAAGTTTTGGTTCAGAAAAGTGGGCCCGATAGTCAAGAAAAGCCCATCATGGGATCTCATGATCGTGGCCCACTCGTCGGATTGATTTCATTTTTTAGGTTTTGCTTATTGTTATTATTTAGAACATTGTGAACGCTTTAGATTTCTGTGTTTGGTTTTTATTTTAGTTTACTTCATCGCCAAGTAATAGGTGTCGCACATGGTGCGAGTTTTTGGGTATAGGGTTCTCCTTATAAATAAGCACCCCTTGTAGTTCTTTTGATTCATTGAAGTTAATAAAAAATTCCTGTTTTATTTTTCTGCTCTCTTCGTGAGTTGTGGAAGAATTCAAAAGTGGGTGCGAAGCCCTCCCTTTTCGAAGGGCTACCTACCGTGGTGAGAAGCCACATCGATCCCAATTCACCCCCATCTTCCATCATCTTTTTTTTCCATCTTCCCCCACCATCCGTACTTCGAATTTGTCCTTTTGTTGCATCAGATTTCTTCATTGCAGCAGGTTTCCAGATTCGGCCCGCAGGCGAGCTGAAACTTCGGCGGAGCACCACGCACAAACCGTACATCGGATCGAGCTGAGATTCGGGGGTTTTGGAGTCCATCCCTGGCCGATCAGGGCCAAGGTGGCCTTTTTCTGAATAGTGGGCCCCACACACGTGCGGCCGGGATCACACGCACATCCGTCTGGGCCATGTTATTGTCCACACGCGGGATCATCTTTTGGCTCAGGTTTTTATCCTCTCATAGCCGTTTTTCATGAATCCTAACCCTAGATTACATGATCCCTAATTGATTTGCCCCTTTTTATCACCTTAGGGTTCCTTGAATTGAAATTAGAGAATCCTTTGGATTAGGGACTGATTTTTATGCATGAGTAGTTGATTTTATTTCCCTTTGACATCGTTTAGTTTATAATTTTTATTGGTCCAGTCCTAGCCTGTGTCGGCTTGGACCCGCATAGATTCCCCTTTTTAATTGAATGTTTGGATTTTCATGTGGGAGGTGGAATTTATGTGATTGTTTCTGAATTGGTAAGATCTAAGCCTGAAATCTTGCATATCATATTTAATTTTCCATGTCCTTCATCAAATTTGGTATCAAAGCCTAAGGTTCTTGTAGGGGAATTCACCACATATTTAGGGTTTAGTTTATTTGAGTCCGTCATGCATTCAGTCCATCATATATAGCTTAATTTTAGTAGCGGTGTGTAATCGCCTTCATATAGAGTCTCATAGGGTCATTTAGTTTGTTTTTTTTTTTTTAGATGCATATAGTTGCCATAGCAGGTCCTTAGGTTGAATTAGCCTGTGTGTGCCCACACGAACGGGTCGCGGTTTTGGTTTGCACCCTGCTCTAAACATGGAGCAACTACAAGAATCAATGGCCAAGTTAACCCAGCAGTTTGAGTCTATGTCTAAGCGCTTGGAACAACGCATGGATCAACGCCTTAACCAATTTGATGATCGCGTTACTCAAATAGAGGCCTCCCTCAGGGCAAACCCCACCATTGGGGAAGATGCCCATTCTCAAGCAGGTGGTCAGGAGATTAGACCAAGGAATGGAGGCGGCCGAGGAGTTGGTCATGGGCGCGCACCTGTGCACCCACCCCGTGAGGGACATCATGACCAATATGACCCAGATGCGCAACTCCTCAAGGGAGTTAGAGTAGATGCCCCTACTTTTGATGGCCACTTAGACCCTAAAGCTTTTTTAGATTGGTTGGCGGATCTGAACCATTATTTTGAGTGGTATTGTATGTCGGATGCTCGACGAGTCCGATTCGCCAAGATGAAGCTTGTGGGTCAAGCAAAGAGGTTTTGGGCGACGATTGAGCGAAAAAAAAAGAAAGAGCGAGGGAACTCCCAATAGTCCATTGGGGAGAAATGAAAGAAACGCTGAAAGAGAAGTACCTTCCTTTCTCTTATCGCCTGCGGTTGATTGAGGAATGGCAGTCTCTTCGACAGGGTTCCATGAGTGTTGCTGACTATATTGAAAAATTTGAAGAGTACTTGACCCGCTGTGAAGTTGATGAGGACCCCGTACTCACCCTTGCTCGTTTTAAAACGGGCCTCCGTCCTGACATTAGGAGAGAATTGCTCGCCAAAGACATAGACACTATCGAACAGTTGTACCAAGTAGTGTTAGATGTCGAGCAATACCTTAAAGCATCTGTGGGAAGGCGGTTTGACTTTCGCGAATCCGGTGCTAAGGCCAACCCCTCTGGGGCTAGACCTAACACGGGGTTCCAACACAAACCTTCCCCTAATGTTCAGCCCAGACCTAAGGATGATAAGGGTAAAGAGATTGTCGGGTCTAGTTCACGTGGAAGTGGGGCCACTAGGTGTTTTAGGTGTCAGGGGTTTGGTCATTTCGCTCACCAGTGCGGCACGAGAGAGGGCACCAAAGTACTCCTTATTGATGGACAAGTAGAAGTAGTGCCCCCAGAGAGTGATAGTGAGGAGGAGGAATATGAGCCAGTCGGAACCCCTAATGATGAGGAAGAGGGAGCACAAGAGTCTGTGACCCTCGCAATTGTGCGTTGCGCCCTGGCTCAAGCCAAGAACGCTGATGACTGGCGCCACAACACAATCTTCTACACTTATGCAAAATGTGGGGAAAAGAACTATAAGATGATCATGGATAGTGGTAGTTGTGTCAACGTGGCATCGACTAGCACTGTGAGTCGTTTGGGCTTGAAGCTGGAAGCCCGTCCTCAGCCCTATAGAGTCTCCTGGGTTGATGAGACATCCATTCCAGTCTCGCACCGCTGTCTTGTCCCTATTCAGTTCGGATCTTATAAAGACACAATTTGGTGTGATGTTGTTCCTATGGATGTGGGTCATCATTCTGAGTAGGCCGTGGCTCTATGACAGGGATGTTACCATATTTGGTCGTTCAAATGTGTGTACATTCTGGTTTGAGGGCAAGAAGGTCAAGTTAAATCCTCTACCACCCAAGAATACAACTGGAAAAGAGTTCACCACACAAAGTAGTGTGAGCGGCCCAAAAGAAGTGGAGTCGAAGTCCAAGTCCAAACCGCTCCATATTTTGAATGCCAAAGACTTTGAACGTGAAATGGAGGCGGACTCGATGATATACGCCCTTGTGGCTAGGGAGTGTACCAGAGACTAGCGTAGAGTTACCCACTGAGGCCATTCAAGTAATACATGAGTTTCGTGATGTCTTTCCTGATGATTTACTGAATGAGCTTCCCCCTATGAGGGATATACAGCATGCCATTGATTTAATCCCTGGGGCAACTCTACCAAACCTCCCACATTACAGAATGAACCCGAAGGAGCACGCCGAGTTGAAGAGGCAGATTGACGAACTCCTAGAGAAGGGTTTCATTCGAGAGAGGATGAGTCCGTGTGCCGTGCCCGCCCTTCTTACACCTAAGAAGGATGGCACATGGAGGATGTGTGTTGATAGTAGGGCCATCAACAAAATCACAATCAAGTATCGGTTTCCCATACCGCGTGTTGATGACATGCTAGATATGATGGTCAATGCTACTATCTTCTCAAAAATTGACCTCAAAAGTGGGTATCACCAAATCTGTATACGCCCTGGTGATGAGTAGAAGACGGCCTTCAAGACGAAAGATAGGCTATATGAGTGGCTAGTTATGCCTTTTGGGTTAACTAATGCCCCAAGCACTTTCATGCGTGTGATGACCCAAGTGTTGAGACCCTTCATGGGAAAGTTCCTAGTCGTATACTTTGATGATATCTTGATTTATAGCATGACTAAGGAGCAACACCTCAACCATTTGAGGCAAGTTTGTCGGATCCATAGGGCCGAGAAGTTGTACACCAACCTAAAGAAGTGCTCATTCTTGTCTAGTAGTGTGATCTTCTTAGGTTTTATTGTGTCAGCTGAGGGCATATCGGCGGATCCCGAGAAGGTCAAGGCCATCGTTAATTGGCTTGAACCCCACAATATTCATGAGGTGCGCAGCTTTCATGGCTTAGTCACTTTTTATAGGCGATTCATTAGAGGCTTCAGTTCCATCGTGGCTCCCATCACGGACTGCATAAAAAAGGGAGAGCTTCAATGGACAAAGGCCGCCTTGAAGGCCTTCAAGGAGATAAAGGTCAAGATGACCGAAACTCCAGTCACGCGACTTCCAGATTTTTCAAAAGCTTTCGAAGTCGCATGTGACGCATTAGGAGTCGGCATAGGAGGAGTACTTAGCCAAGAAGGGCACCCTGTCGCCTTTTTTAGTGAGAAACAGAACGAGGCGAAGCAAAGATATTCCACCTGTGACAAGGAATTCTATGCGGTAGTGCAATCACTACGCCATTGGCGACATTACCTATTACCGTAAGAATTCGTCTTGTTCTCAGATCACGAGGCCTTAAGATACTTGAACTCTCAGAAGAAATTAAGCCCCAGGCACGCTAAGTGGGTTCAATTCCTTCAAGAGTACACTTTTGTGCTTAAGCATAAGGCCGGTGTAGAGAATAAGCCTGCCGACACGTTGAGTCGTCGAGTCGCATTACTCAACTCCATGAGCGTTAAAGTTACGGGCCTTGAGCGCATCAAAGAAGAGTATTTTGAGTGTCCAGATTTTGGGGTTGTGTATACGTCTTTATTAGAGAGTCTGTCAGGAGCTAACAGTGAGTATTTGATTTTGGACGGATATTTGTTTAGGAGTGACCGCTTTACCACGCACCTCCCTTCGCGATTTTCTTGTCTGGGAGTTACATTCAGGGGAGGTCGCGGGTCATTTCGGTCGTGACAAGACCATTGCCCTAGTGGAGGATAAATTTCATTGGCCAAGCCTCAAGCGGGATGTGGCCAAAAATTATAGGGCAATGTCGTACTTGTCAACTGGCAAAGCAGAGGAAACAGAATACAGGATTATATACACCTTTGTCAGTCCCCTTCATCGCTTGGCAGGACATCAGTATGGACTTCGTGCTTAGACTTCCCAAAACTATTCGAAAGCATGACTCCATATTTGTTGTCGTGGACCATTTCTCCAAAATGGCCCACTTCGTTCCTTGTTTTAAGACCTCCGACGCCTCTCATGTTGCTAAGTTGTTCTTTAGTGAGGTCATCAAACTGCATGGGTTACCAAAAACCATAGTGTCTGACCATGACGTGAGATTCATGAGTTACTTTTGGAAGACACTATGGCACATGATGAATACTAGGCTCCAATTTTCTTCTGCCTACCACCCTCAGACCGATGGCCAAACTGAGGTGGTTAATAGGAGCCTAGGGAGTTTACTTCGATGTTTAGTGGGGGAGCATACCAGGACATGGGACGTCGTACTACCCATAGCTGAGTTTGCATACAATAGTTCTATCAATAGGTCCACAGGTCTAAGTCCATTTGAAGTCGTTACTGGTTACAAGCCTAGGAAGCCTATTGATCTTATCCCCATGTCATTGTCCCATAGGCCATCAGAGTCTGCAGAGTCTTTTGCGCATCACATACATTCATTGCATCAAGAAATCAGGTGAAAGATCACTACTAGTAATGAGCAATACAAATTTTCTGGAGACCAACATAGACGATTCAAAGAGTTCAATATTGAGGACTCTGTGATGGTCCGCATCAGGCCCGAGCGGTACCCTTCAGGGGCCGTTCGTAAGTTACATGCGCATAGCGCTGGACCCTTCAAAATTATAAAGCGAAACGGTCTCAATGCCTATGAGGTAGATCTTCCACCCTCCATGGGAATTAGTTCCACATTCAATGTGGAGGATCTAGTTGCTTTTCAGGGACCCACTAATACTTTGTCCGGCACTTCGCCAACCCGTCCTGATTCCCCAGACTTAACCTTTGATCCATGGCCTCTTCCCGACCTTTCATCCCAGCCTCTACCTCTCATACCTAGCCTTCACACCCTAAGAGAGGAAATAGAGGATATCCTGGACCATGAGATAATTTCCACGTCGGATAGCGGGTTTCAGAAGTACCTCGTTAAATGGAAGTCACGTCCAGCTTCAGACAGCACATGGCTCACTGAAGAGGAGCTCCAGCGACTTGATCCTGACATCCTAGAGCGGTTCAGGAGTTTTATTTCGCCAGTGGCGAAATCTTCGCAGCCGAAGAGAGTTGATGAGGACATCGTGCACACGCACGGCCGCACACCACCACCCCTACGCACGTACGTACGCAAAAGGAGGATCCCATCATCGATCTGGCTCGATGACGACGTCCAGGGAGGGCCCCCTAACTAGAAGACAAGTTTTAGTTCAGAAAAGTGGGCCCGATAGTCAAGAAAAGCCCATCATGGGATCTCATGATCGTGGCCCACTTGTCGGATTGATTTCATTTTTTAGGTTTTGCTTATTGTTATTATTTAGAACATTGTGAATGCTTTAGATTTCTGTGTTTGGCCAAGTAATAGGTGTCGCACATGGTGCGAGTTTTTGGGTATAGGGTTCTCCCTATAAATAGGCACCCCTTGTAGTTCTTTTGATTAATTGAAGTTAATAAAAAATTCCTGTTTTATTTTTCTGCTCTCTTCGTGAGTTGTGGAAGAATTCAAAAGAGGGTGCAAAGCCCTCCCTTTTCGAAGGGCTAACTACCGTGGTGCGAAGCCACATCAATCCCAATTCACCCCCATCTTCCATCATCTTTTTTTTCCATCTTCCCCCACCATCCGTACTTCGAATTTGTCCTTTTGTTGCATCAGATTTCTTCATTGCAGCAGGTCTCCAGATTTCGGCCCGCAGGCGAGCTGAAACTTCGGCGGAGCACCACGCACAAACCGTACATCGGATCGAGCTGAGATTTGAGGGTTTTGGAGTCCATCCCTGGCCGATAAAGGCCAAGGTAGCCTTTTTCTGAATAGTGGGCCCCACACACGTGCGGCCGGGATCACACGCACGTTCGTCTGGGCCATTGTTGCTGTCCACATGCGGAATCATCTTTTGGCTCAGGTTTTTATCCTCTTTTATCCTCTCATAGCCGTTTTTCATGAATCCTAACCCTAGATTACATGATCCCTAATTGATTTGCCCCTTTTTATCACCTTAGGGTTCCTTGAATTGAAATTAGGGAATCCTTTGGATTAGGGACTGATTTTTATGCATGAGTAGTTGATTTTATTTCCCTTTGACATCGTTTAGTTTATAATTTTTATTAGTCCAGTCCTAGCCTGTGTCGGCTTGGACCCGTATAGATTCCTCTTTTTAATTAAATGTTTGGATTTTCATGTGGGACGTGGAATTTGTATGATTGTTTCTGAATTGGTAAGATCTAAGCCTGAAATCTTGCATATCATATTTAATTTTCCATGTCCTGCATCACAATCCCCTCCTCTAGGGTTACAGTTTCCTTCAAGTAATCTATTTTACTAATATGTGATTTGTGGATTAAATACTCATGTATGTTAACATGTATTCTATGTGTTCGTTGAAATACTGACATGGGATCTCTATTTAATTGTATTGTTACATGCTGTCTTGGCTATTACTTTTGAATGCTATTGATCTGGAGTGAGTTTGAGACTATGGTATAGTCCAGGCAATCGGTAACAGATCCTAGTTTGGTGGCTAACGTTGTTTCGCCACATAGGACGTGTTCAATGAATCCGAATCGTACTTTGGTTGTCGACAGTGGTTAGGCCACATGGAGTACATGCGCACTTCATGTCGATCAACTCGATGTACGCTCGTACCAGTCAAGCTCGTCAAATAACCCGATTGACCCGATGTATGTTCACCATGTATAGACGCTACTGCTTGAATCTAAGGTACCAACTTACCAGTGCAAAACCCGTTAACCTTGGTACCTCGATCCGCTAAGACTCATAAGCCGGACATGGTGGTATGGGACACCGTAGTCGAGCTGTCGGCCTACGCTGGGGCGACGAGCCTCCCCGTAGTGACCAATGAGCAACACCGCCTCATGAGCCGAATACGGTGGTATGGGACACTGTTCTAGCTGTCGGCCTACACTGATTAGGTGACGAAACCTTTGTAATGACCTCGAGCATACTCTGAGACTGCATTGAGACGACGAGCCTTTCTGTAGCGACTAGAGTATAAACTAGGCCTACACTGATCAGGCGACGAGCCCTTTGTAGTGACCTAGAACCGCAACATCGTATGATATTTACTAGGACTGACGACCCTAGAATGGATCATTGTTTGGGAAATGATATAAGGGATGTACCTTAGCTTCCCAATCCTGCTGTATGAAAAGGTCTAATAAGAACTCGGTAATCACGTTCATGCACCACATTGCATGTGCCTTTGGCGTTGGAGTTGAGCACTGCGGAATGGGTGCATGCCGCGACCGTGAGATGAAGTTCGCAGAGGGAGTGCAGGCGAGGGCATACATCATTAATACATATCATCCTTGCATTAACAAGAGTACTTATGAATGCTTGATTGCATTGCCTTATCATTACTGCGTGACTGAATTGATAACATGTTAACCTTTGCTTTATAGCTCCACTGAGTTGAGCACTCACTCCCACGTTCTGGGACGGTGTTGTACACACCAACCAGACTCTGTCTTAGCTGCAGGTGGTGGCGATGCCCACGAGGTGGAGCCAGAGTTCGAGGATGACAAGGAGGCATTTTCCTACATGCAGTTCTCGGGCAGGTTCATGTGAGTCGTGTCCTGATCGCCGGGGCCACAGGGACACTGACTAGATGCCCTTACACTGTTAGTCTGTATTTTGGAGCACATATGTATATTCATTTTGTACATTTTGGGAGTATACATGTATATATTTAACCTGGTAACATGATCATACTTCGGAGACCTACTACAGTTCATATATCTTACACATGTATTACAGCCTTCCGCTTGCAAAACTCACTTGTCTCTAGAGTATGATATGTTGTTTTGGTTTAATCTCATTCATGTTTAATGTACTAATACAGACAACATTTAATCATCATTAGCTATGTTGCATAAGTGATGCGTTAGAACTCGGGAGTTGAGCTCCTGGTCGACCCCTGATTTTCAGGGCGTTACATGAATCCTTGAATCTAGAACGAATCCTATACTAGATGGAAGTTCTACCTTCCATTGGGCCATTTCCGATTAATAGCCTGAAGTTGGGCTTAATTGAATATTTGATTTCTCTATATTTGTCGTAGATTGGCTTTATTTTATGCTTTGATTTACTCTGGTAATCCGTTAATTAATTTATATGCATCATCCTAGTTTAGGCCATCCGTCTTGCATCACTTATTATGTATGCATTTTTTTTCAATTTGTTAATTCCTAAATATGCAAATATGTATTTTAGCATCTCCTAAAGTTTCACTGAAAAATTCTACCATTTTCCCCATGTTTCCCTGCATTTTTGGTTATCAGCGATATCGATGTTGTTTCCATATCCCTAGCCAACAAAACATACGGATACTTTGAACACTTGAGTCAAGCCCACAAGAAACAAAACTTTCAACTCATTTGTTGTGCATTATTGATATTTCTTCAACAACTATTTCATTTTTACGGTAAAAACTAACAAGATGAGAAAGAACCAATAATCTCAACATAGGGACGTACAACACAAGTTGAGCTACAGGCTCAATCCCATCTAATTAGAATTTAATTCATATTTTTCGCTGTTCTTTTGTACTGCTTCAACAGCTTCTAGAGATTTCTAAACAGATAAAACCAACAGATTCTGCATAAATAAGCCATATGTATACACAAACTACGTACTTTCAGCTTTTGCAGTGGGAGCATTTTCACGAGGGTATGATTTTGCATGCTCTTCAGGAAGAGAATCATTTGTGACAGTCGTGGAAGTAGACCCGTCATTGTCAACATTCAATAATGAGTCAACAAAACCTGCTCTTCGAATTTCTTCAGTGTCTTCTAGTTTGGTTAAGGATTCAGCTGCAAGCTCAAGAACATGTGTTAACTATTCAAGAAATCTTTTCCATAATGTATAGCTGAAGTAATACTAAGAGGTTCTGTGAAGGTGCTACTTTTCCTCATGAAATTTATCCAACAAAAGGTAAAGAAAGTTACCTTCCTGCCATTTTCTAATAAGTGAAGAGTAGGGCTCCAAAATTAGTTGGTGAGTTGGAAGATCAGGAAAAAGACGATAAAGAACAAAGGCAGCAACTCTATTTTGTGAATCCTGCAAGAGAGTATCAGCATTTAGATTTCACAGCTTATGGAGAATATTAACAATGTTATTATCAGATATCAATTGAACACTACAGGCAAAAGATGCCGCGTTTCATGCTTTTCATTCATAATAGAGCAGAGTAGCAAACAATCATTGAAGACAAGGTAAATGTTTGTGAACTTCATATACATGTGTGAGAAGGAAAAATGGTGATCGCTCTCATAGATATCTAGTGTCTTTTTTTCTTCTTCTTCTTTTGCGAAGGGGTGTTGTTCTCTCAGTTCGTTGATGCATATCACATGTATCACCGAAGTGCAATACCACGATATATATTTAAATCACCAGTTGGGACCATGTTGCCATGGGAGTGTTGTCAATGTGAGCCTCTACCAGAGACCAGGTAAAAGTGGGAGGTCGATGTCCGATGGGCACCTTATTGTAAATGTCATTTAAAAGTTGAACCCAAATTGTTGGAGAAAGGCTAAGATGATCATGGTTGGGTATCCAATATGCTGCATTGTCAAGGAAACTCAGTACATAGTCAAGTCTGCCACTCGATATTTTGACTTGTACGATTCAACTGGATGACTTGGCCAAGTCAGGATTTTCATATTTGTTAAATGACAGCATATATGAGGAAAATTCAAAAAAAGAGCAGCATTTAGAAGCAAAGGCAGATAAGGTCTATTCATTTTTCCTCTTCCTTTTCCTTTCATAGAAAAATTAAAAACTGACCCCTAAGATTCCATTTTTCTTTCCTTCATCCCTATCAACAGAAGCCCAAAATTAATGGTGGACATAATCCAAAAACCTATAGATTCCCCAATTCAGAAACCCAAATATTTAGGGCTTTTTTCAGTTAAGATAAATCCGAATAATATTTCCAGAAACCACAATAAAATTTTCCAGTGGTTGCAATGTTAAAAGTTCCAATGTCTTTGATCATTGTTGAAATTGGAAAAGTTGCTCTGATATTCTTGATCATCACAAGAGTTTTCTCATACCCATACCCTTCATCAAAAGAGCCCTAACTTTATGAAACAACTCAAACTTGAAAAATAGCTTTATTGTAGAAAGATTTGAACCTCGAAAATTACCTGAGATTTTGGATGAAATTTAAAACACCATATGTAGTTGACTAGTGAGAATCTTTTGAACTAGTAAACTTGCTGGTCATAACTCAAGCATGGACATAATGAGAAAGAAAAGTATACCAAACAAGTACTTGTAATGGATAATGTTATGAAAATGATCCATGTAATAAGCCAAGTACACTAATCGAACAACTGCAATCATAATGACCCCCAAGACATGATCTTACTAGTACTGGAAACGTATCGTAATTGGATTGAATAGAGAAAAATATGATTTTAGTGATCTTTCCAATTTTAAATCAAGCATGAGTAATCAATCAAAATACAAAATGCAAAATGCGGAAGCGAATACCTCGGCAGATTCAAAGGTTTCATCCTGATCAGGAAGCTGGAGTGTAATCAAGCCCCCAGATTTTCGGCTCTTTCCCCTTCCAATAGCTGTACGCAAAACACTAACAGCATATGAGAACTTTTTTTCCTTTCCAAACACTTTACTATACTTGGGTGCTTCCCATCCTAATCTCTGGCACAGCTGCTGAAGAATGGCCTTAGGAATCTTCGCAGGGTCTCCCTGTCATTTTAGACCAAAATTCAAGACAAAAACAAACAATTGACAAATTCTCACAACATATCCAGCATGACAGATCAAAAACATGCTACAAGGTGATATAATATAAAAAGGGAAAGAAGAAAGTAATGCCTGAATATATAAAGTTTGATCAAGCATTTCAGGAGCCCTACATACTGTAAATGTGAGCCCTACATACTGTAAATGTGAGACCTCCATGCATATTCACCATAGGAATATCTAGTATTTCCAAACTCCTTTAATTAACATCGCAATCCCCTCCCTCATTCCATGTGCACTGTTGGGATATTTGGTCTTTTTGTACCCTACCTCCCATAGATAATAAAGCCCAAAATAATTGACTATTGAAGGATTTAGATATCCTTTGAGTTACTTGTTGAAGTCAAGAGTCTCAACTACCACAACCATGTTACCATACACACAACTACAGCCCTATTTTTATTCTAGATAAATGGACCTGGGAATATCCCTTTTGCCAATTCCAGAAAGTGTAGTTTGTGCAGCTCAGGGGAGTAGCATAAGCTGAATGCCTTCATTGTCCAGCAGCTAAGCAAGTATGCCAGTTCCTCACTTATATGCATGCAATAGCTTGTCCCAACCATCAGTTGAGGCAAATGTATTGGTGGCAAGTTGTTTTAATATGGAGGGTGAGGAAGTTATTTGGGCCCCGCCATGTAGGAGGAATTTAGATGGTGTTGAGTTCGGGGAGCTAATCAACTTGCTAAAGGTGCTTTCCAAGGCTTGTCATGTGCTAAATGAGTCGGATTCGATCATTTGGTTAAATTAAAAGTGCGGGAAGCTCTCAGTAAGATCTTTCTTCAAGACGCTCGGTGGTGAAGGGGCTAGTGATGCGGTCAATCAGTCTACTTATGCATGGCGTTATGGTTGTCCTCCAAAGCATGTTGCTTTCGCATGCCTTGTGGGATGTAACAAAGTGCTAATGGTTGACAATCTTCACAGGAGGAAGATGATCCTTCCGAATGTTTGTTTAATGTGTTATCAAGATGAGGAATCATTAGATTATTTATTTATTCATTGTCCATTCGCAAGAAAGTTGTGGAAAGGTTTCTTCAAGTTGTTCGGAATAGTATGGTTTGGTCGTGCTCCATTGCTCAGTTCTTTTTTATGTGGCATGGTGTTGATTTTGGAAAGAATGGGAAAAAAGTTTGGCGTCTCTATTTACTAGCGGGGATTTGGTTCTTATGGTTAGAAAGGAACAATCACTTCTTCAGGAATCAGGACGCCGAGTTTCGGAGGTGTTCAGTAGAGCTAAAATGCATGTGACGGAATGGCTGATTGCATCGAAGGCCATTTTCCATTTTCCTGATAGTTGGCTGGAGCTGTAAGTAATTCTCTTTTTTAGTTTCTTTATGTATATTTGTAATCTTTGGCTGCGGCCATTGTTAATAAATGTTCCAATGTTCCAAAAAAAAAAAAAAATGTCCCAAACAAAACCTGCTGCTTCTATCAATGAATACACTGCATAAATATGCTAGACACACACAGACACACACACACACACACACACATAGGTCTCAATGCACCACTGGAAGCTTCTAGAAGAAAAAAAAAATCTCTGCTATTGCAGTAAAGGAAAAGAAACCAAAGTCAAGTCAGTATACTGAAATATAATAAGAGCAATCGACCATATAGACTTGAGCATGGCCATATAGATTATGCTGCCTTTATACAAACTGCAACATGTGTGTTAAGAGGGGTCGCACATGTGTGACGTGTGGCTACGGCACATAAATGAGCATATTAAGTGTATCAATGTTGGTGTCGCTTGGTGGGTGAGAAGGTGGTGAACAAAGATATTGTTACTGTGTTCGAACTGTTGATCAGCTTGCAAATGTCTTCACTAGGTCTATGAATATTGATCGATCAAATAATATTATTTACAGTAGGCAATTGTCGATATATGTGCCCTAACTAGGGAGGGAGTATTCAAATGCCCCAGCCCTCCCTCCACCTATTTTTTTCTAGAGGAACCACATTCTGGGGATCCAAATCATTCAGATTGGAGCCATCATGGATCAGCATTGACTTGATGGGGCACACCAGATCAAGAGCTTAGGTTACCCGATGGTTGACACCATCTTTGCCATTGTTGAGTCAAGTCTTGAACAAAAAAAATGTCAATTTCTTTTGCTTGAGCATCATATGATGCTGCAAAAGAAAACCATCATATAATATCTTGAAAGAAACATGCTCGAAACTGACCACTTGAATCATTCATACTTGAGCATCAGCATGGGCATCGGTCTACTTCCACTGGCAATCATTATGTACATAACAAATTTAAGAACTCCGGTTGGAGTTAAAGTTCCTTACCTTTTTCCAGAGTTCATCAAGTTTTCCTAGAATTTGCCCATGACCAGATTGTGCCATCTTCTCTTTCCTTTGCATCTTCAAAACTTCGGGAGGTAAGCTTCCACTTACTGAAGCATCATCAGAAAATAAATTGCTGAACTCTACTTCCTCTGGCTCATCTTCTACACTAACCCTCACCGGAACTGGGACATCAAAGGGATCAATAACACCCTCAAATACTTTTGAGCAGTCTTCCATTCCATTTCCATCAATTATGGGTTCACTCTTAAGTGTGAATTCTGATCTACTTCTAACGATGCATGGTGCTTCAAATTCAGGGTCTTTGCTAGCTGTTGAATCACAAATTATGGCCTCAGACATACAATTGAGAGTATTTTCATCTCGAAACCCTGACTCTAAGATGTCATCTGATAGTCCTGTTACAATAATTCCCACAGCATGTCAAAAGAGCATGGAATAAAGATGGAAAAATATATATCATAAGAATGCAGGGAATGAAACCTAGAGAAGACATCTCCTGTTTGAGTTTGCGAATGATATGACCAGCCCGTTCCTGATTTTTCTTGTCCCGCTTCTCTTTGGCCTCTACCGCCGCTAACCTTGCAGCATGATACTCTTTGGCAATGGAAACAGCACGAGAACATGGATCAGTAGCCTAGGAGGGTACACAGAGCAAAATCAGTGACAACAGTAACCAGCTTTCCAAGTAAATGATAACTTAATAAACATATATAGCGGTTGTTACTGCAATTTCATCAAATATAAGCCTTAAGCATTCAGAAATTATCATCCTGCATGTTGAACATGAGAAGTAAAATGCTTACTACCAAATTTCATGCAACATCTACAAATAATAACAATAATAGTAATAAACAGAAAAAGAAACAAAGAGCTTATGCAAATATCAGAATACATTATCGTGGCCCAACCAATTTTTTCGGGTGGGCTTGAGCTTGCTAGAACAGGCCCACGCAGAGCTTGAGCCTTGGGTCTTAAGTGTTGGGTCGGGCCCAGCCCAAACCCAGCCCATTGCCATCCCTAAAGCTAAGATCAACACGCGTTAAATATTGGCACGGGTGCCTACTAGAGCTTTCAAGCATGCATGGAATTAGCAAAACCTCTTAGAAGCATTGTTAGTAATGAATCTCTTTCAAATGAAAATTCCAAATAAACCATAGTGCTAAACAGATGGACAAGGAAAAAAATTTGATCACTTCTACTACAAAGAATAGAACAGAAATAACTAAATTATCAAAATAGAAGAGGGAAGAGATACCTCCTTTGTAGACCCCTTGTCATTGGCAACACTAGATAAAGCTTCCCACTCTTCCTGGAAAAGATTATGCAAAACATCAATAAAAAGGGAAAGAAGAAAAGATGGTTCAGAACAGATCTAAATGTCTTCAACAACACATGTCAGCCTATTTATCCTTTCATGATTTCATGGGGTATGGAATGCCCTTCAAAGAAAATCTTTAGGGATAGGAAGCTTAAAAAACTTACCGAGAAGGACATTTAGTTGTTTAACAAGAAAACAGTACATAATAAATCTACTAACCTTTCTATCTTAGTGGTTAGAACCTAGAGTTTCAACACAAGGACAAGGGTTCAAGATTGGATCCTCTCAAGAACAGTAAACAATAAATGCTGTGCTTAGAGGATGAAGCAAATTAAGAATTATAACCAAATCATTCTGGTCATGGAAAACTAAACAGTAATGAGGCAAGAAATAGACAATGAAATTTGTGCTTGAAAAAGAATAATGAATATAGACAGGAAAAGGAAAGGTTGAATGGTTATTATAGAACTCCTTTTCAAAAAAATGGGTAACATAGAACTAGCAAACTGAATTAATGACAGAAGTAAAAGGGTCAAACAGTAAATTTCTATGAATCTATTAGGTAGAACAGCCAAATCGTGGTTGGCAAGACAACCCATGCACATATAATATGATTGGGGTTTGGGGCAGCACGGAAAATGGAAACGCATGAAGTAAATTTCAATTTTTGTGTTTTTCCCTGCCCAAATCAGAAGTTTGATAA
The DNA here is from genome assembly GCA_021015155.1 of Magnolia officinalis. Taxonomy (NCBI): domain Eukaryota; kingdom Viridiplantae; phylum Streptophyta; class Magnoliopsida; order Magnoliales; family Magnoliaceae; genus Magnolia; species Magnolia officinalis. The sequence continues at coordinate 88,887,871 of JAJHSJ010000004.1, forward strand.
GAATAGTAAGGCCCTGCTTATCTCAGCCCAGATTTGGAAGTAGCATGTCCCACCGGACTAGGGAAACACCAACTCATTAATGTAGGAAAAATGATACATGTGGGAAAAAGTTGTAGTTTTAAAGGTGTTGATTGTGATGTATGCTCCAACACAGCTCAGCGAAGGGTGCTGGTTGAAGAGGACATGCTTATCTCAACCAAGATATGGAAGTAGCGTGCCCTATTGGAGTAGGGAACTGGGAACACCAACTCATTAACAGAGGAAAAATTATACATGTGGGGCACAGTTGTAGTTTTGAAGGTGTTGATTGTGATGCATGCTCCAACACAGCTAAGGGAAAGGTGCTGGTTGAAGAGGTCATCATGATCCCTATTGGAAATGACACATGGTCTAAATTGTCGCTGGTGCTGCTGCAAGCACCATAACTCTTTGTTCTTATTGTTTGTAACTAACCATTTTTGCTTGTTGACCTTTATTACAAATAAAGGAGGAGCCCTTCAACTCTCTCTTTTCTCACATTCTATCTTTCTTTTCTTCTCTTTTCACCATATGAAGAAATTTTTTTCAAAAATTGTATTAGAGTGGGACTGCTGGGGAAATCTAATGAACTCCTCCCTCTACCCTTCTTCTTCTTCCTTTCTCACTCTTCTTTTTCTTTTTTCCTTTTATTGATAGGCTATAGGGTCCACCTATAGGCAGCAACAAGCACATAACCAGTGGGCCCTACAGCATGCAACAGGCCAGTCACTAACCTGATCGGTAGGATTCGCAAGAGGACCAAAGACAATGCACAGCATGTGTCATTTCCAACACAACTTGTAAAATTGTTTTTTTTTTTTTTTTTTTTTTTAAAATCATTCACACACAAGTTGATGTGAAAATAGAGGTTTTCAGGTTTGACAATGCTTGAGAATATCTATGACATGATTTACAAAGTTACTTCGTAGAAAATGGTATAGAATCTCAAAAATCTTGTTCATATACACAACAAAGAGGGGTGGCTGAAAGAAACAATCATCGTCTTTTAAAGGTTACTAGGTCATCATGGTGGTACGAAGTTTCCTAAAATATATTGCGACAAAGCAGTTCGAACTGCTGCCTGCATGATTGATAAGATGTCTCTCCAATTGTTGATAGCAGGTATGGAAGTACCCCTCAAAAGTATTAAAACGTGACTTGCCACTATTTCTCTTCCTCCAAGGATCTTTGGATGTATCTGTTTTCTGCTGTGTTAGGACCTTCTCAGGACAAGACCCCAATCTATAAAACGCACTTTTCAAGGACAAGCAGATTCTCAAAAAGGGCACTTGTGTGTCCTGTGACAAGTAAATGGTACCTTTACAAAGATCTTACCTTCTTTGAAAATGTACCGTATTTCTTTATTCTTGACAAGATCTCTTCAAATGACCCTCTAAATGATTCTTTTCCTCTTCCTATGATTGCCGCGTCTCTCCACAGCATCTTATTCACGAAAATTTCCATAGTTGAAAGGAGTTGAAGGTCTACGGACTACACCCAAAGAAAGAAAGGGGATGTGACATCTGGTACATCCCACCCTTGATTTCTCCAAGTTCTACAATCCCTATTTCTTCTCCATTAGATCTTCCCGTTGCTTTGCACAAAGAAAAAAGGTCATGCACTAATTCTCATCCTATTAGCAAATATGCCACTTATTGGTCCGCTCCATGCATATATTTAATTACTTTCGACCGTTCCTATTCCAACTAAAGTTGCAATTGTGCTTGCCAATCCTAGATAGAAAGACTACATGTTGAAGGAGAACATTGGAAAAATAGGGGACTTGCGATCTAAGTTCCTGTTGGATTAATGGAAAGCATAGGAAAGGAGATAATGTTTCTCGAGAAACCTTATTTATAGGAAAATGTGGAAAAGGAAACATTGTTTTCCTAGTTTGTTTTTCAACAAGATTTGTCCTAGAAATTTATGATCTATTTTCAAATTTGTTAATTGGCAAAACAACAAATTCTTGGGCCAGATTAGCACACGTGGCACATGTGAGACGCTTGAAGATGAACAATGAACATGTGGCAAACGCAACATATGTGGGTTCTTGAAGCTGAATTGTGGCACATGTGAGGTGCTTGAAGCTGTACAATGGAACAAAGCGCTGGCACAAGACGCATTGGCACATTTGACACATGTGGGCACTTGAAACTAGATAGTAGAACTTATGCAAATTGGCACCATTGGCACATGTGGCATATTTGGAGCAATTAAAGATGAATGATGGCACATGCGGCACATTGGTGCATGTTGGGCGCTTTGCACAAGTGGTGTGCCAAAGAAGATGAATGGTGGTACTTGTGGCACAGTAGCATGTGGGGTGCAAGAGAAGATGGATGGGGACACATGTGGACCGCTTTACACGTGGGGTGCAAGAGACGATGGATGGTGGCACGTGGCATAGTGGCATAGTGGCACGTGTGGAGCATAATGTGGCACATTTGGGTTTAATTGTTGACAAACTCATTAATGCAAGGTCATCTTCACACCGGGCTCGAGTGGGATGGCTTGTGGTATGCGGGGGCACACTAGGGGTGGGCAGCTCGTGTATGAGGCGGAACCGATGTGATGTGGGGCCCCCGAGGGGGATTTGGCCGAGGACCTAACCCATGGGATGTGGGGCATGGGCTATGAGATAAAGGGATTGATTCGCCATGCTCTATCAGTTCGAGCACTTAAAGCAAGTGGTTAATTGTCTTGCATCACCCATTTTCCTTCCATTGTGGGAAAATGCCTTTCTCAAGGTGGAAGTGGGAAAATAAATTCGCTTATTTTCAAACTAAGAAAGTGGGAAAACAAGTTTCTTACAAATTTCACAAAGAAAGGCTTGAGTAACAATGGGAAGTTAGTTTCATGGGAAACAATGCTTCCTTTCCATGAATCCAAACAAGCACTAATTGAATTGCCAAAAGGGAACATGTTGTGGGCTGCAAATGGATACTCTCAAACACAAGCCTAATAGTTCCATAGAGAGACGCAAGGCTCACTTGAGGGCTAAAGGGTTTTCCCAATAGTATTGGGTTGATTTTCAGGAGACATTTGCTCTAATGGGTAAACTTGAAGTCAATGTGGGTTCTTTTCTTTGTTGCTGCCAATTTGAAATGGCCGCTTCATGAACTCTATGTCAAGACTGTGTTTCTCCATTGTCATCTTCAGGAGGAAATTATATGGCTGTAACACCCCATACTTTTCAGTACTTGAGTGTTACCATGATAATCTAATTTAGCATATTGGTGTAAAGGTACACGCCTAACCTACATTATTTACCATCATTTGATAATTCATAATCCACCTATTTTAACTGTTGATTCTTAGGACAACCCATTCGATGATTGCACAAACCTATTTGAAGAATCGACCATTATAAACGATAGCTAGATGCCTAAGGATCCTAAATCAGAAATTTAAGACAAATCCTACCATTAGATTGTCTAGGATCAATGATTGATGGTCAAAATGTACGTTGTGTGGCCCTCTCAAGTATCAAATCCACCATTCAATAGACCCACAACTCTGATGGGATGAATTGTCACCAAATCGAATAATCCAACCATATGATTACATGATTGTTAATAATTCCTTTAGACTAGGTTAGGAATGCTTAGGACGACTAATGATCGATTTAGATGAAGTCCAACTATTAGGTTTTTAAGAATCGACCATTAATCCATAAAAATCAAGTAGTGTGGGACACCTAAGCTATGAACTAATCTCTCTCTCTCTCTCTCTCTCTCTCTCTCTCTCTCTCTCTCTCTCTCTCTCTCTCTCTCTCTCTCTCTCTCTCTCTCTCTCTCTCTCTTCTCCTTTTCTTTCTTTCCTACCATGAATAAAAACAATCCGCAAAGCCTGCACACAATCTGGGCATGTGCATTCCCAATTCAATGCTTTTGTGGAGTGATTGTGCCGTTCTTTTCCTTCTTCCTGTTACCACATATTTTAAACCTTCCTTACCTCATTCATTATCTTAGAGAAACATAGTGGAGATATTTAAAAACAACAAAGAAACTACTAGCCCCCTCAACTACAAATAAGCCTCCATTGCAAAGAGGACAAGGTTCAAGGGTTCCAAGGGTTTCCGAATATCTTTGGTTCAAAGCCTTCAACTTGAACCAACTAACTTATCCTTAAAAATTAAAAAAAAAATAAAATAAAATAAAAATAAAAACCTTGAACCAACTCACTCCTTACAACCAGTTCACTTTTTGGTCTCTGTTGTACATGGCCAAACCATTAGTCTGGTTTACCTCGTCTTATTATCTATTGGTGCTACACTCAAGTTTCCTCAAACACGTTCATTCGTAATTCTATCCTTCCTTTTCTTGCCACTCATCCATCTCAACATCCTCATTTCCACTGCACTCATCCTATGAACACGTTTTTCCTTGATTGCCGAACATTCTATCCCATAAAGCATGGCTGGTCTTACAGCTATCCTATAAAATTTCTCCTTCAGTTTCATTAGTATGCAGTGATCACATAAAACTGAAGCACTGGAAGACTTGCAGCATGACAAACTGGTCAAACAACCCTGTAGTTGAGCTAGATCATCAAGGTTCTCTACGAGGTATTCTTGCTCACACTTTCAACATCATTATATCGAGGTCATTGGTGTTTCAAGTTACATAATTACTTTCAATAACTACTTAAACTGGTCATTTTTGCACCCAAACAAAAAAAAAAAAAAAAAAAAAAAAAAAAAAAAAAAAAAACATTCGGACATTGCTAGTATCAAGAAGAGAAAAAAAAAAATTTCTGCCCATGGCTAGCTGGACATGGTGTGACTAATGGCCAACGACAAAAATCTTACCATCGATCACTGTTTTAAATATAGACGATATCGGCCGATATATCCCACGATATATCTTGTAACCCACCTGTGCGATACGAAACACATAAGTAGTGCGATATATCCCACATGTTCAATCTAGTGAGAATTTTTTATTTTCAATCCTTTTTTTTCAATAAATCATGTTAAATCGGTGTCAAATTGTTACAAATCCATGATTTTTCATGTTTTGCATGAGAAATCATAGATTGGGAGCTTCAATTTCGAGATTTGGAAATTTGAATTATTATTTTTCCCCAATTTCTCGCAAATCGGTTGCAATCTCTATGTCCAAACATATAATCAAACATGTAACCCAATCTAGTGATTCTTCTTTTGCTTTTGAATGTATTGCTTGTGTTTCTACACGTCTTCTTACATTTATAAATTATATGAATATACTTGCATCAATTTAGTTAGACTGCGCGCAGATTAGGACCCCATACAAAGAAAACCTATTATGTGCACTTGTTTTTTATAATGTTTTGATTTGTAAGCGTGTATTAATGTCTTTTTTAACAATCACTGAAATTTCATTGAAAAATTCGACCAATTTCCAATGTTTCCCCATATTTTCAACAACAACGATACATTACGCAATACAACCGATATATCTCATGCGATAACCGATACGTATCCGTATCCTAAGGGTGCGATACATAACGCGATACCGATATTTCGAACACTACCATCAATAACCTCCAAGTAATATAGTGATTGTGAATATCTATATCATGTGTCTTAAGGATGCAAAATCCGTTCATCACATGTACATCCACTATAGTGCTGCATCTGAATTGTCAAGTAAGACACTTGGTTTTTTTGGTCTTAGCAGGTTTACGCCTGGCCCAATTATTTCCCTGTTTCATGCTTAAGAGTGGGGGCAAGCAAGAAAAGGGGAAAAAACTGTAGTATCGCTTTTTCCTGGAAGTGGCAAGGTCGTTATGGAACAAGCGAAACAATTGTACTTCTAGCAGCAGAAGTGTCTCCAGCTGGATAGCGCAGCTGGTAACGATGCCTGCTCTCCTAGGATATGTCCTGGGTTCAAGTCTAAACAAGGGTCTCCTGCAGGAATGGCACAGCACTTTTTGTACCCCTACACCTGAAATCTAATGAATCAAAAGAAAATCATCACCAGTGACGTCATGTTCCAAAGGGCCAAGGGTAGAATTATTTCCTGCTGTTTCGGGCTTGGAATCTTTGCAGGTTGTAAAAGGGAAGCTGGGAAATTAGGCATATGTTATGGAACTTTGTGAGGGGTTTCTGAGATGATCCTTCACCATCCTTCATCTCCCAGGCTCTTTTTCTTGTATGCTCTTTTGTTCAGTTTTAGTAAATCATTGTTACCATTCCAAAAAATATTATTAAAAAAAGAGGTGGAATAGAAGGTATTGGACTAAGATCATCTTCCTAGATCCTCCCTAGCTTTTTGTTAAATTTATTAGTATAGATTGCTTAGATGATAGGTTAAGTTCATTTACTGCTCTAATTCTTCAAAACTTGACACTGACATCATAGCATTTTTCAGCCATTTGGGGTCGGCTTTCAAAAATAGCATATTACATTGAAATGGAAAGAGTAAAGCATCCCATACAATCGAGATGGAATTTTTTTTTAAAAACCAGATAAAACCAAGTCGACAGAGTTTCATTAGTCAGGGTTCCAAGTCAACCCCTCAAAAGCTGTGAATGGTCTGTGTAAGACGGAACAAGCGATACTGGTTTTGGTTACTAAGCAAGTCAGGCTCTGCAACCAAGTCTGGTCATTGATCAAGACTGCCATAAATAGATGGAGAATATCGTTAAGGAGAGAGAAAGGTCACTGAAATTTTTTCCCATTTACCTCTTCTTGTTGTTGCACATATTGTCGTATCCAGTCCGCTTGTGATGGCTTCCCAAAATCCAGAGATTCATCATCTTGATGCCCTTTGATTCTAACAGACACTCCAGGCATTTGATCCTCAACTTCAGCTGATGGAATCCGCGAAGGAACCCAATCTTCTCGAGCAGCAGATATGATATTAATAGATCTTTCTGCCCCTATGCAATAAGTAAAAAACCGAATCAATTTAACAAATAGCACATAGGCATAGTTACATCATTGCACTCATGTGAATCTCAAGAGAGAATCAAATAAATAGGAAAATATCCTCAAGCACCACAAACAAAAACCCTTCACAACACCGAAAGTTCGCATGCATTCATGAGGGCGTGGACAACCAAATGTTGACGGATCGGGCTGATGTACTTGCTCAAGAGTTTTGGGATGGATTAGAGCATGGAAAGGGGCCCAAATATCTTCCATAATCGGCCAAATCCATAGACCCATCAATGGACCACGCACTGTGGCGCCCGTGGTACACTTTTAGGTCCACAAAAGGATCTTTTGGTGGCATTTACCTTAAGTTAAGAATTTAAATTTATTTTTAGCAAAATTTTGTTTATTTTTGCTTTGCTTATGTCTCACTCAAGTAGATAGGGGTATTTTCGTCATTTTCCTTAAAATAAAGAGCGCAGGGCTGAGATTATAACTTAAAAAAAGCATGCAAAGCTAAGATTATAACATCTAGCCCATAGTTTATGCTTGATGTAAAGCCTATATTAGTGTTAGGGCTTCTCTTTTATTTTCCTTCATATAAAAACTCAATAAACAGAAAATGTCCAGTAGCTTTTGGGATATTTCTCCTCTTGGGCATCAACCCTTCTCTAGGGCTTGCACAGGTGCATGTTTTCACATTTAGGGTGTATGATCCAAGCAATCGAAAATCATGAGAGCTTTGATTATTCATTGGTTATTGCATTATTTCTCATTTCTTGTCAAGTGAAAGAATCTCTATTCTTGGATTGGGTATGTTTGGATATAATTTGGTTATATGGTTTCATATAATTGTGCGGTTGACAATTCTCATTCATTAGCTACACCAGATTTGGTACCAGAGCCTCTGCTTCCGTCAATTTTCATTCTTGCATGAGGTTCTTATTCTACAATTATGCCGTGTAGAAATAAAGGCCGTGGTACACAAGGAATACACAGATCCAGTATAAGAGAGATTTGCCATGTTAGAGAGGCAAATGCAGACCATCTCCCAACAACTCGCTATGCTATTAGCATTTAGCAAGGAATGAACCACCAACTCAGGAAGAGAATGACGACAAGCAGAGTGGGAGTGACATTAATCTGTTCCATCGTGAAGCTTCGTTTATTGAGCTGCGACAAGCAGGAAGGAAAACTATTATGACCGAAGTAAGGAGTTAGAAGTGAAGGGAAGCCCATGAATATCATGGTAGTATGTGCGGGGATGACTTCCTGAATTGGATTGATGCAATCGAAAGGATCTTTGATTATAAAAATGTGGATGAAGCAAAAAAAAAAAAATGTGAAAATAATTGCCATGAAGTTGAACGGTAAACCTTCAGTGTGATGAGAAGAGGTTAAGGTCACCCGAGAAAGGCACAGAAAGTCAAAGGTGAAAACATGGGAAAAGATGAAGTCTCTCATAATTATAAAAATAAAAAATAAAAAAAGAAGCATTTTTACCTATCAACTATGTGTAGGTCTCTTTTCCGGCGATTACAGCATATCCAGCAAAGGGATAGGACCATAGAGGAGTATGCGGAAGAGTTCCATCATCTAGTGGCCCGGAATAATTTATCTGAGACCAAAGATCAACCGATTACTTATTTCGTGGATTGGTTGCAGCCCACTATTGAAAATCAGTTGGGGATTCAGCCAATGTTTACCATTGCAGAAGCATGCAGGCAAGCCACTTTGGTTGAAAAGAGGAACAAAGCCAGGTGTAGTCGCATGGAAGCTTCTAATCAACCCACTAGTATTTGAGGTAGCAGTAGTAAGCCTGCAGGGAATTCTAGTAAAGCCACAAAATGACATTCAGGCGTCGGGGTCACGAGTTCAAGGGAACTAGAAATATGGTGTGATGTTAACGTCATTACGAGGCCATAAAGGCCGTTACGTAAAGGTAACATTGCCAACCGTTACACATTACAAGGTCATAATGGCCGTAACAGCCGTTATGGAAAAAAATGACCCGTAACCGCCATTAACGGCCCGTTACGTCTCTTGTAAAAGTTATAACAGCCGCATAATGGTCAGTTATGGGGTAAATATAGTTTTTCGGATTATTTTTTCCAATGTTACAGGGTAGATACAAGTTTTTCAATTTTTCCCAATAAAAGAGAGAGAGAGAGAGAGACCGTAACGGCCGTCACGACCCGTATCGTAAAGGTAACGATGGTGACCAACGTTGTTAAATGTGAGCGCATATTCGCATATGCGAATTCCCATATGCATATTGCATACGCCATCATCGCATATGCCATTGCAGTGCATATGCGATCGCATATGCCAAATGTGCGAGGATATGCGATCGCATATCTGCCAACTGTTGGCACATTATTTTGTTTGTTTATTTTTTATTTTTGCAAAAAATCAAACTTTCGTAAGTAGTGTAACTTTGTAACTATAAGTTGTGTAAGTATATTGTTGAATGTAACTTAGTGTTAGTGTAACTAAGTTGTAACTTATTGTAACTAAGTTGTAAATTGTAACTTGTAAGTAGTGTTAGTGTTATAATGTATAAATAATAAACATTAAGATGTAACTTCAAAATTGTATTTGTACAATAAATAGCTTATTGATTGTTTTGTTACTTAACTATATTGTTGAATGTTGAATTTGATGTACTTCATTCATTTTTCTAACAAGTCACAAACTAACTTTATATACGTAAAATTACTATATTAGTTATCTATTGACTTAGTTAGGGAAGCTTCTCCTAAGTTCTTATATTTTTCTACTTGTTTTTCAATTTTTCTCCTTTTTTTTTGTTTAAAAAAAAAAATTAATAATAATAATAAATAATAATTATGCGACTGCATATGCAATTGTGCGATCGCATATGCGCACAAGCATATCCGATCGCACAGAACCGCATATGCAGTTTGACAACATTGGTGGTGACCAGTATGGCCACCATTACCGTTACGAAATACCTTGACTGGAAATAAAAAATGAAGTCAAGAAAAAATGGGTTGTAGTGTACAATTAGTTATAGGTGATCATTCCTCATTTAAATTTTATGTTTGACAAATGTTGGTGTCTAACACTTAAGCAACACGTTAACAAGGTTTTTTTTTTTAAAAAGCAACGACCAGAATATCATTAAAAGGAGAAAAAACAATACAAAAGAAAGAAAGAAAAGGAGCCGAGCTGCTGAGATGGCAGGAGACTCCTAGCAACCTAGAAAAGAAAGATCAACGCTACTAATATCCTTAACATTTGCAGCCCATTCTAACACCATTTTTTTGCTTGAAGCCCCCACCACTGTAGATGTAGACGATTTGTTATTGAAGCATCGGTCATTTCTTTCTTTCCAAACCGCCCACCAGATCGCCATAATGAGCATACGCCAGATCTTCAACTTCCTTTTTTCCAGCTTAACCCCATTCCATACAGTCAACAAATCCGCCGCGGACTCCGGAACACACCAGGATATGGAAAAGAGACGCAGAAATGAGAGAAGATGATAGAAATAAAGGGGCAGTGAACCAGTAAATGGTTCACCGATTCCGCTTGGCTCATACAACATAAACAAATATTAACTAAGTGCATGCCTCTCTTAACGAGATTGTCTATAGTAAGGATCTTGTTCCGAGCCGCTAACCAACCAAAGCATCTGATCTTGGGGGGGAAGTTATATTTCCATAGAAACGGAATTGCATCGCACGAGGACCTGTCCGCAGAATAGAGGACTGCATAGAGAGACTTGACTGAGAACGCCCCAGATTTCTCTAGCATTCATTCAATGCTATCCGGCTGCGAGGGGCTGATCTTGTGATTGGATATGAATTCATGCAAAGCCACGAATTCGTCCACCTCAGTATCATTTAGAGCTCTGGTACAGGAGATGTCCCAGACAAAGTGGGCGGGAGTTAAGTAGCCACAGCTATTAATGAGGATATCTCTGTCAGTAGAGAGGCGGTAGATCCGCGAAAAAGAGAGTTTGAGGGGCTGTTCCCCCAGCCAAAGATCTTCCCAGAAACGAGTAGTTGAACCATCGCCCAAAACAAACCTGCAGTTGGCCATGACGGGATTTTTGGACTTAAGGACACCTTTCCAGATGTGGGATGCTTTGTAGTAGGAGCTGTCTTTCGGCCACCAGTTCTCCTGAGAAGCCCCGTACTTGCCTTTGACTATGCCAGTCCAAAGGGCATCCTTTTCCGATGCAAAACACCAAGCCCATTTACCCAGCAGCGCGGAATTCATTAATTTCAAAATCTTCACATTAGCACCTCTGTCGCGGAAAACTTTGCACACTTGAGACCATTCAAGGAGATGAAACTTGCTCTGATTATCTTTGCCAAACCAGAGGAACTCCCTTCGAATTCTTTCCATAGACGTAAGCATTGACCCCGGACATTTGAATAACGACATGAAATATAGAGGAAGACTAGATAGGGCAGCTTTAATCAGCGTCAACCGACCACCTAGAGAAAGGCAACGACATTTCTAGGAAGCAAGGTATTTTTGAAATTTACTAATAACCCTGTTCCACATGCCCTTCGGAGGGGGCCCCACAGATAGGGGGCGAGCCAACAAAATAAGTAGGGAAGAACTCGATGTGGCAACCAAGCACAGCGGCAAAGTCCTGCAAAGACTGATGGGAGACATTGATACCAAGGAGCTTTGATTTGTTGAGGTTGATTCTTAAACCCGAAACTGCTTCAAAGCAGTGGAGCGCAGTAAGATGGTGGTCGATTCTGTCATCCGAGGCTTCAGAGAATATAAGGGTATCATCGGCGAACTGAATATGAGTCAGGGGGTCTGAAATACCGGGCATCGAAATGCCGCGCAGGAGGCCTTATTCCTGACCTTTCTTAAGCATTTGGGATAGAGCCTCTCCCACTATCAGAAATAGGAACGGGGAGAGAGGATCCCCCTGCCGCAAACCTCTGGAGCTTTTGAAAAAAACAAAAGGCGTACCATTTAAAATGACGAATAAGTGCGCTGATCCAATACAAGCAGAGATCCAGTTTCTCCACTTGGCCCCGAAACCCATCCTTCATAACATATAGGAAAGGAAATCCCAATCCACGTGATCGTAGGCCTTGGCAACATCAAGTTTGCAGAAAATGGCTTTAAGCTTCAACTTATGGCAGGTGTGCAGAACTTCATTGGCAATAAGAGCGCCATCCGTGATCTGTCTACCTCTGATGAAGGCATTCTGAGTGTTGGGGATGAGACTGCCGATCACTTTAGATAAACGAACAGATAGAATCTTTGCCAAAATTTTATAGGGGCTCCCTATGAGACTGATCGGCCTGAATTGAGCAAAAGAGGAGGCGCCCGCCACTTAAGGGATAAGAGAAATGAACATGGCTCCCAGCCCTTTCGATAATCTGCCTCTTGAGTGGAATTCCTGAAGGAATTGAAGAACATCCTGACGAACTACGTCCCAGAAAGAGTGATAGAAGCTTATCGGGAATCCATCAGGACCTGGAGACTTGTCCCCTCCCATCACATCCACTGCCACCTTAACTTCATCTTCCGTGAATTGAGCTTCCAAAAAATTAACCTCAACAGTCTGCAACTTGGAGAAGGAAATGTTATCTAAGGACGGTCTCACCCAGTTATCGGACGAGAGGAGCTCTTTAAAATGAGATATCGCGAGGTGTTCGATCTCCTTACGATCCTCAATTATGTTGCCTTGATCGGAAATACTGAGGATAGCCTTAGTCCGGGAGTGCATATTGGCCACTTGATGAAAGAACTTGGTGTTTTTATCCCCTTCAGCAATCCACTTGACACGAGATTTGATTCGCCAAGCCGCTTCTTCTTCTAATGCTCTATTAGAGAGGTCTTGAATGATGGAAATGCGCCTAATCAAGACCTCATTCATCATCGGGATTTCCTCGGAATTGACGTCTATTTTCTGGAGCTCGAAAAGGACATCGTTTGTCTCAGCTACCTTCTTCAGGGAAACCTCCGTACGACACTCCTTCAGCTTTTCTTTGAGAAGCTTGAGCTTGCAAAGAAGCCTGTGGCCAGCATAACCTTGAACCTGAAACGAGGCCCACCAGTCTATGATCTGTTGACAAAGACCTTCAGAATGGAGCCAATAGGAGTTGAATCTGAAAGGTTTCGGACCCCAATTAACATCCTCAAAGGTTAAGAGAATTGGACAGTGATCGGAAGTGGTTCGCGGCAAGGCGATTTGAATGGCGGTCGGATATGTCTCGAGCCATTCAGGAGAAACCAGGAATCTGTCCAGGCGGGATTGGATAGGGGAGGCCCGACCATTGGACCAAGTGAAGCACGACCCCAGAAGCGGCAGATCGATAAGTTGCTCTTGCTGAATCCAATTAGAGGATTGAGTCATGGCAGCAGAAGGCCTTCTGGATCTGGAATGATCCTCCTGAAGGCGCGTAACATTGAAATCCCCCACCACGCACGAGGGGCCAGAGAAGGACCGTCTAGCCTGAGAAATTTCAACCCAGAAAGCTTCCCTAAGAGAAGGGTTGTTAGGACCATAAATAACAGACAAGAGACATTGAGTGGGAGAAGACTTATCTTGAAGGATGACAGACAAAGAAAAATTGCCCGAAGAAGAGGAAATGAGATCCCATTTAGCTGATTTCCAAGCGACAAGAATACCACCCGAACTCCCCGCGGCATCCACGATTAGCCACTTTGCGTCACTAGCCTTCCACAAAGAAGCCAAGAGGTGATCTTTGAGGATGGAGACCTTAGTTTCCTGAAGACAGAGGACATCTGGATTTTTTCTACTAATCGTTGCTTTGATGAGACTCCTTTTGTGCTTGGATCCAACCCCCCTAACGTTCCAAGAGATAATCTTCATTAATTCACTACACTTCCCCGAATACCCTGTCTCCTAGATTTAGAGACTGCAGCTGCGATGAACCCATGGCTGGCTTCCAGCCGTTGCAACTCGCGGGAACTTGAAATCTTAACTAATTGCTTCGCAGGTGCTGATCGCTTTTCTATCGGCCTGCCTCTATTTTCGATGCACTGAAACAGTGCAATGTAATCTTCCAATCTATCCCCGAATGAGAGACCAAGGGAATGCCCGACCTTTCCAATCGCCTCGCGAATCCATCGTTTCTTGTGGATTTTGGCCAATAGATCGGATTTATGGGAGTCGGAAGTCGACGGCGCGATCTGAGGATCAGCGATCATTTGCAGCAGTTCCGGCATGAGAAGCTCAGCAGACATGTTGTCTTGAAATAGGGTGATCGGGCCCAAGTCCAATTCGTCGACAGACGGGAGGGAGGAAGCAGAGGGAGATAGGCAAGGAGACGACCAGGACTGGGATTGAGATCGAGGGCGGGAGTCTGAAAGGCAATCGGAAGCCGAGTATAAACTCGGTTCGTAAGGATGTAATGGAGTGAGGTAGGATGGGGAAGATTGAGGAGGATGAACGGCTGGGGTGGGATTGATAGACGGCTCCGGATACGGGTCCGGGTAGGATCCGCAAGAGGTTAGGGGGGAAAGAGAAGGCTAGGGGGCAGACAGCTGTCCCTGCTCCATCCAAGAGTCAATATCGCCCTCCACGTGTCCCTCATAGGGCACAACGTTAAGAGAGGCAGCAAGTGAAGCTTTATCCCGAATAGCCACGCGTCCCTACTTAACCTGGCCAGAACTCGACACGCGTCCCGAACGTCGTCTCGAATAGGTAGGTACAATTAATGCCCCTGACGCCGGAGTGAGAGACTCTTAGATAAAAGCCTGATCGTGGGAGAAAAGCTGCAGTCTTGCTGAAGTAACCGCCGAGTAATCCGCTCGAAAGCAGTCGAAAGGAGGGTCAGGCGTGCTACATGTCGCATTCTGCGACCCCGTCAGATCGCTCGGCAGCCGAGGGACTATTGAAGGCGGCTGAGAGAACTAATCATCTCCACGTGTCGCAATGGGGTCGTCGAAGTGGTCGTATCTTCTGTAGGCGAAGAGGTCGATGGCAGACTGCCTGTATGGTGCTCCGCTGGAGCATGGAGGTTGAGTACGTTGATGCCGCGAAAAATGGGGTACCACCATCTGCTCCGGCGAAGGGCCTTCCCTGATTCGCCAAAGATCGCCCCAGCAAGGGAGCGGGTCGTCCCGAGCTTCATTAATCACCGGGAAATTAAACCATCGGTCATCCACCATAACCTTCACTGATGAAGGCGTATCCGAACTTTTCTTTCTTTTGACTCTGATTCTGATAACGTCGACTTCCTCTCTGAGCGTCGTCTTAGCATCCAATTCCAGATAAGAACCCAAATAAGCAGCCACTGCAATAAAGAACTCATTGAACCATAATTCTAATGGAATACCCCAAACTTGAAACCAAACGGTTTCCATGCCAAACAACGAAAATTCTTCCCAGCTCATTACTGTAGCCACTGGTCCTCCGGAATGGAGATGACCAGCCATAATCACCATCTCCGAATTAATTCTAGGACATACCTTGAGCCAAAGCTCATTGTATCCCAATGGTTTAAGCTTGTAATTCCCTGGATGGAATCCTGTAGTTTCCACGAGCCAGTCCTTCACCTGAGATAAAGACGCCCGTTCTTTGCAAACTATCACAACCGAATCCTTCAATTCCTCCTTGGCTTTGAGAAAAGGAACTGAGTCGACGATAATGGGGACGCCCAACTCGGAAATGGAAGGGGGAGCAGGAGAGGCAAGGGGAGAGGAGGTAGAAGGAAGGACAGGTGACGAGGTCGAACAAGAAGGGCAAGACAGGGTTTGGTGCTGAGACAGAAGAATCTCCTTAAATGAAGGGTTGGCAGAGTCGGGACGGGGGGGAGGAGGAGGAGGAGGAGGAGAAGGGGGCACAGGGTTAGGAGGAGGGGGAAGAATAGCCTTCGGCCGATACACCAGAGGAGGGCGAGGCTTCTGAGATCGAGAGGCGGGAGGACCAAATCTAGCTCGTTGAACTAACAGCGGACATCCTGCAAATTTAACTCCATGTAACATAGTAATTGCTCTTGTGAGCTCAGCTTCGGAAGACATACGCACGAGCGCAAATCCTCTGTAGTCACCGGTAATCCGATCTCGGGGCATAACAACATCCATAACCGCCCCAGCCCTGCCAAAAATCCTTTCAACATTGAGGGGGAACCATCCGGACAGGAACCCTCTAACATATAAGGTGGGGTAATGAATCTGATTACGCGCCGTAGCAGCGGTTGAAGAATTTTTCCGGTGGTAAACCTCCTGCCAATCTGATTCCTGCCGTTCCACCACTTCCCCTTCCTCCACGGGGCAATCTATGTCTTTATCGATCTTCTGGTGCCTGTGTCTTCCACCATCTCGATCACTTTCATCTGTGGAGGAGTCTCCCCAAAGGCGTTTAGAAGTTTCTTCCTTTGACTCACGGCCAATCTGCTTACCACAAGTCTTCCGTTTATCGCGATCTGTATGCTGCACGTGAACCTGCATATGATCTCGATCATATTTCCGTGCTCTTATAGTCGCCATATTCCGTTTTCCTTTGTCCTTCTCTCCATGCCTATAGTCACGATCGTCCATCACTTCCCAATCCGATTTCTAGTCTCTCATCGTCGTCGGTGGTCTCTCATCGTCCATCATCGTCGTCGGTGGACAGTGGTCTCTCATCGTCGACGGTGGGTTGTTGGGACAATTCCTCAATTTATTTATTTATTTGTTTTTTGCTGAAATTTGTATACTATCTAGAAGATATATGTATACTTATTTATCAAAATATGTTTTTTACGCTTCACAAATGAAATTTTGTATGTTGCACAAATGTGTCACCCTGTCAAACTCTCTATGGTACCCATGTCCAATAACTTGTGTCCATGTCAGACAACAACGAACATGTATAAGTCATAGGGCCTGTTTGTTAACGCTGAATTTTTACACTTAACGCGGAATTTGGAAAATGTTCCATGTTTAGTGGTGTTTGTTAACGCGGAAGAAGGAAAGCGGCCCACCATTTTATGCCGAAATTTTTCCGTGATAGGAGACTAGCTTAATGGGGAATCAAGAATGCCCTCCATGATTTTTTTTTTCTTAATCCAAAATTGTCCTTTGCGACAAAGATTTTCTCCCTTGCGTTATACACATCCCAACTTTTAACATGGGGCACTTCTCTAAGCCCGCCATGATTTATGTATTAGATCCACACCGTCTATCAACTTTTTTATATCATTCTAAAGCATGATCCGAAAAAAGATGCACATCCAAAGCTCAAGTCAACCACACCACATAAACTAGTGGGACAGGAACGACTATCGTTAAAACCTTCCTAATGTCCACCGTGTGTCTTATTTGCCTTCGAATCTCTTTATAAGGTCACACAGACCTAGATGAAGGAAAAACACAAAAATCAGCTTGATCAGAGCCTTATGTGGCCCCAAGAAGTTTTCAATGATAGGCACCCAATTCCCATAGTTTCTTGTACTGTAGCCCACTTAAGCCTTATATTTGCCTTGTTTTTTGTCTTAATTTCTAAAATAATATGAAAAAATGAATGGACAGTATGGATAAAACATATATATCATGGTAGGCCCCACAAAACCCTTAATTGTCTATATTTAGGTAGATCTTGGTGAGGTAGTACGCAATCCCCTCCCAGATTTGGGGTGCGAATTATGTGCAAATGCCTTTCGCGGGAAGTTTCTGCGCTGAAATCTTAGGTGGAGCCCACCGTTATGTTTGTGATAAATCTAATCTGTCCATCTGTGTTTTAAGATCATTTTATAACTCGAGACAAAAAATGAAGAGGATACAAGTCTTAAGTGAGCCGCACTAAAGGAAAAGGCGGGTAGGAAAATTCCTATCGTTGAAACCTCCCCTAGGTCGACAGTGATGTTTACATGCCATCAATACGGTTCATAATGTCATTCCTAGTAAGATGAACTCAAACCACAAATATTAGCATGATTGAAAACTTTTGTGGCCCCACGAATATTTTAATTATGGGTGTCCAATCATCACATTTTTGGCCCATATGAGTATTCGATACAGCTCATTTTTAGCACTATGCCCTAAAATGATCTCGCAAAACGGATGGACGGGGTGGATTTCACACAAACATCACAGTGGGCCCCACCTAGATTTCCAAAGATGGACTTCCTGGGAAAGGCTTTTCCATGAAATTTGGCTTACACCTGGGGCCTACTGTGATATATGTGAACACATCCATACCGTCCACCTATATTGAAAGCTTATTTTAGGGCATGATCCAAAAAATAAATTAGCTTCAAATCTTAGATGGACCTTTGTATAGGACACAGTGGTGATTGACCATTTAAAAATTCTTTTGGGCCACAAAAGCTTTGGATCATGTTGATATTTGTGTCATCTCTTCATCTAGTTGTTTGTTACCTTTTCAATAGGTTGGATGACAAATAAACATTTCAGTGAAATTCATGGAGTTTTTAAAGGTAGGGATTCAATCACAATTGCTTCATATGGGTAAATGTGTCAAATTAATATATTTCAAACATTTCATACGTTAGTTAACAAACAAGTTATTCTAGATTCACTATTAGTTTTCCGACTTCAGATTCATATTTCAGATTCAAACTTTAGATTCAGACTTCGGATTTCAGATTTAACAAACAGGCCCATAATCTTGCTTTTATGTGACAATGAACACACATCAGCTATCCTTGCAGCCCAAAGAGGTGCATTGAAATATTTTGCAGTTAATCAAAGGCCAAGTCTCGGACGACATTTATGATACCTTCTTGCATAAGCATATTTGTTCCGCTTGAAAACTTCAAGGGAAGCTCATTCCCTGGAACGTTCAAGCATAACCAATCAAGAGCCGCCTCAAATGTAGCTCCATCCTATTCAATAAAAAAGATATAGTTCTGCATTAGGCGTACAGGGGGAAACGAAAATGACAAGAGTTGGTCAGAAATGATCCAATGTTGGAAACAGGTGGCAGTACTTCTTTATTGGTAATGGAAAGCAGGCCCCATTTTCATTTGATTGTCTACGAGATGATCAGATTGAGGGGGTAGCAGAACTTCTTTAGTGGTGATGGGAGGTGGGACCTCAAGTTGCTTTTGTTGTTTAGAAATAGTTAGACCCACTTCCCAACACAAGTGTTGCAGTTCACTGTTAGCAATGTTTTCCTGTTGGTGCCTGACATCAGATCATTTCAAACAGCTAATTGAATGTGAATCAAAAATTATCAAAATTATCATTTCTGCCTATACAAATCGATATGAATGAAAGTAAATAAAATTTAAAAAATAAAAATAAAAAATGAGAGCAGAAAATTAAGGAATCTGATGCACCGGATGAAGTGCAAGGCTTAAAATAGACAAATTCATTCGTGATGGATTCCGATTGCAATAACTACAATGTAATTAACCAAAAATGAATTTTGCATCATTTTTACGACAATAAAAACAAGTTGTCTCTCAATACGATTGCAATTGTTTTCTTTTGATAGCAACAAAAATATCATTAGAAAAAACAAATGAGGAGATTGCATAAAATGAATAGTGTCCCGATATGCTAGTTAGTGCAAGTGGGACCCAAGGTTGGGAGACCCAATATGTTGATCTGCTGGGTCACATCATGAATATGGATGTTATAGAACTACCCCAACTTCCTAACCTTTAATCAGTGGCTCACAAAGACAATTAGGGCCTGTTTGGATGCCTGTAAGTTGAGTAAAATGCGACTTACAGGGAAGTCACTTACAGATGGTGTTTGGGGGAGGAAATTCACCTGTAAGTCACTTACAGGCAAATCTTCTAGGAAACTGCAGGGAGTTGGGGGTGACGAGTCACTTCCCTGTAAGTGACTTATAGACCCAATCGCAATCATCTCTCTCTCTCTCTCTCTCTCTCTCTCTCTCTCTCTCTCTCTCTCTCTCTCTCTCTCTCTCTCTCTCTCTCCCTCCTCCCTCCTCCTCCCTCCCTCCCTCCCTCCCTCTCTCTCTCTCTCTCTCTCTCTCTCTCTCTCTCCAATTGTCATGCACCTCTCTCCAGTTGCTTGGGTTATAAGCTTCTTCTTTTTCTTGCTTTTGAATCGGGCCTGATTCGGTGAGGCCGTGACAGTGCAGCCCACCTTATGTATTGATATATCCACACTGTCCTTCAGTTCTACAATCTCGTTTTCGGCTTAGGCCAAAAAAATGAGTCAAATCCAAATCTTAGGTGGGTCACATCACAGGAAACAGTGGTGATTGAACGTCCACCATTAAAGACTACATAGTGCCCATCGTTATGTTTATTGCCATCTAACCTATTGACAAGGTCACACATACGTAGATGAAGGGAAAACATAAATAAGCTTGATCCAAATCTTTTTTGGCCCACAAGAAATTCTATTAGTGGGCATTCACTTACCATTGTTTCTTGTGGTGTGGCCCTTCTGAGATTTGGATCTTTTTTTTCCTTTTTTCAGGCCATGCCTCATAGTGAACTAAGGAAACATACATCAAGGCGGGTCCCATGGTCCAATCCATCACATTGGACCATTGCTCTTTATATTTTTAAATTTTTTTTCTAACTATTACCCATTAAGGTGGACTATTTTTATTTTATTAAACCATCTTGTGTGCGATCCCATAAGTTATACAATGATCAGGCTCTATTCAACCTTTCAGGATTGGCATTGAGTGAGAAAGCCGAGTTGCTTCCAACAATTTGAATCGTATACGATCCAGCTCTATAAATGAGTTGTTATCAACATCTGATTCTGGAGTTCTGGCTAATCTAATGTCTTCAATAGCCTCGAAATAATCCATATTCTCTTTGTGGGATGTTTCTTTAGTATGTTGCACTATTTTCCAATAGTTGTTCTTCTTGTTGTAAATCCGGCAAAGAACCCAATCATCTAGCTGCAACAAAAAGATTTCTCAATGAACCCAATTAAAATTTCTCATAATTTCCTTCCAATTCTTATATTGCGTTATTGCTCTATATTATAGGTATTTTGAATCCATGTGCGCACTTTTATGGCCAACTTGATGATTGTTTTATCCTAAGAATTGGCTTAAATATTTATCTAGATGGGCCTAACAAAATTGTATATTTGGTGCCTAGTTTTTTTTATGTTATTATAACATTTTCGAATGATTCCCTACGCTAAACTTGGTTCTATGTGAATATACAGCTTCTTAACTATAAGTAACTTACATGTTACCTTCTTTTAAAAAAAAAAAGGCATGCAACACAATAAAAATTAATTATTTAATTATTAAAAAAAAAAAAAAAAAAAAAAAAAAAAAAAAAAAACTTACATGTTACCCAAACACAAAAACCAACTTACTTGTAAGTGATTTACAACTTACATCCAAACAGGATTACCTGTAAGTGACTTACAACTTAAAGAACTTACAGTCATCCAAATAGGCCCTTAAGGAAAAAAAACAACAGAAACTCTCAAAAAAAAAAAAAAGAAAAAAAAAAAAAAAAAAAAAAAAAAAAAAAGAAGAAGAAGAAGAAGAAGAAGAAAAGAAAAGAAAAGAAAAAAAGAATCAGATGTTGTATAGCTAGGATCTTATAATCTGGAATAATTACATGTGTCCGCTACCCATGGTGTAGCCGATCAGTTAACAGTTCTGATCACCTGACTAGAGGGCCCATTTGTTCCAACTGCATACAACAGGACCTTATGATTTCTCTCCTGTTTTGAGTCTAGCTAAAAATGAAAGTAAACGCTTCAAATAGAATGGCAACTAATTGAACCTCGAGCAGTTCATTTTTCTCGTCTCAATTATCGCAATCGGAACCAATCGTGTATCCAAACGCGCCCAGAACAAAATACTCTCGAATCATAGACAGCTGGAGCTCTTACTTACATTAAGTGCCGATAGCGACTGTTCTATCTGGTCGGCAGTGAACCCTTCGCAGGAGAGCTTCTCATAGATGTTGCGGAGCTTCTTCGCCTTCTGAGATTTGGAGATGGTGGCATCAACGGGGGCTGGAGAGGGAGCGGTAGGCCTGTCTGAGTTGAGTAAGAGCCGGCGGAGGCGGCGCTCATTCTCGGCAGATATTTGGAGTTTGGGAGTGGGTTTGGGATCTGCGGATTGAGATTTGGGCTTGGAAGAAGAAGAACCTTTCTGATTGGGATTCTGCTTCTTCTTCTGCGGCTGCTTCTTTGGGGCCATTGTTGCTGTTGTGGAAGAAGGTGGGACGTTCTCTCTCCCGCGTCTCTGAATGAAGGCCGCTGCCTTTTTGTAACGTGTGCTGATCGCTGCTCTCCTATGTCAGTTTTGAACCATTTGCATCGGACTCGGATTCGGTAGGGTCGGTACTGACCCCTCCAATACCGAGGTATACGTACTGGTCGGTGTTGTAGTCCCCAACATGATGTATGTGTTTTATCCAGGCCATCCATCCATTTTTACAGCTCATTTTAGGGCACGAGCCCAGAAATGAGGCAGATCCAGATCTTAGGTGGACCACATCATAAGAAAAAGCGATGATTGAACGCTCACCATTAAAAACTTCCTAAGGCCCACTCATGATGTTTATTTGCCATCCAACCTGTTGATTAGGTCACACAAACCTGAATAAAGGGAAAACAGTAACATCAGCTTGAATAAGTTTTTAGTGTGGGCGTTCAATCACCTGTGTTTTTCTTGTGGTGTGGTCCACCAGATATTTGACTACGGCTTATTTTTGGGCTCGAGCTAAAATATAGGTAGGCAAAATGGATGGACGTCATGGGCAAAACACATAAATCTTTGTGGGGCTAACAGCACTGACTAGTAGTGGGCAATACCAAATTTGGTCCATTTATATTGGGCATTTGGATGGGAAAAAAATGAAGGTAGATGGGTGGAATTTGGAGTAAATAGAGATGAAAGGTATTTGAGGTATGTTTAAATAAAGTAAATGTATGTAAATGATATTGGAGTAAATGGGCGTGTAAATGAAATCTATGCTAGTATAGTTGGACATGAAC
The DNA here is from genome assembly GCA_021015155.1 of Magnolia officinalis. Lineage (NCBI taxonomy): Eukaryota > Viridiplantae > Streptophyta > Magnoliopsida > Magnoliales > Magnoliaceae > Magnolia > Magnolia officinalis. The sequence goes on from JAJHSJ010000004.1 coordinate 88,910,639, forward strand.
TGATCTAACTGAGTTAACTCAATTAGTTTGATTCTAAAAAGGTCGACTCAGCTCAACTCGAAATGGGTTCGAGCCTAGTTAAGTTGAATATTTGAACTCGAACAAATTTCGAGTTGGCCCGAGCTCAACTCGTATCGGATCAGTTCATAACTCGAACTCGGCTCACTCGGTCAATTGATATAAATATCAACATAAAAAAATGTAAAAAAAAAAAAAAAAAAAAAAAAAAAAAAAAAAAAAAAAAAAAACTCCCTTTTATCTTCTTAGCCCCAACGAGCATACTTACTCCAACCCAAACCTAACCCTAACCCCCCCCCTTCTCTCTCTCTCTCTCTCTCTCTCTCTCTCTCTCTCTCTCTCTCTCTCTCTCTCTCTCTCTCTTTGCCCGAGCTACTTGTCCACTTGTCTGGTTGTCAGCTCCAATCAGAGTCCAACTCGACTTCCAAGTTCCAAGCCCATGCACTCCTCCGTCCGGTCGTCCGTCACAGCCCTGCTCGCCTCCCATCCGTCAATATCCTGCATGTCCGTTCGATAAACAATCGAACCCAAACCTCTTCTCATATTTCATTTCATGTAATCGTGGTTTTTTAGTGTATGATTGGACGCTATCCATGGCTATTGCCCAATTATTAACAATATTTATATATAAATATTTATTTATATATTATATATAACATATTACATATATTTAAAAATTAGACTTGGCTGGTCACCCTGCTGTCCGTGGCAGCTCGATTGTTGATCGATGCAAAAAATGTTAATATATATTATATACTTATATTGTTATATATATTATATATTGTAATATATGAAATATATATTAATTATTAATTATTAAATAAAAAAACCATAAATCTAAGCCTTATATGTTATACATTAAACCCCCCCCCCTTCTCACACGCAGGCGCGCGCGCACGCGCACACACACACATATATATGTATATATATATTGTTATGGGTAAAATCGAACTGACCAGGCAATAAGAATGGGATAGAAGACACAAGGTAAGTAGCTCGAAAACTTAGGTTATATAAAGAACTGGGTCTAGATAGTTGAGCACGACCTCCACGATCAGTTCGAGCACCAACCACCAGCAATGACCTCGACTCTGACTGACATCTCATTATCACGACCAACAAACGACTATGAGTATTGACTTGGCCTCATGGATAGGCCTTGACCATAACCAACAGTTCGGCTTGTTCTGTAGGACATCAGCCAAACCAACTTAGAGGTTGACATTAACAATCGACCATTCCGTCCTCGGAAGCTAACCACCAGGAGATCCACTTTATACACAAGGACAATTAACTTCCCGATATCTTCACCGATAATCACGACGAGGATAATGCCTTGGATCCCGATGACAAATCCATGTATGATACGTAATTGTATAGTAGATTCATTGTCGTATACGTAACTAGCAACAAAGGACTATGAATACAAAGCCTATGCACAGTAGAAGGTATGCACAAAAACACTAGTTCTACTAGACCCATGGTGCATGTTCTATAACTCCTCGAAATCCGAGGGTCAAGCAGATGCTCAACTCCCGAGTTCCAACGCATTACTTATGCAACATAGATAATGATAATTAAATGTTGTCCGTATTAGTGCATTAAACATGAATGGGATTATACCAAATCATCATATCATACTCTAGAGACAATTGAATTACGCAAGCGGAAGACTGGGGTAAGTATATAAAGCATATAAGTGGTTGTAGGTCCCTAAAGTATGAACATGATACCAGGTTAAATAATTACATGTTTAGTTCCAAAATATACAACATACAAAATGTAAATGTTCAACTATTGTAACGCCCTGAAAATCGGGGGTCGAGCAGGAGCCCAACTCCCGAGTTCCAACGCATCACTTATGCAACATAGATAATAATGATCGAATGTTGTCCATATTAGTGCACTAAACATAAATGGGATTATACCATAACAACATATCATACTCCAGAAACAGTTAAATTATGCAAGCGGAAGACTATGATACATATATAAAGCACATAAGTGATTGTAAGTCCCCAGAGTATGAACAGGTTACCAGGTTAAATGATTACATGTATAATTTTAAAATGTGCAAAATGATAAAATGTAATGTCATCTATCCATATCCCTGTAGCCTCGGTGACGCAACTCCAGATCTGCATAGACCCGCCAGAGAGTTGCATGTAGGAGAACTCCTCGTCATCATAAAAATCGAGCTCCACCTCGCAAGCCTCGACGTCACCTGCAACTACAACAGAGTCTGGTTGGTGTTTTAAAACACTGTCCCAGAGTGGGAGTGAGTAATCAACTCAGTGGAACTATAAGGCAAATGTTAACATGTTATCAATTTAGTCAAACAGTACAACACTCATATCCTAAGTACTCTTGTTAATGCAGGAATGGTATGTTGTAATGATGCATGCCCTCGCCTACACTCCCTCTGCGATATCATCTCACGATCGCGGCATACACCCCTTCCTCTGTGCTCAACTTTAACGCCAAAGGCACATGCAAATGCGGTGCATGTACATGATTAGCCAAGTTCTTAATTAGACTTATTCATACAACAGATTCGGGAAGCTAAGGTAACCTTCTCTTTATATCATTTACCCAATGATGATCCATCTAGGGTTGTCAATACTAGTTTATCACATACAATAAGCAAGTTATAGGGCAACGTCACCCATAAATATAAAGCAGTGGACAGGCAAGTTCAGGTCACTATGAAGAGGCTCGTCACCGTCCTCATAGGCCTTAGTTTATACTCGAGGTCACTACGGAAAGGCTCGTCACCTTAGCGTAGGCCGACGGCTCGAATACAGTGTCTCATACCACCGTATTTGGCTCACGAGTTTGGTTTGCTCACTGGTCACTACAGGAAGGCTCGTCGCCCCAGCATAGGCCGACAGCTCGACCACGGTGTTCCATACTACTATGCCCGACTCATGAGTCTTAGCGGATCTTGGTACCAAGGTTAAACGAGTTTTCCTCTAGTAAGTCGGTACCTTAGATTCAAGCAGTAGTGTCCATACATGGTGAACATACATTGGGCCAATCGAGTTACTTGACAGACTTGACTGGTACGAGTGTACGTTGAATTGATCGACATGTAGTGTGTAAGCATTCCGCGTGGCTTAACTACTGTTGACGATCAGCGTATGACTCAGATTCCTCAAACCTGTCTTGTGTGGCGAAACGACCTCAGCCACTAACTCGGAACTCATTACCGATTGCCTAGACTACATCGTATCCCCAATCACACTCCAAACGATAGCATTCACATGTTATAGTCAAAGACAGCATGTGACAACCAATCGAATTACAAATCTCATTTGAGCATTTCAACAAATACATAGTACACATGTTGTCATGCATAGACATTTCATACATAAAGCATATAGTAGTAAGTTAGGTTACATGAAGGAAATGACAACTATAGGTAAGGGGATTGAGAGTCACCTCTCAACGCCCTCATCAAACACATTTCAGCAAGCATTTACTCATCCAGGCATTTTATCAAACACTTAGACTACACATATCAACATGCATGCAATATAATAGTTACAACAGGTATTATAGCAAATGCTTTCACAAGGATGTTGCCACACGTACAACAATCATGTATCCTCAAACATAAATCATGACAAGCACAAGTCCTAAGTTCATACACATACAAACATTTCAACAAACACATGGAATGCATCTATTTCAACATTGTTCATATATATGTGCAATACACAGGAAACATCGTCTCTAAACATGTGTGATAGCAATCAATTTAGACGTAAATCATTAACTGACATTGAAAGCCTTGAAAACCATAACCTAAACGTTTCTAATCCGCACCTTTCGCCGGTAAACACGTAACAAATTCAGTTCGAACGTTATGTCTTTGTCTACGGCACAACGACAACCTGTAGCATGAGATAGGTTAGCTATTCCACCATCTGCTCTATTTGAATCCCTAAAACAGGTTACGGTTAGGATTTCTTACCCAAGAATGGAGTCGGAATCGCCAGAATAGCGATCTAGACAGTCCGATTCAGCACGTAGAACGGCGGGGCCGAATCCCAGGAACTCTCTCCCACTTTATCTCTCACTTTCTCTCTCTTTCCTTCTCTCTTTGCTCTCTTCTCTCTCTTAGGGTTTACAAATTCGTATGGAATGAGAGAGGGGTGGGTTTAGGTGCTTATATAGGCCCAGAACTGACCTTAATGGCCCCAGGGCCATGGTATACTTAGGTCATAGCCAAATAACAGCTGTTTCGGTCCAACGGAGCACATCTGGAGGCCCTTTTTCTACATACGGTCTAGGGAAAGTTTCCTAACATTGGATCTAGGTCAGATTAAGTTTTCAGTCCGATTGGATTTAAGAATCGACCGTGGCGGACCAGTTTCAATTCAACGGTCACCGTCACTCGATCAAGGCCACAAGTACACTGACCTGTGTGGGGAAATTTCCCTGATCTGAGGGTGTATTTAGGTCAGATTCTAACGGTCAGAATCCTTAAACTTGGCCCGCAAGTGAACGGCCCAAATCACTTAAATCCGAGTTCATTTTCTAAAGGTATTCGCGTTTCTCACACACTTCGCTCCAGGTCCAAGTTGTGCGTTTCTGGATACTACCTGGACTTGATTTCCGAGATGGTTGTTAAGTCCAGTAAGGCGGTCATAACCATATAGTTTCGCGGTTATCGGACTTTTCACGCGCGGTCCAGGTCCGAAACGAAGTTTCAAGCTGCTCCTGAGAGCAACTGTGTTTAGAGATTGATCCTAGGTTTTCAGGTAATGTGGCGTCAACGATTCTACTGGTTTTTGGTCTTACAGATCTATAGAAAGTTGTTCAAGCTAATCTAGCGATTAATTCAGTTTAACACTTAATTTATTTTCGTCTAATTTCTAAAGGATTCGGTCCTGGGTGATTTCTGCCTGAGGTGGTACTCGGGTCTTTGTACGATTTTTTTCGAGATGTTATAATTCTATATCCCCGTGGCCCTGGTGATATAACTCCAGGTCTACGCAGACCCGCTAGAGAGTTGCAGGTAGGAGAACTCCTCATCGTCGTCGTAGAAGTCAGGCTCCGCCTAGTAGGCCTCGATGTCACCTCAAACTACAACAGAGTCTGGTTGGTGTTTTAGAACACCGTCCCAAAGTGGGAGTGAGTGATCAATTCAGTGGAGCTATAGGCAAAGGTTAACATGTTATCAATTTAGTCAAGCAATAATGATAAAGCGGTATAACAATAATGTCCTAAGTACTTTTGTTAATGCAAGATGGTATGCAACAATGATATATGCCCTCGCCTGCACTCCCTCAGCGACATCATCTCACGATAGCGCATGCAACACTTCCAGTAAATGTGCGCTTCCTCGCCAAAACACCGTGTAATGCGATGCATGATCGTGTTAGTCAAGTTCTTATTTAGGCTTATTCATACAGTAGATTGGGGAAGCTAAGGTACCTCTCTTATATCATTTCTCAAACAATGATCCATCTAGGGTCGTCAATCCTAGTCAATCACATACGATAGGCATATTCCATGTCGCTACGGAGAGGCTCGTCACCTCAACGCATGCCTAATTTATACTCAAAGTCACTACGGAAAGGCTCGTCACCTTAACGTAGTCTTAGTGTATACTTGAGGTCACTACGGGAAAGACTTGTCATCTTAGCGTAGACCGATAGCTCGAATACAGTGTCACATACCACCGTATTCGGCTCACGAGTTTGGGTTATTCACTGGACACTACGGGGAGGCTCGTCACCCCAGCGTAGGCCAACAACTTGACCACGGTGTCCTATACCACCATGCCCGGCTCATGAGTCTTAGCGGATTGAGGTGCCAAGGTTAAACGAGTTTTTCACTGGTAAGTTAGTACCTTAGGTATAACACCCCGTCCATTCCGTACTATTTTTTATGCTTATGTACATGACGATCGACGCCCTTAGCTAGACATGGATTGGTCATTCATAGTATATACCCAACTGACCGGAACTCCAACACCTCGAAACCTATCTCATATCGACCGCCCCGTCGCCGCGATCGTGGAGGTACAACCCGTATGTCTGTACGATACTCCGTTTGTGAGATACGCCGTAAAGAACAATTAGTGTATCATGTGCGCATGGCGCCATGTACTCCACTCCACACATGTGCGCAACACATGTCATACACACATGCACATGCCACACATGGGTGAGAGAATCTCTACCCATGTGTGTGATGTCACACACTCATACCTCTCATCTCTCATGTGCCTGAAAAGTCAACTCTCCTCCATGCCACACGTCATGCATGACATCATCACACCATGCCATCCTATACTCCTTTAATCCACCATTAATTACAAAGCATGAATTAATTACCATAATCCTAGCCTAAGCTAATATTAATCACATTAGCCTAACTTAACAAAAAAATTATCTATTTCTTTATAAATGCCCCTCCATCCCTTAGCATTTCACCATTTTCCATATAGAGAGAAAGAGGAGTGATCTTGGTGGGCCATCAACTACATCAATCCCATCCCTTACATCCATCTAATTCATCAAGGTAAGTACACCCTCCCCACTTATTTTTATTTTTGTTTTCATTATGTTTATGGATGGTGAAGATGATACTCTAATGTTAGAGATGGTGTTGATGATAATGATATGATTAATGGTGTGAATGCATATGAGAAGACATAAAAATTAAATTTTACAGATCTCATGTGGACCTATTGATAGTGAGCCCACTGTAATGTTTTTATGCCATCCAAACCATCCAAAGTGTGGCCCATTGGGGTTGGCCACACCCATGCACACACGTGCACACACACACACACACACACACACACACACACACACACACACATATATATATATATAATAAATAAAAACAAAGAGAAGAGGGAGAGACGCTGTTGCTACCAGCGTCCAGAGGACGCTACAACATGCAGCGTCCCAACTGCTTGACTAAAGGGAGGAGTGTGGGGCCCACGACAGGCCCCACCATGATGTAAGTATCTGATCCACACCGTTCATCCTATTTTTCAGATCATTTTAGGTGTTGAGCCGAAAAATGAGAGTAATCCAAATATCTGGTAGGCCATACCATAAAAAGGATTATTTTTAATAATGATAGACTGTTAGGGCCCACTATGATGTTTCTGTGCATAAAAAATATTGAATATTAGGCTTATTCGACCCGTCACGAGACAGGGAACTCGGCAGACGGAATGGATCGTCTTGGTGTGGGCCCCACCTACAAAAAACCTCAAAAAATAAAAATAATATAAACAGCACTGACGCTGTTGCTATCAGCGTCTGACGCTGCAGCAAGCAGCGTCTGCTGCTGACTCTGGAAGAAAGTGGGCGCCACCACAGGCCCCACCTTGATGCATGTCAAGCATCTACACCGTGCATTCGATGGGTCCCTTTTAGAAAGCGGAATACCCCAAAATTCAGCCGTACACGGAACTTAGGTGGCCCACACCATCTAAAATCATGCGAAAACTAAATAAATAAAAATAACAAAAATAATAAAAAATATATATCAACAAGTCTGTGGGTTTGATCATAAGGAGTGTTATATCCAAATTGTCCATCCACTTGGTGAGCTCTAAGGATTGAGAAGAAAAATAAAACAGATCTAAATATCAGGTGGTCCACGCCGCAAAAAGCAGCAGGGGATTGAACGTCCACCATTGCAACCCTTTTTTAGGGGGGTCACAGAAGTTTGGATCAATATGAAATTTGATTTTTCTCTTAATTCAGGACCGAATGAACAGATTGGATGGACAATAAACGTTATGTGGGCCCTGTGCATCCCCACTGCTATTTGTGGTGAGGTCTAGATAATCTTTGGATACCATTAATTTTTGGATAATTCTCTAAAATGATCTCTAAATATAGATAAACAGTGTAGATATAATAAATACATCACCTTGGGACCCCATGTAACTTTGATCTCCTTGAACCGTTTGTACAACTTGGAGCTCGAGCATATAAAAATGCTTGCTGGGTTCCACTTGAAATTTGGATGCATCTGAAACTTGGATTGAACCCTCAACCAAGTGGGACACACATAATGGATGGGCTGGATTTGTGAACCACGCTTTGGTGGCTCAACAAATGATTATGAATGTTTTAATGGAGGGTAACCCTCTCAACTTTTGTATGTGGCGTGGCCCACACGAGCCACAGGTTGACTTGATTTTAAGCCAAGAGGCCCCTGTAATGTCTACATCAGATCTGCACTGTACATTGTCTTTGATAGGCAATTTTAGTATATGAGCCCAAAAAAATAAAGCTGATCCAAATTTTAGGTAGGCCGCACCACACGAACAGTAGGAATTGAACATTTACCATTGAAGACTCCCTGTGGGTCTACCACGATGTATCTGATTCATTGAATCCATACATCATCCTTGACCAGCCCATTGCATGGTACGGTTTGAATCCATACATCATACTTGACCAGCCCATTGCATGGTACGGTTTCAAAAATCAGGCTGATCCAAAGTCCACCTAGACCGTACCACCTGAAACGGTAAGGAACGAACTCTTATCACTAAAATTTTTCTAGGGTCGAGGTTAACGATGCAATGTATATCCTTACCATCCATCAACTTCACCAAATTGTTGGAGCGGATCCTAATTTCAGGTGGGTCACACACAACTCAACCTCGTGGGAGATCCCCATGGACTCCACCGCATAGGACCCATTGTGAATTCCATTGGCGTGTGGGCCCAAAAACATTGAGGCCCATTTTGAGTGAACGCCATGTGGGCCCATCAGTGGTAGCCTTGTTTGGGCCAACCATTGGGCCTTTTTGACAAGAGTTTGTAATCTCCATGTGTTGAACATATGACGAACTGGTATTGTAATTTTTGAAGTAATGATGATTAATCCCTTAAATAGATTGATTGTGGACAACCCTTGATCACTTGACATTTTGGTTAGAGTACGACCCTAAGTAATAAGATCATGTGACTTGTATTTAAACCCTTAAACATGTTTAGTCATAACAAATACATAGACTTTAGTGGTGTGAGGGTGTGATATACCTGATTGGTCCATTAATCATGTAGGTATTTGATGTATATATAGCCACCTAAACATAGGCAATGGTGGAGTATATGTAGTATATGTAGTCATCCAATTATATGAATGTGAAATACGTACAAGGCCACCTAACCGTATGAAATCAAGTGGCATTGATGGCCATTCAACAACGTAGGTTTGTACTTATCGATATAGATACCGCCACTTGAATCACATATAACTAAGTTGTACACTAAACCAAATGTGATGTAGGGTTATTTTACCCAAGCTAATACTAGCAAGGTCCTAGATTATATACGCTGTGATCTCTAAACCGTAAATGGTATGATGAAATGTGGCTCTTGGCCTTTAACCATGCGATACCAAATATAAGCCATTAACTATGTGACGTGTGAAGTGGTTGTAGTATAAGACTTATCATAATTGGTGTAGCCATGTATTCGTAGCCTATGAGCAAGGCCCATTGAGATATATTTCTAGCTTATATGATGAGGCTCGTTGTGATGTATTTTCGGCCCATGTGATATGTATTAGGCCCAGGTATGTGGTGTACCTGTGAAATAGATTTAAGGCCACTTGCAATGCATACGAGGCCCATGGGCGTGGCCTTGAGGCTCATGGGCGAGGCCCAATGTGATGTATTTGAGACACATGGGTGTGGCTCATTGAGATGTATTTTAGGCCCATGGGTTGTGGTCATTGTGATGTATTTGAGGCCCATGTGTAGGGCCCACCTATTGTGTATTTGAAGCCCATGAGTTGTGAAGCCTGATGTGGTGTATTCATGGCCCATGTGCCGAGGCCCATCGTGATGTGTAAGGCCCATATGACACGGCATAATGTGATATATATGTGGCCCATGAGTGAGGCCCAATGCGATGAATGTGTGGCCCTTGTGTGAGACCTAAAACGATGTATATGAGGATCGATGTGATGTGTGATTTCGCCATGATGTATGTATTGATGTTTATGTGGGCCACTCTTTGGAAACAATGTTGATTAAATGTCCACATTAACGGGCAATGATGGTTGAATGTCCACATTGTGACCCTTCCTTAGGCCTTGTTAGACCCATTCTCACCGATTCCGATTGTCGAGGCCGATTGTCGATGCCAATTATGAGTGTGTGACAACATAACATTATGATACATGCCCATATGCATCATCTGTATATTTGTTATAAGAGGTGGTTGACCATTGCATATGTCATTGGGCATGACGATTATGAGACTCCCCGATAGGCGAAGATTGTCTCACATGAGTACACGGTATGCGCCGGATTGCTGCATGACTGAATTGTATGACTCATGCATCTTGCATTATGATTATTGTATGCCCTAGCGACATCAAGGTCGTAGCCTCCACAGACATATCGTAGATGGCCAGACGAGACACCAGAAATTTATTTTAGCATCGGGCTGCCATAGATGGCCTGGGGTGAAAATCCCTAAACCCTCTTGGTACCAGAGGATGACTCCAATGTCGAGACCTAGTGGATATATGAGCGCACGAGGGCCGAATACCGGGAGGCCGCATCTCCCACTGTGTCGTGGTTGGTTAGAAAGGGGTGTAACCTTATTCGCCTGAAGGTAGGGGTCATTACTAGGCTGAGTTTGACCAGCTCGTAAATGTGTCCGCTATCGACGTGCCAGATAGATTTTGACAGACTATTAGCCAGGCGGATAGTGAGGTTTCTTACGTTCACTTAGACTGTGCTGCTAGGAGAGGGGCAGTGTCATTTGGAGTGTACTAAACCCTGGTGATGATCCTAGAGAGGAACTGTATTGATATGCGAACTTATTAAGTAGGAGTTGCATACTCATTCATTCATTCATTCACATCCACTCGGGCTGGTGGTGCGCAACTATTTGTTACGTGAACCTTCGCAATGGTCAGGATTTTGGTTGGGACGCATGACTAACCCGAGATCAGGAGTTTACCACATTGAGTCTGACTATCCAAATTTAGGTATGGGACTGGTTTGGATAGAAGTCAATTGTGATGGACCCCATAGCCTACGATACTACGTACTATCATCCCGACTTCACACTCCAGCATGGTCATTCCATTCGCACCGCATATTGCATTACATCCGCGGCATATGGCATTTTAGGTTACCAATATTTCTGCATTTATATGGTTTAGATACGACATATGATATTTAACTCTTTATAACTCCTCATTTGTATAGTTGATCTGTATTGCGTATTTTGATATTGTTCCTCATTTGTATAGTTGATCTGTATTGCGTATTCTGATATTGTTTGACTCATGGACTTGTCAGTATTTCTGATATTGTATAATTATGGCATGACAATATGATGATGATGATGTGATTACGGATGCGTGTAATACGGTTATGGCTGTAGTATAGGATAAATTAAAATATGACTTGGTGATGCTGGTAGCATTGACTTGGAGTATTACTATGATGGCATTGACATCATACTTTACGTGCTACACGCCTTTCACATATATGATTTCCTTATAACATATTTTTCTTGCTTGCATGTAGGACAAACTACACACACGTGTGTACTCACTAGGTTTTTTGCCTAAGCTTCCTATTTTCTATTTTTTTCAGGGTTGGAGTAGCTTGGAAGACTTTGCTTTCTCGATGCATTGCATCTATTTTTCGATTTGGCAATGTTGACGTTGTGTAACTTTTGGAAAGTAATGTACTTGTAACCATCAGGATTTCTATTGGAGAGTGTCACTTGGTAATTTGATCATGTATCTTTATGCTCTGGTATTATTATATATGTATAATAATAATAATGAAATTTTCAGTCAAAAATCTTCCTTGTGGTGCGCCGAACTTGGGACTTGGTGTATGGAAGTCGAGTGTCGGATTCGGGGCATCACAGAAGCTGTCTGTCCCAGGGTTTGGGGCGTGACATTAGGTTCAAGCAGTAGCGTCCATACATGGTGAACATACATTAGGCCAATCGGGTTACTTGACAAACTCGATTGGTACAAGCGCACGTTGAATTAATCGACATGGAGCGCATAAGCACTCCTCGTGGCCTAACCACTGTCGATAATCACCATACGACTCGGATTCATCGAACGTATCCGTCGTGGCTAAAATAGTTCAGCCACCGATCGTAAACCATTATTGATTGCCTAAACTACATCATAGCCCCAATCATATTCATACGCAATAGGCATTCGCATGTGATAGTAAAAGACAGCATGTGACAACCAATCTAGATATAAATATAATTTATGCATTTTAACAAACACATAGTACACATGTTAGCATACATAGGCATTTCACCCATAATCACGTAGTAGTAAAATAAGTTACATAAAGAAAATTGTAACTATAAATAAGGGAATTGAGAATCCTATCTCAACGCCCACATTAAATACATTACAGCAAGGATTTTCTCATTCAGGCATTTTATCAAACACTTATACTACACATTTCAATACACATGTAATATATTAATTATAACATATATTATAGCAAGTCCTTTCATAAAGGAGCTGACACAATCACGTATTTACAATTTATAATCTTGGCAAGCACAAATCCAAATTCCATGCTCATTCAAACATTTCAACAAACACATGAATTGCATTATATTCAACATAGTACATATATATGTAATATACGAAAAACATCGTATCTAGGCACCTGTGATAGCAATCAAGTCAGTCATAAATTATTAACTGACATTGAAAACCTTGAAAACCATAACATAAACGTTTATAGTCCACACATTTCGCTGGTAAACTAGAATCGAACTCAGTTTGAACACTAAGTCTTCGTCTATGGTACAACGACAACCTATAGCATGAAATAGGTTAGTCATTTCATCACTTACCCTATTTAGATCCCTAAAACAGATTAGGGTTAGGATTTCTTACCCAATAATGGAATCGGAATCGCCGGAATAGCAATACGGGAAGGATGATTCAGCACGTGAAGTGATGGGATTGAATCCTAGCAACGATCTCCCACTCTCTCTCTCACTTTCACTCTCTTTCCTTCTCTTTCTTCTCTCTTCTCTCCTAGGATTTGAAATTCGTATGAAATGAGAGAGGGGTGAGTTTAGGCCCTTATATAGGCCCAGAACTGGTCTCAATGGCCCTAGGGCCATGGTATACTTAGGTTATAACCAAAAATCAGATTTTTCGGGCCAACGGAGCTCATCTGGAGGCCCCTTTTCTGCATACGGTCCAGAGAAAGTTCCCTGACATTGGATTTAGGTTAGGTTAAGTTTTCAGTCCGATCGGATTTATGGATTGACCATAAAGGACCAGTTTCAATTCAACGGTTGTCGTCACTCGATCAGGGCCACAAGTACATTGACATGTGTAGGAAAATTTTCCTGATCCGAGGGTGTATTTGTGTCAGATTCTGATGGTTAGAAACCTTAAATTTAGCCTACAAGTGAACGACCCAAATCACTTAAATTTGAGTTCATTTTCTAAAGGTATTCGCGTTTCTCACACACTTCGCTCCGGGTCCAAGTTGTGCATTTCTGGATACTATCTGGACTTGATTTTCAAGACGATTGTCAAGTCCAGTAAGGCGGTCATAACCGTATTGTTTCACGGTTGTCAGACTTTTGACGCGTGGTCCAGATCCGAAACTGTAATGTCTCGGAAAAATCCGTACAAAGACCCGAGTACTACCTCAGGCAGAAATCACTCCGGACCAAATCCTTTAGAAATTAGACGAAATTAACTAAGTGTTAAACTAGATTAGCTAAGAAATTCGCTCGAACCACTTTAAATATGAACTACAAGACCCAAAACATGCAGAATTATCGACGTTATGTTACCCTATAATATAGGATCAATCTCATTACTCAATTGCTCTCGGGAGCATCACGAAACTCCGTATCGGACCTGAACTGTACGTCGAAAGTCCGATTACTACAAAACTAAATGATTATGAACACCTTGTTGGGCTTGACAACCATCTCAAAAATCAAGTCCTGACTGTGTTAAAAAATGCACAACTTGAGCCCGAGGCGATGTGTGTGAGAAACGTGAATATTTTTGGAAATAAAATCCAAACTTAAGTAAACTGAGGCATGTCGCTTGTGGACCAAATATAAAGATTCAGACCATCAGAATCTGACCCAAATACACCCTCGGATCAGGAGAAATTTTCCCACACATGTCAGTGCACTTGTGGCCCTGATCGAGTACCGGTGACCGTTGAACTAAAACTGGTCCGCCACGGTCGATCTGTAAATTCGATTGGACCAAAAACTTAACTCGACCTATATCCAATGTCAGAGAGCTTAAGTCCGACCCCACGCAGAAAGGGAGCCTCCAGAAGTGTTCCGTTGAGCCGAAATAGATAGGTTTGGCTATAACCTAAGTATACCATGACCCTGGGGCTATTCCCATCAGTTCTGGGCCTATATAAGGGCCTTAAACCCTCTCTCTCATATTCCATACAAATTTTAAAACCCTAAGAAAGAGAGGGAGGAAACGGAAAGGAAAGAGAGAGAAAGAGAGAGAGAGAGAGAGTTGGAGATTCATCCTGGGATTTGATCCCGTTACTCCACGCACTTAGCCACCCTATCTGTATCACAAATCTGGCATTTCCGACAACGTACTTGGGTAAGAAAACCTAACTCTAATATATTTTAGGGTTTCAGATAGTGTAAGTTATGAAATAGCTAACCTAATTCATGCTATAGGTTGTCAATCCGCCATCGACAAAGACTAAGTGTCTAAAACGAATTCGTTACGCGTTTACCGGCGTAAGGTGCGGAATATAAATGTATAGGTTATGGTTTTCAAGGCTTTCAATGTCGGTTAATGGTTTATAACTGACGTGGGTGCCATTTCACATGTCAAATGCGATGTTTGTTTTGTTTTTCGTATATATATAAACTATGTTGAGTTTAGAGTATTCTATGTGTTTGTAGAAATGATCGTATATGTAGGGAATTTGAAATTGTGTTTGTCATGATTAATTGTCGTGTATATATGCTAGATGTATGTATAACAACTCCTTGGTGAAAGGATTGACCCTAATACATGTTATGCCAACATACGTCGTGTATGTTATAATGTGTAGCCTAAGTGTTGGTGAAAATGTCTGAATGAGTATAGGGTTTGTATTCGTGCTTGGCATGACTAACTGATATGGGTATATGATTTTTGCATAGGCGACAACCCCCTGACAAAAGGGTTTGCCCTAATACGTATTGTAACCGACATACGATATGTATGTTGGGATGTGTAGACTAGGTGTTTGTAAAAATGTTTGAATGAACTAGTATTAAGTAAATTGTACTTTGTGTGCGTGTTGAGATATGATTCTTAACTACGTTAATGATGTATATGATTTCCTCCATGTATGTTATATTATGATGTCTATTATATTTATGAAATGAATATGTGCGAATTCATGTTTATGTTGCATTTCACAACATGCTCAAATGATTGTAGGATTGGAATTATTTATTCATTACTGTTTGATTATGTCATATGATTACTTGTTGGAATTGGATGTGTTTGGCTGATGTTGTTTCGCCACACGGGACGTGCCTGATGAATCTGAGTCGTACTTCGGTTGGCGACAGTGGTTAGGCCACACGGAGTGCTTATGCACTTATTGTCGATCAACTCAATGTGCGCTCGTGCTAGTCGAGCCCGTCAAGTTACCCGATTGGCCCGATGTATGTTCATCATGTTTGGACGCTACTGCTTGAACCTAGGGTACCAACTCATTAGTGGAAACCCCGTTAACCTTGGTACCTTGATCCGCTAAGACCCATGAGCAGGACATGATGGTATGGGATACTATGGTCGAGCTGTCGGCCTACGCTGGGGCGACGAGCCTCCCCGTAGTGACCAGTGAGCAATACTGCCTCGTGAGCCGAATACGGTGGTATGAGACACTGTATTTGAGCTGTCGGCCTACACTGATCAGGTGATGAGCCCTTTGTAGTGACCTCGAGCATACTCTGAGACTGCGTTTAGGCGACAAGCCTTTCCATAGTAACTAGAGTATAAACTAAGCCTACACTGATCAGGTGACGAGCCCTTTGCAATGACTTAGAACTGCAACTTCGTATGAGATTTACTAGGACTGACGACCCTAGAATGGATCATTGTTTAGGTATTGATATAAGGTAGGTACCTTAGTTTCCCAATCCCGCTGTATGAAAAGGACTAATAAGAACTTGATAATCACGCTCATGCACCGCACTGCATGTGCCGTTTGGCGTTGAGTAGAGAGCACTGAGGAAGTGACTGACATGCGCGACCGTTAGATGAAGATCGCAGAGAGAGTACAGGCGAGGGCATGCATCATTTATGCATACCATTCCTGCATTAATCAGAGTACTTAGGGATGTTTGATTGTATTGTTTTATCATTACAGCTTGACTGAATTGATAACATGTTAACCTTTGCTTTATTGTTCCACTGAGTTGATCACTCACTCACACGTTTTGGGACGATGTTTTAAACACCAACCAGACTCTGTTTTAGTAGTAAATGGAGACCCGACTGATGAGGCCAAGCCAGACTTCACAAACGATGAGGATGCTTTCTCATATATGCAGTATTCAGGCGAGTTTATATAGACCGTTCTGATCGACGGGGCTTCAGGGTTATATTTGTAGTGGACTATCATATTTTTTTGACATTTTGTATTTTGAAACAATACTTATAATTATTGACCTGGCAACGCATACATACTTTGAGGACCTATACTGGTTTACAAAGTTATACATATTCGTTTCAGTCTTCTGCTTGCGTATTACAATTGTTCTTGGATTATGTTTTGCTGATTTGGCTTAATCTCATTCATTTTTATTGCACTAATACTGACAACATACAATCATTATTAAATATGTTGCATAAGTGATGTGTTGAAACTCGGGAGTTGGGTTTCTACTCGACCCCCGATTTTCAGGGCGTTACAGAAGTGGAGTTTTAAGTTGCTCCCGAGAGCAACTGAGTTTTGAGATTGATCCTGCGTTTTTAGGTAATGTAGCGGTAACGATTCTACTAGTTTTGAGTCTTACAGATCGTATAGAAAGCGGTTCAAGCTGATCTACCGATTAATTTAGTTTAACACTTAATTAATTTTCGTCTAATTTCTAGAGAATTCGGTCCTTAGGGATTCCTGCCTAAGGTAGTATTCGGGTCTTTGTATGGATTTTTTCGAGATGTTACATGGTCAAACTTTGGCATTGGAGGGTCCATTACAGCAGTCAGGGTCCTCGTTGTAATCTGGTTTTGCAGGTACATAACAGTCTAGAAGAGACGACCAGAAACTTGAATCAACAGTTTAACGGCGTCTATGGGAACGATACTAAAGCCATTCCTAACCCTCTGTAGACACCCCACCTAGGCTAACATCTCGAAAAGGCTAAGACAATCCGGGAACCATGATCATGTCCTAAACAGGCCCCTAACCCCAGCTTAAAACCTAAAACCTTGGTCCCAAGTCCTCAAACTCCCAACCCACAACCCGAAACCGCAATCCAAGCCCGCCAGTATACACACAGCCTCGCCTATACCCTATACCCTGGCTAGAACCCCCTATCCATGCTTAAATCTGCCACTTTGAGTCCTAGAAACCCAAAATGGAGACCACCGGACGAACCAGAGCGTCACACGAAGCTCACACATGCGAAATTGACCCGAACCAGGCCCGGGCGATAGTCTGACTACCGCCTGCAGTACTTCGACTGTCGCCGCTCACGGCCCGCCTGTGGACAGCTGTCCCAGTGTCCAAAAGTTAACTTTCATTCAGATTTACCCCTCCCATATTCACTATTTACAGTTTTACCAGCCCTATGAGCTAATGGGAGCACGCCATGTGGTGTCTCTCTCCTCTCCACCAACCACCACTTGCCCCATCAGCTTTCACCCCTCCTAAGCCCCAAAATTACCATTTTATCATTAGGAAGGGCTATAAATAGTCCTCTCCTCTTCTCATTTCCAACAACCACAACCAAGAGGGGGAGTGAGAGAGAAAGAGAGTGGGAGAGAGAGAGAGAGTGAGTGAGGAAAAGAGTGAGGGAAAGGGAAGGAGCTCCCAAGCCCCCAAGGTTTTGATTTTTTCTAGCCACTCCCTATCCCTCCTCTCAACCCATCCAACTCATAGGCCTAACCCAAATTGATCATGGTTCAGTCTATTCAAAGAATCAAGCCAAAGATCCATCATCCTACAAGCATTCATCATAACATCTACTCCCTTCTCAACCCCCTGCTTCTCTAGATCTTTAGTGAACGTATGCTCCGTGACTTGTCGTACGCCGGATCCTGTCACATCAGAAATTCTTAGGTGATCTAGTCCAGTTTTTATTTACCTTTTTTACATAAGCATCATCACATCCGCCTTCTAGACGAATTTTCGAACGTATGCTCTGTGGCTTGCCGAAATCTCGGATCTTGCTACATCAGAAATTCAAATTGACTAGTCCCCATCATGACCATAGCATCATCATCATCCCTTGAGATTATTTTACCACACTAAGTAAAGACCGTACATTTGTACGGGCAGAGAGGGTGCCTAACACCTTCCCTCTTTGTAACCGAGGTCCCTTACTTGGAATCCCAGATAGCAGATCAGGAGTCACTCTAAGTAGGAGAGTCTTCGGATTTCTCCAACCTTACATATTCCGCGAGTTCTAGCCAACTGCGGAATTTTGAGATTATTCGGCTAGTGGCGATTCCAATATTCAACCTAATCACCCCCACCACAATTATAACATTACAAATCAGCGTGGACGCCGATTTCCAGTGTCTACAGAATGACGACTCCGCTGCGGATTTACTAGCTCGCACTAGCTGAGACCCGACTCAAAAACGTGTGGTATCTCAATCTCAAAGGACATTCATCACTACATTTGCAAAAAAAAACTCTTTGGCTTGTACTTTCTTAGGCATAGATTTGAACCATGACCACTCAATCCCGTGCAGCCATGGCCTCTCAAGCAACCCATGAAGAAGAGCCGGCAGCTCAGCCAGCTCCCGAAACATCGGCACTGTACCTGCACCAGTATCCGTGCCATTACCACCAGCAGCTCAACAGACCCCCAAGTCAATACCACTATGCAATAAATCGTCCAAAGCCTTCGAGCAATGCAAGAGTTACTACTTCGCTTAGTGCCAAATGCCACACCGAATGCACAGACAACCCAGCCTAGTGTACAGAACAGTTCACTCCCTCCGACACCTTTTGTCTTCTCTCTCATTCTTCCAGCAAATCCCGTGCTCCCTCTCCCAGAAGAGTCAGCACAAGAGCAACAACAGCCAACAATCAGGAGCAACCCTCCCACACATCTCTACTCAGTACATCACAACAATTAGGCTACAACACAAGTTCCCCCTAACGGGAACCACAGACAAGAACTGGCTGATGCCCAAGAAGGGGGCCAGTTTCGAGTCCAGCTCACTCCCCCTAACGGGAGTAACATTCCAGAGATGGCAGATACCCCAGGCGGGAACCATTTTCGAACATCACACCCTCCTCCAAAAGGGAGCGGTGTTCAATTTCAACTACCTCCCACCACCGGGAGTCCACCATCTTTCCAGCAACCACTCATTCTTGATCCATATGAAGAGGAAGCAGCACAAGCCCTACAGCAAGGGGCAAGATATGCGCAACAGGGCAAGTCGGAAATTGAGGAACTACGAGAGTAGTTACAAATGGTGCAAAATCAGCTACAAAGACAGCAAGGAGTGGATCATCCATCCACCAAGTTTAGGGATCTTTGTCCCTTCTCAAATGCCCGGGTACCTCCAAACTTCGAGGTACCAAAATTCAAAAGGTATGACGGTAGTGGGTGCCCTACAGCACACTTAAAAGCATTTTGTGGGGAACTAAATGCGATAGCAGGGAACGATGGAGCCTTGATACGACTTTTCCAAAAATCCCTTAAGGGTGACGCTTTGGATTGGTACACCTCGCTAGACAGCCATCAAATCAGAACCTGGGAAAAACTCTCCTAGGCATTCATTTACAGGTTCTCGTACAACCTGAACATAGCTCCAAGAAGGTCTGACCTGGCTGCCTTAAAACAAAAAAATGATGAATCCTTATCAGCATACGTCAGACGATGGCGAGCTATGACGGCTCGAATAAGAAACCCCATCGATGACGAGGAGCAGATATCCATGATTGTACATTCGGCAAATCCCAGCATTTCAGGATATCTAATCTCGTATCCATACGTAAATTTTTCCCAACTCATCCGAGCCGGAGAACAAATAGAAGCTGAGATTAAGGCTGGGACCATTTCCCATGGCCACACCAGGCCCCTTCAATCAAAAGAAACAAAGTCGAGGGGAAACCTGTGAGATATGGAAATGGAAATAGCACTGCTCCCGCTCAGCGTACTACGAAAGTTAATAACATCATCGCTAACACTCAAAGCAATCAGTTCGTTCCACAGCTGGAGCCACGACAAGACAGACAGTACCGACCACAATCAAATAGGCAATACCAACCCCAGCAAACCCAGCAGGGATATCGGGCACAACCGTCTCAACAACAATCGCAACAGCCTAGGGGGAATGCGCAAGGTTCATACAAGCAGAGAATGTTAGGAAGGAAGTTCACCCCATTAACACAAACATACAGTCAGATTCTGACTATGTTAATGCAAAAGCAACTTCTGACACCGCTCCAACCGCGACTTCCTCCTAACCCTCTGCCACCTAGTTACAATGAAAATCAATATTGCGCATATCACTAGGCTCCTGGCCACTTAACGGACCGCTGCTTCGCCTTGAAACATGCGGTCCAAGACTTGATCGAAAGCCAGAAGATTGCAATTACCCCACAGGCCAACAATACATCTCAGGCCAACATTCTCCAAAATCCCCTGCCATCGCATCAAGCAGGACCCAACACGCCAAGCACCTCTACTGTCAACCACATTGAAGGAGGACAACCCACATACTCCTCTCCACATCATTCCATACAAGCAATCATGCCCGACACAACAAACTAGGCATGAGGATACCAACAGGAACCATCGCCTGGGCCTCTTGTATTTCTTGAAGTAGCACCAGCCACTCAACCTCTTGTTTTTCTGGAAGCAGCTTCCGCAACACAACCTCTTATATTCCTTGAAGCAGCACCAACAGTACAGTCTTTTAGAACTCCGAAAGCAGCACCGAATAGGTCACACCCTCAGCATCTTGCCTCCCAAGGGGCACATTCAGTTTCATCCCCAACACATCCAAAAAGGTCAAATCCTGAACCCATTATCCTCCCAATAGGTCTCTCTGATCATACCCTGTTAACCCTGCGAGGGGCACCCCCGGTTCAAGCCCCAAAATTCTTAATGCCTCACCAACTGGCACATGCTCAAAGGATTCCTCCCACACATCAAAAGGAGGAAGAAGATTCCACTACCAAAATTGGTCAAGGACTGGTAACGCCTCAAGAAAAATCACCAAGTCTGTCACAAACAGTTCCAGCTACAACTTCCCCACCTCAAGAACCAATGATATACCTGGAAGGAAGGACGGTTCCTTCTTATGATCCAAAAGCAGTCCCATGGCATTACCTAGAATGCGATGAAGTGGGTAACAATGGGAGGTATTTCAGGAGAGATAACCAGAACCTGAAAGAAACCCGAGGAACTTTGTTAGGAACCACTAGCAAAACTGACGTTGCTTATGATATAGCAGCTCAACTCAAAACCATTCATGCACAAATATCCAACTGGGAACTCCTATGCACATCAAGATCGCATCGAGAAATCTTTACGAAAACATTGAATGATGCCCATATCTCTCCTGACGTGCCTCCGAAAATGGTGGCAAGTATGATCGGACAACTTCTTGCACCACAGGCTATCACTTTCTCTGATGAGGAATTGCCACCTGAAGGTCGCAAACATGGGCGCTCATTAAATATAGCTATTCGTTATAAGAATTTCAAAGTTCCACTCGTACTCATTGACAACGGATAAAGCCTAAATGTTTGCCCTTTGAGGGCTGCCGAACGGTTAGGGATAGAACCGTCTTCTTTCAGGCCCAGCACTATGAGCGTTAGGGCCTTCGATAACTCTCGGAGACAGGTTGAGGCAGAAATCGACCTGGAATTGTAAATTGGACCAGACATGACCATTATCACATTTCAGGTCAACGACATTTCCGCCTCATTTAACCTTCTGCTGGGGCGGCCGTGGCTCCATGTTGTTAGAGTCATCCCATCCACCCTCCATCAAAAGGTTAAATTCCCTTCGAGAAATCGAATCATTTCAGTATTGGCTGAGTAAAAAACGATCCTACCGGTGACGGTTAATATCCCAGAAACCGACATCCCTGTGATTAACATTCAGCATGCAGAGTATGACATATCATACCACAGCTTTGAATTCGAAAATGTAAATACAATCGCCAACCCACGCCCTATTGCTGCTGAATATGTCATTCCCCCTGCTGAACGATTAATCTTAAACTACCGTACCGAGTTTCATGAAAAAGGTATGGTGGTGAAACCAGCACCTGCCAACGTGCAGAGAAAGGGACTGAGATATCAACCGACACCAGAGGATCAGGCTGAAAGGCCAAAGAAGGGTCAACTGTTCAAATGCACACCCATCAAGTTCATCAGGGTTGGGACAGTTTATGAGGATATAATGATGTCTCTTGAGGACCAACTCCAGCAACTCAAACTCACAGAACATGCTAACCAGGAGTCTATCTGGCCACCAATAAGGTGGGATAGGATCCTCAGGGCATCAAAAGCATATTTAAAGCCAGGGGCAGAACCCCCAAACCCATCACATGAGGCTAGGGGCAAGGAAACAGGGTCATCCACAGGAGACCCAGAACCAGGAGCGCCCCTTGAAGGGAACATGGGAAAGAATGGAGAGATACCCACTTCCACCCACGGTCAAGGGGACAAAGCCCCACCACCAGCTCAGCAACACAAGGGGCAGAAGCAGCCCATCCACTGGATCGACAAGGGAAAGTGGCCCGCCCTTGACTGGACAGACGTGAAGGTCCCATCACAAGAAGAGTCCGAGGAGCCCGAAGAGCTCCAGCTTCTGAGCGAAGAGATCGAATCAGACTCCGACTCTGAGCCCAGCCCAGCAGACATCATGGTCATCAGGACAGGTGTAACGCCCTGAAAATCGGGGGTCGAGCATAAATTCAACTCCCGAGTTCCAGAACATCACTTATGCAACAAAATGAATGATGATTGAATGTTGACTGTATTCGTGCATTGAACATGAGTGAGATTAAGCCAAAACAGCATATCATACTCCAGAGACAGTTAAATTTGCAAGCGGAAGACTGTGATAGATAGATAAAATATATAAACTATGATGAGTCTCCAGAGTGTGATAACATTACCAGGTTAAATAATTTCAAGTACAGTTCTAAAATATACCAAATGTGAGGAAATGTAGTGTCTCCTATCCCAAGTACCATAGCCCCGTCAATACAATATCAGGTCTTCATTGACCCGCCAGGGAGATACAGATAGGAGAACTCCTCCTATCATCATAGAAGTAGTCCGGCTCTGCTTCACAAGCATCACCATCACCTGAAACTCAACAAATCTGGTTGATGTGCACAACACCGTCCCGTAACGTGGGAGTGAGTGATCAACTCAGTGGAACAGTAAAGCATAGGTTAACATGTTATCAACTCAGTCAAGCAATAATGATAAAGCAGTACAATCAAACAATTCTAACTACTCTTATTAATGCAAGTATGAATGACATGATGTATGCCCTTGCCAAACCACCCTCATGCGACATCATCTTACGTTCGCGAATGCATGACTCCCTCAGTGCTCCACATCTACAAGGCACATGCGGTGCAATGATGCGCGTGATTTCCGAGTTGTCATTAGTCCGTTTCAAACAACAATATTGGGAAACTAAGGTACCTCCCTTGTATCATTCCCAAACATGATCCATTCTAGGGTCGGCAGTCCTAGTTAATATCAGACGACGGTGTGTTTTCTAGGTCACTGCAAAGGCTGCCAGGGCTGTTACGCACAAAGGTTGCACCGCTCCCCCATCACCTCTTTAACGATTCATCATTATACAGAAACAGGCCTAGTTCATACTCTATACACCACCGCAAAACTCTAAGGCTCACCGCGATTCCAGAGTATGCTCGAGGTCACTACAAAGGGCTGTCAGGGCTGTTGCTCGCATTCGTTGCACCGCTCCCCCAACACCTTATCAATGTAGGCCGACAGCACGAATATAGTGTCCCATACCACCATAATCGGCTCACGAGTTTGGTTGCTCACTGGTCACTACGGGGAGGCATGTGGCCCCAGCGTAGGCCGACAGCTCGACCACGGTGTCCCATACCACCATGTCCAGCTCATGAGTCTTAGCGGATCGAGGTACCATGGTTAAAAGGGATTCCACTGGTAAGTTTGGTACCCTAGGTTTAAGCAGTAGCGTCCAAACATGGTGAACATACATAAGACAGATCGGGTTACTTAACAAGCTCGGCTAGCTCGAGCGCACAATAAGTTGAACGACATGAAGTGCATAAGCACTTCGCGTGGCTAACCACTATCGTCAACCGAAGTACTACTCGGGTTCGTCAAACACATCTCACGTGGCAATGAATCACAGCCACGAATACAATTCTGGTACCGATTGTCTGGACTATAATCATAGCCCCAAACACAATCAAGTGCAGATAGATAAAACAGTAGTAGATCAAGATTCAACTCATACAATCGAGGTCTGGCATTATCCGTTTAGGGCTGCCAAGGCTGTTGCACGCACTCGTTGCTCCACTCCCCCATCACCCATGACGGATCATACAACGTAAATATAAATTTAAACATATCCATTACATAGTTAAAATCATAAAGCAGTTGAGCATGTTATGAATCACAACACAAGCATGAGTTTGTACAAGTTCAATTCCTAATCACACAACTATCCAAGGAGATCATACAAATAGTTAAAAGAGGTTGAGAATCATATCTCAACACCCTTTTACATTACAATTTGCTAACTACTACTTGAGACATTTCAAGAAACACTTAAACAAACATACATCAACATACATGACATATGTCGATCACATAGGCATTAGGCCAAATCCTTTCACTAGGGAGTTGCCCCAATCATAACACGCGTACACCCACGACGGATAGTCATGGCAAGCAGGAATCCAAGTTCCATATTCATTCAGTCATTTCCACAAACACTTGGGCCACACATTTTAGCATATATAGTGTATATTGGCCGTGGCGTGATTTAGGGCAAATCCTTTCATTAAAGAGGTATCGCCAATACAACAATCATGAATCCATGACAATTAGTCATGGCGAGCACGAATGAGAATTCTATACTCATTCAGTCATTTTCACAAACACTTAGAATACACTATTACAACATACATGGTGTATGTTAGCAAAACATGTATTAGGGCAATCCTTTAGCCAAGCGAGTATTTTATCCATGTATAATATATTACTACAACAAATAATCATGATAAATACATCTTCAAAATTTATACGTATACAGTATTTTCTAGAATACGCAATTTCAACATACATAGTGTATATAAGTAAAACATGTATTTAGGCGAATCCTTTTGCCCCATAAGTATTTTATCCATATATCGTATATCCATATAACAAATAAACATGTCAAACACATTTCCAAAAAATATACGTATACCGTACTTTCTACAAATACCTAGAGTATTTAGAATTCCATATTTTTCATCTTTAATCGAAATGGAAAACAGACAGCACTTTGTACATGTGCAATTGCATGCAGATCATGAATCTATCATTATCTGACATTGAAAGTGTTGAAAACCATAACCTATACACCTAAAGTCCGCACCTTTTGTCGTAGAATCGCAACGGAATCGATAGGTTTGTCTAGCTTCCGTATACGGCAACTAGGCAACCTAGAGAAGGAAATAGGTTAGCTATTTCATAACCTACAACTATCAAATCCCCCAAACAGGTTAGGGTTAGGGTTTATTACCTATAAATGACACCGAAAACGCTGGAAAAACGACAAGAATGAGGTGGTTAAGCACCGATAGCAGCAGGGTAGAGCGGCGGGGAGATCTTCCCACAACTCCCACACTTTCTCTTTCTTTTCCCTCTCTCAAATCTCAAATTCGTATGGCTGCCATGAGAGAGGGTTTAAGGTCCTTATATAGCCAAAAACCTCACCGAAATAGACTCCTGTTCAAGGGGTACGTCTATTATAGGTATTTCGGCACTTTGCCAGCTCAAAAGAGAGGTTCTGGTGGCCCTCCTTGAGTCAAACGTCAGACTTAAGCTCACAACACGTGGATGTACGTGGGATTACATTTTCGACTCGATCGGATTCCCAGATTACACGTGGCGGACCAGTTTCAGTTCGACGGTCAGTGGGCCACGATCCGAAATTCCAAGTACATGTAAATGTTCCTGAAATTTTTCTTGATCTGAGGGTGTAATTTGGTCTGATTCTGACGGTCTGGTTGTTTAATACTGATGCGCAAGCGAATGGTGCCAGATCACTATTCCAGATATTTATTTTTTAAAGGAAAGAGTGATTTTCACACTCCCTCGCTCCGGACTCAAG
Organism: Magnolia officinalis; assembly: GCA_021015155.1. Lineage (NCBI taxonomy): Eukaryota > Viridiplantae > Streptophyta > Magnoliopsida > Magnoliales > Magnoliaceae > Magnolia > Magnolia officinalis. Next base: position 88,937,224 of record JAJHSJ010000004.1, read on the forward strand.
CGAATAGCCGTGGGACATCGGCTGGACCTAATTTCCGAGGTGGTTGTCAAGCCCAGTGAGGCGGTCCTAGATCCTTAAGTTCGTGTTAATCGGACTTCCGATGTGCGGTCTAGACCTGATACGGAGTTTCAAAATGCTCCCGAGGGCAGACGGGTAATGAGATTGATCCTAGATTTTAGGGTAACCTAGCGTCAATGATTCTACAAGTTTTGGGTCTTGCAGATCGTATTTAAAGTGATTGGTGTTAATTTCACAGGCACCCTAGTTTAACACTAGCTAAATCTCACTTAATTTCTAAATGGTTTAGTCCTGTGAGATTTCTGTCTGAGGTGGTACCTGGGCCTTTGTAGTTTGTATATAAAGTGATCCGAGTTATACTACTTAGCTAGTTTAAGTTAGTGTCTAGGATGAAAGTACTTAGAAAGATTGAAGAGCAAGGTGGTGAAGGATGGGATTTGTGAAAGAAATGGGTTCACAAGCGATTTTAGCCTTTGGGACTGAGTTTTGACAAGTTGATAAGGTGTTAGGATCGACCCATTGCCTAAGGACGTCTAATCCTAGGTTGGCAAAAATCCGGGATGTTACAACAGGTGACCCTCAGGGACAGACGGAGCAGAGCAACATGATCGAAAGGGGGAAAGAACCAAACTGGACAGCCATCCCCCTGACGATCGAATCAGCCGGTGAACCGCCCATGGATATCGGTCAAAAAAAAAACGTCAATGTAAATAGTAGTTGGTACCCCAAACTAGGATAAGATCAATCATGGTTCGCAACACCGTCCTGTTCGGGATACATTGGCGACAAAAAAATCAGAAAATTTTCAAAACACAAAAACATTGTATACTTCCAAAAATGCAAATCAAATATTCCTCAAAACCACAAAACATCAGAAAATTTTCAAAACACAAAAACAATAGAAAAGCTTTCAAAAATCACTATGCCAAACATTTCACGCACATTGCAGGAGTTTGAGGTTAGCTCATATGATTTCGATCTGGAGTTAGACTTCAAACTCATGGGTTTGGATGAAGCCCTGGATGTGGGAAATGATGATACTGCTCATGAGCTCGAGGATTCTCTCGAAAAGTTTGAAACAAAGGCCAATGTTGTAGCAGACGATTTCAAATTTGTGAACTTGGGGTCAGTGGGACTCCCTAGAGAGGTGCGCATCAAAAAATCGCTCTCTCCGGAATACAAGCAGAGGATGATGGAATTCCTGAAACCAAGGTTATCCAACTTTGTCTTCTCTTATGAGGATATGTCAGGCCTCGATGAAGATCTGGTGGTGCATCATTTGCCAATAAAACCAGACATGAAGCCTGTTAAGCAGAAGCTGCGAAGAATGAAGCCAGAATGGGCCCTGAAAGTACGCGATGAAGTCATCAAGCAATACAATGCGAGATTCTTAGTAGTCTCCAACTACCTAGAATGGCTTGCAAATATCGTACCAGTTCCAAAGAAGGATGGGAAAGTCAGAATGTGCATCGACTTTAGGGACCTCAACAAACTTCCCTTTACCTCATATCGATACACTGGTGGATAATACTGCAGGACACAAGATCTTCTCCTTCATGGTTGGTTTCTCAGGCTACAACTAAATCAAGATGGCCATTGAAGATCGAGGGAAGACTTCCTTCATCACATCATGGGGGACTTTCTGCTACCAGGTCATGCCCTTCGGATTGAAGAATGCCGGGGCTACATATCAGCGAGCCATGACAGCCCTGTTCCACAACATGATAAACAAAGAAATGGAAGTCTATGTGGACAACATGATTGTCAAGTCTCGCACAATCGAAGGACACTTCAAAGACCTCGAGAAGCTCTTCGACAGGCTAGAGAAGTACAAGCTCCGACTCAATCCGCAAAAATGTATCTTCGGTGCAACCAAAGGAAAACTCTTAGGCTTTATCGTCATCGAAGATGGTATCCGGGTGGATGAAACCAAGACCAAGGCAATCATTGAAATGCCACCACTCAAGACAGAAAAGGAAATACGAGGTTTCCTCGGGCGGATCCAGTATATCAGTCGATTCGTTGCACAGCTCATTCCGATTTGTGAACCCATATTCAAGCTCCTGCGAAAGAACTCGCCAAAGGAATGGAATGACGACTTTCAAGCGGCCTTCGACAAGATCAAGATATACCTGTTAAATCCGCCAGTGCTCATGCCACCAACTTTGGGGAGGCCATTGCTCCTGTATATCTCCATTACAGCAGAAGCAATCAGATGTGTTCTCGGCCAACACGACGATACAAGAAGAAAAGAGCAAGCGATCTACTATCTAAGCAGGCGATTCACGAGCTACGAAGCCAAATAGTCTAGCTTAGAAAAGATGTGCCTTGCCTTGGTCTGGGCAACACGGCGGCTACGACAGTAAATGATCGCTCACCCAATCCTTTTGTTCGCTCGCATGGACCCGTTGAAGTACTTGTTCGAAAAACCAGCACTAACGGGTAGGATCGCAAGATGGCAGTTATTACTTTCAGAGTTTGACATCACTTATGTCACCCATAAAGCAATTAAGAGACAAGCATTGGCCGACCACTTAGTAGCCCACTCTCTGCCCGACTATCAACCATTGAAGACCTTATTTCCCGACGAGGATATTCTCCTGATCGAAGAGGAAGAAGGAGAAAAGGTAGGAGAGTGGACACTCTTCTTCGACAGAACCGCAAACTCAAAAGGAAGTGGAGTAGGCGTCATACTCTACTCTCTTGAGGATGTCCCAGTTCCCATATCCAGAAGGCAGTAGTGAGTCTCACTCCCTTCGTGGGAGTAATATGCAAAGCTAGACGTTTAACTGTCGCACATGAAATGATGGAGGTAGTGGACCCAGTGTCTACTAATAAGAAGACGGGAGTACCTTGGACATGTGCAGTGACCTCGAAGGCTATAGGTGTTGTCTCTGGCTCTTCTGCTGTAAGTGCATGAACGTGTGCCTGCTGAGGTCGGTTGGGCTGAGGCACCATAGGTCGCTGAGGCAACCTAAATCGAGGTGCAGGGGGTCGGAATGATGGATGTGCAAGAATAGTACGCAGGGGCAGAGCCGATATAGTCTGAGGGCGAGTGCGGTCGATCCTCTGCGGCGGCGAGAACCCACTGTCTCTCATACGTGTGAAGCAGCTCTCCGCTGGGTGGCTTGGCCTCCCACAATAAGTGCATGTCACACCCGGTCGCCGCATCGGAACTAGTGGCCCCGAAATCCTGGGAGGAGAGTCTGTGCGAGGCCTCTTGCCGAGGAATGCCCTGCTCGGCATATCTGGTTGGGGCCTAGTAACCATAGCCCCACGAGAACGCGTCAACCGATCCCCGTCCTGCTCTGCCCACATAGACATGTGTACTAGCTCAGCATAGGAGGGTATGCTAGCACAACATATCTTCGAGCGAATATCTGGGCGCAGGCCCTCGGAAAAGCGCTACATCCGCATCTGTGTGTCGGCAAGTATCGTAGGAACATATCGGCCCAACTCCGTGAACCGATGCTCATACTCTGACACTGTCATGCCTCCCTGTCTGAGGCACAAGAATTCGTTCTCCTTCTCGTGCCGGTACGTCTGGGGATAGTACTTCTCATGAAAGCGGAACTCAAAAGCTGCCCATGTCCATATATAGTCAACTGCAACTGTCCGCAGAACACTATCCCACCACAAGCTAGCCTCCTTTTCAAACAGAAAGGTGGCCAACTCGACCTGCTCCTGATCGGTACAATGTAGCATCCTCAGCATCTTGGAGATACGGTCGAGCCAATATTCGGCCTCCTCGGGTCTGTGAGAACCCGTAAAGGTAGGAGGCCTCAAGCGCTGGAATCGCTCGAGGAGACCACTCATACCCAAATTCCCCATAGGGTATGCAGCAGGAGTAGGGGAAGGCATACCCTCATTCTGAGTAGAAGGCTCAACAGTCTCAGCAGGGCGTACGGATGGTGAAGGTGGAGTCGCACTCCCACCCTGAGCTAAGTCCCCAGCAATAGTGGCCAAAAGCTGCTGCTGGTGCATCATCATCAATAACTGCTCTAACCTATCCATAGGTGGGGCAGACTGTGGCACATGCTGCGTCGAAGAAGACGCATGGTTCTACTCACTAACCGGTGGTGTGTAAGGTGGCGGTCCAACTGCAGGACCATTAGATGGCTGAGACTCAGGCATAGCCTCACGAACAGGGCCCAAACCGGGGTCCGTATGACCATCACTCTAGGGAGGTGCCTGATCCATCGAATCAGTAAGTGTGAGGCGTACCGTGCTCCGCGTGACCTTCTATGGCATACCTTATATGACATAGGGTGCAACCCAGGTTAGATTCAACATACACACAAATTTATTACGAAGCATCCATACACAAATTAAAGCAAATCCATGCATTTCATTTACCAAAATTTGTCATAATAGATGGAATACAAAGTTACATGAATCATGACAGAAGATGCATGTGAGCTAATACAACCAAAACTTTAAACATTGAAAACGGTCTACTATCCACTACACTACTAGGCCCAACAACACAAACACAAACATAACCTAAAGCAGTGACCAAAACAAGCTGCAAGACAACGCCATGGATGACTAGGCATCGGAGTCTGGCGAAGGAGGATGGGCACCCTTATCCTGCAAGCAGCACAGGATAGACTTCAACGTGCGAGTCACCTTCTTGAACTTATGCTTCACGAGGCCTCGAAGATCCATAATATCCTGTCGTAGGACCGCCTGACCCTGTTGTAGGGTAACATGATCCTCCTCAAGTCGAGCTATACGAGCATCCCTAGCTGCCCGATCAGTGTCCTACCCCGGTGGCGTAATAGGGAAGCTCTTCTCCGTATCATGGGCCTCCTCTTCTTCCTCGCTCTCCTCCTCTTCTATTTCAGCTCCACCTTCATCCTCACTCTTCTCTTCTTTACTCTCGGTCTCGTCCTCACTCTCCTCAAGTCGGGCTTGTCGTTATCGTGGCCCGATTTTCATATGATTGAGAGTGGTTTCATTGATGAAATGTTGAGGCACTGGGAGTTCTGCGCCAAGACTGTAGCCGACCTTGCGTGCAATCTTGCATATAAGCCAGCCGAAGGGTAGCGAATCAATCCTTCTATTTGAGCGTGCGGTCAGAATAATCTGTCGCAAAACATACGTGGGCACGCAAAACTTCTCTCCCTGCCCCGCCTAGTATAGGAAGTCGACCATCAGGCGCGTGCACTCACTGCGATTGCTCCACCTACGGTAGACGTTGAACGTGAAAATGTGATGGAGTAGACGGAAGTCGTCAGTCATGCTGGTCGCTAGAAGACTGTTATTTGGCTGCCACTGAACTACTCTACCACAAAGAGAATGCGTACGGTGATCCCTTTCTCGTGCATTCTTCAGATTCTTCTCGCTCGCGTGAACTTGGCCAAGCGGTATGCCCGGGAGTCGAGCTATCAGGCTAGCGTCGATTGTAGCCTCCCGATCTCTTCCGAATGGGATCTTGAACTGCAAGGGATCCAGCGTAGGCTCTCGAATATGGGCATAAAAAGCTCAGACAATACCCTCATTCGCGCGATATTTTTCCTCAAACACAGAGCCCCAACCGGCTTCAGCTAGGCGCTCCAATAGCAGATACTTGCCAAAGAGCCGCCTATCCACCTGAGCTTCAAAAAGGACCCTACGGCTCGCATATCGTCCATGGGACAACTCTACTAGTAGAGTTATTGGGAGAGGAGCCTGGGGATCGAGGTCCCTCTTCGTCCGTATCTCATGCTCAACGCCCGTGCTTGTGGCGGCACCTCTCGGTCTCCTTGCACGAGTGGGGCGACTAGGCCCGGCTTCATCCACGACACCCTTTCTCTTTCCTATGAGAGAGAGAAAGGTGGAGATTGAGAAAACGGCCGTAATAACTTCGAATAAAGCCATGGAAAAGGGAAGAAAAGGGAGAAAAGGGCTGGAGTCTTTAGGTCTCCACGGATTTGAGCCTCCTAGGGCGTGTAAAGGCTCAAATGGAAGGGAATGAAGAGGGAAAGTGAAGAAAGAGGATGGGTAGTGGGTGTACACGAATTTGAGCCTCAAATGGAGAATTCAAAAACCCAAATGAAAGAGAATGGAGAGGGTAGGCAGCAATGGAGTCGAGTTTACAGCAGGGGGTGGAGAGGGTGCACGAAAACGAAAGAGGAAGAGGTTGAAGGGGCGATTTTTGTGAAAAATCGGAAGTTTGGGAGAGAAAGGAGAGCTTGGGATGGTGATTTGTGAAGGGAAGGTGGGTTTGGAATGGTTTTAATCAAAACCCCATGCATCAGGGGGCCACACTACCCCTCAAAGCCGATCGGCCCGAGCGGCCCGCCCGGCCAGGTCCTCGCCGACCTCTGGAGGTTCTGGCGAGGGCTCGCCGTTTGGGCGAGGTCCTCCCCTCCCTCTTGGTCCAAAAATATGTGGGACCCACCCAGGTCCCTCTGTAAGTGCCCTGTTTGGGCCCCACCTTCAATTTGAGTCTATTCAGGATATGTCGGGTACTATCTGATGTATATTTGCATTTAACGATTTCTAAGGGCTGGGAGGGGGTCATTTGTGATCTAAATCCGTCGTTTGACGGTCTAGGAGTGATCCGGGGTCGTCTCATGTGATCACGGATGCGTACGGACCCAAACAAAATGGTCGATTTCGGTGAACTTTGCCAATTGGCGAAATCGGGAAAACCTAAGTTCATTTCTACATTTCTCTCACACCCACCTATATTAAAAAGCATCAGCGTACGTTGTGTGACCATAATCCAGGTCCAGTTTAATCCAAATCATGCTCTGATACCAACTTGTAATGCCCTGAAAATCAGGGATCAAGTAGCAACTCAACTCCCGAGTTTCAGAACATCACTTGTGTAACATATAAGCTTATGATTCAATGTTGTCTGTGTTAGTGCATTAATCATGAGCGGGATTATACCAAAATAGTAATTCATACTCCAGATCAAGTTGTAAAACACAAGCGGAAGATTGAAAGACATAAGTACACATATATGAGTCAAAAGATCACGATCGGTCTCCAGAGTATGAATATAGCACTAAGTCACTGTGTACATGTGATATTACAAAGGTCAAAAGTATCAAAAATGGTTCAACTATATTAAAACCCTATAGTCCCGCCGACCAGGAGAACCTAAGCAAAGCCATCGGAGAACTGCGTATAGGAGTACTCGTCCTGATCGTCGTAGTAACCAGGCTCCGCCTCAGGGGTCACGCCATCATCTGAAATCAAGACAGAGTCTGGTTGGTGTTTAAAACACCTCCTGTAACGTGGGAGTGAGTGATCAACTCAGTGGAATCATATAGCAAATGTTAGCATGTTATCAATTCAATCAAGCAGTAATGATAAGGCAGTAAATCACACATCCTTAAGTACTCTTGTTAATGCAAATGGTATGAACGTATGATGCATGCCCTCGCCTATGCTCTCTCGGCGACTTCATCTCACGTTCGCGCATGAACAACACTGTCTCAGTGCTTGACCTGCTACGCCTGAACGCACGCGTAATGCAGTGCATGCATATGATTACCAAGTTCTTATTAGTCCTTTTCATACAGCAGGATTGGGAAACTAAGGTACCTCCCTTATATCATTCCCAATCAAGGATGCATTTTAGGGTCGTCGGTTCTAGTAAATCTCATACGATGATGCGGTTCTAGGTCGCTGCAAAGGGCTCGTCGCCAAATCAGTACAGGCCTAGTGTATACTCTAGATGCTACGGAAGGGTTGTCGCCTTCACGTAGAATTAGAGTATGCTTGAGGTCACTACAAAGGGCTCGTCACCAATCAGTGTAGGCCGACAGCTCAAATACAGTGTTCCATACCACCGTATTCGGCTCACTAGTCTGAGTTACTCACTGGTCACTACGAGGAGGCTCGTCACCCCAGCGTAGGCCAACAGCTCGACCACGGTGTCTCATACCACCATGTCTGGCTCATGAGTCTTAGCGGATCAAGGTATCAAGGTTAACGGGATTCCACTGGTGAGTTTGGTACCTTAGGTTCAAGCAGTAGCGTCCATACATGGTGAACATACATCGGCACCTCGGGTTAGTTGACGGGCTCGACTAGCACGAGCGCACCCAAAGTTGATCGACATGAAGTACATAAGCTCTCCGTGTGGCCTAACCACTACCGATAACCTTAGTACGACTCGGGTTCGCCAAACATGTCCTATGTGGCGAATGAATCTCAGCCACGACTTCAAGCCAGTTACCGATCGCCTGGACTATAACATAGCCCCAATCACATTCAATTCTTAACCAGAAAACATGTGGAGTAGTCAAGCAGATTTAACAAAGTAAGTCAAACATGTTAACAAGCATGTTATAAAGCACAATGAATGCAGGAAACACAAACACATACATTTCATAACTAAGCGATTAAATTAAATAACTTGCATGGAGGAAATCATACACATCTCTAAGGTAGTTGAGAATCCTATCTCAACACCCACCCTAAGCACTATCATCTAAGTACTTACTCATACAAGCATTTTCACAAACACTTAGAATACACTTATTAACATACATATCGCCTATTGGCCAAAACATGTATTAGGACGAATCCTTTCGCCGAGTAGTTATTACACAGTTATCTAGCATATATACATAGTAATTAATCATGGCAAACATACTTTCATAATTTATACGTATACGGTATTTTCTATAAATATACAGAATACACTATACGCCATAATTTGCATACATAACTGAATCGCAAAACGAACATTGCATTCTTCATGTGAAATAACACCCAGATCATGAATTTATCATTATCCGACATTGAAAGCGTTGAAAACCATAACCTAAGCGTCTATAGTCCGCACCTTACGCCGATAAACACGTAACAAAGTCAGTTTAAACACCAAGTCTTTAACAACGGTAGAACGACAACCTATGACATGAAATAGGTTAGCTATTTCATCACTTACACTAGTTGGATCTCTAGAACTGATTAGGGTTAGGATTTCTTACCCGAAACCGGAATCAGAGTCGCCGGAAAAGCGATACGGTAGTGATGGATAGGCACGTAGAATAACAGGATAGAGCAACAGGAATCAACTCCCACTTCTCTCACACTTCCTCTCTCTTTACTCTCTTCTCTCTCCTAGGGTTTTCTCAAATTCGTATGGTGTGAATGAAAGAGGGTTTAAGGTCCTTATATAGGCCCAGAATTGCCAGAAATAGGCCCAGGGCCAAGGTATACTTAGGTTATGTCCAAAGGGAGGTTGTTCCGTCTCAACGGAGCACTTCCAGAGCCCCCCTTGAGCCAAAGGTCGGAGTTAAGCTCCCTGACTATGGATCTAGGTCGAGTTAAGTTTTCATTCTAGTCGGGTTCGCAGATCACACGTGGCGGACCAGTTTCAGTTTAACGGTCACCGGAACTCGATCAGGGTTACAAGTACACTGCCATGTATATAAAATTTCTCCTGATCCGAGGGTGTATTTGGGTCAAATTTTGACGGTCTGATTGCTTATATCAGGCCCGCAAGTGACAAGTCTCGGATTACTTAAATGAGATTTAATTTCTAAAGAAAAACACGTTTTCTCACACACTTTACTCCGGGCTCAAGCGAATAGCCCTAGGACACTATCTGGATTTGATTTCCGAGATTGTTGTCAAGCCCAGCAAGGCGGTCCTAACGGTATAGTTTCGTGGTCATCAAACTTTCGACGTGGGGTCCACATCCGATACGGAGTTTCAATGTGCTCCCGAGAGCAGCTGGGTAATGAGATTGATCCTAGATTTTAGGGTAACCTATCGTCAATGATTATACAAGTTTTGGGTCATGCAGATCATATTTAAAGTGAATCAAGCGGATTTCGTAGCTAAACTAGTTTAACACTTAGTTACTTTTGTCTAATTCCTAAAGGATTGATCCTGAGTGATTTCTGCTTGAGGTGGTACTCGGGTCTTTGTACTGAATTTTCCGAGACGTTACACAAGATCAACCCCAAAGCTGCAAACGGGCATGAATACATCCTAGTGGCAGTGGATTACTTCACCAAGTGGATAGAGACGACATCCTACACCACCATCGCAGCATCTCATGTGGTCAAGTTTATAAAGAAAAACATCATTAACCGTTATAGGGTCCCTCAGGCCATCATTACTGACAACGGAACTCTGTTCGTCAATAAAATGATGGGCGAATTTCTCGAAAAATTCAAGATTCAACGTCATCGGTCAAGCCCTTACCGTCCCCAAATGAAAGTCGAAGCTGCAAACAAAACTATCATTCGCATACTGGAGAAGATGGTGAAGACATATCACGACTGGTCAGAAATGCTCCTTTACGCATTCTGGGCCTACCGAACGTCTGTATGGTCTGCTACAGGCGCAACTCCATATGAGCTTACGTACGGAATGGAGGCGGTACTAACAGTCGAAATCGAAATTCCATCACTTCGGATATTGCTAGAAAGCTAAGTAGTGGAAGGCGAGTGGCAACAAGGAAGGTTCGATCAACTGCACCTGGTAGATGAAAAGCGCATGTGGGCGCTAAGCCACTCCCAATGTTATCAAAGAAGAATTGTCCGGGCCTACAACAAGAGGGTCCGAAAGAGAAGTTTTAAAATAGGTGACATGGTCATGAAGCATATCTTGCCACCACACTTACCAGATCACAGAGGAAAGTTTTAACCCTCATGGGACGGACCGCTGATCATTCGGGAAGTACTCTCAGGGGGGGCTCTTCAGCTCACCAGTCTGAAAGGAGAAGATCTTTCTGAACCCATCAACGCCGACAACGTGAAAATCTATCACGGGTAACCATACCTAACCTTGTCAATGATTACAATCGCAAAGCTGCACCCGTCACATTTCCCATCAAAAACCAAAAAAAAAAAATTGTATATATCCGCCACCTATCCCATCAGGAAACACCTGCCATTTCTCTCACGAAAAGAAGAGAATCAAAGAGAAAAAAGGGGGGGGGGGGAAAAGGAGGAAGAAAAAAAAAAGCAAAAAAATGGAGAAAGCAAAAAAATGAAGAAAAAGAAGAAAATCCCAAAAAACGAGAAAACCTAAAAAAGAAAGAAAGAGAAGAAGTCCATCCCATCATTCCCAAATAACACAACTAAAACCAGCTTACGATTGTACTTAAAGACAATGACGGGAAGGTCACCAGTTGGCCGGTTATGAAGGAAGTCTCTCCATTTCCTCCATCACTCCCAGCACCTCAACAAAAAAAAAAAAAAAGAGAAAAGACGTGCCTAAGCAAAACGAGCGAGGTGAAAACCCGAAAGGGCGCCTTGAGTAAAAACAGCGTGCATGTGGCGGGTTTGGTAAAAACCTGAAAGAGTGCCAAGAGTAAAAACAGCGCAGCTGCCAAGGGGCAGGCAAGATAAAAAAAACCTGGGACGTAATGAAAATCCGAAAGGACGCTACGGGCAAAAATGACGGGAAGAGCTGGACGTAGTAAAAACCTGAAAGGGTACTACGGGTAAAAATAGCAAGAAAAAAAAGAAGAGAAAAATAAAAATATATAAATAATAAAAGTACAGGTACAAAAGAGACCGAGGCAACGAGCACCACAATGAGATACATGGAAACATCAACTTCGGATCAGTTTTCTATCAAACTTTGCTCGAATCCGGGGATGCGATCCCAAACACCCTCTTAAGGAACCAAGACCCTATGAACACAATCTAAGATACTGCACACAATGTGGGCTGAGCCCAAAATTCTGATCCCAATCATCCAAAGCACAAGTCCAAACAAGGGAACATTGACAAATGTGGCACAAACAAAATATTTCATTCCTTTTAAAAGCCTTTTTACAAGTACACTATTTTTCCTTCTCATTTTCAAAAACCAAAATTTCCATGCATGCAAAAGTAAGCAGTCAATCAACAACAAAGATCGCATGTAAGATCCTACCTCTCATATTACGACAATCTCTGCCTGAGCCTTTCTACCTCCATGCACAGGTAGAAGACCTCATCTCTCTCCAGGCGGTGCACCGCGAACATGCTCTCATCATACCGTCGTCTCGCTGCTAGGCGACGAGCCATGTCTTCGCAAGTATGACGAAGAACAACAATCTTGGAGATCAAGTGATCATGTGTGGCCAGTAAGAAGGACGGATCAATGAAAGGGCGCTCCTCGAAGGCCTCAAATGAATCGTCAACGCATGAAGAGGATGAAGCAGCATCACCCACCATGTCCCGATCGGCAGTCTCGTCCTCCAAATGCCAGCCAGGGACCTGACGATACAACGACTGCTCTGCCACCCACCGCTGGTACGGTACTGTCGCCATGGGAGGAGCCCAGGACTCGAGGTCCAGTGCTACCGCATTCAAGGAACCCTGCCAAGAAATCCAGACCCGTCTATACAGAGCCGTCAGATCAGATGGAAGAAGGGCATACCCAAATCAAGAAAAGGCAAAGTCTGGTATATCCTGCCAAAAACCGAACTGCCGAAGAAAGCGCACCGGATGGTAGGAGGAGTACCCCCGAAGCCCCAACAGCAGTAAAGGAGTGCGAGCCAAGCTACAAATCAGTGGTGAGCTACGAAGCCAGGGGGCCTCCCAACTGACCTCCCACCCCTGCAACTGAGAGAGCATGTTACAGTACAATGACTCTGTGGCGTCAACACCCAGGGGAAGGCCATCAAGAAAAAGGGACAACAAATTACTGCGGGGAGAGTTTGACCATAAGAGTTGAGGAGTCATGAACAAGTGCTCCCACAACCAAACCTGTAAGGGGGTACGAGTCAAGCTCAGGCTGCAAGCAGAAAGCCGCGCCAAATAGGGGAAAGAAAAAGAACAGAGAATACCTGGAGGAATGTGCAACAGCCCCGAAGGATGCGGGTCCGCCCCAATGAGCACTCAGTCAGCCCTAGAAAAAGCTCCGCCAGCACCACTGAAGTAATGCTCCTACGATGCAGAACCCGGCGGAATACATCCAGCAAGGACACCAACGATGATTGCCGCCATCCTGAGAAGAGTAGCTCGGCTAAAACACAGAATATCAGCGCATTCAGACACTAAAGCTGGCGATCTGATCCAGGGGCACCTCGAGAGGTCAAACAGCGATCATACAAGACCTCAAGCGAAAGCTCACCAGCTCTGCCCTCAGCGGTAGGAAGAGCGGTAAGGAATCCAAACCAGGAAATCAGGTCGGAAGAACGAACCAGCTCAGATGAGGGAATGTAAGGCTCCCGAGTGAGAGGAAGGCCCGACAAGCGTGAAAACTCCTCCAGTGACGGGCCCAACTCCAGGTCATTGAATGATAACAGGTTCAGGGACAGAACCCAATCATATAGCGCCACACTCAAAAGTCGCCAGTCCAGGCGAACTCGGTGGAAGTGGAGAACCTCCCGGAAGCCCAAGGAACTCAACTCAAAGATCTCAGACTCGGTCAAACTCTCAATCCAGATATGCAGTCGCTTGGAACAGGTACCCTGCGGCTGCAATCGACAAGTCCGAACAGGCACACCCTCAACAATCTGGATCCCTGGGTCAGCAGGAGAATCATAAAAAATTGACATCCCCTCATCCAGCAAGAAGCCAGCATCGCCCATCGCAACGCGCAAAGTATCCTGAAAAGCCGCAATAGGCGGGCCTGAGCCGTCAACAACCGTCACATCCAGAGCTGTCTGAAACATGCATGACCCAGGATCCGCAACGCCCAAAATATCCAAATGGCTGACAGGACATGTACCCTGATCCCCGATAGCAGCTGACTGCCCCATCACTGTCTCGAAGCCTACACCGAAGATCTAACCCAATCCATCCGCTGGAACTCCATCACCTGTCAGATCCAAGTCATCCAAACCACTAAGATGGGGCCCGCCATCCATCCAAGCCTGCTCTACCATATCCACACCATCCATCATCACCATACTACCATCTCCACCACCCATCTAGGCCTGATCCATCCCATCCATACCATTCACTACCACAATGCTATCATCCACACCGTCCATAGCCATCCCTCCATCGATCAAGCCATCAGCTGCCATCATCACACCATCCCCACCATTCAAATCATTCATCCTCACCACATCAGCATCTACAAACCCGGGTGACCCATCTGGTGTGGGCCCACCAAGAGCATCCAATCCCATCAACCCATCCCCATAACCATCATTGTTGGAGAACAGATCCAAGCCATAAATAGCGTTTATCTCCTCCAAAGTGCCCCTTACTCCTCCACCAACCCCCATCATCCCGTCCATAAATGGATTCTCTCCATCATTTATGGATCCACCAACCTCACCATCAATCATAAGCCCATCAATACCTTCATCATGGATAACCATAATAAGCCCAAGAAGAAGAAAGGACAAAAGAAAGAAGAGGACAAAGGAAAAGAATAAAAGACAAAAGGGATGGACAAAAGAGATGATCAGACGATCGAGGACGGACGAGAATATCAGATCAAGAACAAAAGGAATGAACAGAGAAGAGGGGTACTCGCTGGAAGAAAAGAAGAACAGAGGCGGCGATCCGATTTCCGCATGTGGTACTCCAACCACCGCCGTCAGAACTGACATTCTTACATCGATGCAGCACTGACAGAGCAGAACCAGAAGGTAAAAGTCAACTGGCGGTAGTCCGACTACTGCCCGGGCCCACTTTCGGGTGAAATTCGGGCAGGGCCCACTTCAGAAGGCTGGGATACAGAACACACCTCCATATACCAGAATGGGATCACAAAAATGATCAAAAGATGGTCCAAGAAGGCAACAGGCCGGGCCCATTTCCAAAAAGACCCATTTCTCAGGCCCATCTTTCAAGGCCTACTTCAAAGAGCCCATCTCGAAGCCCAAGCCCATTCTGAGGCCTAGACCCATTTTTCGAGGCCCATCTCAAAGCCCAAGCCCATGTCATAAAGCCCATCTCAAGGCTCAAGTCCATCCCAAGCCCATTTTAAAAGTCCAAGCCCATTTCAAAAGTCCAGACTCATTTCAAAAGTCCAGGCCCATTTAAAAAAAAAAAAAAACTTCGAAAATTCTTTCAAATAAAATCCCCAAGGAGTCTAGCTCCAAAAGGGATAGTTTTCAAAAAATTTCAAAAAAAAAAAAAAAAAAACAAAAAAGAGAAGTTTTCCAAAAAAACATCCCCAGGGAGTAGGGGTGCGCATTTAATCGTAAAACCATGGAACTGGACCAGAACCAACCAAACGGTCCAGTTTGGTCTGGTTCTAGAGTGCACCGGTTCCGCTTCCAAAAATCAAAGAACCGGTTACATCGGTTCGGTTCTCGATTTGGGGGTATGTAGAACCGAACCGAACCATGAATCGATCCGTAGAACCAAACAGTGGATCCAATCCGTAGAACCGAACCATGGAACCGAACCTGGAACCGAACTTGGAATTGAATCAAGAACCCTTTGTTGTTTCCATATTTGATTCGTGATTTATGGTTTATAATGTACAATTTAATTATTTTCATAAATGTATTTTTGTACACCTTATACAATATGTAAACCATTCATCAAATGGACCAATACATGGATGGACATGGGCTTGCAATTGGGCTGGATTATAAAAAGCCCAGAACCGTGGAACCGATCCGTAACTGAACCGGTTTTAACGGTTCGGTTCTAGGGTGCCAACGGTCCGATTCTGGTTCTAAATATCTTAGAACCGTTGGGAACGGTTCGGTTCCGGTTTCACCCCAGAACCGGACCAAACCGACCCGTGTGCACCCCTACCAGGGAGTCCAGCTCCACAAGAGCGCCACCTTTTCACCTATATATATATATATATATATATATATATATATATATATATATATATATATATATATATATATATATATATCATCAACCCCATTAATTTATTAGTGGAGGCCATCTGACTTTTCTTATAAAAACTAACGACGACGCCCACCCGCGAGATTGAACTGATATTTTTCAAAAAATTTAAAAAATATTTTCAAATAAAATCCCCAAAGGGTCTAGCTCCAAGGGGAATAGCTTTCGAAAGTTTTCAAACACACACGCGATTCGCAATACACAGAAGAAACTTCCATATTCTTCTGTTGCGGTCAGTGCGAACAGCTAAATAAGATTCGATCTCTTCCGATTTCCCCGAAGGATGATCAAGTCCATACATGATACCTGTGCGGTTGATCAGATATCTATATCTGGACAGTCGTACAAATGCTAGTAAAATGATTGGATCTATCTCTGAAAAGAATAATTAAAACTTAAAGTGATAACAATCCATTGTAACCAAAGTATCAGAATCAGTAGACTGCATGATAAAAGATTACCTACACATACCTCGTCCGGGACGTTCGAAAAATTTGATCGAGTCCAAGTCGGCGTATGAGTTCCCCGTAAGGCCGCACCAACGCGCTGGGCAGCTAACCACTTTGACGATCAAATGGAACGAATACTCCTAGGATGATTACGTAGCAAAGGAAATGACAGACCAAACAGTATGAGAATCCTCGTAAAGCCGCGATAAATGCGCAGAGGCCCTTACTTTTCAGACTTACTCTCCGATGCTATCAACAATCTGACGTGAAAGGGTTGTGATTGGTGACCCGTAAAGCCGCGACAAATGCGCAGGGGACAATCACAATATTTTCCTCAACCCTCGTGATGTGTGCAAGTCATTTTTTCTAAATAATCAACTGACAATGACACAATGGCATGCAACAGATTCGAGTCACTATCCTTTCTGACCAGAAGGGTGAGGTGTCAACTTGTTTTGCCCTTCGGTTGTCTGCAACCTCGGCCGAAGAGGGGCATCGGTAGACACCCCACCCAGGCTAGCATCTCGAAAAGGCTAAGACAATCCGGGAACCATGATCATATCCTAAACTAGCCCCTAACCCCAACTTAAAACCTAAAACCTTGGTCCCAAGTCCCCAAACTCCCAACCCGAAACCGCAATCCAAGCCGTCCAGTATACACACAGCCTCGCCTATACCCTATACCCTGGCTAGAACCCCCTATCTATGCCTAAATCTGCCACTTTGAGTCCTAGAAACCCAAAATGGGAACCACCGAACGAACCAGAGCGTCATACGAAGCTCACACATACGAAACCGGCCCGAACCAGGCCCGGGCGGTAGTCTGACTACCGCCTGCGGTACTTCGACTGCCGCCGCTCGGGGCCCGCGTGTGGACAGCTGTCCCAGCGTCCAAAAGTCAACTTTCCTTCAGATTTACCCCTCCCATATTCACTATTTACAGTTTTACCAGCCCTATGAGCTAATGGGAGCACGCCACGTGACGTCTCTCTCCTCTCCACCAACCACCACTTGCCACATTAGCTTTCACCCCTCCTAAGCCCTAAAATTACCATTTTACCATTAGGGAGGGCTATAAATAGCCCTCTCCTCTTCTCATTTCCAACAACCACAACCAAGAGGGGGAGTGAGAGAGAAAGAGAGTGGGAGAGAGAGAGAGTGAGTGAGGAAAAGAGTGAGGGAAAGGGAAGGAGCTCCCAAGCCCCCAAGGTTTTGATTTTTTCTAGCCACTCCCTATCCCTCCTCTCAACCCATCCAACCCATAGGCCTAACCCAAATTGATCATGGTTCAGTCTATTCAAAGAATCAAGCCAAAGATCCATATCACAGATCAGGAGTCACTCTAAGGTAGGAGAGTCTTCGGATTTCTCCAACCTTACATATTCCGCGAGTTCTAGCCGACTACGGGATTTTGAGATTATTCGGCTAGTGGCGACTCCAATATTCAACCTAATCACCTCCACCACAATCATAACATTACAAATCAGCGTGGACGCCGATTTCCAGTGTCTACTCCCTCCTATCATCTATAAGTTGCTATAGAATGGCGTATGGAAGAAAGATGGCTTTGGCTACTATCGCTGCAACTACTCTCGCACTAGCCGAGCCCGAGCAATCTGCAAACCCTCATAATCCACCCTCACAACACCAAGCCGATTCTACTCCTACGATGCCCATGCAGAGGTCCCGTAATCGGGGAGTCTGGCTTATTTCCTTGGAAAATCAAGTTGAAGCCTTAACCGGCAACATGAGCCATATAATGCAGATACTGGAAAGGCAGATTTCACCTCCTAACCACGGAGGAGAAGCACTTGCAGCAACTGAACTGTAACGCCCTGAAATTCGGGGGTCGAGTATGAACTCAACTCCCGAGTTCCAACGCATCACTTATGCAACATACACAATGTCGGTTAAATGTTGTCTGAGTTAGCGCAATAAACATGAATGAGATTAAACCAAAACAGTAATTCATACTCCAGTTCAATTGCATTTAAAACAGCGGAAGACTGAAATTTTATATACAAGTATGTAAAGTAACAAAATTTTCTGAACTTCAGAGTATGAGTACTAGCTGAGCACCAATATACATGTAAAGTTTGTAAATTAAAAACCCAAAATACATCCTCAAAGAGGCCCCAAAAGTCCCGCGATGCAGCCGGCCTAGGTGTAGCCGTCAGAATACTGCATGAAAGAGAACTCCTCCTGGTCCTCATCAACGTCGGGCTCTGGCTCCTGAACCAAGGCGCCCTCTAATCCTGCAACAGAGTCTGGTTGGTGTGTACAACACCGTCCCGTATCGTGGGAGTGAGTAGCTAACTCAGTGGAACAATAATGCATAAGTTAACATGTTATCAAATCAACCAAGCAGTAATGATAAAGCAGTACAAATCAAGCATTTCTAACTACTCTTGTTAAATGCAAAAATGATATGACGTGATGCGGTATGCCCTTGCCAAACCACCCTCAAGCGACATCATCTTACGTTCGCGAATGCTTAACTCCCTCAGTGCGCCACATCTACAAAGCACATGCGGTGCGATGATGCTCGTGATTGCCAAGTTATTATTAGTCCATTTCAATCAGCAGTATTGGGAAACTAAGGTACCTCCCTTGTATCATTCCCAACATGATCCATTCTAGGGTCGTCAATCCTAGTTATTCTCATACGATTTTATGGTTTGAGAAGCTTAGTGATGGCATCGCAAAGGGCTCGTCACCCGTCAGCGCGGATACAGATCTCACCGTATGCGGCTCAATTGCTGGCCGTCAGCTCGAGTACAGGTCTCACCGTACTCGGCTCAATCACTAGCCGTCAGCTCAAGTACAGGTCTCACCATACTCGGCTCAACTCACACTCTAGTTGCTGTGAAAGGCTCGTGACCAATTACAGATACTTAGAGTACACTCGATGATACCACGGAGGACTCGTCGCCCGTCAGCACGAGCCCAGATCTCACCGTACTCGGCTCTCGCCGAAGTATCGACAGCTCGAATACAGTGTCCCATACCACCGTATTCGGCTCACGAGATAGTTGCGCAATGGTCACTACGGGGAGGCACATGGCCCCAGCATAGGCCGACAGCTCGACCACGGTGTCCCATACCACCATGCCCGGCTCATGCGTCTTAGCGGATCTAGGTACCACGGTTAAACGGGAATCACCACTGGTAAGTTTGGTACCCTAGGTTCAAGCAGTAGCGACCAAACAGGGTGAACACACAACTACACTTCGGTTTAATTGGCGAGCCTGACTAGCTCGAGCGCACCACAAGTTGAGCGATATGGAGCGCAAAAGCACTCCGCGTGGCCAACCACTATCGCCAACCGAAGTACGACTCGGGTTCGCCGGACCCGTCCTTTGTGGCGACATGAATCTCAGCCACAATCACAAGTCTGGTACCGAGTGTTTGGACTATATACATAGTCCCAAACTCAAACAGTTTTCATCGCTAGCATGTGAAGTAAAGCATGGTAAACAAGCAATACAAGCATGTTAGTCGGCATGTTATAAAGCATAAAGTAAGACATGGAGTAAGCATGTTACAAGGCATGTTGAGAAGCATGTTATAAAGCATATTGTAATGCATGTACTACAGCACTATCCCCATAGGGATAGAATTGTGTGTGCACTGCAATTAAGTGGTTGCGGTGAACCACCGCATGGAGGGGATCCTACATGTCTCTAAGGGAGTTGGAGAATCCATATCAGCGCCTATCTAAGGCACTAGTACATGCACATGTACACCTACATGCACATACACAAACACTTAGAATACACATTTCCAACATACATGACGTATGTTAGGCAAGTTCGTGATTGGGCTGTCCCTAAGCCCCGGGAGTATTTTTCCCGCGTATATCGTATTCATACAACAAATAATCATTACAATTACATATCCAAAATCCGCACGCATGCGGGATTTCTAGAATACGCAATTTCGACATACATGGCATTTACACATGAACATATATTTTTGCGATCTCTTTCGCCGAACTAGTATTTTATCCACACATGATATAATCAAACATTAAATAAACATGTCAAACATTTTCTCAACAAAAATACGTATACGGTATTTCTACGTATATCAAGAGTATGTAAAATTCCATAATCTTTATCGCTAATCGAAACAGGAAACGGAAAGCACTTTGTACATGTGCATTTGCATGCAAATCATGAATCTATCATTATCTGACATTGAAAGCGTTGAAAACCGTAACTTATACGCTTAAAGTCCTCACCTCAGCCCTTGGAATTCCAACGAATCAGCAAGAAGGTTGGTGCTTCCGTATACGGGAGTTTCTTAGCCTAAAGATCGCATTCGATTAGTCTTTCCTTAACCTATCACTAATTAGGCTCAAATCAGACCTAGGGTTAGGGTTTCTTACCTTCAAATGGGGTGGAAACCGCCGGGAAACCTCTTGGAATAGCGCGGTGTAGGCCGTGGGAGAGGTGGAAGCAGCAGGAGGAAGATCGGCTTCGATCTCCACAAGTTCTCTCTCTTTTCTCTCTTTCTCTCTTAGGGTTTTAACCCAAATTCGTATGGCTGTGAGAGGGGCTGTTCTAAGCCCCTTTTATAGCCACAAACCTTCCCAAAATAGACTCAGGTTCAAGGGCAACTGCTTACATAGGCATTTCGCCAATTTCCAAGCTCAAAAGGGGTGTTCTGGTGGCCCTCTTTGAGCCAAACGTCGGACTTAAGCTCACCCACTGCGGATCCACGTGGGATTACGTTTTCGGCTCGATCGGATTCCCAGATCGCACGTGGCGGACCACTTTCAGTTCAACGGTCCGTGGGCCACGATCGGAATTTCTGAGTACATGTAAATGTTCCTGAAATTTTTCTTAATCCGAGGGTGTAATTTGGTCTGATTCCGACGGTCAGGTTGCTTAATACTGACGCGCAACCGAAAGGTGCCAGATCACTATTCCAGATATTTTATCTTGGATGGAAATAGTGTTTTTCACACTCCCTCGCTCCGGAGTGAAAATAATGGCCGTGGGACATCGGAATCATCTGATTTTTGAGATGATTGTCAAGCCCAGTGGGGCGGTCCTGGTTCCTTAGCTTCGTGTTAATCGGACTCCCGATGTGCGATTTAGACCTCATACGAAGTTTCGTTTCAGTCCCGAGAGCAGACGGGTAATGAGTTTGGCTCTAGACTTTAGGGTAACCTAGAGTCACCAATTCTGCAAGTTTTGGGTCTTGCAGATCGTATTTAAAGCGATCCCAACGGATTTCATGATTTACCGAGTTTAGTACTTAGTTAACTTTGTTAAATTTCTAAAGGATTTAATCCTATGTGATTTCTGGTCGAGGTGGTACTCGGCCCAATGCACGGAAATTTTCAGGTCGTTACAATCTACCCCCCTTAAACAAAAAATTTCGTCCTCGAAATTTATACCTTTTCGTAGTCCTCGAGAATCTGAGGGTAGTTCTTTCTGATCTCGGCCTCAGTCTCCCAGGTAGCTTCCTCCTCGGAATGATGTGTCCACAACACCTTCACAAGTGGGATGACCTTGCTACGTAGTACCTGCTCCTTCCTATCAAGGATACGCGTCGGGCGCAGCTCGTACGTAGCATCCTCGCTCAACTGTACCTGCTCCCATCTGATGATATGCGTAGGATCAGGAACGTACTTCTTCAGCATAGAGACATGAAATACGTTGTGCACAGAAGCAAGCGGCGTAGGCAAGGCGAGACGATACGCCACATCACCCACTCGATCCAGTATCTGAAATGGACCGATAAATCTCGGTGTGAGCTTCCCCTTCTTCCCGAACCGAAGGACTCCCTTCATAGGGGAAACTCGAAGGAAGACATGATCCCCGACATCGAACTCCAGCGGTCGCCGCCTCGTATCGGCGTAACTCTTCTGTCTGCTCTGCGCTGTGCGTAATCGACGCCTGATGATATCAATCTTCTCTGTAGTCGTCTGGACCAACTCTGGGCCAATCAGGCTGCGCTCGCCAACCTCTGCCCAGCAGTGCGGTGCCCTACAAGGTCGACCATATAAAGCCTCATAAGGCGCCATACCAATAGTCGCCTGGAAGCTGTTATTGTAGGCGAACTCTGCATACGGAAGACAGTCATCCCAGCTGTCCTTGAAGTCCAACACACACGCTCGCAACATATCCTCCAAAATCTGATTCACCCGCTCTGTCTGCCCATCAGTCTGAGGATGAAACGCTGTACTGAACTTCAACTTCACACCCATCGCCTCCTGGATACGAGTCCAGAAGATGGATGTGAATCGCGTGTCTCTGTCCGACACGATCTCTAAGGGAACTCCATGCAGACGAACGATCTCTCTGATGTACAGTCTAGCCAGCTCGTCTGCAGAGTTCGTAACTCTGATAGGGAGAAAATGGGCTGATTTGGTCAACCGGTCCACAATCACCCAAATAGAATCATGTCCCTTCCTCGTCTTCGGCAGCCCAGATATGAAGTCCATGGAGATGAAGTCCCACTTCCACTCCGCTATAGGCATGGGCTGAAGCAGTCCAGGAGGTCGGCGATGTTCTGCCTTGACCTGCTGGCACGTCAGACACCGAGATACATACTCAGCGATGTGGGCCTTCATGTTGTCCCACCAGTAAGTCCGTCTCATGTCCTGGTACATCTTCGTGCTACCAGGATGCATCGCAAGCTTCGAGTTATGGGCAGACTCGAGAAGCTCGCGTCTCAAGTCAGCCACATCAGGAACACATAGGCGGCCACGGAATCGTAAACCCCCATCAGAACCAACTCTCCACTCGGAATCCACGGCGTCGCTAGCCTGCTCTCGAAGCTCAGACAGCCGTATATCGCCCCTTTGGGCCTCAACAATCCTGTCGTCAATAAGTGGCCGCGTCCGAACGTGCGCAACACACTCAAAAGGCTCCTCGACAGTGAGTCTCTGCTCGAAGTCGCGCACAAACTCCATCATGTCCCACTCGGCTATCATCAGCGGTGCCGCAAATGCAATCATCTTCTTGCGGCTCAACGCGTCTGCCACAAGGTTCGCCTTGCCAGGATGGTAGGAAACCTCGAACTTGAAGTCCTTCAAGGTCTCCATCCATCGGCGCTGTCTCATATTCAAGTCTCGCTGCGTGAATATATACTTAAGGCTCTTGTGGTCGCAGAAAAGCTCGAACTCCTCTCCATAGAGGTAATGTCTCCAGAGCTTCAATGCAAAGATGACTGCTGCCAACTCCAGGTCATGTGTAGGGTAATTCTCCTCGTGCTTCCTTAATTGTCTCGAGGCATACGAAATCACCCTATCCTTCTGCATCAGCACACAACCCAAACCAACGCGAGACGCGTCAGTATATACCGTGTACTTCACCCCTTGCTCTGGCAATACTAGCACAGGGGCGGACGTCAACTTGTCCTTCAGCTCCTTAAAAGCTGCCTCCGCCTTCTCATTCCAGGCGAACTTCAGGTCCTTCCTAGTCAACTGCGACAATGGCCTGGCGATCTTCGAGAAATCCCGAATGAAACGTCTGTAATACCCAGCCAGACCAAGGAAACTCCTCACCTCAGTAACCGACTCAGGCTGCTGCCAATCCTGAACCGCGGCTACCTTAGCAAGGTCCACTGCTATCCCATCCTTGGACACCACATGTCCCAGGAACTTGACTTCCTCCTGCCAGAAGTCGCACTTCTTGTATTGCGCAAACAACTGGTTCCTCTCTAACGTACCCAACACTGCTCGCAGGTGCTCCTCGTGCTCCTCCCGACTCGTGGAGTATATCAAAATATCATCGATAAAAACGATGACGAATCGGTAAAGGAAGGGCCGAAATACCCGGTTCATCAGATCCATGAACACGGCTGGTGCGTTCGTCAGACCGAACGACATCACCAAAAACTCATAGTGCCCAAAGCACGTCCTGAAGGCTGTCTTCTGTATATCTTCCTCTCTCACGCGCAACTGATGGTACCCTGACTGAAGGTCAATCTTCGAGAAATACTTCGCCCCCCTCAACTGATCAAACAGATCATCTATCCTGGGCAAAGGATACTTGTTCTTCACCGTGACCTGGTTCAACCTACGGTAATCAATACACAACCGTAGCGACCCGTCCTTCTTCTTCACGAACAACACAGGTGCTCCCCAAGGAGACACACTAGGTCGAATAAAGCCTTTCTCTACAAGTTCGTCAATCTGTTTCCGCAGTTCCTCCATCTCGCATGGAGGCATACGATAGGTCGGCAACGAGATGGGCATCGCACCAGGCGTAAGGTCAATCGTAAAGTCAATCTCGCGCCGAGGAGGTAAACCAGGGATAGTCTTAAAGACTCCAACAAACTCCCTAACCACTGGCGTACCCTCCAGTGTCGGACCATCAATCGGCACAAGTAATGCAGCATAATAATCAACTCGACAGGGCCAACTGACCTGCACTGAGAACGTGAACGCTGTGCCGTCAGGTCCATAGGCGGTCACGATCCGAGCATCGCAATCTATCTCCGCCCTCATCTTGGCGAGCCAATCCATGCCAAGTATAACATCGTAGTGCCATAGCGGAGCAACAATAAGGTCGACGTGCTCCGTGCTGCTACCCAAATCTATCGCGCAACTCTCGCACAAACGCGTGACATCCGAGAAGGTCCCGGTGGCCGTAGTGAGTCTCGTTCCCTTAGTGGGAACAGAATGCAAAGATAGGCGTTTCACCGCCCCACATGAAATGATAGAGATAGTGGACCCAGTGTCCACCAGTAGAGAAACGGGAGTACCATGGATATGAGCCGTGCCCTCGAAGGCCGTCGGTGTCGAGATCGACGTCTCAGGTGCCTCAGCAACGAGGGTATGCACACGGGCCTGCTGCTGGCGATTCGGCTGAGGAGCCTGGGGTCGCTGTGGCGGTCTGAAGAACGGCACAGGAGGTCGGAATGAAGGATGTGCAGGAGCGGTCTGTAGCGGCGGGGCTGAAATGGCCTGGGGATAAGGGCGACCCAATCTCTGCGGTGGCGCAAATCCGCTAGCCCTCATGCGCGAGAAGCAGCTCTCGGCAGGGTGTCCTGGTTTCCCGCAAAACGTGCAGGTCACCAATGGGCGTCTCATGGGAAGCATTGGCGCTGCAGCCCTGGGGGGAGAATCGGCTCGAGGCCTCTTGCCTAAAATAGGCCTGCTCTGTGTATCCTGGCGCGGTCTCGCAACCATAGTACCGCGTGATCGGGCCAGACGGTCCACATCCTGCTCGGCCGTCATAGACATGTGGACCAGTGCTGCATAAGTAGGGATAGTGTGGCAGCAAAGCTTCGACCGTATATCAGGTCGCAAGCCTCCAGTAAATCGTCGCATCCTCATCTGCTCATTGACGAGGATGGTCGGGACAAAGCGGCCCAACTCGGTAAATCGGTGCTCATACTCCGTCACCGTCATGTCTCCCTGCCTGAGGCGTAAAAACTCGTCCTCCCGCTCATGTCGATATGTCTGCGGGTAATATTTCTCGTGGAACCGAGACTCGAAAGCCTCCCAAGTCCACACGAAGTCCACTGCGACCGTGCGCAGCATACTGTCCCACCATAAGCTGGCCTCCCTCTCAAACATAAAGGTAGCCAGCTCAACCTGCTCCTGCTCCGTACAGTGGAGCATCCGTAGCATCTTAGAGATGCGGTCAAGCCAGTACTCAGCCTCCTCGGGTCTATGAGAACCCGTAAATGTGGGAGGCCTCAAGCGCTGAAATCGCTCGAGTAATCCACGCGTACCAACATCTCCAATATGGTACGCAACAGGTGAAGGCGGAGGTGCGACCTCAGCCTGAGCAGGAGGCTCAACAGTCTCGGCTGGGCGTGTAGGTGGTGGAGGTGGAGCCGCACTGCTACCCTGAGATAAGACTGTCATGAGCTGCTGGTGCTGCTGTTGCATCAGCAACATCATCTGCTCAAACCTGTCAGGAGGTGGAGCAGCCTGTGGCTCATGTGGGGCCGAAGAAGATGCCCGGTTCTGCTCACGAACCGGAGGTGTAAACGGTGGCAGTCCACCAGAAGAACCAGCAGGAGGCTGGCCTGAGCCTGAACCCGGCTCAGCAGGACCACCCCTGCGGGAAGGAGTCTGATCCATAGAGTCAGTGAGCAAGAGGGGTGTCGTGCGCCTCGTATAATATCGTGGCATGCCCTATACAACATAAGGTACAACACACGTAAGACAAGGCATAGCAGCACCATACACAAGCACTTAAGCATTCCACACACTTCATAGCAAAAGAGACTGTATGCATTTCATTTACCCAAAATTGTCACAATACATGGAATACAGAGTTACATGAATCATGACAGAAAATACATGTGAGCCAATTTCATCCAGAACTTCAAACACTTAAAACATACTACTAACTACTACATCCATCAACCTGAAAGCACAACCAAAAGCAGAAAGAAAACAAGCATCAGGACATCATCTGCTTCCTTCCCCACTCTCTTCTTCTTCACTCTCTATTTCATCCTCACTCTCCTCATGTCGGGCTCGTCTTCGCCGAGCCCCGAGTTCCATCTGATGGAGAGTACTATTGTCGATCTCATGAATCGGTGCCGGCCTTTCCATCCCAAGACTGTAGCCATACTCCCTTGCGATCCTGCATACGAGTCGGCCGAAAGGAAGCGAACCAGAGCTTCTAGTGGAGCGTGTCATGTCCACTATCTGTCGCAACACGTATGTAGGCACGCATAAGTTCACTCTCTGCTCCACTTGATACAGAAAGTCTACCATGAGTCGTGTACACTCGCTGCGATTACTGTGCCGGGAGTAGAGGTTGTATTGTGATCTAAACACGTCGTGTGATGGTCTAGAAGTGATTTGGGATAGATTCGTGCGATCAAGGTCAAGTACGAACTCGATCAAAACGCTCGTTTTCGATACACTTCGCCAAATGGCGAAATCGGGGAAACCTGGGACTGTTTCTACATGTTCTCGCACCCTCCTAGGTTGAAAAACGTCAGCATACGTCGTGGGAACATAACTCAGGTCCGGTTTAATCAAAATCATGCTCTGATACCAACTTGTAACGCCCTGAAATTCGGGGGTCGAGTATGAACTCAACTCCCGAGTTCCAACGCATCACTTATGCAACATACACAATGTCGGTTAAATGTTGTCTGAGTTAGCGCAATAAACATGAATGAGATTAAACCAAAACAGTAATTCATACTCCAGTTCAATTGCATTTAAAACAGCGGAAGACTGAAATTTTATATACAAGTATGTAAAGTAACAAAATTTTCTGAACTTCAGAGTATGAGTACTAGCTGAGCACCAATATACATGTAAAGTTTGTAAATTAAAAACCCAAAATACATCCTCAAAGAGGCCCCAAAAGTCCCGCGATGCAGCCGGCCTAGGTGTAGCCGTCAGAATACTGCATGAAAGAGAACTCCTCCTGGTCCTCATCAACGTCGGGCTCTGGCTCCTGAACCAAGGCGCCCTCTAATCCTGCAACAGAGTCTGGTTGGTGTGTACAACACCGTCCCGTATCGTGGGAGTGAGTAGCTAACTCAGTGGAACAATAATGCATAAGTTAACATGTTATCAAATCAACCAAGCAGTAATGATAAAGCAGTACAAATCAAGCATTTCTAACTACTCTTGTTAAATGCAAAAATGATATGACGTGATGCGGTATGCCCTTGCCAAACCACCCTCAAGCGACATCATCTTACGTTCGCGAATGCTTAACTCCCTCAGTGCGCCACATCTACAAAGCACATGCGGTGCGATGATGCTCGTGATTGCCAAGTTATTATTAGTCCATTTCAATCAGCAGTATTGGGAAACTAAGGTACCTCCCTTGTATCATTCCCAACATGATCCATTCTAGGGTCGTCAATCCTAGTTATTCTCATACGATTTTATGGTTTGAGAAGCTTAGTGATGGCATCGCAAAGGGCTCGTCACCCGTCAGCGCGGATACAGATCTCACCGTATGCGGCTCAATTGCTGGCCGTCAGCTCGAGTACAGGTCTCACCGTACTCGGCTCAATCACTAGCCGTCAGCTCAAGTACAGGTCTCACCATACTCGGCTCAACTCACACTCTAGTTGCTGTGAAAGGCTCGTGACCAATTACAGATACTTAGAGTACACTCGATGATACCACGGAGGACTCGTCGCCCGTCAGCACGAGCCCAGATCTCACCGTACTCGGCTCTCGCCGAAGTATCGACAGCTCGAATACAGTGTCCCATACCACCGTATTCGGCTCACGAGATAGTTGCGCAATGGTCACTACGGGGAGGCACATGGCCCCAGCATAGGCCGACAGCTCGACCACGGTGTCCCATACCACCATGCCCGGCTCATGCGTCTTAGCGGATCTAGGTACCACGGTTAAACGGGAATCACCACTGGTAAGTTTGGTACCCTAGGTTCAAGCAGTAGCGACCAAACAGGGTGAACACACAACTACACTTCGGTTTAATTGGCGAGCCTGACTAGCTCGAGCGCACCACAAGTTGAGCGATATGGAGCGCAAAAGCACTCCGCGTGGCCAACCACTATCGCCAACCGAAGTACGACTCGGGTTCGCCGGACCCGTCCTTTGTGGCGACATGAATCTCAGCCACAATCACAAGTCTGGTACCGAGTGTTTGGACTATATACATAGTCCCAAACTCAAACAGTTTTCATCGCTAGCATGTGAAGTAAAGCATGGTAAACAAGCAATACAAGCATGTTAGTCGGCATGTTATAAAGCATAAAGTAAGACATGGAGTAAGCATGTTACAAGGCATGTTGAGAAGCATGTTATAAAGCATATTGTAATGCATGTACTACAGCACTATCCCCATAGGGATAGAATTGTGTGTGCACTGCAATTAAGTGGTTGCGGTGAACCACCGCATGGAGGGGATCCTACATGTCTCTAAGGGAGTTGGAGAATCCATATCAGCGCCTATCTAAGGCACTAGTACATGCACATGTACACCTACATGCACATACACAAACACTTAGAATACACATTTCCAACATACATGACGTATGTTAGGCAAGTTCGTGATTGGGCTGTCCCTAAGCCCCGGGAGTATTTTTCCCGCGTATATCGTATTCATACAACAAATAATCATTACAATTACATATCCAAAATCCGCACGCATGCGGGATTTCTAGAATACGCAATTTCGACATACATGGCATTTACACATGAACATATATTTTTGCGATCTCTTTCGCCGAACTAGTATTTTATCCACACATGATATAATCAAACATTAAATAAACATGTCAAACATTTTCTCAACAAAAATACGTATACGGTATTTCTACGTATATCAAGAGTATGTAAAATTCCATAATCTTTATCGCTAATCGAAACAGGAAACGGAAAGCACTTTGTACATGTGCATTTGCATGCAAATCATGAATCTATCATTATCTGACATTGAAAGCGTTGAAAACCGTAACTTATACGCTTAAAGTCCTCACCTCAGCCCTTGGAATTCCAACGAATCAGCAAGAAGGTTGGTGCTTCCGTATACGGGAGTTTCTTAGCCTAAAGATCGCATTCGATTAGTCTTTCCTTAACCTATCACTAATTAGGCTCAAATCAGACCTAGGGTTAGGGTTTCTTACCTTCAAATGGGGTGGAAACCGCCGGGAAACCTCTTGGAATAGCGCGGTGTAGGCCGTGGGAGAGGTGGAAGCAGCAGGAGGAAGATCGGCTTCGATCTCCACAAGTTCTCTCTCTTTTCTCTCTTTCTCTCTTAGGGTTTTAACCCAAATTCGTATGGCTGTGAGAGGGGCTGTTCTAAGCCCCTTTTATAGCCACAAACCTTCCCAAAATAGACTCAGGTTCAAGGGCAACTGCTTACATAGGCATTTCGCCAATTTCCAAGCTCAAAAGGGGTGTTCTGGTGGCCCTCTTTGAGCCAAACGTCGGACTTAAGCTCACCCACTGCGGATCCACGTGGGATTACGTTTTCGGCTCGATCGGATTCCCAGATCGCACGTGGCGGACCACTTTCAGTTCAACGGTCCGTGGGCCACGATCGGAATTTCTGAGTACATGTAAATGTTCCTGAAATTTTTCTTAATCCGAGGGTGTAATTTGGTCTGATTCCGACGGTCAGGTTGCTTAATACTGACGCGCAACCGAAAGGTGCCAGATCACTATTCCAGATATTTTATCTTGGATGGAAATAGTGTTTTTCACACTCCCTCGCTCCGGAGTGAAAATAATGGCCGTGGGACATCGGAATCATCTGATTTTTGAGATGATTGTCAAGCCCAGTGGGGCGGTCCTGGTTCCTTAGCTTCGTGTTAATCGGACTCCCGATGTGCGATTTAGACCTCATACGAAGTTTCGTTTCAGTCCCGAGAGCAGACGGGTAATGAGTTTGGCTCTAGACTTTAGGGTAACCTAGAGTCACCAATTCTGCAAGTTTTGGGTCTTGCAGATCGTATTTAAAGCGATCCCAACGGATTTCATGATTTACCGAGTTTAGTACTTAGTTAACTTTGTTAAATTTCTAAAGGATTTAATCCTATGTGATTTCTGGTCGAGGTGGTACTCGGCCCAATGCACGGAAATTTTCAGGTCGTTACATGAACTCTCTCGACCTCCTCAAGCCCATGGTATAGGCATCGTATAATTCGACTGCAAGATCTTTATATGTTCAAGTGACAATAACACCAACTGGACCCAAGAGCTACCCCATTAATTAATTTAAGTAATTGTGATTGGATGCTAAGGTGGGTCACACCATGATGTTTATGTGAAATCCATCGTGATCACCACCTGGTGTGTCACCCCACGTCTAAGGCCCAGAAATCAACCCCTTATATGATTCGGGTGGACCACATGATTGCAAACAATCTCCAAGGCAAAGTCCACCCTCCAAATTGTTCCCCTTGGTGTGGCCCATTTAATCATGTGTCGGTTTGACCTTTGGGACCTAGGCATAAATTTTGGTGTAGAATCTAATGGTTTGAGTGGACATCACATAATCATCACAGTAGGCCCCCTAAAAATCAAGGGTGGATCTCTCTCCCAATGATTTTATTTGGTGTGGCCCACCTGTATCACATGTCAAATTGATTTTTTATCCCTAAGCCTTTAAAAAAATGGTGTGTAGCTATTGATAAATAAAAAAAATAAAAGTGTAGGCACTTGATGAGTGGATAGGGATGACTTCCATGAAAAATGTTGCTCACTGTGGGAACGGCTTGGAGGTCCATTCACTTAATAAATTAGAAAGTTACCAATTAGGTGGACCACAACCTGTGGTTCAACTAGTTAAATTTATACCTTCAAAAAAAAAAAAACTTTTTTGACGAGGAACCTTGATTTTTGATAGGGCCCACCATGATGTATATGTGGGATCCATTGTTGGACAATTTGGAAGCAGGGCCTAAGTTGTATTATAGAATTTCCTTTCCAATAGTCATAGGCAGGCCAGCCACATTCAGGTTGTGCCGTAAACGATCCAAGCCCTGCCCGATTGAAAAATTGGCCTGCATTTTAAGCCCGAGCCAACCGTCAGGCCTAATACAATAGCCCAAGTCTCGCCAGAGGCGAGCCAAGCCCAGAAGCCCAACAGGCGAGACACGTCTATACTATATACCGCACAAACTTCATTTAGAAAAGGAAAGAGAATTTTACAAAATACCTCGTTAATAGGTACTTTAAATTTTATTTTATTTTTAAAGGCTTTTAATAAGCTACCCAGCCTAAAAGCCCAACAGGTAGGGTTGCAAATGGTATGGGTTGCCATAATTAGCACATGGAAGCCATGGTTCGGGTGCTTTCAGGCACTAGATTAATTTTGCTTATCAAATGGCTACTTCGTTATCCACGAGGTATAGCGAACTACGTCTTGACATTTTAGAAATAAGTGGAAAAGTTAATAGATTGTTGATTTGGATTACGTAGTGAATGTGTATAATAGAAGGTCGACTTCCAATTACTCATTCGTACTACTGGCTAGAGCGATCAGTTGGATGTTGAAGAATTTGAAATTTTCAAAATGATCTATGTACTTAAGGATGGGATGATGTTATCTTTTTATAATACACAGTATATCTTAATAAAAATGATTGTAATTTAATGTAGTCTCTGTCTTCTAGTATGGTAGTTTTGGAAAAAAGTTAATTACATAGTTTGCAATAACATATGGTACACATAAGATGACACTTAACATGGTACTTCTTCCTTCACCAATATTTCCTCAAGTCAGTGAGTATATATCAATCATATGCAACTTTTCTACAATGTGATAAGGTTGGGACTGTAATAGAAACGTAATTAATACATTAGTAGGTTGATATTTGATATTGGTATATGGAGTAATGATTTCTTTTAATACAATATTTTTTTCCAAATAGAATAACATTCACTTCAATATCCAATTCTTCATGGGAAATTACATATCACAAGTAGAGATATACATGAGTCGAACCGAGTCGAGCTTGGCAGGGGTCGACTCAGCTCGAACTCCACTCGGCTCGGTCCTCGAGCCTGACTTGGCAGCTCGGCTCAGTTCGGTGAGCAACTTGGGCCAGTTTTAGCCGAGTTCGAGCCTATGCGGCATTTTCACAAACACATGGAGCGCACCTTCAATTTCTCACGATATGTAAAACAACAGCAGCGGTTTACATGTATTTCATCAAACACTCATTAGGCAACATCAAAATCAAGATATGAGGGTGTTTGTTTCATATCCACACCTTCCTCGCCACCAACCGACACTTCGCTGAGTCATTTCATTTAAACACTTGGTGAGCAACATTAATATCAAAATAATCAAGTCATCGAACTGGTTCGATTTGAGTTTAATTCGAGCTGGGGTTCGATCCGAGTCGAGTCAAGCTCGGGCAAGCTTGAACTCGGTTCAAAATTATTATTTTTTTCGAGCTCAAAAAATTAGCTTGACTCGGCTCCAACTCACTTTTGAACCGAGTCAAATCGAGCCTTTTCGAGTTAAGTCGAACGAGCTAATTGAGCTAACTCAGTTCGTGTACAACTCTAATCACGATAAATGGATAGTTGTTTAACTACTGCAACCCATTTCAGCATGCTCTTGAATTGGTCAGCTTAACTCTTCTATCAATTTCTTATATCAGAATAACTCACAAGTGACATGATCCATTATCCTGTATTTTATTCCAATATTGGATTGAATAATCCTAAATTGCTTTCTATCATGTAAACGGATTGTCGCTGGTGAATGTGCAATATTTAAAGGTGAAATGAGGATTATTTGGATTTCGAACCCAATCAAAAAAAGCTTTCAATTTTCTAGCGTCCGTGAGTAAAATGGACAATTGTGCATCCCAACTAATTTAAATGATGTTGAATCCTTTTAGCATTTTAAAAGAGAATTATTTAAGGAGTTTACATAAATTGATTGCATGGGCATGTTAGGCTGAGTAATTATGAGCTAAATCATTTTACCAATGATCATCTAACATGTACTTGAATTTGGAAGAGGGTCACCACTATAAAAAAGAATCTTACAATTATTTTTTAGCAGTGTATCAATAGGTCTATAATCTAATAAACCTCTATTGCAAGTAAATCAAAAAATATTTTCACTGTGAGGGTACAATCCCCTATTTGGATGACAATACATTAATGTCAAGAAAGTAATTTAGAGTTCTCATTATTTTTTATTAAAAGTATCTCCACATATGATTTTTTTTTTTTTTTGGTGCTCTGATAGTATTGTGATCATCTTTGATGAAAATAAACTCATTAACATAAATTATAAAAATAAGAGTCGAGAAGGGACGTTACTAAATTTGTTGAAATAGGCCTACTAAAATTGCATTGGTTGATATATTGCCTTATGCAATTAATATGATATATTCTCCTTTATTTAAAAGTAAATTCAAGTGATTGCAACGTGTAAACTTATTTGCGTAAGTTACCATGCAAGAAAGCATTTTCTCATATATTGTAACGTCCCGGAAATCCGGGGGTCGAGCATGAGCCCAACTCCCGAGTCCCAGCACATCACTTATGCAACATAGATAATGATGATTAAATGTTGTCTGTATTAGTGCCTTAAACATGAGTGATATTATACCAAACAACATATCATACTCCAGAGACAGTTAAATTTCGCAAGCAGAAGACGGTAATAGACGTATAAGATATATGAACTGTAGTAAGTCTCCGAAGTGTGATCATGTTACCAGGTTAAATATATACATGTATACTCTCAAAATGTATAAAATGAATATACATGAGTGCTCCAAAATACAATCATAACGAGTGTAATGATATCTAGTCAGCATCTCTGTAAGCCCCGTCGATCAGAACACGGTCTACATAGACCCGCCTGATAACTGCATGTATGGGAACTCCTCCTCATCGTCGTAGAAGTCTGGCTAGGCCTCATACGTCACGCCAGAATCTGTATCTAAGACTGAGTCTAGTTGGTGTTTAAAACACCGTTCCAGAACGTGGGAGTGAGTGATCAACTCAGTGGACCTATAAGGCAAAGGTTAACATGTTATCAATTCAGTCAAGCAGTAATGATAAAACAATATAACAATCAGGTTCTAAGTACTCTTATTAATGCAAGGATGGTATGTGATAATAATGCATGCCCTCGCTTGCACTCCCTCTGCGATATTCCTCTTACGGTCGCGACATGCACCCATTCCTCTGTGCTCAACTGCAACGCCAAAGGCACATGCAATGCGGTGCATGAACCTGATTACCGAGTTCTTATTAGACATTTTCATACAGTAGGATTGGGAAGCTAAGGTACCTCCCTTATATCATTTCCTAAACAATGATCCATTATAGGGTCGTCGGTCTTAGCTAGTCTCATACAATGTTGTGGTTCCAGGTCGCTACAAAGGGCTCGTCACCTTAATGCAGGCCTAGCTTATACTCTAGTTGCTACGGAAAGGCTTGTCGCCTCAACGCAATCTCAGAGTATACTCGAGGTCACTACGAATCGCTTGTCACCTAGTCGTAGGCTGATAGCTCGAATACAGTGTCCCATACCACCGTATTCAGCTCACGAGTCTGGGTTGCTCACTGGACACTACGGAGAGGCTCGTCGCCCCAGCGTAGGTCGACAGCTCGACCACGATGTCCCATACCACCATGCCCGGTTCATGAGTCTTAGCGGATCGAGGTACCAAGGTTAAATGGGCTTCACTGGGAGTTTGGTACCTTAGATTCAAGCAGTAACGTCCATACATGGTGAACATACATTAGGTCAATCGGGTTACTTGACAAGCTCAACTAGTATGAGCGCACGTAAACTTAATCGACATGGAGTGAATAAGCATTCTGCGTGGCCTAACCACTGTCGTCAAGCGACGTACGACTCGGATTCGTCGAACGCATCTGTCGTGGCTAAAACAATTCAGCCATCGGTTGTAAATCATTACGGATTGCTTGGACTACAATGTAGCCCCAAACACACCCCATAACAATAATACTCACATGTGGTAATCATGGACAGCATGTCACAATCAAATCTAAATATAAATTCTATTTGAGCATTTTAACAAACATATGCTACACATGTCAATCATGCAGAAGCAATTCATCAGTAAGTGACATAGTAGTAAGATAGTTTACACAAATAAAATTGTAACTATGTATAAGGGGATTGAGAATCCTATATCAACGCCTTCATTACATACACCACGTCAAGCATTTTCTCATTTAGGTGATTTATCAAACACTTAAACTACACATAATACATACATGTAATAATTTAGTTAAAACGCATATTATAGCAAATCCTTTCACAAAGGACTTGCCACACATACAACAATCATGTATTCGCAATCAATAATCATGGCAAGCAAAAATCACAATTCCATATTCATACAAACATTTCGACAAATACATGGAATGCATATATTCCGACATACTTCATGTACATGTATAATATACCGGAAACATCGTATCTAAGCATATGTGATAGCAATCAAGTCAGTCATAAATCATTACTGACATTGAAAGCCTTGAAAACCATAACCTAAATGCTTATAGTCAGCACTTTTCGGCGGTAAACGAGTAGCGAACTCAGTTTGAGCACTAAGTCTCGGTCTACGCCACAACGACAACCTATAACATGAAATAAGTTAGTTATTCCATTCCTTACCTTAGTTGAATCCCTAGGGCAGGTTAAGGTTAGGATTTCTTACCTAAGAACGGGATCGAAATCGCTGGAATAGCGATATAGAGGTGATAGTTAAGCACGTAGAGTGGCGGGATTGAATCCCACGAACAAACTCCAACTCTCTCCCTCACTTTATCTCTCTTTCCTTCTCTTTCTTCTCTCTTCTCTCTCTAGGGTTTGTAAATTCGTATGTGAAGGGAGTGAGAGGGTTTAAGGCCCTTATATAGGCCCAGAAGTGATGGGAATGGCCCCAGGGCCATGGTATACTTAGGTTATAGCCAAAAGTCGTCTGTTTCGGTTCAACAGAGCACTTATGGAGGCCCCTTTTCTGTATGCGGTTGGACTTAAGCTCCCTGACATTGGATTTAGGTCGAGTTAAGTTTTCGTTCCGATCAGATTTACAGATCGACCGCGGAGGACCAGTTTCAGTTCAACGGTCGTCGGCATTTGATCAGTGCCACAAGTATACTGACATGTGTTGGAAATTTTCCTTTATCCAAGGGTGTAATTGGGTCAGATTCTGACGGTCTGAATCCTTATATTTGGCCTGCAAGTGAACGACTCAATTCACTTAAATCTAAACACGTTTCCTAAAGATATTCGCGTTTCTTACATACTTTGCTCCGGGCTCAAGTTGTGCGTTTCTCGATACTATCTGGATTTAATTTCTGAGATGGTTGTCAAGCCCAGTAAAGTGGTCATACTATAGTTTCGCGGTAATCGAATTTTCGACGCGCGGTCCAGGTCCGATACGGAGTTTCGATGTGCTCCCGAGAGCAACCGGGTTTAGAGATTGATCCTAGATTTCAAGGTAATGTAGTGTTAATGGCTCTACTCGTTTGGGTCTTGCGGTTCGTATTTAAAGTGGTTCGAGCTAATTTCACAGCTAATCTAGTTTAACACTTAGTTAATTTCGTCTAATTTCTAAATGATTTGGTCCTGAGTGATTTCTGCCT
This sequence comes from Magnolia officinalis, assembly GCA_021015155.1. Lineage (NCBI taxonomy): Eukaryota > Viridiplantae > Streptophyta > Magnoliopsida > Magnoliales > Magnoliaceae > Magnolia > Magnolia officinalis. The sequence goes on from JAJHSJ010000004.1 coordinate 88,974,453, forward strand.
GAGGTGGTACTCGGGTCTTTGTACAGATTTTTCCGAAACGTTACATATATATTTAACATAAATAATAGTTAAAGTGAGTGATAAGAAATGCAAAAAACTAAATAGAATTTAGTATGACGGTATGATTAAATGTCTCTAAATAGTTGATGCGATAAGTTTTTGTGAATTCATTTATTATCACTCATGCTTTTGTATTAAGCGATGCTGTTGTTAACACCTAAATTTATTGGTTTAAATTAGACGACTTAAAAGACACCACGTGGAAATGTTGTCTTAATGAGAATCTTTATGGCTATCAAAATGACAAAATCAACTGATGGTAAAATAATGGCCGAAACAGTCGATTTCCGGCTAACGGTGTTCATAATAGTTGATTTGCAGTTGATAACAACCGGTGATGTCTGATTAGTCGTGATTATGGGTCATGTGTAACATGGTCAAAGTCGATGGACAATAACTATTACGTATACGTGATAAGATTTGAGAGGCCATGACCATTTAGTGGCTCACTCTATGACTAAGAAGGTAGTGAAGCGGTTACGTAATCACTCTTATAACTAAGAAAGCGATTGAGTGGTTATATAATTGCCCATAAATAAGATAGTAGTGGAGCGGTTACGTAACCATTCATAAGTAAGAGAGTGATAGAGTATCTACATAATCATTCATAAGCGAGAAAGTGGGGGAGTGGTTATATAATCATCTCGCATCATGTATAAAATAAAGCTGGAACGAAGTTCTCTAAGGAGGATGATGTTAAAATCAATAAGAGCTAGCGTTGCATTACTGTTAAGCAGTACACAACTATGTTGTTATGCCATTACGCCACCATGCTGCTACATGACTATAATGCTACGTCGCTCACTAAATTTTAAATGACTACATTGCTGCATTGCGACACTGCATGCTAATATGTCATTATGTTGTTATACAACTACGCTGTTATGTTGCCGTGTCATTGTGCTACTATACCACTATGCGACACGTTACCATGCTGGAGCGTTATCTCATGCCAGACGATCACCATTGTTCATCAAGATGATCTTCGTCATTCGCTTGATGACCGTCTTGCTACGAAGCTTAGTCTCCACCAAGCAATGAAAATATTGTCAGTTTTAATGGTTGGTCGCAAGTTCGATAACTATAAATCATTAATAAAATTATCTCAAACTTTCGGCCTATTATCTTCTTCCTTTGTCATTTCATTATTAAATTATGGTCGCAATCACGTGAATATCACAAATCACATGAATGTTGAAGTTGTTTTAGCCTGGGGGGACAACCTCTAGTGCCTCTGGTTCCTCCATCAGTGAGTTCCACGGCTCAAGGGCCACAAGTCAAGTGATCGCGAGAAGCTACAATGGGGCCACTAGAATGATTTTTCATAAAAAGAAATAACATCTTTTCACATTCTCTAAATGCGAATAGACATGGGGACATTGTTGACACTTAATCTAACTGGATCAAATCAGATGGTTAAAAAAGACACAATGTGACAACTTTATCTCAGTGAAAATCTTTACGGGTGTTAAAATGATCGATGACAAAATAATAGCCAGAATGACTAATTTTCGATCAACAACGTCCATAAAGGTTGATTGCTGTCAATAACGACCGGTAATGGTCAATTAGTTCTGGTCATGGGACTAGTGTCAATGGCCGAAGCCAATTGACAATAATTGTTATGTAGATTTGGTGTGATATGAGAGGTCATGTCACTTAGTGAGCCACCTATAACTAAGAGAGTGGCAAAACAGTTACGTAACTACTCGTAACTAATAGAGTGGTGAAGCGATTACATAACCACCCATAAGTGGGAAGGTGGGAGAGCGATTGCATAATCGCTTCACATCATTTATAAATAAAACTAAACAGAGTTCTTAAGTGGGATGATGCTAGAATCAGCAAGAGCCATTGTAATGTTGCTTATTCGTAAGGTTGCTAGGCAACACGCGACTACTCTGCTATGCCACTAAGGCAAGTTATATGTGGTTATGCTGCCACACTGCTATGTCATTACGGTAAATTATATGTGACCATGTTGCAATGTCATTACGCTATACGCTGTTATGTCGTTAAATTGATATACAACTATGCTATTACGCTCAATGTCATTGTGTTGTTGCATCGCTACGATGCCACACTGGATCACAATCTTACACCAGACAATCATCATTGTTTGTCGAGATAATTGTCATCCTCCACCTGATGACCTTATTGCTATGAAGCTTAGTCTCTACTGAGCAGTGAAAGAAATATCAATCTCAATAATTGATTGTAAGTTCAGTTACTGTAAATTATCAATAAAATTATTTTAAGCTTTAAGCCCATTATTTCTTATTTATTTATTATTTTATCGTTGAACTACGGTCGTAATCACATGAATATTGTAATTACACAAATATTGTAGTACTTTCAATCAAAAGGAAAAAAAAAAAACTTATTAGAAGTATGAACCCTATCGGTCGCAAATCGCCCGATCTCTTTTACAGGTAGTTGAATAGATGATCGAATTGTTAAGTTCTCGATTATATACCACTCACGGTCTCTTTGTCTGTTTCGACGCTTGGAGTCATTGGCATTCAATTCGAAACCGAACCGCATCCCGCTCTAGCACGCCCGCGCATCAATGACCAAATTTTGAGTCAAACAACTGTCATCTACAACCAATAGATCATTTGTCTAGTAATTCAATAATTAGCGGTATATAATTTGCTTATTGTCATTTTTCTTGACCAATATTTAAGATTGATTAACAAGGGCTACATAAATTTTTTGGTTTATGGAGGGGTGTGAATTGAATATGGGAATGCAAAAAAACGATCCATGCGGGTACAACCGGTAGTACAATTACCTATTTATTTGCCAAGAGCATCATGAAGTAATATACCTTAAAAAAATAAAATAAAAAAATCTTAGTCTTCATGAATTTGTCAGTGTGGTGCCAGGTTCCATGGATGGGTGTGAACCCAGTCTTTTATTGTCTCTATTAAAAACCAATCTCTCTTTTCCACGAGGATCGTCCATGGGTTATATCTAGGGCTGTACACGAGTCAAGCAAGCTCGAAAAGCTCGCTCGACTCGGCTCAACTCAACTCGGATTGACTCGGCTTGAAAGGCTGATTCAAGGCGAGTCAAGCTTGTTTACTAGAGCTTGAGTTGAGTTCAAGCCAAGTTCGACTATGGTGTATTTCAACTCGACTCGACTCGACTCGAAGCTCAAGCTTGAACTCGACTCGGCTCGAGTAATATATTTTAATAAAATATATTTTATATATATATATATATCAAGTTAAAAAAAGAAGTTAAAACTTAAAAATCCTACCCAATCATACTCGTCCCCATTCCCTCTTTTTCTTTCCCCTACGTTACGAAGTAAACTGGACTCGATTCGAGATAAACCGACTCGACTCAAAAGCTTTGGCAAACAAGCCAAGCTTCAATGTTGAGCTCGAGCTTGAACTCGAGTAACACGGACGAGTCAAGCCGAGCTCGACTCGACTCGGCTCGATGTGCACTGTACAGCCCTAGTTATATCAGTCCAAACAGGCCGTAAGCAAGCAAACGTCGTTATTTAAATCAAACACGAGGGAACAACGAAAAGACGAGGGGAAGGAGTAAGCCCGCCAACCAAGCCATGGACGCGGCACCACATATTCTAGACATCCCTCTCCCTACTGACCGTCGATCTCACCTCCATCTCCTGTCATCCGTCCGTTCCGTTTTCTTCCAAACTTCGTCTCCTTCCGAAGCCACCATTCGCGGCGCCATCCACGCCCTCTCCCTCCATTTAAACCGCTGCGACGAACACGACCCCATCCATATCCACCAAACCCTCAATCTCCTCACACACATCTCCCTCCTTCACCCTAACCTCTCTCCCCTCGTAATCGACACCGTCCATTCCTATCTCCGCCATCGATGGCCCACAGCCCGATCCGACCGTCTCATGATGGACGCCCTCGCGGCGATCATAACAGTATCAGGCCACGGCCGCAGCAGAAGTTCACTGTCCACGATGGAAGGGAGCATCATCATCTCGCTGCTGTCCAGTCCGATCGCAGCCGTCCGTTTACGGGTTCTTAATCTGATGGCGCAGATACTGAATGTGGATTCGGATACGAATTACGCGCGCGCGTTTTTGGGGTTTCTGAAGGATCCGTATCCGCTTGTGAGGAGAGCTGCTTTGGATGGATTGGTTGGTTTTGCCAAGTTGAACGGTGCTGGGATGTGCAGTTTGATGGCGGAGGGAATGTATGATCGTACAGTCAAGCTTCTACTGGATCTAGATGAGATCGTGAGACTGGGCGCGATTCGATTGGTTAGAGATTGATTTTTTTAGTATCTTGCAGTATGAGTTCTTTTTGTTTCAGGAAAGATCACCTACCGCCAGCTGTAGGTTAGCTTAAGCTACAGCCGTTGTTGGCCCACCATGAAGATAACTGATGCAGAAATCAGGCCGTTCCAATTGTCATCTGGGATGCACATCAACTCTCCATTGTTTCTGTACATGGTGGCTGCATGGTGATCGGACCGACCTGATTTTGGACGATGATCTTCATTTCGGGCCCGACTCTTGCATGGACCTGATGCTGCACACAACTGACATGCTGGCACATGGGACTGGCTGTAGCTTAAGCTAATATACGACTACTTGCAGGCAATCGCTACTCTCTCTCTCTCTCTCTCTCTCTCTCTCTCTCTCTCTCTCTCTCTCTCTCCTCATTGCACTTGGAATGGATCTATCATACAATTGTGCAAATTGGATGATCTTAGCCACTCATGTTGGTGGATTTTTGCCCCATGAACGCTGGATTCTGCTGCATTTTCTCCTATTGGTCATTCATTTGCTGGACACTGATTGGACGTCCAAGATTATTTGATGAGATTTTTATATATCAGTACCTTAGGAATTGGGCATTTGCATCTGGGCACACAATTAAATCGTCTATGCCATAAGCTACTGGCTCATTCATATTTTTTGCATCCTGGTACTTTTGGTTAGATATATCTTACTTTTGTTTTTATTTTTATTTTTTAATTATTTTTGGAAGGTAATTACTTTTGTTAGTTTAAGTAGCTGATTTATTTATTTATTTATTATTATTATTATTTTTTGTTGTAAATGATGAAAACCTGTTTGTTTTACAAGTTACTACAATAATGTAAAGGAAATGTGCAATGATTACAAATTACTTGTTTCTTGACAACAACTACATTTGACTGCCAATTCCTGTGTTTGGTTTATTGGTGGTAAAATCGTAATGATGATGACATTTTTACATTATGTTGATGTCAAATCATCACCAAAATACACTAATGTAGTAATGTTACTGTTTGGATTTGAGGTTTTCCTGTAATTACATGAAAAGGTGCAATTATTACAAGCTAGTATTGTCTTGTCTCCTGAATACATGTTTGGTTTGGCAGTGGTAAAATCGCAATGATGACACAATTCTTTTACATTACCAGGAAAATGGGCAAAAGAAACATGCCCTTAAATCAGCGTGGCTTGGCAGTTCAGTCTTCTTGTATACCACTTTTGACTTTAGGAAAAGAGAGGACTGGTTTCATAGTCTGCATGACTGGTCTAAAATATTATCTTATGGCAAACCATTGTGGGTCCATGCTTGGTGATTGTGATCACTTGATGTCGAGGGTCCCATTGCAAGTGGGCAGCAACACCAGATGAAATGATAACCCTCTGTCTATAATGAACAAAGCCCTGATTAGCATTAGGTTATAATCAATTAAAATAGTTGATTAGTTAGTCCCACTGTAGATTGCTGTACCGTGAAGATTGCTCTACCAAATGACCTTAAACTCTTGTCAATTATCAGCTGCAAGCTTGACTAATGCTTATGTGGGTGGGATCGAGTTATAGCTCAATGAAAACATAATCTGAATTTAAATCAGGTTAGAGAAATCAAACTCAAACTGAGTTGACCCAACCCAAGTTAAAATTGGATCGGACCGGTTGGGATCTGATTGAGCCCGGCCTAAGTTGCAGCCCTAGGTTTTGTTCATGCCATGTCGGCGACGGGCTCCACATGATGTGGGATCTTGTACTTGCATGCCATGTTGGCAAGTGCTTTATGAGTGGGGTTTCCATTCTTCCTGTGTGGAACTGGAGTGTGGTAGAGCAATCGCTCCATGGTATATGCGACATGGCGAAGCGGCGTTACTTGATACTCTGACAAAGTATCAAGCTTGATATGCAGGCATTGAGAAATTGCACAAGTGACATGATTAGCTCATTGTGGAATCCGCTCTCTAAGGCACATCCTAATATCGGATTGGTTAAATAATCCTGGCCTCAGATTTATTGATACTTGTTGAAATAGGTTTGTTGGACATTTTTCATTTTAACTACCCAATAAATGCCCATCAAGCACCTTTGAAAGAAAAAAAGAAGCCCACCAGTCCATAGTAAGATAATTATATAAGTGTAATTTTAGTTCATGATAAATCTAAATTGGGGCCTGTGATTTAGACACTTCAATTTGAAATACCCGTATGACACATATGCAATTTCTAAGTGCCCCTGTCTCATCCATTACACTTTTTTAGAGTATCAAAGTTTTTCTCACATGGGAAAGGGTTTCGCTACATATACAAGATACCATCTACATGCTCGTGCATGTGCCGTCATGGACCGCATGTGCAATATCTAACCCGTCCATCAGATGATCTGTTTTGTAGATGTCTCCCCCAATTAAAGATCTCGTGAACCCATCAGGTGGGCCACTGTGCTTGAAACAGTTGCATGGGTGAGAAATTCCGGCCTGACTATTGGACCAACCTGATTTTTGGCCTAGAAGATAATGTAGGGGCATTTTCACACCAGACTCAGGTGGGGTAGCCTGTGGGATGCAGGGGCACACTTGGGGTGGGTGGCCCGTGTGAGGCGGGCCCCACTTGTGTGAGGTGGGTGGCTCGTGTGAAGTGGAACCCATGTGAAGTGGGGCCCACGAGGGGGGGTTCGGCTGAGGTTCTAACCCATGGGATGTGGGGCCTGGGCTATGAGATAAATGGATTAATTCACCATGCTCTATCAGTTCGAGCTTTTAGAGCAAGTGATTAATTGTCTTGCATCAGAAGATCTACAGTGGTACCCCTCTGATGAACGAATTGGATGTTGTACTTGTGTTACCACACCAACACATGCGGCGTGCGTAGGAACTTCCTAATACACAGTGTGGACTTAGAAAAGTGACAATATCTTAGAGAAAACTTTTGATACACAGGCAGAGTGCGATGGATGATACACAGGCACACAAACCATAGAGGGGCAAAATATAGTTCAAATTCTATCATTCAGGTATTGGACCCACTTCAAATGTTTATAAAAACAACATACCTTTTTGGAACAATGCTCTAACCAGCTGATTGATTGATATCTAATGGACAATCATGCTTGTTGCCATTTCATACATAAGGATATTTTTGTCATTTACTATAGTGAAAACCAGCCACATAAATTAACAGACCTTAGAGAAATCTAACAGAAGGTACCGGGATGCAAAAAACCTGAATTATGAAGATACCTTAAAGCATTACAGCTATAATTATGTACCGGAATGCAAACATCCAATTACTAGGGCACTTTTATACAAAAATTGCTTATTTGATTGATGTGATTTTTGGGCTATGGCCCATCATGGTGGGTTCCACATTTTTACACCAGAGAATGCTATTGTTGAACTTTTGGTTAATGCACAGTCAACTGCCTTGTACTACTATAAAATTGTGAAAATTGGACTGTGTTAACCATTGCAATTCATAAGCAACGAATTTTGCTCGTTGATGTGTAGCTCTGCCATTTTTCATTTTATCAGTCCCCTTTCAGATGATGAGCGGACACTCATGCTTGCTTGATCAATGCATTTTTGTGGCCATTGCCCGATCCATGGAAAGGCCTCATTTTTTTTAATAAAAAAATTAATTAATTATTTAATTTAATACCACTTGGTTTATCTTTACAGTTTGATAGAAACTCTTCGTTAGAAGCTATCTTTTCTATTGTATGCTTGTTGCTGCTTAGCATACGATGCCGCTCCAGCCTCCAATTACTTGATTGAGAATTCCGTTCTCATGTATGGAGTTACTGTTATGTGCCGTAGTTCAACTTTATGAAATGAGTGAACGTGATTTCGAAATTCAGGTCAGCGAGTGGGGGCAAATTTTAGCTGATGCAAATTGCGAAGTGGATAACAAAGAGCAATTAGATGAAATATTTCTTCAGGTACTACCCCCCGATGACCATGCTTTGTTATGAAATTCTTTCATCTTCTCTTTATCTTCTCTAAAGCAAGTGGTTGCAGTACTTCTGCCAACCACTAATTATTATTTGGTGCGTTTGATCATTACAGAACTTTTTGAGTGCAATCTCATTGTTTTAATGATCGGAGAGGTTTTGATGCCCTTTACCACATATAGTAGAATCTTTGATGCTTGGTATGCTAAGCTGGGTTCTAAATCTATGCACCCAAATTCCAAAAGAACTAACAAAATGTTATGCTAAAACACACCATATCATGTAAATTCAAATTGTAGCAAATAGGAAAGTCATCTATTTATTGGCACATAGAGAGACCATATTTATATTCCATGCAAGCATAAAAGAAACATCACAGTAGAGTTCCAAGATGAAAGTGTAAAGCTCATACAAGGCTCATAAACATCTCTTAATGCAACACATTTTGTGGATCCATGTGTAAAACCACTACTCTTCCCATCTGATTTTTTGAATGTGGTTGACAAATGACAATGCTTAATTTTTCGTCCTTGAAGATATGCTTATTAATTGCATATGTCATGAGAAAGTTGTCATTCACAACAGAGGGGAGACTGTTTGGATTCTTTTGTTAGGCCAAGGTGACATGTCATTTTAAAACCAGGTCTCCAAAATTAAAAAAATATGATACTTCTTGAAAGATCCAGACAACTGCTATTTATCTACAGTCAGCACTGCATTGGATCCTATGGGACCAGTCAGGAGACACTGAATGCTGTCTCAACATTTGCTATCCAATAACTGCTCAAGTGTGGTCATCATTAACCCACTATGTGTAGTCTGCTATACATGTTGCATGCAAGTGGAGAAAGATTCCTTGACCCATTAATCATGCTCCTAGTTGAAAGTGCCTACAGCTGACACATAAATGTACCTACCTTTCTTATTACAAAAGCTACTGGGGGTATCGGTACATAGTTTGCCACTACAACATGAAATAAATACGTGACTGTTAGAAATGCACTTGATGACCTGAGTCATCAAGTCAAACGAATTGTGCTTGAAAGAATGAACACGCTTGTTAAACGAAGTCACTGAGACCAAACTCTGAATAATTACTCCAAAAAGAAGCACCTCTGGATGAGTCATTCCTTTTTCCCTGAATGGACTCCAAATGAAGCAGCTTCGGATGAGTCAAATTCACAGCAACCGGTCCTCGCTAACAGATACCTCTAGCACCAATTTACCACAAATACTTCATTTCATTAAAGTTTACATAGTTTTTAAGAATATTAACTGCTATGTTTCTTAGCCATAGATTAGGATCTATTGTTTTTTGTAAAAATGAAGTCTTAACAATCTATTTGTGGTGTAAGAGTGTAGGTCATGCTAAAGTTTGAGAGTATTTATGACATTCACTTGAAATGGGTTTCCTTCCCTAAAGAGGCAATCACAACTTTTATAGGTTAATTTATGGCTGTCTTATCTGGTAATTGGAGTTATAGGGTCTTGCTTATTAGCAAACAATTAGTTTGCTGCACATTTGGGGGCTGTGGTTCAGTGATCCAAATTGTTGACCTGATGGGCTACACAGTGGAACCTGAAAATATCCCAGATTGGACCATCCCGACCCTTTGATCAGTGGACAACAAATAGACGATTTAGAGAAAAGTACAGCAGTGGTGCACATTTACTGTGGAAAAGGCCAAATATTGAAGGGTCAGGGTCTTTCCTATCTGGGATATTTTTGTGTACCCAATTCATGGCGGTTTCTATCAGATTCAGATGAATGGCTGAGATCACTGAAGCATGGATCCGTCATATTCATAATCTTGCATGTTGAGAAACTGTGGGTTACTTACTGGTGAGTAGGAACCTATAGATCCTCCTAATAATTTGTTTGTACTCAAATCTTTGAACTAGTTTTTTAAAAGTGTATAAAATCCGTTTTTCCACTATCTCTCATATCCTAACTGCTTCCAGCTTTGCTCAATGGTAAGAGACATGAGTATGAAGGTTAGAGTTGAAGCTTTTCTTGCCCTTGGGAAAACCAGGCTGGTATCTGAGGATGTACTGTTGCAGTCCCTATCGAAGAAAATATTAGGCAATCAAAAAGAAAGAAAAAGTGTAGGTAAACCCATTGGAAAAGAATCTGCACTTTCCACATCAAGTGCTGCTGGTGCTTTTGTACATGGTCTCGAGGATGAATTCCATGAGGTAGTTTTGGCTGCAATTAGATTGTATTTCCTTGAGGAACCATGCAATCCTGAACCTGAGTGTATCCTTGATTCTTAGCATCCTTGGGTTTTCATGCGAGTGGCGCCAGTAATTCAGTGATCCAGATCATTGATCTGACGTACCCCACCATGGATGGGGGACGCTGGAAATGTCTCCTTGATGAAAGTGATAGCTTTGATTTGTGGCCTGCAAGTAGATGGGTAGAAAAAGCATACAGCAAGGTTCCCATTCAACTGCAAACAAGCCAAAGATTGGTTGCTTAGGATTTCCAATCTGGGGACTTTTGAGTCTTGTCCATCCTAGTTTGGCCCATCGTATCAAAGCTCTGAGTCTGGAACACTGAAACATGGGATCCACTTATACAAAATGGAAATAGAAGGATCTATGCATATTCGGGTTGAGGATCATATGGTTCATATTTTTTCTTAGACTTACTATTCCAAATGCACCTTCTTAAAGGTACGGAGAGCTGCCTCTGCTTCCTTGGGATCACTTGCAATATTCTCTATCCAGTTTGCCGATGATGCCTTAAACTTATTAATGGACATATTAAATGATGATACCTCGGTTGTTCGGATGCAAACTTTGAAAACAATGTTCCATATGGCATCATACGATCATCTGAAAGTGCAAGAGAAACACATGCACATGGTATGGTCCTTTTACTGTAACTTACAAGGTCCTATGTTTGAATGCAGATGTAGAATATTAGGGCAGTACTTTAACTGTGGATTTTAGTAACTAGTGCTAATGTTTCTGAATTGGATTCTGTTTGTCCTCTCTAATTCTCTGTTAGAAGTTTTCCTTCATATGAATTCATGCATGTGAAACTCTGTTAGAAGTTTTCCTTCTTCCTTCATATGAAGTCATGATCCACATGCTATCTCTTTTCAGTACTTGTAGAAGTAGCACCTCTGGCAACACCTAGGTGATGGAAAATGGTCTTTCTCCCATTTTATATCAGTTTAGTTCGAATTTCGATTGAAAGTTAATTGACATTGTGAGTTGATACGTTGCATAAGAAAGACAAGGTTTGAGAAAATCCAAAATACTCTCATTGTAAAATAGTAAAATTCATCTAATGCCACATCTATTTCTTTGATTGAATAGCATCTCTTGGAAAGCTCTAATGTTAACTTCGATTTGTCTCCTGTGAATCAACTACAAATACTAATGTAATGCACCACAAAACAGACTAAACTGTTGTAACGAATAAAATCATTGTCATCATCATCTCTCTCTCTCTTTTTATATTAAAATTTTATTAATCATCTTGCTCACATTAATCTTCATCCTCATCATTATCATGAAGATATATGTTTTTTTGGTCTCTAGCCTTAGGGCTCGATTGGGAGCTTGTAAATAGAAGTAAATGGGAAATGGATTTGGAGGTAAATGAATTGGGAGTAAATTGCTTACAAAGTTGTGTTTGGATGGGAGTAAATGAAATGCATTTGAAATCAAAATATTCTATTTGGATGTGAGTAAATGGGAAGAATTGGAATGTATTTGAATTTTTCAATATATTCACAGGAATATATGTGATATCCCAAATCAGCTTGGATATCCCAAATCAGCATGAATATCTATCCCAACTTAGTGTACATGTGTAATATTTAATAGAAGGATTGTAATAAGCCCATTGAAATATATACTTTAGCCAAAAATGAGAAAATTTTGAGTCTCAGGTAGGCCACAAACTTGTCAATGTTTTTTAACCATCCATTTAGATGGCCATCCTTTGGACAGTTTGGATCATTCTTTTGGTGTGATTTTAGTGATGTAGCCGATATTTGCTTTGTTTTGGAGTATCATTAGTGTGACACGTGTATGGCGGACATGTGCATAGCAACACCTTTGTTTACATGTGCGACTCTCCAAGGGGGCTCAAGGCATTTCACCCCATTTACTTCCAAATCTTCTCTCGTAGAGAGGATTTCATTTACAAGCACATTTACTCCCATTTCATTTCATTTCATTTACATGCATTTACTTCCATCCAAACACACCGCAAGTACCAATTACCTTCATTTACTCCCAATTCCACCTATTTACCTCCATGTACTCCCATCCAAACGACCCCTTAATAAAATTCATCATCTTTCAAAAAAAAAAAAATAAAAAAATCACAAGGACCTATGTCCAACTATTTGGTTTTATCAATCCTGTTTTGCGATCGATCCTAGGCCCTACGACTACCCTCAATAAGTAAACAAGCTTTCATAATCCTTTATGCTACTTGAATTGAATTTTGTTAGATATTCTTCTCAATGTCTTTTCATGCCCTTCAACCCTAAGCAATGTTCCCCTCCTCATGAGTGCTGTATCTAGACTTCATCGCACATGATTGAACAATCTCAGTATGCTTTTTAATGTTTTATTTCCTATTTGGAGTACTCCTAGGTTGCTTCAGATGACCTCATTTTTAATTTTATCCTTCCTGTAAAATAGTGGAAAGAGATGGAATAGAGAAGAAGAAAGAGAGTGAGAACTGAGAAGGGAAGAGAATGTAGAAAGTGGATATTGGGTTGAAGTTAAGTGTTTACACCTCTCCTCTCCTTCTTATATACCATGAAAGTTTCACAATTATAGAAATGTCATTAATAACAAAAGCAAAAATCCCCTCTTATGTCCTAGACCAAAATAACCCATTTAAGTGGGCCCATGTTGGCCCATATCACATTCATTAACACTCCCCCTCAAGTTGGAGCATAAATATTATCTAGGCCAAGCTTGGAATATATGTGTAGCCTGAGTGGAATGAAGTGAAGACATCATCAAGTTGGTCCTGAGATTAAACATATGAAGTAGAGATTTTGCCTTTGGAAACATTCTTACGTTTGGAGTGACAATCAATTTTTATGTATTTAGTTCTTTCGTGATAGACTGGATTGTTTGCTATGTGTGAAACAGCCTGATTGTCACAAAATAACTACACATGTATGTGCAATGTAAATCCCATTTCATGTAATAATTTCTTGATCCACATTAACTCACAGTCACAGCGAGTATGAGCCATTTCTTTGTACTTTGCTTCAGTACTCGATTGGGCCACTACATTCTGCTTCTTGCTCTTCCACATGACTAGACCTTCTCCCACAACTGTACAATATCCATAGTGGATCGTTTATTTGCTAAGGAACCTACCGGTCTGCATCTTAATATCCCGTAATCCAAAGATGACCATTCCATTTATAACAAAATTCCTTTTCCTAGTGTTCCTTTCTGGTAACGCAAAATTCGAATAACTGCTTCCATGTGAGATACTTTTGGAGAACTCATGAATTGGCTTACCACACTTGCTACATATGATATGTCCAATTGAGTACTGGTTAAATAGATAAGTTTTTCAATTAATCTTTTGTGCCTCCTCCATTGTTGTCAAATGTGACCGACTGACCACATATGCGCATATTGTGGATCAAAATTTGGCAAGTATGCCATGGCATACTTTAATATGCGAGCGCATATGCGATCACATACCGCATATGCGATTGCGTATTTACCAACAGTCAAATATATATTTTTCCAATTTGGTGCACTTTTGTTTATAAATAAGCACTTATATCCCATCCATTTTCACTATTCTTTACTCCAAAGCTCTAAATCTCTCGCTTTATCTCTCTTAATCTATTCTCTCTGCAACTATTTCAAGTATGTTATTTTTTCTATTTTGTAAGTTGTGCTTGTTTTTTTATAAATTAAGTTGTAAGTTGTAACTTAAAGAGTAGTTTCGAGTTATCCATTTATTAATAAAATTTATATTTTGAAGTTTTTTAATAATTAATTCTCTCTTAATGTAGCTTGTTGATTGTTTTGTTAAAATTTATGTAAATCTAATATAAGTAATTAAATATCTAACTTAATGAAACACTCAAAATATAACAAAATAAGTAAAATAACCCAATCCAATCATGTGTACTAATTAGGCAAGTTTCTTCTTCTTCTTCTCTTCTTCTTTTTTTTTTTTTTTTTCTTTTTTTTTCTTCTTCTTTTTTTTTTTTTTCATTTTTTGATATTTTCAATTATTTTTTTTCAAAAAATAAAAATATATGCAATGACACGTGCAATTATGCAATCCTCATATCCTTCATTGCATCTCCTTGATCACTGACAACCTTGTGATTAGGATCGATTGGAGTGTCAACTGGGTTGGTCCCAAGAAGACCCGTTTCCATGAGTAAAATTCATAACAATTTTCCATTGAGATAGATTAACTCCTTCGGATCTGGCCACTTCTATGCCAAGAAATTATCAAAGATGACCCAGATCTTTTATAAGAAAATGTCGTTGGAGATGCTTTAGTTCTTTAATCCCCCTGTTGTGCTTCCAATGACAATAATATGATCCACGTATACTACAAGCACAATGAGACTAAAGATACCCTTATGTACAAAAACTGAATGATCAGCAGGGCTTTGAACAAAGCCATAGTTTAATACAACCTTGCTAAACTTGTCAAGTTGGAAGAGGGGTGATCCATGATTAACAACTACAGACAGTATAATCATAATGGAATTAGATTTGGCCCTAAGAGAGAAGGTTTCACTATAATCAACACCAAGTGTCTGAGTATACCCTTTATCGACTAGGCGAGCCTTCAACCATTTAAATGTACCATTAGGATGAAACTTGATTGTGTAGACCCATTTGCAACCCACAACACTTTTACCAATTAGAAGAGTGGTAAGTTCCAAAGTGTCATTCTGATGATGTGCATCGATCTCTTCCACCATAGCTTGCTTCCTCTTATGTAACAAAGCTTCCTCATATGACTTGGGAACAAAGTGAAAAGATGGGGATAAGGCAAAGTTGCGGAAATTTAGAGATAAATAATGAAATGAAACATATTTAGAGATGGAATGATCGATACATATACGCTTACTCTTTCTTAGGGCAATATGAATATTAGATGTATTTGAAGAACTCACTGGACCATAAGTTTTTGAAGAAGATATGTTGGACGACACATTATGATTGGTTGTACCATTTGCCCGCTTTTGTCGTGAGTTGACTTTTAGTTGAGGAACAATGGGAATGGTAGAGGCAATAGATGATTGAGGTTGAATGTCTTCATTGACCGCAATAGGTATGTGAACAATTTCCGTATCAAAAGATTTTCTATCTTTTGAGAAGAATGTGGTAGACTAAAAATTGGTAACATTTGCACATATATATTGCCTTTGAAGTGATGGACTATAACAAAGAGAACCCCTCCGTGTGCGAAAATATCCAAGAAAAATACATTTAATTGCTTAGGATCAAATTTATCGTGACCAGACTCTAATTGATGGACAAAAGAAACATATCCAAAAACATTAGGAGGTAGAGGAAATAACGGAGTATCTGGGAACAAAACTTAGTGATGTAGGATGATGCAAAACCAACTATGTGATCGAGATTTAACTTAAAATCAACGGAATAAATAAAATCATTAAACTAAAGTGTGATGCACATACAAACAACATGAAGCCCAAGAGATGACGGGTATGATTTGAGGCCAAATCACAGTCATAAGCCCTTTGACCAAACAAAACACTCATAAAATTGGGCCCAAGGAAGATAAAGATGTTCCGACTAGCATATGAGTAATCTGGGTTCAATAGGTGAAAGTTTGATGTTTCCCGGGTTGGACCAAGGTAGTTCCAACGCAAAAATCTTGAGATCTAGGAATATTAAACGCAAACGGCCGAACCTGAGTTGCTTATCGTGGACAAAGGAACATAACCAACTCAAAATCAGAACAAGTGCGCCCCACACGTACGTGTGGCAGCCACACGGGTGGCCGTACGGTCACACGTGTGGGTTGATCATGTGGTCCACGCACGGGTCGAGTCCGTTAATAATGGAAGATGGGTTTAGGTGGCCCGTAGGATCAAGTAAAATCATATCCAAGTGAAAACAATGAAAAGATCTTACCTTAGGATTGAAGATTCAAAGAGACCTACCACCTACGATTCATCAAGCATGAAGTGGAAGAGGAAGGATCTTAGGGACGAAGGATAGAGTGGATTCACACCCTCTAGGCTTCTATCCAAAGATATATCCTTCACAACAATGAAGGAAGAAGAAAGTGATTCCCATAAAGCCTCCTTAAGATTTTCTCCAGACTCACATTAGGTTTAGACATCCCCACCCCACTTGCTTTATATTATTCCAAAAAATTGGTGAAATGACAATTTTGCCCATTTAGTAACAAAAGCAAAATACCTATTATGTCATAAAAGGTAAAAAGTCTAATCTACCATCCTAAAAGAAAAAAATCTTATGTAACAAATAGATGTCCACTGTCCAATCACAAACTAAAATGTCTAAATCATCAAATAACATAAAAGAACTAACTAACAAAAGGGTCCAACATAATCTAACCATCGGATGGCCTCATGATGGGACACAAGATGATCCAATGGATGGACGATCATGTAGACCATGATCAACGATGGGATGGTTTCCAAATATGGTCCATGCAATCCATGCTTTTCTAATGCTCGCCGATGACCACTGGCGATCACCATCAATCACCTAGCCAAAGTGAAAGTGCCAATGTAGCCTGTCGACACCTAAGTCTCTGATATGTACGGAGTGATGGTATGATGTTTGCATCACTTGGTGAGGCGATTGACCCTTTAAAACAAATGAGTCCATCTGATTTATCGGAAAATACACTATGAATACTGCACCACTCTAAAAATTCGTAGGTACATTCATGTGAATTAAGAGAACATGAGTTATTTTAAGAAGGCGACAATTTTTTCGTTTTGCAACCCCATTTTGTTGGTGTGCGCGCATGATGTTTGATGTAGGATTCTTATTTTAGAAAAAAAAACTGACTAAAAGCTTGGGACATGTACTCCTTGGCATTATCAAATTGAAACACACGCTTTCGAATTAAACCTATTTTGCATTTTCATGTGGAAAGTCTTTAAAATAGAAAATAATTCACATCTATCCTTCATTAAATAAAGTTATGTTATTCCTGAATAATAATAAAAAAATGTAATAAAATACTTAAATCCATTCCTACTAGGTATTTTAACTGGACTCCAAATATTGAGTGAACAAAAGAGATTTCTCAATACGTGGTGGATAAGTAGCACGGTGATGCTTACACAACTTATAAACGTCGTACTCTAGACATGACATCGACGTCAAGGAAGGAATGATATTCTTAAGAATATTCACTGATGGATGACTGAGGCGACAATGCCATTGATAAGCTGAGATGTCTTTTTATGTTGTTGCGCTCACAACGTCATGATCAATATAGTACATCCCATCATGCTCATATCCTCCACCAAGCTCCCTCTTCGTGATTAATTCTTGGAAAACACAATGAAGGATAGAAAGTGACACAACAATGAAGGAATTTTGTAAGTTTGCTAGTAGAGAGAAGGCTTAAAGGATTTTGGAATAAGTAAAACTGAGGATAATGAAAGAAAGGGATTTTGTATGAATGGTATCCATTTCACATGCTTTGTATTGGATACCATCTGCCAAAGTGACAGAGGAGCTTGTTAATGAGCCATCAATATACGAAAACATGTTAGATTGACCTGTCATATGGTCGGATGCTCTAGAGTCAATTGATATGCCTCGTTTGGCACCATGGATTCATAATACTTGGATTGGAAATCCTCTGGATTTGGAATACCTTGGATTCCGAATTCTCCGGTTGTGTTTGGCACCCTAGAATCCCCTGTAATCCAAAATAGTTATGCACTTAATTTATATAGTATATTTACATGAGCTTGAATTTAATTACTAAATCAACTTTAACATTCCTAATTAGTGTACATATGCGATGTTTGACACAATGATTGTAATAAGCCAATTGAAATATATACTTTGGCATAAAATGATAAAATTCCAAGCCTCGGATGAGCCACAAGCATAAGATCACAACTAAGAGACTAACCCTAGGTTTCTTAAGAATTTTTTTTTTTTTTAAAGCACAAGCAAGATAAGAGATACCAATGGATAAAAGAGTACGAAATAAGAAGATTTGGAGAATAAGAAAAAGGATCAGAAATGATGAAGCTTTCATGGCTACTGCTGTGGATTATCTGATTGATTTGGGATATCATTAGCGGACCACGTGTCCATAAAAAAAATCAGTGTTCCACATGTACAATAGTTTATTAGCCTAGTGACACATGTTACACATGTGACTCTCCTGCCTTTAAAAATGAGAAAAAAGGAGAGGATTGGTAATCCAATCAAAAGGGAGGGATTGCAAAACTCACCGAAAGTGAGGATTGGAAATCCCCTGGACATGGAATACCTTCTAATCTACCCTGCCAAATAATCGATGGATTCAAAATACCTTCAAATACCCCCAAATCCACATGCCAAACGACTCCATAGAGTATGGGAATTAGATCCGAAACAAGCCATACCTGAGGTCACGAATGTAACTATAGGGTTAGAAGTAACTGTAGAAGTAGTAGGAACTGACTGATTCTATAGATTGTTCAGTAACTTGGTATATTCTTCTTGAGTCAGAGTAGCCATCGTACCAGTAATGAAGGATAAATGATTTAACCTAGGACGGTGTAACAAATTTAAATAACAGATTAATTAGAGCAATGAAAACACAAAGTAAAGCTAATCTATCACAAAATTTAAAAATTTAGTTATGTAACATGTTTGAGTTCAAGCTATACGGCAGTCATTGTTTGAATTATCTCCAATATTATCGAAATGTCTCCAATATTATCGTTATCTATAGCTCGGCGATATCGATAACACCGGTAGTATTAGAAATTCCAAGCGTCAACAATGTATTGTTAAGTCCTACCAACGAATCGATATCGCCAATATTTTCAATTATGTAAATTCCAAGCATCGCTTGTATTTCTAATGTATCGATATCGCCAATGTATCGCCAATATTTTCGACTGTGTAAATTCTAGGTGACGCTTGTATCACAAGTGTATTAATGATTTTTCAATAATATTGCCAACGTAGAGATATCACAGAAAGTTTGTTTATTAAAAAAAATTCTATTTCAACATTTTTTATGAGTGCATTATTGTATGCAGTTTTCAATTTGTCGTTGCTAATATTGATAATGCCTAAATATTATCATTATCGCAACATGTACCATACCAGGACCACAATCATTTGTTTCCTTTGTTGTTGTTGATGATTTCTTTACAAAATATTGCGAGTTGTCGATATTCTGCAATATCGATGGATGTTTGGATGGAAGGTTGAATGGATGATTGGATGGTTAAATGGGATGGTTAAGATTGTTTCTTATGACGACACATGCTTTTAAGCCCCCATTAAATGGAAACTTATTGCGTACACATTCTTGTTGCAAATTTTTTATTCATAAATATACAAATATGTGTATTTTAGCATCTCCTGAAGTTTCATTGAAAATTCTACCGTTTTCCCATGTTTTCTCGCATATCTGGTTATTAGCGATATCGATATTGTTTTCATATCCCCGACTAGCGAAACTTGTAGCGATACCGATACTTCGAACATTAACGACAGTCCAACAATGTTGATCCAATAAAACATCAATTAATTAAGATCTATGAAAGGTAGAACTTCCGTCTAAGCATGGGTACTAATCGTCATTCAAGGGAAGTACTTGACTTTGTTAGGATTGGTAGGTTTGGGTTGATTTCGAGGTTTAAGTGTGACGCCCTAAAAATCGGGGGTCGAGCAGGAGCCCAACTCCCGAGTTCCAACGCATCACTTATGCAACATAGATAATGATGATTAAATGTTGTCTGTATTAGCACATTAAACATGAATGAGATTATACTAAATCAGCATATCATACTCTAGAGACAGTTAAATTACGCAAGCGGAAGACTGTGATAAATATATAGAACGTATAAGTGGTTGTAAGTCCCCAGAGTATGAATATGATACCAGGTCAAATCATTACATGTTTGGTTCCAAAATATCCAAAATATACAAAATGATAAAGTGTAATGTCATCTAATCCATATCCCTGTAGCCCCGGTGGCGCAACTCCAGGTCTACATAGACCCACCAGAGAGTTGCAAATAGGAGAACTCCTCGTTGTCGTAGAAGTCAGGCTCCGCTTCGTAGGCCTCGACATCACCCGAAACTGCAACAGAGTCTGGTTGGTGTTTTAAAATATCGTCCCAGAGTGGGAGTGAGTGATCAACTCAGTGGAGCTATAAGGCAAAGGTTAACATGTTATCAATTCAGTCAAGCAGTAATGATAAAGCAATATAACAAGCATTTCTAGGTACTCTGATTAATGCAAGGATGATATGCGATAATGATGCATGCCCTCGCCCGCACTCTCTCCGCGACATCATCTCACGATTGCGGCATGCACCCCTTCCTCTGTGCTCAACTCCAACGCCAAAGGCACATGCAATGCGGTGTATGTGCGTGATTAGCCAAGTTCTTAATTAAACTTATTCATACAGCAGGTTTGGGAAGCTAAGGTACCTCCCTTTATATTATTTACCCAAACGATGATCCATCTAGGGTTGTCAATCCTAGGTAATCACATACGATAGGCAAGTTATAGGGCAACGTCACCCCTGATTTAAAAACAGTGGACAGGTAAGTTCAGGTCACTATGAAGAGGCTCATCACCTCAACGTAGGCCTTAGTTTATACTCGAGGTCACTACGGGAAAGGCTCGTTACCTTAGCGTAGGCCGACAACTCGAATACAGTGTTCCATACCACCGTATTCGGCTCACGAGTTTGGTTTTCTCACTGGACACTACTGGGAGGCTCGTCACCCCAGCGTAGGCCGACAGCTCGACCACGGTGTCCCATACCACCATGCCCGGCTCATGAGTCTTAGCGGATCGAGGTACCAAGGTTAAACAGACTTTACATTGGTAAGTTGGTACCTTAGATTCAAGCAGTAGCGTCCATACAAGGTGAACATACATTAGGCCAATCGAGTTGCTTGACAAGCTTGACTGGTACGAGCGTACGTCGAATTGATCAACATGGAGTGCGTAAACATTCCGTGTGGCCTAACCACTGTCGACAAGCAGCGTACGACTCGGATTCCTCGAACATGTCTTGTGTGGAGAAGCGACTTCGGCCACTAACTCGGAAATCATTACCGATTGCCTGGACTACTCAAACACAATAGGCATCCATGTTTGATAGTTAAAATAGCATGTAGCAACCAATTCAAATATGAATCTCACAAGCATTTTAACGAACACATAGAGTACATGTTATCATACATAGGCATTTCATTCATAAATCACATAGTAGTAAAGTAGGTTACATAAAGGAAACCGTAACTATAGATAAGGGAATTGAGAATCCTATCTCAACACCCTCCTTAAATACATTCCAACAAACATTTTCTCATTCAGGCATTTTATCAAACACTTAGACTACACATATCACATATATGTAATAAGTTAGTTAAAACACATATTATAGCAAATCCTTCCACATAGGAGTTGCCACACGTACAACAATCATGTATTCCAAAACAACAATCATGGCAAGCACAAATCATAATTCCATGTTCATGCAAACATTTAAACAAACACATGGAATGCATTAATTTCAACATAGTTCCTATATATATGTAATACACGGAAAACATCGCAACTAAGCATATGTGATAGCAATCAAGTCAGTCATAAATCATTACTGACATTGAAAGCCTTGAAAACCATAACCTAAACGCTTACAGTCCGCACCTTTCGCTGGTAAATTAGAATTGAACTCAACTTGAACACTAAGTCTTCGTCTACGGCACAACGGCAACCTATAGCATGAAATAGGTTAACTATTTCATCAATTACCCTATTTGGTCCCTAAAACAGAATAGGGTTAGGATTTCTTACCCAAGGACGAAGTCAAAATCGTGGGAATAGCGATATGGGTAGGCTGATTCGGCATGTGGAATGGCAGGGAAGAATCCTAGCAACTATCTCTCTCTTTCTCTCACTTCTCCTCACATTTTTCCTTCTCTTTTTTCTCCCCTCTCTTAGGGTTTAAAAATTCGTATGGAATGAGAGAGGGGTGGGTAAAGGGTCTTATAGAGGCCTAGAACTGATCTCAATGGCCCTAGGGCCTTGGTATACTTAGGATATAGCCAAAGGTTGGCTGTTTTGGGCCAACGGAGCTCATCTGGAGGCCCCTCTTCTGCATACGGTACAGAGGAAGTTCCCTGACAATGGATCTATGTCAGGTTAAGTTTTTGGTTTGATCGGATTTGTGGATCGACCGTGGAGGACCCGTTTCAATTCAACGGCTATCGTCACTCGATCAGGGCCACAAGTACACTGACCTGTGCAGGCAAATTTTCCTGATCCGAGGGTGTATTTGGGTCAGATTCTGACGGTCAGAGGTCTGCAAGCGAACGACCCAATTCACTTAAATCTGAGTTTGTTTTCTAAAGATATTCGCGTTTTTCACATACTTCGCTCCGGGTCCAAGTTGTGCGTTTCTAGATACTATCTAGACTTGATTTCCGAGATGGTTGTCAAGTCCAGTAAGGTGGTCATAGCCGTATAGTTCCGCGGATATCGGACTTTCGACGCGTGGTCCAGGTCCGATACGGAGTTTCGGTGTGCTCCCGTGAGCAACTGGGTTTTGAGATTGATCCTATGTTTTTAGGTAGTGTAACGTTAGCGATTCTACTAGTTTTGGATCTTACAGATCACATAGAAAGCGGTTCAAGCTAATCTACCGATTAATTCAGTTTAACACTTAATTAATTTTCGTCTAATTTCTAAAGAATTCGGTCCTTAGTGATTTCTGCCTGAGGTGGTACTCGGGTTTTTGTACGGATTTTTCCGAGACGTTACATCAAGGAATTGGGGAAATAGGTTTAGGTTTTCATATTTAAGAAAATTAATGTTTGGGGATTTGGTGTTTTGGATTTGGGAATTAGGGTTTGAGGATTTAGGGATTTAGGGTTGGAGTTTTAGGAAACTAGGGTTGGGATTTAGGGTTTGGGGATTAGGGTTTGTATAGGGAAACAAATGATAAGAGGGAAGGGAAGGCTGACAGTACGGACAACCATGCAAGTTTGTCTGCACGGTTGTACGAAAAGGAGGGTACAACCAGGGATGGTCGTATAGTTGTATAGTAAGGGGGAGTGGATCGGGTGGAAGTTCAAGGCAGGTTAGGTTGAGTGTGTAAGGGTTGGAAGAAGGAAGAATTAAAACGGAGGTAGGGATTGTTTGTTCATGGAGAAAGAGAAAAAGAAAACTAGAAAGAAAGAAAACAAGAAAAGTGAAGAAATACCTTTTGATTGAATAGAATGAGAGAGAAGGATAACTTGGAATCACTCCATGGCATCACACCAATCAGTCATACGTGTTATGGAGTAGTAGATGTAGAATTAGCTAGAGGAGGCACGTTGCTTTTTCCAGTATGGGAAGCTTGATTAGCCCCTGTAGGCTTCCCATGGAGGTCCCACTGTTTTTCAACAGAATGATTGGAGAGCTCACAATGCGTGCATTTCCTAGGTCTGCGATCTTTGCTACGACCACCTCCCATATCCCCACCACTTCTTCCACCACGACCATCACTACGGCCCTAGCCAGATAACGATGCTAGAGCCAAGCTATTAGTGGCTCTACTTGTAGAGCCCAAAGATACATGTTGGAGGCGTGCGTACACATTGTTTAAAGATGACACATATTTACCACCCAAAATCTATGCACTAACCGGTTAATTTTCAAGTTTCTACACACATAAGAATTTTGCCACTTGGAACTTTTCACTTTGTTGATGTAATCTCTCCAAATCGGTAGTTAGGGGCTGGTGTACGTTTAGCTCTTTCCACATTACTTTGATTTTGGAACAGTATTTACCCAACGATTTACCTCCTTGTTGAAGCTTGAATATTTCTTTATATAACTGATTAGTACGATATGTTTTTATCAGATGAATACTTTTCTTGTAGAGCATCTCACATTTCCTTAGCTTCCAGAAATATGACATTTGCACATATGGAGGGTTCTATGCTACTTCATAACCGGGTCATTATTTGTTTTTTTTTTTTTTGGATCCATTGGTCATAAGTACTAGATTCTTCATCAGGTTTCTTTGTGGTTAGATATCCTAATTTTCCCTTGACCGTGAGAAAACCTTCGATTGATTTAGACCACTGTAAATAATTTGTCCAATTTAATTTTATAAAGGTTATCTAGACTCCTAAAAAATCAGATAGGTTTATATATATATATCCAGATTTCGGGTCACTTTATCTCCATGACAAATAAAAGAAGAATACCTCACAAGCATAAACGCAGGCTAATCTAGCACAATCGATAAGTATCACACTTGAATACTTTACACGATGCACACGTCACCCTAGACAAAAAGATTAACTCACATGTCTACTACTTTCAACCGGCCATGAAGAAATATAATCACGAACACTACATCTAATATGTGCAAACAGACCACATGTTTGTAATGATCACATGCGAGATGATATCATTCAAGAAGCCAATGTCTTCATTTCCCCATGCACACACGGACCATTACAAAAGGCCCAACACACAAAAGAAACCCTAGATTTCTTGAATTTTTCAGCACAAGCAAGATAGGAGACACCAATGGATAAAAGAGAATAAGAAATAAGAAGATTTGGAGAAGAAGAAAAATGATCAGAAATGATGAAGCTTTAATACCATGTAAAATAGTGGAAAGAGGTGGATTAGAGAAGGAGAAAGAGAGGAGAACAGAATGTAGAGAGAAGAGAATGGGCTGATGTTAGGGTTTACACCCCCCTTCTCATTCGTTTATATTTTGAAAGTTTCATAATTATAGAAATGTCATTCATAACAAAAGAAAAATTCTCCTCTATGTCCTAGACTAAAATAATCCATTTAAGTGGGCTCATGTAAGCTCATATCATATTCATTAGCGCTAGTCCTCTCACTCCAAATCCTCATCTACATAAAACTCAATCTCTCCTCGTGTTGCTTCTAATAGCCCAACACTCCACTCCAACCCCATATGGCAGAGCCAGTCGAATAACGGTCTTTTAAAAATTTCCCTTTAGTTTCATAGGCATACCATGATTCCACAACGCTCCAGAGGTGATATGGATTTTGGCCATTTGCGATCCACATCTCTATTTCTAGTGACCCAAACATATTCTTCTATAATGTTGTTGTTGATTAAGTTGTTATGCAAATTTGTATGTACAATTTAGAGATTTTATACTTTGGTTTATTTAGGAGCATGCATGTACTATAATACCATGTATGCTAGGTCTAAAGTATTACTATTTACATTCATCATTTTGTATATAAATTGCAATATGTGATTATAAATAAAACTGAATTGCATAAACTTTGTGTATTTATTGGAGGGACCCACATGATCATACCTCTAACGTACCATGTATTGGAGGAAGTAGCTAACTGCGTGCCAGTTCTAGTAGCTCATACCGAAGTGACCTGCGATCCAGGTAACCTTGGGAGGGACAGTATCTTAGAAGGCAACTCCACAATGAACCTACAGTATCAAACTCAATTAAAATCTCCAATTAGAAGGGATAATAATAACTGACATTTCAAAATAGACTAGGTTTCAGGATTTGGCCCTTGTCCTCTAATAAATGTTAGCAGATGTTGGTTGTAAGTCTATTTTTGATAGACAAAGAGGATCCAGTTCGGTCTTCTTCTCTCCAATCTTGGATGGGTTTTGGTCTGATTGAGGTTCAGCACTCCACCCATTTATGTCTCAGCTTTGAGCGTATTCTAAAAATGAACCTACATTTAGTAGTCCAATGAATTTAATAGTATGAATATGAATGTTTGAGATGCTTTGTTTGAAGATTTTTTCTATTACGAGTACTTCTTTTCTGGTGTTCTTTATTCTTGGCCGAACTATCATTGGAATGCATATTCTGCTCTGATTATATATCCTTGTGATCTTTGCAGTTCCTCAATGTGCTAGTGGACTCAGATTCCCCAATCAGACATGCAGCAAGAGAACTACTTCGAGTTATGAAGTTGCCTAATCTTGAGATATTTAGATCATCAATTAATGGTCTTCTAACCAATTTGGAAACATATCCAGAGGTGCAGTGCTCCTTTACTTCTATTCCTGTGCACATTCTTACATTAAAAAAAAGTTATGACTTCTGATATTTATTAAGAAAGGAAAAAAGAAGCCCTTACCTAGGTTTAAATTTCAATTTTCAACAGATCTTAATAAATTTAGTCATTTTTAAAAAATTAAAAAAGACAACAGCTATTGTTTTTGTGAAGTGGAAGTCATACAAATTACCTGCCATTATGACCTTATCTATTGACTAGGTAGATCTCAACCATTGCCTTTAACCATTGAGGCACCTTCTTTCATTGTAATGTTCTGCATGCTTCCAGCATGCTAGATAATGGGGTTATCAAATTCTTTCTTTTATAGGTAGGTTATCCAACTTACATTCATAGTGAATTTGAAATTAAAGTTGCACATTAAGATTATTATCCTACAAATGATCAAAAATGGAATCTTGCATCTGTAAAGCTACTATTGGTGATAACTATTCAAATTTTCTCTTGAATATTCTATTGTGATATACCTTTCTGTTTCTATTGTGGAAAATATCATATGTGTTGATTTGAATAGCATTATTGAACTCATTACTTTCAATAGTACCTATTGCGTTTACTTTATTGTTTATCATTTTCCTCCTTTCAGGATGAAGCTGGCATCTTCTTTGTTTTATTTTGTATTGGTAAAAGTCATTGGGACTTTGTTGTCAACTTTGTGAAGGAGTTTTCTCCAGAGATGGTAAACTTCCCATCTAAAACACCACAAAAAATGACAAAATATGCTTTTACTTTTGTTTATATACAAATTGTACACCTATTTGAATTGATCTTCAGGTACCATTAAGCTCTTAAGTTCCATTCTAGCACTGTACCTAGATGTTGGATGGGCGTTGACTACTTGTCTTTTCCATTTTGCATCATTAACATGGGGAACTTAATGCGCGAACATCTCTTCAATGAGGTTTAGGCTATCTGCTTGCTTACTAAAAATCTTGTGTAATCACATGTTAGAAACGTGGCAAATGATATATCAGACTGTTAGCTAAAGATGTGGTTTCTAAGTTGGATCTTTTCATATGTAGTTTATTCTTGCTTCATGATTTATGTCCTTTAGGGGGTGTTTGGTGCATGGTTTTAGATGGGATTAGGTGGGATGGAATTGCATTTGGTCCTGTGCCAATTCCACTCAATGTTTGGGAAGAATGTAAAAGCTTGGAATTAGATTAGATGGAATTGCATTGGGTCCCATGCCAATTTCACTTAATGTTAGCAAGTTGTGTAGGTCCCACCATGATGTGTGGGCTATATCCACACCGTCCACCCATTTTTCGAGATCATTTTAGAGCATGGGCCCAAAAATCAGGTAGATCTAAAGCTCAAGTGGACCCCACCATAGAAAGCAGCAGGGATTGAATACCTACCATTGAAAACTTCTTTGGGGCCACATAAGTTTTGGATCTGCCTCATTTTTAGGCCCATGCCATAAAATGAGGTTACAAAACAGATGAACGGTTTGGATACAACACATGTGTTATTGTCAGTAGTTTCAAATGATGGTGGGTATATCCATTCAATGTACCACCGTATTACAAACATAGCATGGAATTAAGCTTATCCCATGGCAACAGGGGACAATCCCTGCTATGTGTAATAATTATGTTTTTTGAATCCCATTGTAACGCCCTGAAAATCGGGGGTCGAGCAGAAGCTCAGCTCCCGAGTTCCAACGCATCACTTATGCAACATAGATAATGATGATTGAATGTTGTTCGTATTAGTGCATTAAACATGAGTGAGATTATACCAAAACAACATATCATACTCCAGAGACAGTTAAATTACGCAAGCGGAAGACTTTGATAGATATATAAAATATATAAATTGTTGTAAGTCTCCAGAGTGTGAACATGTTACTAGGTTAAATATATACATGTATACTCCAAAAATGAACAAAATGAATATACATGGGTGTTCCAAAAGTGCAAAATAACAAGTGTAATGACATCTAATCAGCAACCCTATAACCCCGTCGATCAGAACATGGTCTACATAGACCCGCCTGATATCTGCATATAGGAGAAACCCTCCTCATCATCATAAAGTCCGGCTCCGCTTCGTAAGCATCGCCATCATCTGAAATTAAAACATGTTCTGGTTGGTGTTTAAAATACCGTCCTGTAACGTGGGAGTGAGTGATCAACTCAGTGGAACTATAAGGCAAAGGTTAACATGTTATCAATTCAATCAAGCAGTAATGATAAAGCAATACAATCAAGCATCCCTAAGTACTCTGATTAATGCAAATATGATATGTATTAATGATGCATGCCCTCGCCTACACTCAGCGTCTTCATCTCACGGCGCGCATGGCAACCTCCCGAAAGTGCTCTTCCTCGCCAAAGCACATGCAGTGCGATGCATGCTCATGTTAGCCAATACTTAATTAGATTGATTCATAGAACAGCGTTGGGAAGCTAAGGTACCTCCCTTATATCAATTCCCAAACAATGATCCATTCTAGGGTTGTCAGTCCTAGCAAATCTCATACGATGTTGCGGTTGTAGGTTACTACAAAGGGCTCGTCACCTGATTAATGTAGGCCTAGTTTATACTCTAGTTGCTACGGAAAGACTTGTCGCCTCAACGCAGTCTCTGAGTATGCTCGAGGTCACTACAAAGGGCTCGTCACCTGATCAGTGTAGGCCGACAACTCGAATACAGTGCCCCATACCACCGTATTCGGCTCACAAGGCGGTGTTGCTCACTGGTCACTACGGGGAGGCTCGTCGCCCCAGCGTAGGCCGACAGCTCGGCCACGGTGTCCCATACCACCATGCCCGGCTCATGAGTCTTAGTAGATCGAGGTACCAAGGTTTAAACGGGATTTTCACTGGTGAGTTTGGTACCTTAGGTTCAAGCAATGACGTCCATACATGGTGAACATACATCGGGTCAATCGGGTTACTTGACAAGTTCGATTGGTACGACCGTACGCTGAATTAATCGACATGGAGCGCTAACCACTGTCGACAATCATCGTACGACTCGGATTCACCGAACGCATCAACTGTGGTGAGACTAGCTCGGCCACTCAAACAGGAATTGTTACCGATTGCCTGGACTACGTCGTAGTCCCAAACACATTATGATGTAAGAAATACGTACATGTGGTAATCATACAACACTTAACAACCATTTCAACCATGGATAACATTTGAAAATACAATAAAACACATATAACATGCCATGTTACATATACATATTCTACTTAAACACACCATATAGATTTACAACTACTTGAAGGAATTTTTGTACATAGCTAAGGTGGTTGAGAATCCTATCTCAACTACCTTATTAAATACAGTTCATCTAGCAACAACTCATTCAAGCATTTTGTCAAACACTTAGACTACATATTACCGACATACATGACGTATGTTGATTTCAACATATAATAGGGCAAATCCTTTCACCGAGGAGTTGTCTAATACACATCAATCATGTTCTTACATTCCATACACATGACAGGCACAAATCATGAATCCATATTCATTCAGTCCTTTCAACAAACACTTAGACTACACACTATAACATACATGACGTATGTTGGCCATAACATGGATTAGGGCAAATCTTTTCACTAAGGAGTTGTCATGAATACAACAGGCATATATCCACGACGGATAATCATGGCAAGCAGGGATTCAAATTCCATACTCATTCAATCATTTCCACAAACACTTAGACTACATATTTCAACCTACATGATACAACTCAGTTATAAGCTATATTAGGGCAAATTCTTTCATAAGGAGTTGTCACGTATTCAACAATCACATGTTCACGGTGAATAATCATGGCAAGCACAAAACCAAATTCCCGACATATCCAGTCATTTCAACCTACACATGGAATAACCTATATTCAACATAGTTCATATATAATCGTAAAGCGAATCAGGCATCACATTTAGCATGTGAAATGACATCCACGTCAGTTATAAATCATTAACCGGCATTGAAAGCCTTGAAAACCATAACCTAAACGTTTATAGTCCGCACCTTTCGCCGGTAAACTCGTAACGGACTCAGTTTCAACACTCTGCCTTCGTCTACGACACAATGGCAACCCGAAAACGGAATCAGAATCGCCGGAATAGCGATACGGTAGTGATAGCTAAGTACGTGAAACGGCTGGATTGAATCCCGAGAACAAACCCTAACTCTACCTCTAACTTTCCCTCTCTTTCCTTCTCTTTCTGTTCTCTTCTCTCTCTAGGGTTTAGAAATTCGTATGTGAAGGGAGAGAGAGGGTTTAAGGTCCTTATATAGGCCCAAAATCGACCTCAATGGCCCCAGGGCCATGGTATACTTAGGTTATAGCCAAAACCTGACTGATTCGGCTCAACGGAGCTGTTCTGGAGGCCCCTTTTCTACATGCGGTAGGACTTAAGCTCCCTGACATTGGATATAGGTCAGGCTAAGTTTTCGGTTTGATCGGGTTTGGGGATCGACTGCAGCGGACTCGTTTCAGTTCAACGGTCACCGGTACTCGATCGGGGTCACAATTATTCTGACACGTGTGGGAAATTTCCCCTGATTCGAGGGTGTAATTGGGTCAGATTCCGACGGTCAGAATCTTTAGATTCGGCCTGCAAGCGAACCGACTCAATTCACTTAAGTTTCAGTTCATTTCCTAAAGATATTCGCGTTTCTCACACACTTCGCTCTGGACTCAAGTTGTGCGTTTCTGGGTACTATTAGGACTTGATTTCCGAGGTGGTTGTCAAGTCCAGTAAGGCGGTCGTAACCGTATAGTTTCGGGGTAATCGGACTTTCGACGTGTGGTCCAGGTCCGATACGGAGTTCGGCGTGCTCCCGAGAGCAACCGTGTTTTGAGATGGATCCTAAGTTTTTAGGTAATGTAGCGTTAACGGTCTTACTCGTTTTGGGTCTTACAGATCGTATTTAAAGTGGTTCAAGCTAATCCTACCGATTATTCAGTTTAGTACTTAACTAAATTATGCCCTAATTACGACTGAATAAGGTCCTAGGGCAGGAGAGGCTGATCTTTCCAAATAACCTATTCGTTTTGTGAGATTCCATAAGGTTAATGGTCAAAAGCCCATTTTATTTATGTATTTACTATTTACAGTTAGTTTTAGTTTAAGTATTGTTCTTCATTATTTAAACTTTAGGATTTGTGTCTAATACGAAAGTACTTCGAAAAATTTGAAGAATAAGGTAGTGAAAGGTGAGATTTTTGAAGGAAATGGGAGATTTTGAAGGAAATGGGTTGAAAGGGGATTTGAGACTTTGGGATTGAGTTCTGAGAAGTCAATTAAGGTATCCTGATCGACTCATTGCCTAAGGACGTATATCTCCAAGTTGGCAAAAATCCTCGGTGTTACACCCATCCCACCTAATCCTTCCCAATGCCATGCGCCAAACACCCCCTTACCTTTCATTAATAAAACTTCATCTCTAAAGAAATGCTTAATGTGCACCTTTGGTAATAATTTGTGATTCCATGATAAACAGCGTATATACTCTACCTGGTAATGATTTGCTAGTTGGTCCCAAGTCCCCCGAGTGAAGGAGGAGAGTCATTAACAGATTGTGATGCAAGACACATGATTTAATGCTAGCATGCAACGTGGAGATTATGAAAGAGTCCATAAAGTAATTCAATTAACAAAAGATGCTAACCTACCAAGTAATTAAGAGTAAACAATAAGAAATAAAATTTGATTTAACCTAAATCACATCCCCGCATGCTAAGAAATCACATAAATCAATTAAAACTAGGACCGATGGAAGGATAGAACTTCCAATTTAGCATAGGCACGTTCCACACTCAAGGGACAAATTTGTAGGTTTTATGATTAAAGTTAGGAAGGGAAAAATCTGAAATTTGGAAAATTAGGGTTCATGGGAATTGAGGATTTTGGAATTAAGGTTTTTAGAAATTGGGGGAAATAGAAAATTGAAGATCTAGGGTTTAGAAGGTTGTAATGGAAAGGAAAAGAGGAAGATAAGAGAAGAAGGAGAATAATATATTTTCAAGAAGACAGAGGAAGGAGGTAAGAAGAAGAATACCTTTCGAAGAAGAGGAAGATGAAGGATATACCTTGGGGAATCCATCACCAAACAAATTTCTACCCTTCCTTTCGAAGAAGAGGTAGAGGAAGGATATGCCTTGGGGAATCCACTACCAAACAAGCTTCTACCCTTCCGCAATTTAATTGGAAGGGAGAATTTTTTTTAAAAATCCTAGAAAATAATGGGGAAAATTCCTTCATACAAGAGAGCTTCTCTCTCTCTCTCTCTCTCTCTCTCTCTCTCTCTCTCTCCTCAAACCTCCATATGGTTGGAACTCCACTCCCCTTGTGGTTTTATAATTAAAAAATTCGGAATTAAAATTCAGCATAATTACAACTATGCCACTCACTGAAGTAAAGTGGTCTATCATCCAAAATAAGAAAATTAAAACATTTATTATCAATCCCAACCATCAAATAAATCCTAAAAATAACAAAAAACATAAAGAAAGCAAGATTAAAGTCCAAGGGGCCCAAATCAGGAAGATCTGGTGGCCCGATGGCCTGATCGACAAGATCCAATGGTCGGATTGACATGAAATAGAAATCATATGACTAAAATGATCTCTTAAGCAGCTCACATGCATCATCCCAAGATGGGCTCTTCCTGATGCACGTCCAATGCATGCAGGGTCTTTAAAATGGCCCTGCGGGGTCCATCTGGAACTCGTCTCTCATCCACAAAGAAAGCTGCTCTGATGTGGGTGGTCGTCTCCATCTCTGGTACACCCGAGTAGGTCCTTTGATGTCCCCATCAGATTGGTAGCCAATTGTCAAACTGTTGCCAGGGAAACCATATTGCTGACTCCAAATATTTGGGACAAGGCTATGATGATGATGTATGACAAGAAATCTATTCCCAAAATAGAACTTGAATGACACCAAAATATGAAACTCATACTTTGTCTAGAATGCCTTCTTGTCACTTAGGATTTTAGATCAAGAAAAGGTGTTTTTGAGGTGTTAACAATTGGGTATGGTCCCATGGCCCTCTTGGTTTTGGTTATGGGCCTATGGTCCACAAGTTTCTTAGTGTTTTTAAAGTTGGGATATGCTGGACACAGTTTATTGTACAGGGGTATTATTGTCATATTTGTTTTTATTTTTTATTTAAAAAAATATATATTTATTACATTAATAAAAGAGAAAAGGGGGTGGGTACGTGTAACTCGAACCCATTTCTTTCTTCATTCATCTTTTCTTCTCTCCTTTCTTCTTTCTCTTTCCTTCTTCTCTTTTTTATTCTCTATACCAATCTACATGGTATCAGAGCCCTTGAATAGGATTATGCCAAATAATCAAATAAAATGCTGAATAAGTAAATAAATCAGAGATCTCAATTGCACTAGTATTGAAACGTTGATTCAAACTGATTCGTAGGACAACCTTCACCCAAACAAGTTTAGGCAGGACAACCTTATTTCACGAATTTGATAAAAATCAAAATTCTAAACTAAGCAAGAGTAAATAAAACTATCTATTACAAACATTCACCACTTTTGCATAAAAGAAATTACAATTATTCACCACAACACCAACAAGAATTATATCGGTTTGGTGTGTCAACAACTGTTCTCAAACAGCCACACTTACTCCACTCCTAAGATTACTAACCACGTAATCTTGGCTTTCACTATGAATAAGGTTTTCACAGGGTTACCTTAAAACCTGATACAATTGTGATTTTATCGGGCTATCACAAACAAAGAAACCCCTCACTGAGATTTTCTGGCTTATCTCAGAAAAACCAACTCTGAGATTTTCTGGCTATCTCAGAAAAAACCAAATACAAAATATAAATGTATTCTTATCTTCACCGTAGAAGAAGTCGTAGTCGTAGAACCGCTTTTCTTGAATGACGAATGTTCAATGTTCGGTCCGATAGAAAAGGTCCAGGGATCTATTGATTTTAATTATATTTAAAACAATGGCTACTTATATTAATTCTTTTAAATCTAAAAAAGAAGAGTATTCTCTCTCTTTTTAGAATCAGAATGATAGAATAAGAGATTAAGGAGTTAAACAAAAAGCTATAAAATGATTTATAAATACCGTTTGATAGCTTGACAATAAGTGAGGCTTCTCTCTCTTGCAGAAGGATTTTGATAGACTTGAATTGTATTTTCGGATTGAGAAAGAATCTTAATTTATAGGCACAGAAGTTGTTGCTTCGACTCGTTTGAGATAGTCTTCGACTCGTCTAAGCACCGGATTCAGTTCTAACAAATTTTCAATTTTGAGCGGGATAAGATCTAACGAATCTTCGACTCGTCGAAGGCAATTCTCGACTGGTCGAAGGCCCTGCTCGACTGGTTGAAGGAGCCAAATTTGAACTGATTTTCATTGCTGGACTTCGAGTTGAGGAACGCTTGACTAGTCGAAGGAGGTCCTTCGACTGGTCGAAGAAGTAACAAAAATTCTGTTTTACTTCGGCTGGTGTTAGGACTGGTATAAAAATTCTTAGACTGGTCGAGCCAAAACTTAGGCTGGTTGAAACTCAGTCAATTATAAGTATAAAAACCCAATTTTAAATGTTTTTTGAAAATACCTAAACCTAAGGTCTTTCTAGGGTTTATAATACCTGTATGGAATGAATTTCATTGCCTCGAAGTATGTTAGAGACTTGAACTTCTCAAAGGAGCTTGATCTTCTACTAGAACTTTAGTAGATCGAGCTTAGTCTTCAAGTAGAGCTTGAGCTTGATTTTCAACTTGAGCTTGACTTGAACTTTCACTTGAGTTTGTTTTGAACTTCAACATGAACTTGACTTGAACTTCAACTTGAGCTCATCTTGAACTTCAATGTGAGTTTAACTTGGAACTTCAACATGAGCTTGACTTGAAGATCACTTTCTAGGATGTTTTGACAAGACAAAATTTGACAAGCAAGGTATAGAATGTGCTTTAAACATAATAACACTTAAAAGCCCTGTTAGGAGTAGTTCGAGCTCCACAATCTTCTCCAATTTACCCCCCAGTTATTGGATTTAACTTTGGAGATCTTATAGAAACGTTGGGGACTGATCGGGCTTAAGGGAAAGTAAGTTGCTATTTTTGTGTGCAGAAAACATGTTTTTTTGCATCATTCTTCAAATAGAAAGAAAACGTCCTGAAAAAAGGAGCATAGACACTTTGACGGATAATGAAGGCTCGCTGATTTTTCCTGAGGTGATATTTAAAGTCGTTTTTTTTTTTAATTTAAAAAAAATTATTTTTAAAATATTGGTTTCAATGTGTAGATGCAGTTTTTGGTTGAGTATTCCTTCGCGGAAAGTCGTATGCAATGTTGGAATCGTTTTGACATGAATTAGTTATTTTGGGCCAGAAATTTTTGTGTTACGTGATTTTGGACTAGTTGTGTGTGGATCTGGCATTTAAAATTAGGGTTCTTCATTGGTATTGAAGTAAGTTTATTGTGGAATGTATATGGAGTCCAAAAGTGTAGTTGGTGGTTCCTCGTTTCTTAGGGAAATGCTGGGTCCCTCCTTCAATGCCTTAATAACCTCTATCAAGTTGAACACGAAGAATTATCTTTCATGGGCCAAGTTTGTCGAGGTTTTTCTCTTAGCCCGTGAAAAGGATCAATATCTCACAGATCCTAAATTGGAGGATTTTGACCCTAAATATAAACAATGGAAGCATGAGATGCCCAAATTCGATCTTGATTATGGAATATCATGGAGTTTGAAGTGAGCTCTAATTTGGCGTGTTCTTAAGCACGATAAAAGATGTTGGGTATACTATGAGGATGATGTACTTCTTTGAACAAAATATTTCTTATGTGTATCAATTATATGAGATCTTCTCTTTTCAAAGGGGGATAAATCCTTAGGTGAATACTTCGCAAAATTGATTGGGATGTGGGTGGGAGGAGCTTTCCATATATCATCCTATCATGCCTGACATCACCCTCATGAAGAAGCAACATGTACATATGAAAGTAGTGAAACTTCTATTCGAACTGCCAAAAGAGTACTAATCGACAAATTATCAAATTTTGGGAGGAGCTTCTATTCCTTTAGTGGCTGAGGTTTATGTAAAGCTTCAAAGAGTCTCCTTGGCACGCGAAGTTGATAATGTTAATGTTAATGCATATGATAAAACTGCATTGGCCTCTTCTTCCAGTTATTTTATTTCACGTGGAGGTCGTGGTGGATGTGTTGGGCGTGCTGCTCTTCGTGGTGGAAGAGGTTATAGATTCTCAAGGGGAGGTAGAGGTGGTTGTGGTGGTCGAGGAGACCGCACGTGTACTCCCTGTGGCTTGACCAATCATACTGTGGACTTTTGCTGGGATTTTCATGGAAAACCCATAAGGACTAATCAAGCCCTTATGGTAAAGGATGCTTCTTCCAATGGTAGATCCACCACTCTTGCTTTGTCTGATCCTGGTGGTGAACAGATTAGTGTTTCATTATCATGAGAGGAATATGCACATTTTCTATCTTCTAATGGCTCTACATCCAGCAACAATGCCTCCACCTTTACAGCTGCTTTGGCTCAATTAGGTAAAGCATGTCTTTTGTCATCTTCTGCCTCCTCTTGGATCATCAAATGTGGGGCATTCGACCATATTTTTGGTAATCATAGTCTGTTTTCTTCTTTTGATTGTGTTTCGTCAAATGCGTCGGTTACTTTAGCTAATGGTATGTTGTTTACTGTTTTGGAGTTGGTAGTGCTCAACTTAATGCATCAGTCTCTGTGTCATCAGTTCTATATGCATCCAATTTTCCATTTAGCCTTTTATTTGTAAGCAATGTTTTAAATATCAACGATATCAACCGATATTTCCCACGATATATCTTGTATCCCACCCGTGCGATGCGAAACGCATGGGTAGTGCCGATATATCCCAGATGTTCGATTCGGTGAGCATTTTCAATTTCCGATACCTTTTTTGTTGAAATTATATTAAGTCAGTGTCAAATGGTTATAAATCCATTGGTTCTTCATGTTTTGCATGAAAAATCATGGAGTTGGAGCTTTGATTTCGATATCTATTGGTTCTTCATGTTCTCCATGTTTTTTTTTTCTTTTTCTTTTTCTTTTTCAAAAATTTCCTTCAACCAGCTATCAATTGAAACAAATTTTGAAATATTTTAGAGTATTTGATAAAATGATCATCACATACACTAAGTGTTTAAATTATTGACGATAATATCGAATTATCGCCGATATTTTTTGTATCGCTAGCTCTTCAAAACCGAATACTCCATATTTCTTTCCTGGATATCGGCGATATTTCGTTGATTTTTTCAGATTTCGCCGATTTTTTTCCTCGAAATTTTGCCGACAAAATCAAGCTGTAAA
This sequence comes from Magnolia officinalis, assembly GCA_021015155.1. Classification (NCBI taxonomy): domain Eukaryota; kingdom Viridiplantae; phylum Streptophyta; class Magnoliopsida; order Magnoliales; family Magnoliaceae; genus Magnolia; species Magnolia officinalis. Next base: position 89,012,342 of record JAJHSJ010000004.1, read on the forward strand.
TACTGGAAAAAAAAATCAATTTAGAAATACCTCTTTCCGGAATATTGAGAAGTGATTGGACTGTGGATCGGTGGTGCTGGTCTTCAAAAGTATGAAATAACTCAAAAAATCTGGGATTTCGGCGAGCTTTATTCTAATATTGTTGGGATTTTTGTCGAAAATTGAATCTACGTTGTGAGCTTGAAAATGCTTCCGAGATTCTAGGGTTATAATACCTGCGGTTACGGCAGCGGCAGTGGCTGCAGAGAAGTAACTAGTGTCGACTTTAGGGTTTTGGAAGAAGGGTTTTCGAAACCCTCTTTCGAAGAACTTTCCTTTTAAGCCAACTTTTAAGTTTTTCTAAAATGTGTATTTGACACAATAAAAAAGCATGGGTCACCACCATTTTGCCTTGAAACAAAATTAATAGATTAAGTAACTTTTAAGCTATTTTATAACTTGAGTTTCACATAACATAATAAGACTGGTTCACAACTATTTTACATTAAAAAATTAATAGTTAACATAAAACTTTAAAAAAAGGTGTGATGGTTTGGGGAGTGGATTAGGTGCGGCCTGTGCCTCACCCAAGATGGTGCGGCCCACCATGACGTATTTGTCCATCCGTTTCTCAGAACGTTTTAGGGCATGAGCCCAAAAATGAAGAAGATTCAAATCTTTGGTGGACCATACAACAATGGTGATTGAATGCCATATCATTAAAAACTTCCTAGGGCCCACCTTAATGTTTCCGTAATGTTTATTTGCCATCCAACCCATTGATAAGGTCACATAAACATGGATGGAAGAAAAGGCAAATATCAGCTTGATCCAAAACTTTTGTGGCCCATTAATGGTCAATCACCATTGTTTCCTATGATAAAGTCCTCTTGAGAATTGGATCTACTTCATTTTTAGACTTATGTCCTAAAAGGGTCTTATAAAACGGATGGATATGGAATGCATCCATCAAGGTGGGCCCCTATGGTTAGATGGTTGGTTGGATTGATGGATAGATGGGATGGATGGATGGATAGGTGGGATGGATGGATGTTTGGATGGGATGGATGGATGGATGTTTGGATCTAACTCCGCACCTAATCATCTCCCGATGGTTAGATGGTTGGATGCATGGATGGGATGGGATGGTTGGTTGGTTGGATGGATGTTTGGATGATTGGATGGGATGGATAGATGTATGGATGTTTGGATGATTGGATGGGATGGATGGATGTTTGGATGTTTGCATGGATATATGGTTGGATGCATGGATGAGATGATGGATGGATGGGTGGGATGGATTGATGGATGATTGGATGGAATCGGTGTATGGATGGATGAATGGATGTTTAGATGATTGGATTGGATGGATAGATGGATGGATGGGATGGATGTTTGGATTATTTGATGCAATGGTTGGATGGATAGATGGGATGGATGGATGGATGTTTGGATTATTTTATGTGATGGATGGATGGATGTTTGGATTATTTTATGTGATGGATGGATGGTTGGATGGATGGGATGGTTGGATGAATAGATGGGATGGATGGGTGGATGTTTGGATGATTTGAAGGGATAGATGGATTGTTGGACAGATGGGATGGATGGTTTGATGGATAAATGGAATGGATGGATGCATGTTTGGATGACTTGATGGGTTGGATGGATGGATGGGATGGTTGGATTGATGGATGGATGAATGAGATAGATGGATGAATGTTTGAATGATTGGACAAGGTGATTGGATGAATGGGATAGTTGGATGGATGAGATGGATGGATGAATGTTTGAATGATTGGATGGGATGATTGGATGAATGTGATAGTTAGATGGATGGATGGGATGGGATGGTTGGGTGGTTAGTTGGATGGGATGGATGGACAACATGGATATACCATACATAAGGGGGCTCCAAAAATGTGTGCTTTTTTTTTTTTTTTTAGTTCATTTATTTTTACATGTCTTAATTATTTTATGTGAATTGCATTTGTATTATATAAACTTATTTTAGTTGCTATTAAAGTGATTTCTTACGACAACTCATGCATTTAGGCTTTCAATACATGAAAACTTATTATGTATGCATTCTTTTTTGCAAATTTTTTATTCCTAAATATGTAAATATGTGTATTTCGGCATGTCCTGAAGTTTCATTGAAAAATTTCACTTTTTTCCCCATGTTTCCCCCTTTCCCTGCATTTCCGGTTATTGGAGATAACGATATTTTATCTTTATCTCCAGCTAGCGAAACTTGTAGCGATACTGACAACTCGAACACCGCATACACTCTAATTTCGAAAATTGAGTTAAGTGGTCTGATTTGGGGAAGATTGGGGAAAAATAAAAAATTTCCCAATTTCTCCCAAATTGCTTGCAATTTTGCACTCCAAACATGAAATTAAGCATGTATGAGGGCTGGTCTACCGATTTGTTAAGTCCTTGTCAATTTTTGGAAAATAAAAATCATGTTTTAATTAAAAATTATTAAAATATTATTTTTTTTTCTCGAAATTTCCCTTTAACCAGTTGTCAATTGAGACTAATTTTGAAGTATTTAGGAGTGTTTGATGAATCACATACACTCTAAATGTTATGCATTGAATTTGAATATAGTTGCATTAGTTCAGTTAGACAACGCATCGCTTAGGACCCTATACAAACGAAACCTATTATGTGCACTTCTTTTTTGAGATGCTATGATTTAAAAGTGTTTATTAAGGTCTTTTTTAACATTCCCTGAAGTTCCATTGAAAAATTGAACCATTTCCCCAATGTTTCCCCATGTTTACCAAAAAGTGTGATAAATTACTCGATACAAACGATATATCCCGAGCGATAAACGATATCTATCTGTATCCCAAGGATGCGATACATAACGTGATACCGATATTTCAAACACTGTCTATAAGTAAGCTAACAGGGTCCTTGAATTGTTGCATTTCCTTCTTATTGTGTGTTTCAGGACCTCAAGATGGGCATGACGATTGGTGGAGGTCATTAAAGGAATTGTTTGTATAACTTGAAAAGAGAACCGGTAGTTGTGCCAGTGCTTTCTTTAGATTCATCAATTCAACAACATCGTCGTTTGGGACATTCATATCTTAATAATCTACACACTCTCATCCCATCTCTTCCCAAGATGTTAAAGTTGGAGTGTGAAACATGCGAGCTGAGTAAACCTCATAGAATTCATTTTCTGTCTAGAATTGATTCAAGAAGCGATGTTCCATTTAAATTAGTTCATAGTGATTTGTGGGAACCGGCTCAAGTCCCAAGTTTGTTAGGTTTTAGATACTTTGTTCTCTTTATTGATGATTACTCTAAGATGATGTGGTTATAGCTAATAAAGCATAGGTCAGAAGTCTATCATGTATTACAAAATTTTTATAATGAAATAAAGAATCAATTTGGTGCAAAATTGTACGCGTTTAGGTCAGATAATGCCCTAGAATTTGTTTTTAAGGATTTTCAAACCCATTTACCAAGGGCATTATCCACCAAACCTCTCGTGCATATACACCCCAACAAAATGGGAATGCAAGAATGGACATATGGTGGAACTCGAGCCTTGTTGCTAGGAATGAATGCCCTACAAATCTTTTGGGGTGATGCAATTCTTACTACATGTCATTTGATTAATAGGATGCCTTCATCAGTTTTAGATGGCGAAACATCATTCTCTATTTTGTTTCCTAATAAACCAGCTTTTCCTATTCTTCGCAAAGTGTTTGGTTGTACTTGCTTTGCTCATATATTTGGGTTAAGTCGAGATAAAACTCTTGCCTCGTTCAGTTAAGTGTATTTTTCTGGGATATTCACGTACTCAAAAGGGTTATCGATGATATTTCCCAACTCTAAGAAGCATTTTGTGATTGCTGATGTAACCTGCTTTGAAGATGTTCTGTTCTACGTTAAAGATGATCATACTGTTAACACCAAATTTATGGAAACTCCATTGCCAAAGGTATTTCCTTCAGATTTTGATGTTGAGATACCTCCGTCACCTCAAAAGGATTTCACACAAACTTATTACAGAAAGGAGAAAAGACGAAGCATTATAGACAATTCCCCTTCAATCTACGTAGTTGGGTACTGCACCTACTAAGGTTTTTAGTTCTTTTGAGTCTTTTGAGGTTGCAGATGATCTTCCTATTGCAGTTTGGAAAGGTAAACGTTTTTGTGTTACTTATCCTATTTCCAACTTTGTCACTTTTACCCATCTGTCCACAAATTATCATAAGTTTGCCCTCACCATGTCTGTTGTATCCATTCCCAAGTCAGTCTAGGAGGCATTGTCTAATGAAAATTGGAAACGAGCTATGGATGAAGAGATGAAAGCCATGTACTCCAATGATACTTGGAAGTTGATTGATCTTCCTCCAGGTAAGACTCCAGTCACATGCAGATGGGTGTACATAGTTAAGTTCTTGCTAGATGGGTCAATTGATTGTTATAAAGCTAGGTTAGTTGCTAAGGGATATACTTAGATTTATAGGGTAAATTATATAGATACATTTTTCCTAGTGATGAAGATTAATTTAGTTCGGATTGTTATATCACTCGTTGCGAATCATGATTAGCCTCTCTTTCAGTTAGATGTGAAGAACGCATTCTTGCATGAAGACCTACACAAAGAAGTTTATATGGAGCAACCTCCGGGTATGTTGCTTAGAGGGAGTCGTCTAATGTATATAGGTTAAACTAGTCAACATATGGGTTGAAGCAATCATCACGTGCTTGGTTTGAGAAGTTCAATACTGTAGTTGTATCCTTTGGATTAAAAAGGTGTAAAGTAGATCACTCAGTCTTCTCAAAGCACTTAACCTTTGGCTACATTCTTCTGGTTGTGTATGTTGACGATATTATAGTGACTGGTGCTTTGAGGGTATTAAAAGGTTGAAAGCATATCAAAGATCTTGGTCTTCTTCGATATTTTTTGGGCATTGAAGTGGCAAGATCGAAAGTTGGAATAAATGTAGGATGGGATGATCTAACCTAATATGATGCATTGAAACTAGATAGCGGATTAACTAGAGCAATCAAAAGACAAAATAATGCTAAACTAAAGTAAAAGAAACTCAAATTTGTAACATGTTAAGGTTCAAAACACCTAACAGTCCCGCAATGTGATTCTTATAAAGTATCGAGCTATTAGGATTGTGTAGAAGATATGACTCCCACTTAGCATAGGTATTAAATCTGAATATTCATGGAATCACTTGAATTCTAAGAGTTTTGCATGTTTAGGGCTGTTTTAAGGGTTAGGGAATGTAGGGAATAAGTTTAGAGTATTTAGCAAACTAGGAATTTAGGGTTTCGATACAGGGATTTGAGGATTTAGGATTTTGGGGATAGGGATTTGAGGGTTTAGGGTTAATAGGTTAGGGAAATTTGGGGAGATTAAGGTTTAGGGTTAATAGGTTAGGGAAATTAGGTTTAGGGTTATAAGATTTTGGGGGAATTTAGATGAAGGTTTAGATTTGGGGATTAAGGTTTGGAAAGATTGGGGATTTTGGGATTTGGGAATCTTAGGGTTAGGGTTTGGGATTTATGTTTAGGGGTTTTGTAAAGGGCATCAAAGGGAAGATGGAAGTCAAAGATTCGAAGCAAGGGGGCCACAGATTGGGGCGGTCCGTACAGACACTGTTCACGACTTGAGCTTGGGTTCAGCTGGATGTAGGTTATGTCTAGGTTGGTTTAGAATCATAAAAGAAAAAAGAAAGAGAAGATGAAGAAAGAGAAGATGAAGATGAAGAAAGAGAGATGAGAAGAGAAGTACCTTGAGAGAGAGAAAACGAAGAGGATAACTAGGGAAATCACTCCCCAAATGGCTTCACACCATCAATTCCATTGCGAGATGAATTGCTAAATCACATGGTAAAGGAGAGGAACCTCTTTTCATTCATGGTTCACAATAATCAAACCCTAAAGGGGTTCAAACCTTTTACAGTCTCAAAAAGAGACTTTTACAAAAAACCTCTCTCAGGAAAAATTCTCATAAAAAATCCTTATCTCAAGTAAAACATAAAATAGTCTAAAAATAATAAATTAAATGACAAAAACTATTCAAAACAAATAAATCTAAACTATCCTCAACTATTAATGGCCAATGGGGTGGTCCACGATCAGGATGGGTCACGATCAAGAGTGGTCCAAAGGTTCATCGTGCACAATCCAACAGGCTAATCGGTGCACCCATTCAATCCAACGGTCCAAATGCTCCAAACAAGCAACCCACTCGCATCTACTCACTATGTGGTCTTCAACGATGACTAGGAATGCGACTCGGGCCTCGTAGGCCCCATGTGATGATTGTCTAGACATAAGTGCTCGGATGTCCTCATCAATAGATCTATGTTAGAGAAAATACACTTGTGACCCGCTAAAAGAGATAGGGATGTTGGGAGCTAAACTGGATGATGCTCCAATAGACCCTTATTTCAAATTAGAAGCTGAAGAAGGAGAATTGTTAGAAGACCAATGTACTGGAGACTTGTTCGCAAACTCATCAATTTGCCTATCACCATGCATGATATTGTCTTTTCAGTTAGTGTAGTGAGTCAGTTCATGCAAAGTCTAAGGACATCACACCTAACAACAATTATGGGTATCCTTAGGTATTTGAAATGTTCCCTTGGGAAGGGTATCTTATATAGAGCTCATGGTCATCTTCTGGTAGCCGGTTATTCAAAAGTAGATTATGCAGGGTTGATACATGATAGAAGGTTGACTACGGGTTATTGCACCTTCTTAGGTGGTAATGTGGTTACTTGGAAGAGTAAGAAACAAAATGTGGTTGCCAGATCAAGTGTTGAAGCTAAATATAGGTTAATGGCACATGTGACTTGTGAACTTATGTGATTGAAATCTCTTATCAAAGAATTGGGTTTTGATGTTCAGGTTTCAATGTCTTTACCTTGCGACAATCAAGTTGCAATACATATTGCCAATAACCTTGTTTTTAATGAGAGAACAAAGCATAAAGAAGTTAATTGCCATTTCATTCGAGACAAGATATCTCTGGGACAGATCCACATACCTTATATCTTATCACATAATCAAATCGCAAATTTATTCACCAAGGCTCTTGGAAAATATCAGTTCGACAAACTTTTATCCAAGTTGGACATGCAAGACATTTATGCTCCAGCTTGAGGGGGTGTGTTAACGGTTGGGTATGGGCCTATGGCCCTCTTGGTTTTGGTTATGGGCCCATGGTCCACAAGTTTCGTAGTGTTTCTTGGGATATGCTGGACATAAAGTTTATTGTACAGGGGTATTTTTGTCATATTTGCTTTTTTATTACTTCAATAAAAGAGAAAAGGGGGTGGCGACGTTTAACCCTTCTCCATTCCTTTCTTCCTTCATCTTTTCTTCTCTCTTCTCTCTTTTTTTCTCTTTCCTTCCATCTTTTCAATCTCACTATCTCCATCCATCCAAGTCTTTTAGGTCTTCCTCTGTTCTACTTTTCAAGCCCTTCAACTCTAATCAAACATTCCCATTCTGACCCAATCCGTCTTTGGTCTTTGTTGCACATGACTGGATCATCTCAATATGTTTTCCATAATTTTATCTTCCATTGGGACCTCTCCTTGGCTGCTTCAACATCATTTTTAATTCTTCCTACCTACTCTTCCCAAACATCCATCTCAACATACTGATTTCCTCAAACTCAATATCTTCTCTTTTTTGCTTTCTAACTGCCCAACACTGCCCCACATAGCATAGGCGGTTGAATAGTCGTCTTATTAATATCTCTTTAAGTTTCATTGGCTTGTGGCTATCACACAATACTTCAGAGACATCACCACTTCATCCACCCAGCTCTAATTCTATTGTAAACATCTTTATCAATCTCCCTTTTACATAATAGAGCCAAGGTGATGAAACACATGGCTTTTGAGGAAACATTTGTCATGTATAAGTATAACACATTAAACATCTCGAGTGGAATTCATTTTTCCACAAGTGCATTTGCTGCAATATTAGAGGCCATCTGGGTCAAGATACTCATAAATACCTATTTTATTTGTTCCTTTAACAAGTCGGCCTGCTAAATGGCAATTCAACAATTGAATTCTTGTCTAGTGCGACTTAAATAGCAACAGAAGTTCCTTTTTCCTGCTTGTTTTTCTTTTGATAGAGGTGCTGCTAGAAGGCAACTCAAATGCTGAGCATCATCTATATGTTTTTGGCTTTGGAAAGAAGTCAACACCAAACAGCCGCTTAATGTGTGTTATGAGATAAGAACTCTAATCTTGAGAATACAAGGTTGCCATCATTTTTATGAAATATAGACTTGGTTATTGACTCATTAGAGCTGCCATATCCTATTTCATTAGGATTCTTGAGTGTGTTTGCCTTTATGCACCAGGAAGGGCCTAAATTATGTCTCTTTAACTATGCTAGGAGCTTGTGCTATATATTCTTTCTTTTCATGTTTCTGGTTAATCATACCAGTGTTTCTCTACTAGATTTAAAAAAAAGAAGAAGATTGTCTCCATTAATTTTCTTTTAATTTTTATATTTGTTTCAGATAGAGCCTTCCTCTAAAGGAGAGTTGGGGCTTGATAGACCTCGGGTAGCAGCGCTATTGGTATTAATCATAGCAGCACCTTTTTCTAATGAACAGCTTGTCTATGGTATTCCAACACGGCTATTTTCTTATGCAGTCCCCTTCTTGGGAAGGATCTCTTCCTCGCTGGAAGATGTTATAAACAGAGATTCCCTCTTGGCTTATTTGTTTAGTTGCAGTAAATCCAATGCAGCACCAAATTCTGAAGAGGGTGAAAACTTCTTGCATGGGGTTGAAAGATGTTACCTAAATCATAATAGTAAAAAGAAAACAAGCCAAATAGATGGCTCCTTGCAGCAAGTCAGTGATGGTGCCTCTGAAGTCCATTTTCAGGACAGTTTGTCTGACCTGAGGCAGGTCTCAGGCCCCCCTGAAGAATTCCAACAGACAGCAGCAATCCTTCATGAGGCCACACATGTCGTAAACCTTATTCTGAAAACGGTGGCAGATGCCTGGCCTCTGATAAAATTGGGTTTTACAGAAGAAGTACTAAGGATATTGAGGTTCTAATCTCACAATATGCTTTCTCCCTTGCTTTTTCTCACTGTTATCCATGTGGAAATGTAATTTGAGTGCAGCATGCTGATTTCCTGATTATGTGCACCACACTGGAAGTGGCCATGTGGCATAACCATACACTAGCCAGGTTGCTCATCTACAGTTTTAAAATCACGCTTACAATCTTGATTGTATGAGTAGCAACCTGCAAATGGACGGTACACACCACTGAACAAGAAACGGTCCACCAATTGGATGGGTAGTACCATCTGTAGTAACTAATAAACATTATATAAAAACAAAAAATGATCATTTAATCTTTGCAATTTGTGGACAGTCAGCTATCTGCAGTAGGACAACAACGAACACTCCAGATCAATGGATTGCATGCAAAATATCCAGTTTGAGTGCAGTGCACAAGACAAGGAAATTTGTATGCTATGCTCAAGCTAGTTTTCCCCATTATGTATAACCTTTGGTAGAAAATCTATTTCGTCTTTTTGGGTGGCAAAAAAAGTTCTTTTGGTTTTGGAGGCATTATCTGCCTCTTAGATGTCTCTATGTTTGCTGAAATTTTCATTGCATTAGGGGCTGCAAAGAAGAGCTGTCGATGATTACTGTGCATTCACACAGATCTGTCGGTGTATTAGCCTTTGCCTCCCAGTATGTGAAGGCAATCAAATTTCTAGCGAAAGTATGGGAGCATTTGCAGCCGAGAAAGCACTGGGTTATGGGAAAGGGGGTCTTAGATCTGCTCCTGGACAAGTTAGACACCAGTCTTACAAGTATGAGGTATGCCTTTTCAGGGTGCAGTAAAGAAGAGGAATTCCATATCTTAAATCTGATATTGCTTAGTTGCGTACTAAGGTCATCGAAGGTTGGAATTTGCTGTGGCCTCACATTGAAGAGATTACAGGCTATGGTTTCTCGTATACAAGTTCTTTGTGAACCCTGGCCCACTGAACTTCCTGATTTCGTTAAGGAGTTAATAAAATGTTGTGAGGGGAAAATCAATGATGTCTCGTACCCACTTCCTGTTCATAAGTTAGTTGAAATCTTCTCCCTTGAGCAAATTGTTTTCAGTGGAAGATTCAAACACATCAAAGCAGAACTTCACGTCCCCGGTAATGATTCTGAAAATCCAATTCCATACATCTCAGGATTGCCTGTGGGCATTACATTTCAGATCACGTTGTATAACATTTCAAGCAAGGACAGGCTGTGGCTACGAATGGCTTCGGGAAATTCGGTTCAGTATATTTTTCTGGATTTTTGCCAATTTGAAGGTGGCGAGGAAATGAGGAAATGCACGGTTGAGGTACCCTTCTACAAAACTCCAAAAGCAGCTTCGTTCACACTGCGGGCATGTTGTGGTATGGAATGTCCATTTGAAGATGTCATTCCTCTGATGAAAGGTCAGGGTGGGCCAAAGTGCAGGCTCACGATTCTTTCCAAGGAAAAGGATATTTATCTGGTCATTATTGACAAAAACAGTTAAAACTGCTCGAGCTTAGAGATTGGTCTGGAGAATATCTTTTACAATTTTGTTCAAGAGCTCAAAATATATCAGACATACAGATAAAGAAGCATGTTGTTGGAAGGGGACAGAAAGGAAAATATGCAGAATGGTTTCCAAATGGTGATAGAACAGCAGTATTCCAAGTTGTTACTGCACTGCTGAGTGGAGTGAGAACTGTGCCTCATGCTGTTTATGCTGAAGAGAATAAAAATTTGCAGTAACAGACATGGCTTTAAGGGGGACAGAAAGGAAAACACACAGAATGGTTTTCGAATGGTGATAGAACAGCAGTATTCCAAGTCGCAACTGCACTGCTGAATGGAGGGAAAAAATTATTTTCTGATATTACTGCCTCTCATGTTGTTTATGCTGAAGAGAATCAAAATTCGCAGTAACAGACGGCTTTCTGAATCCCTAGCCCTGTTCAGCTCTCATGTGAATTGGGCCCAGTGCCATCTTTCACACTGACTATGAAAAGAATATATGGTGAGGCCCTAACAAATTAAATAATTGAATATGAGTAGATATGTATGTGTGTGGCATGCACATAAGTCAACCCAGACTGGCCAATCTTGGGATCCCTTGTGGATGGAGCATATCCCGAATATCTCAGTATTTGTTTGATCTTATCCATCTGATATTGGCTGTTACTAACAGCTTTTGTTTTATCTGCCACATTTGGGCACCAATTTGATGGATGGTCAGGCATCTGATAATTGTGATTTTTGGTCCATCCATAATGGGCCCATGTTTTGGGAAGTCTGGATTTGCTATGCATGCATGCCATGTAGTTGAGAAAATGCGCACACACAGTAATCTAGTCCTTGAATATACATGCAAACTAACATCTAGCTGACTTGTTCTTATTTTGGGGTATGGCAGCTGTAACATTTAGGGATTTGATCACTGCTTACTTTCTGGAATTGACTGCCAGCATCTCATTATGGAATCTTCAATTCATTGTGTGATTCAGTGCAAAATGAAGTTCCATCAGGTTGTAGGGCCTCGGAAGCTGAAAGAGAGGTGTGTTGTTCCTTTCTGTCACTTAAGCACTAAGTATGTGCATTCAGAAGGAGCCTGCATTGATGATGTTTGGATGTGCACATGGGAGTAGTCAAGCGCTAACGTTGTACCAGAGGATGAAGGGCTAGAAGGTAACAATCTCTTGTATCTCTTTATGTTGCTGTGGATTATGAGGCCAACTTTAACCAGTTGCTCAATGGACAAATCATGGTTGATTACCTGTCTACCGTATGCATGGTTGTACGGTTGGCAAATCTGGACCATCTGTCTGGTAGGTTGTACTATGGATGGCCCACTGTAGGAAAACCACGGTGGAGAAACAATACTTGCTGTTGATTCATAGCATTCAAATGGATAGTGAAAATCAAGAGGTGGGGATGGGTCCTGATTGCCTGTTAATCAAATGCTAGTATTACATCAGGGTGGTTTTTATACCATGGGCCACCTAGGGCCCACCTGTTGGATGGCTGCATTCACTGCTGCCCGCTTGTATTTTAACAATGAACTGGAAAGCTTGGATTATTTAGTCATAGTTGATGTGGTGTTAAGGGAAACTAGATTCTCTGCAATGGAGAACTGTGCCTGGCAGGAGTGAGCTGATTCAAATTGAAGGCTATAAAAGGGCAAGGGGAAGGCCCTAAAGGACGTGGGGGGGAGGTAGTAAGAAAAGACTTGATGACCTATGGTTTAACTGAGGATATGGTCCTCGATAAAGTGAATGGCTGAGCAGGATTCGTGTAGCTGACCCCAAGTAGTTGGGATAGAGTGGGATGTTGGGAAAGGTCTTCTCATCTATGTTTACTGGAGGAATTATATGAATCTCCAGCCAAGGATATCCACTGCATCTTTGAGAGTTGAGTTTGGATAAGTGGGACCCAGGCTTGGGGATCTAGATCTGAATTTTGTTCCATCGGGCCCCATTGTGGATAGACCGTTCCTTTAGTACCCTAGCTTGGGAGCTTACACCCATCCAGTGTTTGGGCTTTTTCCCATCAAATGTGGACCACTGCTGTATTTCTTCTTTATTGTTTCTGTCCACCAATAGAAAGGTAGGTTTATTCAATAGGACTTCTGGGATTCCCCAATCCACAGAGTTGTCCAACAAAACAACAGCCTACATCACTAATCCATGGCCTCCACATGTCCAAACTGAGTCTCGAGGATATTCCTCAGATGGAGTTCTCATACTCATTTTTCTTTGGGGAGTCGCTTGGTGTGAAACACCTTCCTCAGAGGCAGATTCTTTGAGATGGCTAAAAGATAAATCTGGGAGCTTTTCAGTAAAATCGTTCTCCATGACCCTATGCGGGGCTGACCCTAGTGATGGGCCTTGTGCGACATCGTTCATATGGAGTTATGGCGCTCCTCCAAAGGTAGCGGCGCTTGCGTGGCTAGTGGGGAGGAAGAAGGTGCTTGAAATAGATAACCGTTGAAAGCGAAGCTTCATTCTTCCGAATTTTTGTTTGATCTGTATGCATGGCAAGGAATTGATGGATCACCTCTTTATTCATTGTCCTTTTGCAAAGAGGTTATGGGATCATTTCTTCGCTTTGTTCGGGGTTGATTGGGTAGCGCCAGGCTCCCTTGACAATTTTTTTTCCTAATTTGGCACGCGCGCGCGTGCATGGGGGAGAAAAATCTGGCGACTATGTTTACCTGCAGGCATATGGACCATTTGGCAGGAAAGGAATAATAAATGCTTTAGAAATGGTGGTAGGCAGTTTCCTGAAGTGTTTAGCGTAGCAAAATCTTTTGTAATCTAATGGACTTTATCTTCAAAGATCATGAAGTCCTTTCTAGCTTCTTCTTCTTCTTCTTCTTCTTCTTCTTCTTTTTTTTTTTTTGGGTGGTTGTAATTTCCTGGTTTCTTGTATTTGTATAGTTTGGGCTTTGGCTCCTTTAGAAATAATATTGTCATCGTTTCAAAAAAAAGAAAAAAAAGTACAGTCAATGCTTCAGAAATGGTGGTAGGCAGTTTCCTGAGGTGTTTAGCAGAGCAAAATCTTTTGTAATCTAATGGACTTTATCTTCAAAGATCATAAAGTCCTTTCTAGCGTCTTGAGGGGAGTTGTAATTTCCTGGTCTCTTGTATATTTGTAAAGTTCGGGCTTTGGCTCCTTTAGAAATAATATTATCTTCGTTTCAGAAAAAAAGAAAAGAAGGGCAACTGCTATAATTGTAGCATCAAGGTAAGCTTGTGATGGGAAGTGGATCCCATCTGTGCTGACTTTTTTATGTAGTGTGATCTAGTCTCACCTCCATCCACAATCTCAATGAAAAAAAAATAGGATGCACCTATTGGTTGTTTCTTACTGAATTATTTTCCTTATAAGAATGTTGTACCTTGATAAAATATCTGATTGTACCACAGGTAATCTCTACTTGGATGGCAATGCTGATGCTGGTTGCGCCATTCTCCTTTTGCTCTCCTTAAAGGGAAGTGAATGGCTGACCATTCAATCTAATGAGATGGGATGCTTCTAGTCCATCTCAGAGGTTGGAGTGGATTTGGTATCATATCCTTACGCAGTATTGTTATCTTTTTGAAAGATTTTACACTGACAGTGATTTTAGTATTAATCCAAGGTATTGTTTGGCAATTAGCTAACTATTAATATTTACAAATAATTGGTGTGAGATTCTTTATGACACTGGATACTTTTCTTTGGAACTTCACTTTTCGAAGAAATCTCGAGGATGATGAGATCGAACCCGTCTCTGAGAACCATTGTACAGAGAAAGTGCTATCTTTAAGTGGGGAGGACTACAGACTTCCGAAAATGCATGTGCAGTACCTTCTCAGCAAAGCCTTCTTTTCTAAAGCTTTAATAGGGGGAAGGTTTTTGGCTGCCCTGAGAGACGGTTTTCCCTTGGACAGTGGAAGCGGACAACATCAATCCCCCCCCCCCCCCCCCCCACACACACACACACACACACACGAAACTTCCTGTGCAATTGAAGAAATGCTTTGGGATGTATTGGAGCAAACCTTGGTTGTGGAAGTGATGAATAATCACATGCAACGATGATCATTCCTTTCCTCCCAACACATCATTTATGTAGAATATCATCCGTACAAAGCACCAAACTATCATGATAATTGCAGAAGATCAGGCGGATCCATTCAGCAAGTGGAACCCATTGTCAAAATCGGTTGACAGATGATACTATGAATCAGAGTAGTGGTGTAGCTCCGCTGGTTAGTGGATTGGCCTGATTTTCACACCAGATGATAATTGTCATGTGGCCTTCTTCATATATCAGATATTCTAAATAAGATATTGTGAGGGAGAAAATGGTGGTTGTTATGTCGAAGTTCACTTGGAGCCATTGTACCTGATCATTTCCTGTGGAAGAAATATAAAGCTTGCAACTTCAACCCTTGAACACCCTAACGTTACATTTCCAGCCAAGCACACCTGAGAGATCCATTCTACCAACTGGCCAAAAATTAATCAGGAAGCCAAGCACAAGCCTAATCAAGAAGCCCTGCCTCGTAGCCTGAATGAGTCCGAAAGTTGGGTGGGCTTGTTTGACGCAGTCGAGAAATCTCACGAGAAGAAAGATAACAAAAAGAAGGGAAAAACAAGGACAGATTGGAGCACAAATAGACCTGATTCAGACTACCACATGATCTGCCTTATTCACACTACTACATGATGTCTCCATTGCAACAAATAATTATAACGAGATTTTAAAGTACAAACACAAACAATGGTGGAATATTCAATAAGACTCCAAAATACAAACACAATAAATAATAGTGGAACATTCGTTGAGTGTTGCCATCAGAACTGCTGGGTGGTACCACAATCCTGCCACAAAAGCAGTCATCAACAGGCATGCAACGAGCTCAGCTAGTGGTTCTTCCTTCTGCCATGGGCAATCAGGAGAAAACCGTGCCACTGATGTCCATCGCCCTTATCTTGGCTGAGTAAATCAATTTCATGGCTCAGCTGCTAGATGCCATTTAGCTGCCTTTTAAGAATCATCCAAATAGGCCCCTAGATGACCATAAATGTGTCTTTCAGTTTATTCCAGTAATTTATATTAAATCCTAAAACACAAAAACAAATAAATACAGTGCATGATATGTAATAAAGCATATAACCATGGAGGGAATTCAAACAAAATAAATTGTTGTTATGTTAAAATTTAATGATATTTTATTTTAGACATGAGGGAAGGTGTAATAATAATTATGAATAACCAAATGACAAAAAAAAAAAAAAAAAAAAAAAAAAAAAAAATCTAAAATAGCAAATTGGTAAGAGAGTAAATCAATTACCTTACAGATTTCTCCTTCATGCTGTCTTCAAAATTTCATGAAGTCAAAAATATACTGAGGCTTGTAAATCAAGAATCAAGCAAAAAGTTTTGTCTATGCATTTAATACTCATTTTGTTACATTCATGCACTAGTTGCAGAATATATTAATGGGAAAAAATGTCATGAGCCTTTTATAACTTTTTATATGTTAAATAATTCACAACGCACATGGCACATAAATTGATACACAAACTTTTGTTTATGCATTTAACATCCATTTGTTATAGTCATGCACTCTTTGTATAATATTTTAGTGGCAAAATTTTCATGAGATTTCTCCATACTTTTAGGTGTTAAGTCATCCACAGTGTATGATACAGATTAACTCATTTTTGTATGATGTTATAAACTTGAAATGGACATTCAGTTTATATGCCTGAAGAAGGGCTAGACAAGTTCTAATTTCTATGCTTAAATATTTCAGTATATGGACCATTATATTAAGTATTGAGAGAGAACTCATCTCGTGAATGAAATTTGTCCATCATGTTCAATAAGAAGAATATAGAAAAAGAAAAAGAAGTCATTGAAAAAAAAAAGAAGAAGAAGAAGAAAGAAAGAATGAACGAACAAAAGAATACCAGCTAAAAAAACAGTTGTCATCAGAAAAGGGTTAGGTGTATGATCTTCATCATAGGTTTGCTCCCTTCAGGTGCAGATTCGATTTCCCTCCCCCTCGATGGAAAAATAAAAAACTGGAAGAATGAAAAGAAGAACTGTAAGCCAAGTTATGGTTTAGGTTTTGTTTGCCCTGAATACTCTTCTGATCATCAATGTTATCATGAAATTGACGATTGGATCTCTTAATGATGATAAGCTGAGACTATACTATACACCCATGGAACTCAATATTTAGAATTTTTTTAAATTGATGGATTAATACTTTGAACTTGATTATGAAGTTTACTGTGTGCTTGAGTCCAGGAGAAATTAATGATCAACATTCATGAATCTTAAACTTCTAATATCTTAATTGTTTTAAAAAATCACTCGAGTTTATAAAAATTGTCATGTAATTCTCAACTTATTTTTCGCATACTTTGCTCGGGACTAGTAAGATGCTGGTTGGGGATTGTGTTGAGGGTCAAATATTGCATATTAGACCTTAGTTATTGCCTAGATTTACGAACATGGTACTATTTAACGGCTGATGCAAGGTGTATTTACGAGCTTGGACTGAAACAGGGTGCTAAAAGCATAGATTTAAAACTCAGAATTCACCAAGGCAAGGACAGATTCTAGGGAATCAAGATCGATGGATTTACACGCCAGAGATCCGAGAAAATTGAGAAACTGAAGCTCAAGTGACCCGAAAATCAGCCAGAATGCGAGATCACAGGGTTTCCACCATCCGTTCAGCTCGAAACTACATACATGGCCTGAGGACTATAAATTAACCGTACACGTCTATTTTTATCCATTGGATCCCTCTGAAAGTGGCCCAACAAACAGATCAGTGCATAAATCAGCAAATTGGGGCCCACTTGGTATCTGGATATGCTTCCAACTTTGTTCTCAACAGCTTAAATGAGCTGAAAAAACGAATGGACGGAGTGGATTCTTCATATACATCAAGTTGGACCTACGGTACATTGTACGTGTGCACAGAACACATACACTCGCTGTGCACCATAGAAGACAAGTCGGTCAGCGCTTGCTGACCCGACGAGTCTAATGCGAAAATGGAAACTGCTGTTTCCGTTTTCCGCAGCGTCCGCACCGACTCAGACTCCGGCCCACCATCGTTCATCATGTGGTCCATCTGGACCGTCCATTCATCACAGGGCGACAAAAAGACCGTACACACGGTGGTTTTTCAGACCCATGTGCATGTATGTATGGAAACCGCGCCACTACATCTAACGGACGGGTGGGTTACAATTCAATGGGCCACACCTAACTCGATCCAAAACCAGCCATCTCTGAATTTTGTTCTGTTGTGATTATAATGGACGGCGTGGATTTATCATTAGAATCTGATCATGGACCCCACCAATATCCCTGCGGAAGATTTCGCAGGCTCTGTTTGAGCGTCGAAGAAACCCAGACGTTCCGGGCTGTTATACGTTTGTAGTGAGGATCTGAACTGTGATCAGGACCGTCCATACGTTGTAAAAGGTGGCCACGACTCCATCCATGAAGGCGGAATCAAGGTCAGGACTTCACCATCCCGAATACCAGGCCATTCGCGGACGCGGATAACGTCCTACCCCCGCCCGGACGGTAATCCGTCCGGGCAGGGCTCTGTGGAGCCTACCGTGATGTAACTGTTTAATCCCGCCGTCCAACGATTTTTTCAGAAAATTTTAATACGTGAACCAAAAAATGAGGCAGGTCTAAGGATTGAGTGGACCACACCAAAGGAACCTACACTGATATGACACCCACCGTTGAAACCTTTCTAAGGGGCCACGTGATGGTTTTTTTTAACCATAAAACCTATTCATAAGGTCACGTAGACGTGGATGAAGTGAAAACACAAATATCAGCTTGATCCGAAACTTCTTTGGCTCCCAAGAAGCTTTTAATGGTGGACGTTCAATCCCCACTTTGTGGTCCACTCAAGCCTTGGACCTGCCTCATTTTTTACTTCACGTATTAAAATTTTTTGAAAAAAACGTTGGACGGCAGGATAAAACAGTTATATCACGGTGGGCTCCACAGAGCCTTGCTCGGACGGATTACCGTCCGGGCGGGGGTAGGACGCAATCCGCGTCCACCATTCGCACGATTTCTTTGCGGTTTCTCCGCATGTTCTGTCGCAGCTGCGTATCTCTGGTTGAAATCTTACGCAGGGGAGTGCGTATACTCCAACCGACTCTATTCTAGCCTTCGGCCAATTCCACCGCCTTCCTGCTTCTTATAAAAAGGGAAAGAGAGAGAACGTGAAGGGCATCTTGGCTTGGGCTGGACGTGGAGCAGAGAGACAGAAAGATAGTAGAGTTGTTTTTTTCTTTCTTTTTTTTTTTTCTTTTATTTTGTTTCGTTTAAGGGATCCAGCCCATTCATGTTAGGCTGAACCTCTTAGCTAGGGCTAAGAAGAGAAGCTTGTGGAGTGATGGGACTGATTCCTACGGGGCTGATTTATGTTTGAATGAATTTGATATGAGTTGATAATTAAGGAATGCCTTTAGTTGTTAATAGTTTGCTGTGACTGAAATTACAATAGATTTGCGATGGCTTGAGTATTTCCTTTTCCTTTTTGTGATTATGAAGTCAGGAAGCTCTGTTGTTCACCATTGTCTCCCGGGCATGGTTAGATGACGGCACCCTCCCTACCGTTCATACATCTCTCAGATTGACTGTAGATCGGTTTAATTCTATTGTTTGCTTTGTCTCATGGGCATGGTTTTGTGATGGAATCCATTCTAATTTACTTCAATCTTATCTCTTTAAAACTGTATCAAAAGACGTTCAGATTTGATTTTCAGGTTATATCTTCAAACTGGATGAAGATAGGACTCGAAGTCTAGTTGAGTTCATGAATCGACCGTAGATCTCCTTGATCTCTACAAGTGGATCCTTGCACCATAGTTTCCTACCTTTAAATTTCACAATTTTTAGATTAGTATTCTCACCATTATTCTCTCATACTCACTTAATTTAGATTTCATCTTATTCTAGTTCTAGTTCTGGTTACTTTCAGATTACGTACAGATTTCAGTCCATGTGGATTCGACCTCGGTCTTACTGAGATTATTACTACATCACAACTCTATACTTGGGGAGTGAACAGTATGCCCAGCGTGAAAATAGTATCACGGAGGATTATTGTCCGCTCTACATATGTACAGAGACGGTAAACGCCAATCCCTAGAACGTCTTCAAAAATGTTATTACCAATATATATATTTTAACTCCCTGTGGTCACAGGCCGGAATTCTTCAACTCCTCAATGATCTCGTGTATGTGCTTTATTACGCTTGAATATAAAATCCACTCATTAGATAATATATCAACGAAAATGATTTCAGAACAAACACATATAAACAAAGTATTTAGTGACTTAGGAACTACCATATTTTTATGACGCACTGGCGGGCATAGTGGGTGGAGTTTCCATAGACATATTAGATAAAGTTTGGTTTTATTGGCTTCTTTCATTTTCCTTTCTTAGGATTTGCAGTAGGTGTTGTAGACTTCTATTCTTGGTTGTTCTTCTTCACATTCTTGCGAGGTTTAAACTGTTTCTTGTTTGCTTTCCACCTATGAGTCTCTACTGTAAAGGCCTTTGTTGAACCTGACTGAATTACATTCATTTTAACTTGTCGTACCAAGTGACCATAAAAGTCTTTGAACATATTGATAGAATCAGTATGGTTCAAAATCCTTTTAATTGGGCCCCAAGATTCAGGTAAAGAGTAGTGCATTGCGGTTATCTTTTGATTTTCAGTCAATTTGCACCACACGTTCTTAAGAGCGCATATCATTTGCTCCATCTTGCGGATATGATCCTTAATGAAGCAGCCGACTGATATCTTATTTTGACGAAACTTTAGTTTCATTGTCCAAACTTTTACATCTGACTTCTGCACATGGGCATTTGCCAGTGCATCCCAAATCCCTTTAGCAGTCACATACACTTTATATGTTAATATAAATTTTTTGTGCATGATGTTAATTAGGACAATATTGCAGAACAATTTTATTTATGCCACTTATTATAGCGGTTCATTATAGATTTATATTCTCCTAGATTTTTGTCCTTAGTTATTATATGTTCCTCTTGAACCTTATGCAGAGTATGCGAAATGTCATCCTCGTTCAGAAGGCTTCGCACTTGCGGGACTAGTCTTCATAGTCGTTGCCATCAAATTATTGACCTTTGAGTTGTTCAATGATTAATGCCGTGGTAGTCATCTTTACATTGCATCAAGGATTATTACTTAGTTATGATCTAAGATATTGTAACGCCCTGAAATTCGGGGGTCGAGTATGAACTTAACTCCCGAGTTCCAACGCATCATTTATGCAACATACATAATGATGTTTAAATGTTGTCTGAGTTAGAGCAATAAACATGAATGAGATTATACCAAAACAGTAATTCATACTCCAGTTCAAATGTATAAAGGCAAGCGGAAGACTGAAATTATATTTAAGGTATGTAAAGAACAAAATTTTTATGAACACCTGAGTATGAACACTAACTGAGTACCCATATACATATACATATACTGTTTCTGAATCAAAAATCAAAATACAGTCTAAAAGATGAGTCCTGAAATCCCCGCGATGCAGTCGGCTTAAGCAAAGCCGTCAGAGTACTGCATAAATGAGAACTCATCCTGGTCCTCGTCGAAATCGGGCTCCGGCTCCTGAACCGACGCGCCGTCTATACCTGTGACAGAGTCTGGTTGGTGTTGTAAACACCGTCCCGTAACGTGGGAGTGAGTAGCTAACTCAGTGGAACAATAACGCATAGGTTAACATGTTATCAATTCAATCAAGCAGAAATGATAAAACAGTACAAATCAAACAAGTTTAACTACTCTTGTTAAATGCAAGCATGAAATGACATGATGATGTATGCCCTTGCCAAACCACCCTCATGCGACATCATCTTACGTTCGCGAATGCATACCTCCCTCAGTGCTCCACATCTACTAGGCACATGCGGTGCAATGATGAGCATGATTACCGAGTTGTTATTAGTCCGTTTCAAACAGCAGTATTGGGAAACTAAGGTACCTCTCTTGTATCATTCCCAAACATGATCCATTCTAGGGCCGTCAATCCTAGTTAAGCTCATACGGTATTATGGTTCGAGAGGCATCGCGAAGGCATCGCAAAGGGCTCGTCACCAGTCAGCACGGATACAGATCTCACCGTATGCGGCTCAATTGCTGACCGTCAGCTCGAGTACAGGTCTCACCGTACTCGGCTCAATCACTAGCCGTCAGCTCGAATACAGGTCTCACCGTACTCGGCTCAACTCATACTCTAGTTGCTGTGAAAGACTCGTCGCCAATCACAGACCTTGGAGTATACTTGAAGATACTACAGAGGACTCGTCGCCCGTCAGCACGAGTACAGGTCTCACCGTACTCGGCTCTCGCCGTAAGTATCGACAGCTTGAATACAGTGTCCCATACCACCGTATTCGGCTCACGAGTTTGGGTTGCTCAATGGTCACTACAGGGAGGCACTTGGCCCCAGCATAGGCCGACGGCTCGGCCACGGTGTCCCATACCACCATGTCCGGCTCATGAGTCTTAGTGGATCGAGGTACCATGGTTAACGGGATTGCCACTGGTAAGTTTGGTACCCTAGGTTCAAACAGTAATGACCAAACATGGTGAACACACATTCGACATATCGGGTTACTTGACGAGCCTGACTAGCTCGAGCGTACGACAAGTTGGGCGATATGAAGCGCAAAAGCACTCCGTGTGGCCAACCACTATCGCCAACCGAAGTACGACTCGGGTTCGTCAGACACATCCCTTATGGCGACATGAATCTCAGCCACAATCTCAAGTCTGGTACCGAATGTTTGGACTTTAGACATAGTCCCAAACTCAAACAGTTCTCATCAATAGCATGTGAAGTTAAGCATGATAAACAAAGTAATACAAACATGCTAGTAGGCATGTCATAAAGCATGTTATAAAGCATGTTATAAAGCATGA
Source organism: Magnolia officinalis (assembly GCA_021015155.1). Taxonomy (NCBI): domain Eukaryota; kingdom Viridiplantae; phylum Streptophyta; class Magnoliopsida; order Magnoliales; family Magnoliaceae; genus Magnolia; species Magnolia officinalis. The sequence goes on from JAJHSJ010000004.1 coordinate 89,034,900, forward strand.
TATAAAGCATGTTGTAAAGCATGTAATAGAGCACTATACAGATAGGGATACAAACACATATACATTATATGTGAGTGGTTGAAGTAAACAACCACATGGAGGGAATCCTACACGTCTCTAAGGTAGTCGAGAATTCCATCTCAACACCGACCTACGGTGCTAACATCCAAGCATTTACTCTCACAAGCATTTACACAAACACTTGGAGTACACTATTTCAACATACATGACGTATGTTAGTAAAACATGTATTAGGGCTATTCTTTTGCCAAGCTAGCATTTTATCCGTGTATATCGTAATCATACAGCAAATAATCATGACAATTGCATTTCCAAAATTTACTCATATACAGTATTTCTAGAATACACAATTTCAACATACATAGTATTTACAAGCGCACATGTATTACGGCGATTCCTTTCGCCAAACAAGTATTTTATCCATATATCATATAACCATACATCAAATAAACATGTCAATCACTTTTCCAAAAAAAATACGTATACGGTATTTCTACGTATAGCTAGAGTATGTGAAATTCCATATTCTACAACTTTAATCGAAACAGAAAACGGAAAGCACTTTGTACATGTGCATTTGCATGTAGATCATGAATCTATCATTATCTGACATTGAAAGCGTTGAAAACCGTAACCTATACACCTAAAGTCCTCACCTTACGCCGATAAACGCGTAACGGAGTCAGTTCGTTCACCCTCGCTTTGTCTAAGGCACAACGGCAACCTAAGACATGAAATAGGTTAGCTATTTCATAACCCACACCCTTCACAACTCCAAAACAGGTTAGGGTTAGGGTTCTTTACAAAGAAACGGAGTCGGTATCGCCGGAAAAATGTCAAGGAAGAGGTGGTGCAGCCCGTATGGTTATCGAAAGCACTAGGAGGAAGATGCTCTCACAAATCCCAAGTTTTCTCTCCCTTTTCTCTCTCTCTCTCTCTAGGGTTTTATCCCAAATTCGTATGGCTGTGAGGGGGCTGTTCTAAGGCCCTTATATAGCCTAAAACCTCTCCGAAATAGACTCCTGTTCAAGGGGTACGTCTAGTATAAGCATTTCGGCGTTGTTCCTGCTCAAAAGAGGGTTTCTGGCGGCCCTCTTTGAGTCAAACGTCAGACTTAAGCTCACAACTCATGGATCTACGTGGGATTATGTTTTCGTCTTGGTCGGATTCCCAGATCACACGTGGCGGACTATTTTCAGTTCAACGGTCAGTGGGCCACGATCCGAAATTCCAAGTACATGTAAATGTTCCTGAAAATTTTCCTGATCCGAGGGTGTAATTTGGTCTGATTATGACGGTCTGGTTGCTTAATACTGATCCGCAAGCGAATGGTGCCAGATCACTATTCAAGATATTAATTTTGTAAAGAAAATAGTGGTTTTCACACTCCCTCGCTCCGGGCTCAAGCGAATGGCCGTGGGACATCGTTTGGACTTGATTTCCGAGATGGTTGTCAAGCCCAGTGAGGCGGTCCTAGTTCCTTAACTTCGTGTTAATCGGACTTCCGTTGTGCGGTTTAGACCTAATACGAAGTTTCAAGTAATTCCCGAGATTAGCCGGGTAATGAGTTTGATCCTACACTTTAGGGTAACCTAGAGTCAATGATTTTGCAAATTTTGGGTCTTGCAGATCGTATTTAAAGCGATCCCAACGGATTTCATGGCTAATCGAGTTTTGCACTTAGTTAACTTTGTTAAATTTCTAAAGGATTTAATCCTAATTGATTTCTGGTCGAGATGGTACTTGAGCCAAAGTACGAAAATTTACGGGTCATTACAATCTACCCCCCTTAAACAAAAATTTCGTCCTCGAAATTTATACCTTTTCGTATTCCTCGAGAATCTGAGGGTAGTTCTTCCTGACCTCGGCCTCAATCTCCCAAGTAGCTTCCTCCTTGGAATGATGTGTCCATAGTACCTTCACAAGTGGAATGACCTTGCTACGTAGTACCTGCTCTTTCCTGTCAAGGATACGCGTCGGGTGCAACTCATACGTAGCATCCTCGCTCAGCTGTACCTGCTCCCATCTGATGATATGTGAAGGATCAAGAACGTACTTCTTCAGCATAGATACATGAAATACGTTGTGTACAAACGCAAGTGGTGTGGGCAAAGCGAGACGATGCGCCACATCACCCACTCGATCCAGTATCTAAAATGGACCGATAAATCTCGGTGTGAGCTTCCCCTTCTTCTCAAACCGAAGGACTCCCTTCATAGGGGAAACTCGAAGGAACACATGATCCCCGACCTCGAACTCAAGCGGTCGCCGCCTCGTATCGGCGTAACTCTTCTGCCTACTCTGTGCTGTAAGTAGTCGACGCCTGATAATGTCGACCTTCTCTGTAGTCGCCTGTACCAATTCCGGGCCAATCAGACTACGCTCGCCAACCTCAGCCCAACAATGCGGTGCTCTACAAGGACGACCATATAGGGCCTCATATGGCGCCATGCCAATAGTCGCCAGGAAGCTGTTGTTGTAGGCGAACTCTGCATACGGAAGACAGTCATCCCAGCTGTCCTTGAAGTACAATACACATGCCCGCAACATATCCTCCAGAATCTGGTTCACCCGCTCTATCTGTCCATCAGTCTGAGGATGAAACGCCGTGCTGAACTTCAACTTCACACCCATCGCCTCCTGGATACGGGTCCAGAAGATAGATGTGAATCGAGTGTCTCTGTCCGACACGATCTCTAAAGGAACTCCATGTAGACGGACAATCTCTCTGATGTACAACCTAGCCAGCTCGTCTGCAGAGTTCGTAACTCTGATAGGGAGGAAATGGGCCGATTTGGTCAACCGGTCCACAATCACCCAAATGGAATCGTGTCCTCTCCTCGTCTTCGGCAACCCTGATATGAAATCCATGGAGATGAAGTCCCACTTCCACTCTGCTATGGGCATGGGCTGAAGCAGTCCAGGAGGTCAGCGATGTTCTGCCTTGACCTGCTGGCACGTCAGGCATCGAGACACATACTCAGCGATGTGGGCCTTCATGTTATCCCACCAATACGTCCGTCTCATATCCCGGTACATCTTCGTGCTACCAGGATGCATCGCAAGCTTCGAGTTATGGGCAGACTCGAGAACCTCGCATCTCAAGTCGGGCACATCAGGAATGCATAGGCGGCCACGAAATTGTAGACCCCCATCAGAACCAACTCTCCACTCGGAGTCCTCGGCGTCGCTAGCCTGCTCTCGAAGCTCAGACAGCCGCATATCGCCCTTCTGGGCCTCAATAATCTTGTCGTCAATAAGTGGTCGCACCCGAACGTGTGCAACACACTCAAATGGCTCCTCCACAGTGAGTCTCTGCTCGAAGTCCCGTATGAACTCCACCATGTCCCACTTAGCTATCATCAATGGTGCCGCAAATGCTATCGCCTTCTTGCGGCTCAACGCGTCTGCCACAAGGTTCGCCTTGCCAGGATAGTAGGAAACCTCGAACTTGAAGTCCTTCAAGGTCTCCATCCATCGGCGTTGTCTCATATTCAAGTCTTGCTGTGTGAATATGTACTTAAGGCTCTTGTGGTCGCAGAAAAGCTCGAACTCCTCTCCGTACAGGTAATGTCTCCAGAGCTTCAATGCAAAGATGACAGCTGCCAACTCCAGGTCGTGTGTTGGGTAATTCTACCTGTGCTTCCTTAATTGTCTTGAGGCATACGAAATCACCCTATCCTTCTGCATCAGAACACAACCCAAACCAATGTGAGACGCGTCAGTATATATCGTGTATTTCTCCCCTTGCTCTGGCAATACTAGCACAGGGGCGGACGTCAACTTGTCCTTCAGTTCCTTAAAAGCTGCTTCCGCCTTCTCATTCCAAGCGAACTTCAGGTCCTTTCGAGTCAACTGAGACAATGGCCTGGCGATCTTCGAGAAATCCCGAATGAAGCGTCTGTAATACCCAGCCAGACCAAGGAAACTCCTCACCTCGGTAACCGAGCCAGGCTGCTGCCAATCCTGAACCGCGACTACCTTACCAAGGTCCACTGCTATCCCATCCTTGGACACTACATGTCGAAGGAACTTGACTTCCTCCTGCCAGAAGTCGCACTTCTTGTATTGTGCGAACAACTGGTTCTTCTCCAGTGTACCCAACACCGCTCTCAAGTGCTCCTCGTGCTCCTTCCGACTCGTAGAGTATATCAAAATGTCATCAATAAAGACGATGACGAATCGGTACAGGAAGGGCCGAAATACCCGGTTCATCAGATCCATGAACACGGCTGGTGCGTTCGTAAGGCCGAACGACATCACTAGGAACTCATAGTGCCCAAAGCACGTCCTGAAGGCTGTCTTCTGCACGTCTTCCTCTCTCACACGCAACTGGTGGTACCTCGACTGAAGATCAATATTCAAGAAATACCTCGCCCCTCTCAACTGATCGAACAGATCATCTATCCTGGGCAAAGGATACTTGTTCTTCACCGTGACCTGGTTCAACCTACGGTAATCAATACATAACCGTAGCAACCCGTCCTTCTTCTTCACAAATAGCACAGGCGCTCCCCAAGGAGACACACTAGGCCGTATAAAACCCTTCTCTACTCCATCTCACATGGAGGCATACGATAAGTCGGCAACGAGATGGGCGTCGCACCAGGCGTAAGATCAATCGTAAAATCAATCTCGCGCCGAGGAGGTAAACCAGGAATAGTCTTAAACACACCCACAAATTCCCGAACCACCGGCGTACCCTCCAATGTCGGACCATCAACCGGCATTAATAAAGCAGCATAACAATCAACATGGCAGGACCAACTGACCTGCACTGGAAACGTGAAAGCTGTGCCATCAGACCCATAGGCAGTCACGATCCGAGTATCGCAATCTATCTCCGCCCTCATCTTACCGAGCCAATCCATACCAAGAATAACGTCGTAGTGCCATAGTGGAGCAACAATGAGGTCGATGAGCACTGTGCTGCTACCCAAAACTATCGAGCAACCCTCGCATAACCGTGTGACATCCGAACAGGTCCCAGTGGCCGTAGTAAGTCTTAGTCCCTTAGTGGGAATAGTACGCAAAGATAAACGTTTAACTGCCCCACAAGAAATAATAGAAGTCGTGGACCCAGTGTCCACCAATAAGGAAACGGAATTACCATGAATATAAGCCGTACCCTCAAAAGCCGTCGGGGCTGAAATCGACGTCTCAGGTGCCTCGGCAACAAGCGTGTGTACGCGAGCCTACTGCTGGCGGTTCGGCTGAGGAGCCAAGGGTCGCTGTGGCGGCCTGAAGCGCGATACAGGAGGTCGGAAGGAAGGATGTGTAGGAGCAGTTTGTAGCGGTGGAGCTGATATGGCCTGTGGGTAAGGGCGATCCAACCGCTGCGGTGGTGAAAATCCGCTAGCCCTCATACGCGAGAAGCAACTCTCAGCAGGATGTCCCGGTTTCCCACAATACGTGCAGGTCACAATCGGGCGTCTCATAGGAACTACTGGTGCCGCGGCCCTGGGAGGCGAATCAGCACGAGGCCTCTTGCCTAGAACAGGCCTGCTCTATAACTCCTGACATGGCCTCGCAACCATAGCACCACGCGATCTGGCCAATCGGTCCACATCCTTCTCAGTCGTCATAGACATGTGGACCAGTGCCGCGTAAGTGGGTATACTGAGACAGCATATCTTCGACCGTATGTCAGGTCGCAAGCCTCCAGAAAAGCGACGCATCCTCATCTGCTCATTGACGAGGATAGTTGGGACAAAGCGGCCCAACTCAGTGAAGTGGTGCTCATACTCTGTAACCGTCATGCCTCCCTGCCTGAGGCGTAGGAACTCATCCTCCCGCTCGTGTCGGTAAGTCTGTGGGTAGTATTTCTCGTGGAACCGGAACTCGAAAGCCTCCCAGGTCCACGCGTAGTCCATTGCGACCGTCTGCAGCACACTATCCCACCATAAACTGGCCTCCCTCTCAAACATGAAGGAGGCCAACTCGACCTGCTCTGCCTCTGAACAATGCAGCATCCGTAGCATCTTGGAGATGCGGTCAAGCCAGAACTCTACCTCCTCGGGTCTGTGAGAACCCATAAATGAGGGAGGCCTCAAGCTCTGAAATCGCTCGAGTAAACCGCGTGTACCTACATCTCTAGTAGGAGGTGCGACGGATGTGGGCAGAGGCATATCCTCAAACCGAGCAGGAGGCTCAGAATGCTCATCAGGATGTGCGGATGTCGTAGGTGGAGTCGCACTACCACCATGGGATAAGGCCTCAACGATAGTGGCCATAAGCTGCTGGTGCTACTGCTGCTGTATCTGCTGCTGCTGCATCTGCTGCTGATGCATCATCAACATCAGTTGCTCGATCCTATCAGTCGACGGAGCAGGCTGGGAGTCATGCTGCGCAGACGAAGACTGCCGGTACTACTCACGGACCGGGGGTGTGTAAGGTGGCAGTCCACCGGTAGGACCAGCAGGAGGCTGGTCAGAACCTAACCCTCGGTCCGCAGGACCGCCACTACCAGAAGGAGTCTGGTCCATAGAGCCGGTAAGCCGTAGGTGTGCCGTGCTCCGCGTATACTGTCGCGGCATGCCCTATACAATATAGGGTATAACATTGGTGAGATAAAGCACAGCAACACATCATATAAGCACTTTAAGCATTCCACACATCTCATAGCAAAAGAGGCTACATACTTTTCATTTAACCAAAATTGTCATAATACATGGAATACAGAGTTGCATGAATCATAACAGAAGTAAGATGCGAGCCAATACATCCACAAAATCAAACACTTAAAACATCTAACTAACTACTACATCATCAACATGCAACATACGACTACTACAGAGAAAACCCAAACAACTACAAGAAGCAGTATGGATGACTAAGCATCCGAATCAGGCGATGGAGGAGGAGCATTCTTGTCCTGCAGACAACACAAGATGACCTTCAAGATACGAGACACCTTGCCAAGCTTGGTTCGGACTCGCCCGACTTCCTGCTGCAGGGCGGCTTGACCCTCCTCAAGACGGGCTAAACGTGCATCAAAGGCATCCCGATCCACGCCCTGTTCCTGAGCCGCAGGAGGTGAACTCTCCTCAGTGTCCTGAGCCTCAGGTTCCTCTTCCTCTTCTTCCGCTTCACTTCCATCTTCACTCGTGTCTTCATCGCTCTCAATCTCATCCTCACTCTCCCCTTGTCGGGCCCGTTGTCGCTGTGCCCCAAGCTTCATTTGTTTGAGAGTATTCTCATCAATCTGGTGGACCGGTACTGGCATTTTCGCCCCCAGACTATAGCCATACTCCCGTGCAAAGCTCGAGTTAGCGGCGGCGCCTCGCGGTCGCCTCGATCGTGTAGGGCGACTAGGCCCGGCCTCATCAGCGGCACTCTTCCTCTTGCCCATCAGAGAGAGGATGGTGGAGATGGAGAAAATGGCCGCCACAACACCAAAAAGGGCCATGGAAAAATGATAAAATAGGGGAAAAGGGGCTGATCTCCCAAGTTCTCCACGATCAGCTGACCCAACAGACGTGGGAGGGTGAAAAAAATAGAGAAATGAAGAAAGGAAATGGGAAGGACAGTTTGGGAGGTAGCTCCCACTATTTTGGGACCTCCAACAACGTGTGGGGGGGTCCAAACGAGTGAAACGAAGAGGAAATGGGTAAGAGGGCAGCACTCCACGATGGAGGGAGGTGGGTTGTGGTCGAAATCGGTAGAGAAGAGAGGTGGAGAGGCGATTTGCAAGAGAGGGCAGCAAGGTGGAAGGGAAAAACGGCCAAGGGAGGGGGTTTGTGAAGGAAAGGGATTTTTTTGAAATGGATTTAGGAAGGGAGCTAAGGCAGGGGGTTGTAGGGACCCCCAAAGTCGTCCGGCCCAGGCCGCGGGCCCGGCCCAACCCAAAAATCGGCGAGGCCTCGCCAAAAAAAAATTTGATTTTTTCAAAAAGGGGCTCCGTGGCCCTGTTCGTATAGCCACCTGGGCCCCAAAAATATCTGGGTCCCACCTTGGGTACCCCTGGATCAGCGTGGGTAGGCCCCCGACCCCGATTTGCTCTATTTCGGGCACTTTCGGGCACTCCCGAACACACGCTGACTTTTGTAGGTTTTTGACTGCCTGAGTAAGGTGTATTGTGATCTAAACACGTCAATAGACGGTCTAGAAGCGGTCTGGGATCCATACGTGCGGTCGGGATCGAGTATGAACTCGATCAAAATGTCCATTTTCAATGAACTTCGCCGAACGACGAAATCGGGAGACTCTAAGACTGTTTCTATATTTTTGCGCACCCTCCTAAGTTGTAATGCGTCAGTGGACGTCGTGGGAACATAACTCAGGTCCGGCTTAATCAAAATCATGCTCTGATACCAACTTGTAATGCCTTGAAATTCGGGGGTTGAGTATGAACTTAACTCCCGAGTTCCAACGCATCACTTATGCAACATACATAATGATGTTTAAATGTTGTCTGAGTTAGAGCAATAAACATGAATGAGATTATACCAAAACAGTAATTCATACTCCAGTTCAAATGTATAAAGGCAAGCAGAAGACTGAAATTGTATATTTAAGGTATGTAAAGAACAAAATTTTTATGAACACCTGAGTATGAACACTAACTGAGTACCCATATACATATACTGTTTCTGAATCAAAAATCAAAATACAGTCTAAAAGATGAGTCCTGAAATCCCCGCGATGCAGTCGGCCTAAGCAAAGCCGTCAGAGTACTGCATAAATGAGAACTCATCCTGGTCCTCGTCGAAATCGGGCTCCGGCTCCTGAATTGACGCACCGTCTATACCTGTGACAGAGTCTGGTTGGTGTTGCAAACACCGTCCCGTAACGTGGGAGTGAGTAGCTAACTCAGTGGAACAATAAAGCATAGGTTAACATGTTATCAATTCAATCAAGCAGAAATGATAAAACAGTACAAATCAAACAAGTTTAACTACTCTTGTTAAATGCAAGCATGAAATGACATGATGATGTATTCCCTTGCCAAACCACACTCATGTGACATCATCTTACGTTCGCGAATGCATACCTCCCTCAGTGCTCCACATCTACTAGGCACATGCGGTGCAATGATGAGCATGATTACCGAGTTGTTATTAGTCCGTTTCAAATAGCAGTATTGGGAAACTAAGGTACCTCTCTTGTATCATTCCCAAACATGATCCATTCTAGGGCCGTCAATCCTAGTTAAGCTCATACGGTATTATGGTTCGAGAGGCATCGCGAAGGCATCGCAAAGGGCTCGTCACCCGTCAGCACGGATACAGATTTCACCGTATGCGGCTCAATTGCTGACCGTCAGCTCGAGTACAGGTCTCACCGTACTCGGCTCAATCACTAGCCGTCAGCTTGAATACAGGTCTCACCGTACTCAGCTCAACTCATACTTTAGTTGCTGTGAAAGACTCGTCGCCAATCACAGACCTTGGAGTATACTCGAAGATACTATAGAGGACTCGTCGCCCGTCAGCACGAGTACATGTCTCACCGTATTCGGCTCTCGCTGTAAGTATCGACAGCTTGAATACAGTGTCCCATACCACCGTATTCGGCTCACGAGTTTGGGATGCTCAATGGTCACTACGGGGAGGCACTTGGCCCCAGCATAGGCCGACAGATCGGCCACGGTATCCCATACCACCATGTCCGGCTCATGAGTCTTAGCGGATCGAGGTACCATGGTTAACGGGATTGCCACTGGTAAGTTTGGTACCCTAGGTTCAAACAGTAATGACCAAACATGGTGAACACACATTCGACATATCGGGTTACTTGACGAGCCTGACTAGCTCGAGCGTACGACAAGTTGGGCGATATGAAGCGCAAAAGCACTCCGTGTGGCCAACCACTATCGCCAACCGAAGTACGACTCGGGTTCGTCAGACACATCCCTTATGGCGACATGAATCTCAGCCACAATCTCAAGTCTGGTACCGAATGTTTGGACTTTAGACATAGTCCCAAACTCAAACAGTTCTCATCAATAGCATGTGGAGTTAAGCATGATAAACAAAGTAATACAAACATGCTAGTAGGCATGTCATAAAGCATGTTATAAAGCATGATATAAAGCATGTTGTAAAGCATGTAATAGAGCACTATACAGATAGGGATACAAACACATATACATTATATGTGAGTGGTTGAAGTAAACAACCACATGGAGGGAATCCTACACGTCTCTAAGGTGGTCGAGAATTCCATCTCAGCACCGACCTACGGTGCTAACATCCAAGCATTTACTCTCACAAGCATTTACACAAACACTTGGAGTACACTATTTCAACATACATGACGTATGTTAGTAAAACATGTATTAGGGCTATTCTTTTGCCAAGCTAGCATTTTATCCGTGTATATCGTAATCATACAGCAAATAATCATGACAATTGCATTTCCAAAATTTACTCATATTCGGTATTTCTAGAATACACAATTTCAACATACATAGTATTTACAAGGCACATGTATTACGGCGATTCCTTTCGCCAAACAAGTATTTTATCCATATATCATATAACCATACATCAAATAAACATGTCAATCATTTTTCCAAAAAAAATACTTATACGCTATTTCTACGTATAGCTAGAGTATGTGAAATTCCATAGTCTACAACTTTATTCGAAACAGAAAACGGAAAGCACTTTGTACATGTGCAGTTGCATGCAGATCATGAATCTATCATTATCTGACATTGAAAGCGTTGAAAACCATAACCTATACACCTAAAGTCCTCACCTTACGCCGATAAACGCGTAACGGAGTCAGTTCGTTCACCCTCGCTTTGTCTAAGGCACAATGACAACCTAAGACATGAAATAGGTTAGCTATTTCATAACCCACACCCTTCACAACTCCAAAACAGGTTAGGGTTAGGGTTCCTTACCTAGAAACGGAGTCGGTATCGCCGGAAAAATGTCAAGGAAGAGGTGGTGCAGCCTGTATGGTGATCGAAAGCACTAGGAGGAAGATGCTCTCACAAATCCCAAGTTTTCTCTCCCTTTTCTCTCTCTCTCTAGGGTTTTATCCCAAATTCGTATGGCTGTGAGAGGGGCTGTTCTAAGACCCTTATATAGCCTAAAACCTCTCCGAAATAGACTCCTATTCAAGGGGTACGTCTAGTATAAGCATTTCGGCGTTGTTCCTGCTCAAAAGAGGGTTTCTGGCGGCCCTCTTTGAGCCAAACGTCAGACTTAAGCTCACAACTCATGGATCTACGTGGGTTTACGTTTTCGTCTTGGTCGGATTCCCATATCACACGTGGCGGACCATTTTCAGTTCAACGGTCAGTGGGCCACGATCCGAAATTCCAAGTACATGTAAATGTTCCCGAAATTTTTTCTGATCCGAGGGTGTAATTTGGTCTGATTCTGACGGTCTGGTTGCTTAATACTGATCCGCAAGCGAATGGTGCCAGATCACTATTCAAGATATTTATTTTGTAAAGAAAATAGTGGTTTTCACACTCCCTCGCTCCGGGCTCAAGCGAATGGCCGTGGGACATCGTTTGGACTTGATTTCCGAGATGGTTGTCAAGCCCAGTGGGGCGGTCCTAGTTCCTTAACTTCGTGTTAATCGGACTTCCAATGTGCGGTCTAGACCTAATACGAAGTTTCAAGTCATTCCCGAGAGTAGCCGGGTAATGAGTTTGATCCTAAACTTTAGGGTAACCTAGAGTCAATGATTTTGCAAATTTTGGGTCTTGCAGATCGTATTTAAAGTGATCCCAACGGATTTCATGGCTAATCGAGTTTCGCACTTAGTTAACTTTGTTAAATTTCGAAAGGATTTAATCCTAATTGATTTCTGGTCAAGATGGTACTCGAGCCAAAGTACGGAAATTTACGGGTCGTTACAGATATTGACACCAATCATTAACATTTTTATATGTTATTTAAAATTTAAAATTACAACTTAGCCGTGATCTAAAAGTTCACATATCTGAATGGGTGATACAGATCAATCAGGTTTTAAATTAAGATAAACATGACGTTTTTATAACAATCTATTTGTATAACTTGCAACCTTTCATTATAGGTTGCATGCACATTTGGTGGAGGAGACTAACTCCTACTCAGGTTATGCACAACCTTTATAGAAAGGTGTAACGTCTTGATTTTCATAACCCGAGTTTAATACTCGTTTTTCAAAAACCTGAGTGTTAATATTTAAAGATAACCCAAATTTCACATATAAATTTTTTTTTCTCTTTCAAGAGTGTGCAGTTCAACGGAAGAGAAACAAATCAAGCATAAAGAAAACTTTAAATACACATTTAAGATATACGAGCGGCTGCCCATAGGGCTTATACAAACCAATTTCTCAATATTAACAAATACATGAAAGAAATAATTTAATTTATGAAACAAAATAAAATGCAGCTAGACTTGAGCTGCAAGATCACGCATCTTCTCTTGGGCAGATACAACCATACATCCCTGATATTTGTACCACGTTCCTCATCAGTCTAAACATGAGTATCATTTAAACCACATACACTATCTATACGGTTATATATTTAACGCATGATTGACCAGCTCAGTTAAAATTTCCCTTAAGATTACACACCACTGTATTATTTAAGTATATTTTAAACAAGAAAACATACAAAATAATCTACGATGCAATCTTATTTAAATGTATGGATTCATGAATGCACATCAGCTGGGGATGTTTATCTAGCTAGCTTTTAGGTAAAACCCACAAGTGGGGCAGAACATGCTAAAATGAAAATACAATCAAGCACATGCTAAAATGACTAGCTCACACAAATTGGATCGATTATTGATGGTATCAGAGCTAGCGAAATATTCCACGACAAAGGATACGTGCTACAACATCTAGAATTAGTCACTCGTCATCGCCTGCATAACATGAATGCATGATTAACCCATCCTTTGTTATTCCAATTGCAAACAATCATTTTAAAAAAGCTCAAAGGTCACTATGTGAGGCTCACATTCAACATAGGCCGACAGCTCAGACATAGTGTTTCATACCACCATCCCTAGTTCATGAGACTCCAACACTAGGATGCTTAATGGTAACCTCTTCACCTAGTGACCAATCATAGTTCAACATGTGGAACTTACCATCGCGAGATTATATGAAAATAATCCATCAAGCCACATAGGGAAAATAGTCCATCAAAGCCACATAGGGCAAATATTTCATTAAAGAATGCGATAAAAATAGATTATCCTCGAAATCCACATAGACACAAATGATCCATAATATGATAAGTCCACAAAAAAAATTCATTTAATCCATTAAACAAAAATGGCCACTAGTTCAAGGGTCCATTCTAATCACAATTAATAATTTACATCCCAATTATATATATATATATATATATATATATATATATATATATATATATATATATATATAAGTAGAGTTTTCCACTAATTGATGTGGCAATTTAAGCTCATAAACTATCACTTAAACTAACATGAATGTTGAGCATATGATTCGAGGATCTATTTCAATAACTAACATAAGTAATCATGTAATAGTAGTCAAAATTAAAAGGAAAACTGTCACGCCCCAAACTCGGAAACCGGGCTCACAAAATTCTTGATCGCCGAATCCGGCGCCGACAGCCTCCATAGTACCCCATTCTCAGCTCCTAGCGCCCATACGCCAGATTCCAATCCTGGGATCCTACAAGGAGGATTTTCAGTATGAATTTTTTTTTGTAATGGTGCATAACCACAAGCATAACCAAGTCACAAAACAACAACACCACATATCCACTATAACAAAAACTTTTAAGTACAATGCGGGAAGAGAAATACAGTATAGTCAAAAGGCTCCAAAATGCTCTGATCCACACTCCTACCTCAGCGCTGCTGCTGTCCAACGCTACCTGCACGCAACGGTCGTGCATAAGCTTACAAAAGCTTAAAGGGTGGTGTAAGTGTGTGCGCAAGGCAAACGCCAAGTGTACAATATCAGAGTAATGCAAAAATATGCGGTAAGTCCATGAATACAACCAGACGTACCAAGGCTATGTGATGCAAGGCATGAATGCTATCGGCCATACGAAGACCATGCGATGCAAAACATGAATGCTATCGGCCATACCGATGCAATGCAAGGCCTACGTAGCCGAATGTCATATGCGAGATGCAGAGCAAGCATGCCAGTACTCATCAAATACACATATCAATACAGTTCCTCTCTTGATATCACCGGGGTCTAATACACCTCACACTGACTGCCTCCTCCCAAGTTACACAGTCAAGCAAGTGGAAGAGACCACACTATTCGCCTGACCAGTAGTCTGCCAATACTTACCCGGCTCGTCGATAGAGGACACATTTGCGAGCTGGTCAAACTCAGCCTAGCTTATAGCCCCCTCACTCAGGCGGATAAGGCCATACCCCCTTCCAACCGACCACGACATAGTGGGAGACGCGGCCTACTGGTATTCGGCACTCGGGCGCTCGTGTATCCACTCGGTTTAGACATTGGAGCATCCCCTTGTACTAAAAAGGTTCTGGGACTTTCACCCAAGGACATCCTAAGTGCCCACAGTGCTAGAACAATGTATTTTCGGTATCCGATACGGCCATCCACGATGTGCCTATGGAGGCCACGACCTTGATGTCGCTAGGGCGTGCAGTGATCACGACACACAATGCAAAATGCATGAGTCACACCGTCAAATCATGCAGCAATCCAGTGCGTACTGCGTGATCATGTGGGGCACTCCGTCTCATCAGGAGTCTCGTAAATGTCTCAGCCTAACCGGCTTATGCTATGATCAAACATCCCTCACATCAAGCATACAGATGATGCGTATGGGTATGAGTCATGGAGTTACACTAAGCATGCTATGAGATGATGAACTATCCTCACACGAAGGCGGGCTTGGATGGCCTACGTAGGCCTAGGGAGATTATAATGCGGACATTAAACTAACATTATTATTACAATGTGGACGTCAAACCAACATTGCTCCCAAGGCATGGCCCACCATAACCATGGAGAAATCACACATTGCAATGGACTCTAAGGACAACCCATTGGCCTCGATCCATGGGCCTTAGATACATCAAATGGGCCGCCTCATATTGGCCTTATATAAATCAAGTGGGCCACATCAATGGGCCTTATGTACATTGCAATGGGCCATGTCCCATGGGCTTTTGGATACATCACCATGGGTCACATAACATGGGCCGTATATACATCAAGGTAGGCCTCAATGGACGACCATAAATAAATCAGGATGGGCCGCAACAATATAAGTGGTGATAATGAATTCCACCATTAAAATTCCTAGGGCCCACTATAACATTTATTTCTCATACAATCTGTTCATAGAGTCACCAAGAACTTGGTGGCCCAAGGGTCTAATGATGGACGTTCAGTCCTCACTGTACAGTGGGGTCCACATGATAAATAGATCTATCTTATTTTATTTTATTTTATATTTATTATTATTATTATTATTTTTAGCCACAAGCCTTAAGACAAGCTTGTCAAATGGTGGACGGTTTGGATGCAACACAAATATCATGGTGGGGTCCACCAATGTGTGGCCTACTGTGGGGCCTACTGGCCGTCCAGCAGCCTGTTGGACGGCGTGAATGAAACACATACATTTTTGGTGGGTGCCACCGTCCGCCTGGACGGTGAGCATGTAAAACACATACATCTTTGTGGGTCCCATGTGGGGCCCACTGTAATGTTTATTTTCCATCCAACCCGTTCATAAGGTCACGTGGTCCTGGGTGAAGGGTGAAAACAAATTTCACCTTAATCCAAAACTTCTATGGCCCATAAAAGGGTTTCAATAGTAGAGTTCAATCACCGCTGTTATCTTGTGGTGTGGGCCTCCTGAGATCTGGATCTATCTGATTTTTGGAGGGGACCCACCTCAGGGGGTGGTCCACCTCATGGATGGATTGGATGTCAAATAAACATCAAGGTGGGGCCCACGGCTGGGCCGTGGGTGGCTTGCTCGTCCGCCTAGCGCAGGACGCCTGGCGTCCTGCCTTCTGACAGCAGCAACAGCATGCTGCTGCAGTATTTATTTATTTATTTTTAACACTGCATGGTTTCTCGTGTGTGGGGCCCACGCATGATGGATCTACCTCGTCCAATGGCCTCCATGGTTCAACATAAGCCAAACGAGCCCAATATTGAATATTTTTCGGTGTACAAAAATGTCAAGGAAGTTTTAAACGGTGAAAATCGTCGTCTGCAATGCTATGACCCGCCTGAGGGTTAGATTAACCTCATCTCTTGGCTCAACGCCTAAAATGAGGTAGGAAAGGGGATGGACGGCTTGGATTGAATCTAATCATCAAGATGGGGCCTATACAAGTGGCCCACTTCCAATGCCTTGAAAAAGGCTAATATATATATATTTTTTCGCTTTTCACGTCCAGAGAGTCCCTGGACTCACCCTTTTTTTTTTGGGCGTGCAATGCCTTTAAGTGGGCCCTTCATAGGTGGGCCACCACATGGTGAGGTGGTGTGGTTACAATACATATGTAAAGTGGGCCCCACCTTTAGATGGTTTGGATCCAAAACATGCTCCATTGTGGGGTCCATCTAAGTGGGCCATAGGGCCATAATATTATACACAAAATAATAAAATAAAAAGAGAGTGAGACACGCGTGATGGAGGGACCCCGACACTATGGGCCCTCCGTTTCAAGCATCTAATCATACATCAATGGGTCCCATTGCATATGGGCCCTCCAAATAAAAGATCAACGGTGGAGATCCCTCTCCACCCAAAGTGAACGGTCTATATGACCTCTTTATGCAAGGAAATATAAACATCATGATGGGGTCCGTGGAGAATGGCCCCATCATGGAATGATTATGAGGATCAAGGTGGGCCATTGGCCACACCTAGGGTCCAAAGTGAGATCCATACCATTGATCGGTAGGTCTCACTTGACCCATCTAAGAAAACATGAAAACTAACCTATCAAAGCACCCACCTAGCGATCTCCTTGGTCCGCTGGAATGCCTATCTCCTTGTGCTCCTCTTTGATGGTGGAGATGGGAAATGGATGGATAGGATGATGAGTTTCGGAATGGGAAAGGTGGGCCTCACACATGCATTTTTTTCTCTCATGGAAGGCTTGTACGTGGGTGCTCTTGGTTGCTTGGAATTGTGGTGAGAAATGAGAAAGTGAGAGGGGTTGTAAGGGAGAGAGAGTGATAGATGTGAGGTGAGTGATGTGAGGTGAGTGATGGGTGAGGTGAGTGATGGTTTGACTTTGGTGGTTGCTTTACTTGTGGAGAAAGGAAGTATGGGTTGCTTTGTACTTGACATTGAAGTGATTGATTGGTTGATGTGATTGATTGATTGATGGGATGGATTTGACATTGTGTAGAGATTTTCTTGGGATTGAGAAAGCGCGGTGTTTCTTCGAAATAAACGCCGGCTCACATCTTCCGGCTTGGGTATCGGATCGGTGCGCGAGTCACGGCGTTGGAATCGCGGCGACGGTGTGGTCGCAATGGTACAAGTCTCGGGTTAAGCTGACTCGATTCTACAGGATACGACTTAGGGTCGATCGCAACGTCGGTTATCAGTCGCGGATTGCCGGACTTCGACGGAAAGGATCGCGGTAGTCGACGGAACAGTACGGACTAGGATACGGGTCTTATAAAAACTATCACTTAAACTAATATGAAAGTGGAAAGCCCAAGGAAAAAGGTCATCACCTTACAAGTCGAATCGTCAACTAATGTTGGTAGGAAGTGCGTGTGCCCTTAGAATTGAATCCTACCATGAATTGTGAAATTGTACGGTTAAATTTAACTTGTACACAATATTTATGGTTAAGATTATAACCTAGGGTCTGGATTACTTAGATTTTGGATTTTGATGCAGAACTAGGGCAGTTGATCTATGGTCTAAACTAATGTTAATTGAATTTTAATAAAATAGGGTTTAGAGATTAACTCACCTCCTGAGATAGACTCGACTCGACTTGGCTTGGCTTGCTCCGGAATTTGATCGTGACTTGATATGAATTTAAACTCCTCGATCTGAATACACATGCTTTCGCCTCACATCTATTATGACCACCATCGAAGAATAATTGGACTCGAACCAGTCCGATATTCACTCAACTCGGTGGGAGCTGAGTCAACTCGGCTTGACCCAAATCTGCCTTGGCAACTTCCCCCACTCACTTGCTTAATCTCCTTCTTCTCTTTCCTTCCTTTTCTTCCTTCTTTCTTTCCTGCTTTTCTTCTGATGCGACCAATAGAGTCTAGACTCACCTAGACTTGGCTCAAAACTCAGATGAACTTGCTGACTTGACTCGGCAATGAGTCATGCTCCCGAACTCGGCCGCACCATAGACCCCACTCGGAAGATTGTTGTGCCACACGGCAACCGCCACTATCTCATATTCTCTAACTTCTTGGACAAACATGCAGCCCTAATATCATCTTGACTCAATCAGATTTGAGCCCGTCAGAACCCTAACTTGTTGAATCATTAAGTTAACCCAATGAATCAAGATACAACCTGCTTAGACTCAAATTCGAATCCAAGATCGACTTAGCCATCGAACCCACCTTCTGTATCTCTTCCTTTAATCTTCATAGACGTCCAACAAAGAGTTGAACTAGACCCAACTCAAACTCGACTCCTCTTGAAATGAGTCGACCTACTTGAGTCAACTCGACTCACAAATTCTCCTTCCTTCTCTAGTTCTTCTCCTGCTCTCTTCCTTTTCTTCTTCTTCCCCTCTCTGCACACTCAACGAAACAACAACAACAACCCTCATGGTGCTGAAGTCACAACACTTGGATCGAGTTAGGTGAGTCGACCTGAATCCTGACTCAGCAGCAAGCATGAGGAAACGATAGTTCTCTCCCTCACTGGTTTCTCCTTCTTCCTTCCTTCCTTTTGCCCTCTTTTCTCTCTTTCTCTTTCTCATGACCAGGCAGAGTCTGGACTCGACCAGACCTGTAACCCAACTCACGACTCATTTGGGTCGAGTTAGTGTGACACAATGATTCTTTCTCTCTCCCTCTCTTCTCTCACTCTCTTTCTTCCTCTGAAATGACCAACAAATCCTTCAACTAGGACTCCAAAATTTAGCAAGATGACCTGGACTCCCTCGAACTCGCCTAACTTGACTCAACTAGGAGCAGTGCGAGATGGAAGAATGCTCTCTCTTTCTCTCTCTCTATCTCAATTTTTTTTTGGAAAGCGACCGCCCTAAAAGACAGCCTTTAATAGGTTTTTTAATCTTCCTCTAGATAATTCAAATGCTAACAAATTACCGGATTAGTTATACCGAGTCGATTATAAACTCGAATGCAACACAATGACATTATAATGATTTAGATCAAAATAATTTGCATGGCTTTGATCAACTACATTGGATCAATTTCTTGGTTACTGACCTACCAAATGTGAGGCTTTGATCAACAAATGGGCCACTACACAAGTTAGGGGTTTCTTGATCAAATGAAGAAGATGACAAGGCCATTAATGCTAGATCATCAACAGTTGCGTATTCTTTTGATCTGATGCACATGGACAACATGGATATGTCCAATGATCATCGTGCGACCCATTTTTTGGAAAAATATCATAATTTCTTGGTGATGCACGAGCTTCCCTCATTCTGCACTCGATTTCTTGTGCTAACAAGATCTTGCACGAGATCTCCTAACCAAATATGAAAGGGGTTTCTAACGCCCTAATTTTGATGTCTGATATTTATTGGTGAGGCTTCGAAAGGCTTTTGGATGGCTGTGATCGTGCCAACCAATCCAAAATCGAAAGATTCCCTCCGCAGATGCTCTCTCTCTCTCTTCTATAAAACCCTAGTTTCAAATGCTTGGTTAGAGGGCTAGGATTCTTTAGATGAACGATCAGGATTGAGAGAGATTCTCTTGAATTTGCTAGCTCACTGAGCTAGAATGAGATTTTTGTCTCAGAAAAATACCCGCACGCAGGTCTTGATCGGCCAAAAATTGTGTGCATGCACACATGTACTAGCACACGAAAAGGGTTTGAATTTGGTTAGATTTGAGGGCCGGACATGATGGACGATTTTAATCTCGGGGGAGAATTATGATGGTGGGCCATGATAAAAAGAAACAGACTCCATCCGTTCGAACGTCGTTCGGCAGGAAAAGCGGGAGAAAGAGAGAGAAATCTCTCTTTTTCGGGTGATTATCGGGTCAGCCCTGTTTAACCGAGCTGGCCAGTTCGGTGCACGCACGCCTTGTGCACAAACACTAAGGTGGGGTCTACAATGATGTATTTGATGAATCTACAATGTCCACCAACTTCTACTGCTCCTGATATGATATTTATCCAGCGTTGAGGCATATCCATAGCTTAGGTGGCCCACAATTCTTGGTTCTAGTGTGTTTAATGATAATTTTCGACAATCCAGTGATTGGATCTTTCTCAAAGCTAATCATCAATGCTTTTTAGTGCTCCTAGGTTAGCATTGATAGAATTTATCCACCGATTTCACAATTTAACGACTTGTTGGTGTAATTAAATGATGGATTGCCATATTTGAGTGTTACAGACCTAATGAACGAGGAATCTGATGAATTGGGTCCTGATTTTAAGAGGATCTAAGATTAAGGTCTTTTATAGTCCACATTGGATGGTTTGATGGTCTATTTAAGTGTTAAGTAATCCAAATCTCACCCATTCAATGATCGTTATTGTCCGTCAAAGATCAATTCAAGTTTGTTATTCTTAATAGAGTGGTAATTAGGGTTAGATTTTAGGTTTATCAGTCTAATTAATTTTCGAAACATAAATTGAGAGATTACATGGTTTTTAAATCACATCTCATACGATTTCATGATGATATGATGGTCTAGGCCAAGAATCAGTGGTCAGATGGCTTAACTTAAGGATGACTATTTCTCTTTACAGTTAAATTTACATATGATTGGTTATACGGGTTGATCTTGATGTTTATTGTATTTGTATGAATGATCTATATCCATGATTACATTAAAATATTATTAATGACATTTTGGAACAAAATTTAAGAGATTAATTCATCTTAGCAGTCGGACTGATTTGAAATGTGCAGGTGTGATACCATATGTCTCTACGGCCAATTTAGATTATGAGTTTCAAGATCATTAGTGACATAAACCTACTAAATCAAGGGTCAATTCAAGGTGGATTGATTACAGACCTTACAAATACATTATGGGTTGTCACAGTCCAAATTAAATGGTTAAGATAAACATACTAAATCACTGGATGATGATATGTAATGTAAGTTACGTGTGTTCTCACACATGTGTAAACTGATTTAGATCTCCATGGTAATACCCGAGTACTAAAAAGTATGGGATATTATAAATGGATACACCTAGCACTAAGTTTTCTATTTTCCAATGAAAAGGGGGTGTTTATCTAATTGCATGAAGCCTAATGATATCATACATATTAAACTTATTATCAGATATAATGAAAATAGTCCTGAGATAAATAAAGAGTTATATTATCATCATTAATCTTTTTCCATTCGTGATAGATCTCATTACACCTTTAATGATTACCATTGATAATGGATCCTTTTATCAATGTTGATCATCACAGTTGATAATGGTTTCGATCACTAGCGGACCCAAGTTCAATAGTGATTAGATAGATATGGAGAGGGATTTATATTCCTATGCACATGTGCATTAATGCACGCACATGTACATTTTACAATCAAAGGACAAGTGGGTTGCACATTTTGGTTATTGTGTTCCAAAATGTGTGGCCTACCTAACATGATCACTAATATGTACACAGGCACAACGTTAATATACTATAATATTTATTTACTATTTTTTAATCATTTTATCTTTTTATTTTAATACATATATCTATCATCACGATTATAAAGAATCGTAACCGTTAATCTAAAAAATGAACTGCACCATTACTTAGATCACGCTGAAAATTCCCAAGTCACTTCCTATCACTTGGCCTAAATCAGCCCACAAATGGCTAATTAAAGACCCTTTAAAATATACACTTAATCTTGAAAGGAAGTGATTTGGGCTTCTAATCCGGTCCATTTTAATTTGTGCATAAATGTGAGGTCTATTTAGAACCGTCCAACCTCTCGTGGATAGCAGATGATGGTCCCCAAATTTTGGCTCAAGGAATGGAAGGAGATTATTTCACCAAGACCATCAAAAAATATCATACTAAAGTTTAATGGGCCCGGACCCACTTTTGGGTCCACTTAATAAACAAGATAGTAGGCACTATATATACATCTTCTATGTTTGTCCACAGGTTTTTAATCCGTGGGACTAGTTTATACAGTAGCTCTAGATCCATCAAGATTGTAAAAACCTTCAACAAATGGGTTTTAAAATGGGTATGCCTAATTAGCATTTAAACTATACCTTTAAACCCATCCCTATCTACTTTCTTCTCCCATTTTCTCTTATTGTTTACCCACTACACTTAGATTTTTTATTTTTGGAGCTTTTCAATGGGTTGAAAGCCCATTTGTTTAGGCAAAAAAAGGAAGAAAAAAAAAAGAAAGAAAGAAAGAAAAAAAGACAGGCCCTCCATGATCACAATTGGGCCTGGGCTTGAAATCCAACTCCATTAATACTCTCTACCTAATCCTCTCTTTAGGGTTTTTCAAGAAACTCTTCTCTACAAACTAAGCAGCCATGGGCCAATTTTTTAATTTTTTTAATTTTTAAAATTAAATTTTTTTTTTTTTTTTTGTTTTGTTTTTAAGCGCTACCACTCCCGCTGTCGTCGCTACTGGTTTCAGAAGTAACCATGGTCCCTGCTCAGTTAGGGTTTTAAAACCCCACTTCTTCCCCTTCATTTTTTTTTTTTTTTTTTTTTTTTTTTTTTTTTTTTTTTTTTGTATTCTTTATCTATCTCTTGGGTTTCAATAAAATCCATCTTAGGAATTTTGTATCTCTTTATTTTGCAAAATCTCAATCTTTTTTAATCAAAAGGATATTTTACAATATTAGTATTTCTTACATAGCCTAAACCCTCTCAAGTTTTCTTTCTAGATGTTTATCTAGATTTCATTGCCTTTTATTAAGGTTTCAACACAATCCCCCTCTTATGTTCAAACTATCAATCTCTCTTTCTATAGGATTTGATTGAATATGTTAATATTATTCTCATTTTTATTAATTCCTCAACCACTAAATATTTTAATGAAATAAGTATGATCAATATATTTTAATAAAATAAAAGCTTGACAAAAAAATGACAAAATTTTATAATAAAGGCCTGCTTACCTTGACACCATACTTTCAACATTAAATTAGAGAACAGTCCTTGAGTCGTTCTGATACCACTGAAAGTTGACATGGAAGAGTGGGCCCATAGGATCTTACGGTCTAAACGATATGGGACCTTCACAAAAGCTGGTGATAGACAATGTAGGTCCAGCGATCCACGTAACCACTACAAGAGTAGATGTGTCTGATCACCTGTCTGATTCTACGGTAAGGACGGTTCCATACTACAATCTGCGGCTTGGATTGTTTAAGGGATAGGCTAGATGGACATATAAGGATATGACAATTATTTCTCTAGCCTCTCGTGATTTTCGGATTATTTTCACGAGAGAACTCCTTCCCTTTTATATGAAAATCTCGTATAGTTTGAATGAAGCTGGAGGTTATCCGGTTTTATTCGATCTCCTTATCTAATCTATATTCAAAGTTAAAGTTCAAATTCATCTGTTAACCATGGAGAGAAAACAAGTCCTACACAAGTGAGCCCCACATGCCCATGTCCAACCAATATTCTGCTATATTTCAAAAATCTTAACAACATGCAGTTGACTTGCATGCATACTTCAATGAACGCGTACACCACTATATATCTATCCTCGCACACAGGTGAAATATTCAAACCATCTATAACGTGGATAGGCAAATGTGGTCTACTCAGTGGGTGTGTCAGAGTATTAGAAATAAGCCGAAGAATTAGAAAACTTCATCCAATTTTTCATGACCATACAGTTAATTATGGCCCACCTGACTAGTGTGCATTAGTTGACTTTTACACGTATAGACTTATCAAAGCTCTACACATTACGCAATGAATTCCTTTTGCGACAGTCGCGTGATTCGTCGATGGAGTGTGTGCCACCACCCGTTAGGTTCCCACATGATGAGATACTCCAATGATGTGAACCACTCATACTCTTGCTACTTCCAATGAAAGCCATTGGAAGTCATCACTTTCATTGTTAGTGATGGTTGTAATCATATGTTAAATGTGAGCTTCTTGAGGTGGGCCTTAATTATAGCATAGATTCCACAACATGGACTGTTCCGATTATTGACCTACTTGGCATGCCGGCTCACATACCGGATCCAGTCACCAAAGGCCTACTACGGTCGAAATCCTTCCATCTAATCTTCCGGCTCTCCTCCTCTCTTGTTAACATCTTTCCTTCTCTCAGACCGAACCTGTTGCGCAGCACGCCAACAACGCAGTGAGCCTAGATCCAATGTAAGGCCTCACCCACAAACGATAGACAGGAAGAAATATAAACTAGAAATAGATCAAAGCAATCCAAAACAAACCACAAGACAAGATATACGTGGAAAAACCCCAAACTAGGGTAAAAAACCACGGATGCAAAATTCCACTATGAAGAGAAACGAAGATTACAAGGCAATATACTAACCTCTCCCTTGGAAGTACAGAGAAAATCTTTTGCCCACACCTCAGAATAATTTCCTAAAATTCACCTTTTAACCTAGAATAGCCCTAGGGATCCCAATTTATAGTTTTGGCAACTTCCCTTTCCGCATCCCAGTTGCGAAAGGACTTGCGACACGAAATCCACGAAACTCCTTTCGCATCCCAGTTGCGAAAGGACTTGTGACATGAAATCCGCGAAACTCCTTTCGCATCCCAGTTGCGAAAGGACTTGCGACACGAAATCCGCACAACCTCGACTGGTGGTGGGCGGCCCCAGATGTGGCTCCACTTCTCAACAATCTCCCACTTGGAGACACATCTCCATAAACCTTTGTCTTCTTCATTCGGAGTGCACCACCTCTCTGTCTTCAAGCCTGAAGACCAATCAAAGCTGAACAGAGCTTCAACTTCTCCCTTGTGACCGCCTTGGTCAGCATATCCGCAGGATTCTCACTTGTATGAATCTTCTCCAGAGCAATCGATCCATCTTCCAGTAACGAACGTATGAAGTGATATCTGATGGCAATATGCTTGGTCCTTGAATGAAAGGCTGAATTCTTAGCCAAGTGTATTGCACTCTGACTGTCACTGTACAACTTGCAATCTGCTTGCTTCTTACCCAACTCTTCCATAAAATCTTGCATCCACACCATCTCCTTGCATGCTTCTGTAGCCGCAACATATTCTGCTTCTGTCGTACTGATAGATACTATCTTTTGTAACTGAGAGACCCAACTGACTGCAGCACTACCCAGAGTAAAAACATAACCCGTAGTGCTTCTTCAGCTGTCGATATCTCCTGCCAAATCTGAATCCACGTAGCCTTGTAACTTGATTTTCGATCCACCATAACACAGCCCTACGTCCTTGATACCTACCAAGTACCTAAGGATCCACTTCACAGCTTCCCAATGTTCCTTCCTAGGGTTGTTCATGAACCTGCTAACAACTCCCACTGCTTGAGCAATGTCTGGCCTCGTGCTCACCATAGCATACATGAGACTCCCAATAGCTGACGCGTATGGGACTTTAGCCATGTAGTCATGTTCCTCCTGCGTCTTTGCACCTTGCTCCTTAGATAGCTTGAAGTGGTTGGCTGATGGAGTGCTAACCGGCTTAGCACCTCCCATATTGAATCAATCAAGTACCTTGGCGATGTACTCTGCCTGTGACAAAACTAATTTCTTGTTTTCCCTGTCACGCTTTATCCTCATGCTTAGGATTTGTTTTGCAGCTCCTAAATCCTTCATGGCAAATTCTCTAGACAATTGTCTTTTGAGATCTGAGATGTCCTCCATGCTTGAGCCAGCCACAAGCATATCATCAACGTACAGAAGAAGGATGATGTATGACGTATCAAACTTCTTCAAGTAACAACAGTGGTCTGTATGACATCTCCTAAAACCGTTTCCCGACATGAAACTATCGAACTTCTTATATCACTGCCTCGGGGCCTGCTTCAGGCCATATAGACTCTTCTTCAGTCTGCACACCTTGTTCTCATTACCTGGTGCCACGTATCCTGTCGGCTGATGCATATATATCTCTTCTTCAAGGTCCCTATGAAGAAAGGCTGTCTTAACATCTAGTTGTTCTAGATGTAAGTCCTCTGAAGCCACTATACTCAAGACCATGCGAATCGTAGACATTTTCACTACCGGTGAAAATATTTCAGTGAAATCGATACCTGCCTTTTGTTGAAACCCTTTCACAACCAATCTAGCCTTGTACCATTTTGAACCATCGTGCTCCTCCTTTAGTCTGTAAACCCACTTGTTATGAAGAGCTTTCTTACCCTTGGGTAGAGTGACTAGCTCCCATGTACGATTAGACTCAAGAGAGTCCATCTCATCATCCATGGCCTGCTCCCACTTAACCCGTATATCTAACTGTAACGCCTCTTCAAAATACTCTGGCTCACCATTATCTGTCAGTAGTAGATAATGTAAGGAGGGTGAGTATCGGACCGTGGGTCTCCTCTCCCGAATAGACCTCCTCACAACTGGTGTATGGGGCTCTGCCTCATCCTGTGGCACTGTAACACCCATGTCCGGTAACTCTTCCAACTCTACGAATTCCTTTTTCTCGGCCTTATTTTCCTGCACATTGTCCTTATGCATCACTTTTTCATTAAAGACTGCGTCCTTGCTTCTGATGATTTTTCTGTTTTCTGCATCCCAGAACCTGTAGCCAAAATCATGTTGCCCATAGC
The DNA here is from genome assembly GCA_021015155.1 of Magnolia officinalis. NCBI lineage: Eukaryota > Viridiplantae > Streptophyta > Magnoliopsida > Magnoliales > Magnoliaceae > Magnolia > Magnolia officinalis. The sequence continues at coordinate 89,061,782 of JAJHSJ010000004.1, forward strand.
CTATAAACGTGCACCTCCTGGACTTCGCATCTAGCTTGTTTCTGTGCTCTACATCAATGTGAACATATGAAGTGCAACCGAACACTCTGAGATGTGCAAGGTTCACTTCTTTTCCAGTCCACGCTTCTTCTGGTAGCCCACCATCCAATGGTGCTGAGGGACTTCTATTGATAAGATATGCGGCAGTATTCACAGCATCTGCCCAAAAGGTCTTGGATAACCCTGCATGTAACCTCATGCTCCTGGCACGCTCAAGGATGGTCCTGTTAATGCGCTCAGCCACACCATTCTGCTGTGGTGTCCCTGGAATCGTTTTCTGATGTTTGATTCCATTTGCTGCACAATACTCTTCAAACCTCTTATCACAATACTCTCCCCCATTGTCAGATCTGAGACACTTTACTGTTTTACCTGTCTCATTTTCTACCATAACTTTTCACTTCTTAAATACATCAAATACATCAGATTTATGTTTTAAGAAGTAGACCCACAGTTTTCTACTAGCATCATCAATAAAGGTAACAAAATAACGTGAGCCACCAAGAGATAATACCTGTGCCGGTCCCCACACATCAGTGTGTACAAGCTCCAACAGATGTGTCTTTGGAGCGCGTCCCGTCTTCTTGAAGCTTACCCTCTTCTGTTTGCCATACACGCAGTCCTCGTAGAATTCCAAGTCAATAGACTTCAGCACTGGTAGCTTCCCTTTTGACAATAACACTTTCATCCCTTTCTCACTTATATGTCCCAGCCTCTGATGCCATAACTGCCCATTCACTCCAGTTGATGCGACTGCGAGTGAACTATACGATCCTGAAGTCACGTACAAAGTACCTTCCTTTTTGCCTCGAGATATTACCAAGGCACCTTTTGTGATCTTCCAGGAGTCATTGGTGAATGTCATCACATAACCGGTATCAGCCAACTGTCCCACTGAGATCAGATTACGTTTCAAACTCGGTACATGTCTGACATCCTTCAATTTCAAAACCGTTCCGTCTTTCTGATTTACATAAACATCTCCCTTTCCAACAATATTGCACGGCTCATCATCACCCATGTAGACTCTCCTAAAGTCACCTGACACATAATCACGCAGAACTTCCTTACACGAAGTAGCATGAAACGAAGCACCCGAGTCTATAACCCAAGACTCATTCCTCGCATCAAGAGACAAGATCAACGCCTCTGTGTCGGTCTCCTCAGACAGATTCACTGAATCTTTCCCACCTTGAGAGCTTCCTTCTTGTTTCTTGAGCGCCCTGCAATCACGTTTCATGTGCCCCTTCTTGCCGCAATGCTAACACCCGTCTTTGTCTTTCGGTCCCTTGGACTTATTCCTTGACTTAGAACGCCCGTATTTATTGTCTCCTTTGTTCAGCGATCTTCCCCTTCCTTCAACGTTTAGAGCATTCCCTGAATTCCCTGAAACTCCTGATGCCTTCCTTCTAGATTCTTCGCTGAGAATTAGACTAGCCACATCATCAAATTTTAGCTTTGTTGATCCTGAAGAATTGCTCACAGCAATCACCAAACCATCCCAACTGTTTGGCAAACTGGATAAGATCAATAACGCCCTGACCTCATCCTCAAAAGCAATGCCAACGGATTCCAACTGGCTAGTGACTGTATTGAACTCGTTTAGATGTTCAGCCACGCTCCCACCATTTGACATCTTCATGTTGAATAGCTGTTTCATAAGATGAACCTTGTTGGATGCCGAGGGCTTTTCATACATGGTGGCTAGGGCTTCCATTAATTCTTTTGTCGTTTTTACCTTGGATATATTGAAGGCGACGCTCTTAGACAAAGAGAGTCGGATCGTTCCTAAAGCCTTCCTATCCAGTAAAAACCATTCATCATCTGTCAACTTTTCTGGTTTCTTCTCTTTTCCTCCTAGAGGAATATAGAGGTCCTTCTGATACAGATAATCCTCCATCTGCATCTTCCAGAAGGCAAAGTTTGAACCATCAAACTTCTCAATTCTAGTTTTCTCATCTTCCGCCATCGCTCCCAATAGAACTAAACCAATAGCTCTGATACCAGTTGTTGCGCAGCACGCCAACAACGCAGTGAGCCTGGATCCAATCTAAGGCCTCACCCACAAATGATAGACAAGAAGAAATATAAACTAGAAATAAATCAAAGCAATCCAAAACAAACCACAAGACAAGATATATGTGGAAAAACCCCAAACTAGGGTAAAAAACCACGGATGCAAAATTCCACTATGAAGAGAAACGAAGATTACAAGGCAATATACTAACCTCTCTCTTGGAAGTACAGAGAAAATCCTTTGCCCACACCTCAGAATAATTTCCTAAAATTCACTTTTAATCTAGAATAGCCCTAGGGACTCCAATTTATAGTTTTGGCAACTTCCCTTTCCGCATCCCAGTTGCGAAAGGACTTGCGACACGAAATCCGCGAAACTCCTTTCGCATCCTAGTTGCGAAAGGACTTGCGACACGAAATCCGCGAAACTCCTTTCGCATCCCAGTTGCGAAAGGACTTGCGACACGAAATCCGCGCAACCTCGACTGGTCGTGGGCGGCCCCAGATGTGGCTCCACTTCTCAACAAAACCCAACCCAAGATGGTTTGGATGAGCTTATGATAACTAAGGTTTGTTCAGGTTGGATTGACCCATTTTGCAGCTGGGTTGAGCTTGGGTTAGCCTACAACCCTAACCTGACCCACTCCTATGTGTTTGTATGTGTAGAATAAGCACGCTTGTATATTTTCTAGCTTTTATTAAGAAATATTTTCTAAAATAATACTTAAATCTTATTTAGGAGACTAGCAATGGGCTGATGTAGAGCAGGTCGCGGACAATTTCATGGCCAAGATGGACCAGAGAAGGTTCGATTAGAGGCGGAAGTCCGAACCATCAAAAACTTAAAACGGGTATATCTTGCAAACCGAAATGAGTTATCCAACATGCCATATATGATTTTGGGGTAGGAGAAACTACTTTGACTACCCAACCCTGTTATGTCAGGTTGCCCACACCAAATTTGTAAGATTTCATAGGATTTACAGTCGAATTCTCATTTTATTTACATTTTTATTAGTTATAGTAAGTTTTAGTTTAATTATAACTTTTCATCTGTTGGGCTTTAAGAGTTATGTCCAAAAGTGCTTAGAAGAATGTTGATAATAACATAATTGAGCCAAATAGGACACTTGCTATTTTTGGTCGAAAACCATGAGGTCTAAGTAGAAATCATGATCATCTATTAATAGTAAGTTTAGTGTTTATAATAAATCACTATTTCTAGGAGTTTTACTTATAGTTTGATTCCCAAATTTCTTTGGAGGGTTCATATTACTATTTAAGGGGTTGTAAACTTATTTTTGGTCATTAATCAATTTATTTCAAATCTTTAAAAAATCATCTCTATTTTCTTATTTTCTTTGTGGATTTGAGATATCTCTGGGAGGAGTTCAGAGAAGCTCCATGAATTATCCCCGGTGAAACACGGTGCTCGACCTCAACACATCCTTCGTCCTTCCTTGTGTCATGGGTCAGCTTACCAGATTTAAGAAATGAGTTGGCCCTCACTAAGGTTGGACCCAATGTATATTTAGGCTACACCAAATTTAGAAAATAGGTGCATTTATGGTCTAAGCGGGTGGAACCGAAATGTGGTAGAGCCGATCTCCTCATGGTGGACATGGTGGGGTCAGGTGTCTGTTTGGACCTTCTAGTGCCTTCTAAAGGACACGTGTTACTTATGCATAACTTTAAAAAAGTGGTTATTCATGCTTCTCACATTTGGCATTAATGTACAACTCTCTGGACCGTCCAAATTGTGGGTCCCATTGTGGGTAGAGCACATCATTAAAATCGCACTGATCATGCACTCCTAACCATCTAATTAATAGATAGCTATCAAATGAGTGGTTGAAATTAAAATACTGAGTGGTCCAAATTTGAAAAGAGAAATACGATCAGCTGGTTAATATCAGCAATGTCTGTTATCCACCATCCATGGTGGGTTGGGTTAGCAATTTGGACCGTCCATTACTTTTTTTTTTTCACTTTCTTTAATTTGAGGGATGGAAGTTATGGATTTTGGTCCATTGTGGCCCAGATTATTATTGTATCAGGTTTATTTTTGGGACATGGGACCAGTAAATTGAGGATCGACTGATGAACGGATCCGATGTTACACGCGTGTTCCCCCAATTTAATATGTGCGGCAAGCGTACTTTCAAAGTGCACTCTGGTTTGGGATTTTTCATTTTTTGGTGGTGCTGACCTGTCCCCGATTCCCGTGGTCTACCGGAAGCTGGGAACATCAGTCCAGTCTATCCAAATCAATCAGTCTATCCAAATCACGTGGCCAACGTGGATGAAGATCTACCTAGAACCGTACAAATAGAATGATCGTAACCATCCAATATCTGGGTAACAGATGGATGGCTGAGATAAAGTGGCCTGTGGCCAAAACTCGATGCACGAAACCAAATGGCTAAGGGCCCGTTTTGACGGGGGATCCAATGGTATTGGATCGTATTCGGGTGAATTGCACAGAAACCAATGTCATTAAATGCCAATTCAGGAGATTGTTTCTAATCCCACTGTTTTCCACAATCCAGCGTCCAATAGTACTGTCCGTTTTGATGGGCAGCGCACCCAGGGCTACCATTGAGGTGTCCTTTTTGGCCGGGCAAGGGATTGCATGCAATCTCATGTACTCTGACGGCTGTGGTGTTTGGGAAGCATGGCGTTGGTGGAAACGGATTGGCCCCTCCCCCTGCCATGTCTTTACATATAAAATAGTGGTCGGTGATTTGTAGAACTTACAATGATGTATGTGTTTTATCCATTCTGTTTATTATTATTTTTTTTCACGGATCATTTTAGGACTTCGTACCAAAAATACATATTGAAATTTGAGCCTCACGTCGACCACACCACGGGAGAATAATAGAGATAGGACATCTACCATTAAAATCCTCCAAAGGCATTGTGTGCTATTTATTTGACATCCAAGGAAGTGTTTAGGTCATACGGCCCAGATGAAGGAAAAAACACATCAGCTTCATCCTAAATCTTTTTATGGCCCCCAAAAACGTTCAATGGTCGACACTCAGTCAACACCTTTTCCTGTAATGTGGTCCACTTGAGATTTTTTTCCCATCTCATTTTTTTCTTCTGCTATAAAATGATCTGGAAAAATAGATGGACGATATGGATGAAGCTAATGTATGTTACTGTATGCCCCACTGTACCTATGGTGGTAGGGTAAGCTCTGTGGGGCCCAATGTTATGTACTTGTCTCATCCACGCCGTTCATCGCGCCGATGGAATCCAAGTAAATATATATTCCATTCGATGAAGCACGTCCATATATCCACTGGACCACACCGAAGTTTTGTGCGGTGCTAATCAAACCATCGTTGATAACATGCCATGGTTTGCTATTATTTGGTTTGTTGCCATCCAAATATGCGGCGGGGCACACCCTAAAATCTGGTTCCATCAATCAAAGTTGATCTCCCGTATGACATGTCCACGTATCTACTGGACCACACCATATGACGGTGGTGTGATATAGGACTAGACGAGAGTAACCGAAGCAGACATAAATCCAAACGATCTACACGACTCATAGGGCCGATGTCATCCAACGTCATACACCACACCAACCCTAAAATCCAAAAGTAATATTCCCCAAGTTACAATACCAGTAAAATCTAAAATTTAAAAATTACAATCAAGGCAAGAAAAATAACCAAGACGGCAACCAGAATTGCCACAACTCTCTCGCTCGCCGATGGGGCAAGATCATCAGTCGACGTGGCCCTGGTTACCATGTCCGTGCTCGTCTGGGTCGTCTGTCGGAAATGTGAAGTTGAAGAGTGATGGATGTCCACCTCATCAGATAAAGCGGCAACCTGAAGCTTTGGAGATTCAGTGAGAGGTTCGAACGGTGCACTGGCCTTACCGAAATAATTATCCCAACATGCAACAGCTTCCTTTCAATTCTTGAAGGCTTGGTGTCTCCTCCCATTAAATCCCTCCGCTTCCAATCGAGCATCGTCCCATGTCATATATACACCTGACCGACGTCCCACCAAGACAACATAGTACTTCTCCTTTTCCATCTGCAATGACATGAAAGGATTAGGGACGACATTTCGGAGACGGATTAGGATCGTGAAATAGATTGGCATGCATTATTCTACTACTGAACAGAAGAAATCCATTACAACCTTACTAATTTTTTAAGAATATAAAAGTTGTAAGTACGTACCCTTCCTAAAGTACATCAAGTGTGTGGTCCGTTCCGGCTTAATGTGCATAATGCAAGAATGTGAGTACATATAGCGAAGATGTTAAAAAACAAATGTACTCATCATCACATAAGTCATAATGGTATACAGTACGCATATATACCGGCATATATCAATCCAAAAAAATAAACATCATGTCAAACAAAGTTATTACATGCCCAGATAAGAAACTAGAATTACAGAACCAGTGACCACACCCTGTCAGACAGATCCAACACCTCCATCACCGAAGTGATTACGGAGTGTGTTCTTTAACCACTCCACTCGGCGCTCGGGTCGAAGAATGACAAAGAACGATGTCAGCTTCTCGTCCCTACTAAAGATCTGACCAATTTTGATAAATTCTGAGTTTGTCAAGCCCTGGGGGGGGGGGGGGGGGGGTTAGCATGTTAGTACACACCCATGTTAGCCACCCCCCCTAGGGATCGATACCAAGACCTCAAAGTGTTGAAATGAGGTATCTTCACTCAGTTTGTCAGTTAAGCTATGGATCTGGGTGTTGTTAAGCCCTGCACCTCTTCCAACACATCAAGTACTTTGCTAGTGCGATTGACCTCTTTGCCGAGGTCAAAATTCATCATAGCGTTAGCAACGATCTGGAGAGAGGTCCCGAGTACATCACAAGGATGAGGAGGGCGCGATCGTTTCCTTGTTATGGTCCCACCTCGGCTACCATCGGAATCAGGAGTACGAGTAGGAGTGCTATGGGAGCCGCGATGTCCCATCGAAGGACTGTCCGACGAAAATGGAATGGTCCCTATAAAGTCTATTACATGATCCTCTGAGATGTCAATCGTATCGTCCATATCATCATCAATCTCTCTCCATGCATCATTAAGATCTCGCTGAAGACGAGAAGATGATGCTGATGCGACCATACTCCTACTGCCTTGCACATAGTGTCCCGTGGCCTAGTCGAATCTGACCATAACTGCAAGGTCATCATTCTATCGATGCATTTCCCGCGGAGTCTTTTGACATGCAGGTGAGACTGTCAGAGGAATAAGACAGTTGGAAGTCAGTAAGTATTACATAGGGATGTAAGATGGAAATTTCACAATTAGTAAATCTACCCTAAGATATTCCTCCCAAATTTCATCAGGAGCTGTGACCACCATCCTCTCATTGTCCCATCCAAACCCACTAGTCGTCAGCATGTCCTTCATTGCATTATACTCTCTCTTGTAATACCTCAGCCGATTCGACACGTTCTGCCACTTGACGACTACGTCAATAAGCTTCGTAACTTCTTCGGTAGCAATTTGGTACGCCTCCTGCTTGAAACCGTTATCAGCTTTACGTCCCAGTGCAACCTGTTCGAGAAATGTGTTGAATAGAACTTGATCCATAGCAGTAGTTCATTTGATTTTCGGGGCTCGGGATTGAGGCTCCACTAGAGATTTCACTGTCTTCCCGTGCGGAGAACATCAAGTGGGCACCGGCAGTGTTTTTACCGGTGATTGCGGCGGTGTCGATGTATCATTGAACAAGGAGTCTGCCATTTCACCTGAATATCAAGTATGTAGGATTTTTGGCAAATGTTAACCAACATCGTGAAAATGGCAATGATTAAAAAAGAAGGAAATTTCAAAAATTCATTGGTCATTAGTTAACAAAAAATTAATCCAGTCCGGGCTTGGATGACCATAATTTCATTGTTTGGTACTAAATATTTTCTCAAACTAAAAATCACAAACTAAGTAATGAAAATTAAACATATAAAATCGACTATCTACTCCTACTATTCTGTTGCGCATCTGCCCACATTCTGCTTGCAATATCATCGCGTACTCGAATCCAAGCATCCTTTCAACGCTGAGTTACTCGCAGTAATTATTGCCGCTCGTTATTTATTAATACCTCGTGAGGCGTTAGGATACCCTCCCCATCGGCAACAGAAATACAAGCGTATTTGCGGTCCCGAGGAGACTCATTTCCAGTACGTATAAAATTGTGTAGGATACAACAGGCTATCACAATCTTAACCTGCGTGTGGAATTTATACTGCATAACGCTCTTCAAGATGAGAAATCTCCCTTTTAAAACAACGAAACAACGCTTGATTGTATTGTGCAATTGTGCATGTCGGTAATTAAACAACTCCTTCATATTGGCAGGCACTCTCCTGGTTTGATACTCCTGTAAGTGGTATCGAATGCCCCGGAATGGAGCCATAAAACTAGGTCAATGAGCGTATCCAGTGTCGACAACAAAATATTTTCCTACACATTCGAATCAATGTTCTATTAAGTGGAGAACCGGAAGAATTCATAATTATGAAATAGATCAACAATCTTTGAATAGATAACCTGTACCATGTGGGACAAGAAGGGGATCATCTGATCGGGTTAATGCGTTGTATAGAACCCTCGCATCCGAAGCAGAACCCTCCTAACCGGCCAATACATATGTAAAATTCATATCAAATGAACATGCCGCCATTACGTTTTGGGAGAGGACCCCTTTTCGATTGCGGAAGCTCGCCTAGTCAACTGCTGGCACATGCGCTGGAATGTGTGTACCATCAATTGCACCAATGCAATCCTAAATGATGGGAATCAAATGTTGTTTACGCGAAAGGCGTGAATGGAGGGAAGTGAAAATAACATATATAGACAACAGACCCAATGGACATAATATCTGAAAGTAAGCAGACCAATGTACATTTGTTTGGATCTCAGAGGGCGTCTCTGATCTGGCCTGTTTAACGAAATCGGGGTACAATGATACAAGTGCATTTAAAACACGGTGAAAGTGACGACTCACAGTTTCACCCGATCGAATAAATCTATGACCGATGACCCGATTCCGAACAGTGTGCCCCAATGTGTGTAGGAAAATAACTACTTGTTCTTCAAGACTAACATTACGGGTATCACGTAGCTGTGTCTTCTCGCGTAGCATTATACATAGTTCAAAAAATGTATCTCGATTCATCTTGAGTTGATGACACAATCTACGTCGCTGACCCAAATGATAGAGTTGATGAACCTCGCTCGCTCATTGTCCCTATGATGGGCCGATTGTTTGAATATGTACACGCAACAGTATTCCCCAACAACTTGTACACATGTTGTCATCGTGTGAATAACAATAGCCATCTCCATCTCTTCCTCATCTTCATCATCGATCGATCGCCAACTGATAACCTACACTCTCACGTGCGGATTCCTTTTAAATATATATCACAAATCATTGGTATACACTACATTAGAATTCCAAATACCTTTTTATGAAAGTGATAATAGTGTGTAAGTATATATATATATATATCAACATGCTATGTAATGCGATATCATATGATATATTCTCTGATACAGAGAAAATATTAGATACTATCTTGGGGTTTCATATCACCCACATGGAATACACAACATACTGTCGAATATATCAGTTGATATTGTTAATATTAAAAATACCAATTCTAGTTCACAAAGAGAAACCCATCTTGTAACCTTGCAACATGTGCTGAAACCCCATGACATGATCTTTGGATGATCCAATTGTTCCATTACATGATACAAGAAGGGGTTGGCGAGCGCTAGTTCCTCAAATGTCTCATACGTCATGGTTAGGATCATGCAGGTGGCTCTAGTTCATGTACTATATGCATACATGACAGTTTTATATATGAATCGATATGCATGATATTGTAAACATGCTTGTTTTGCATAAATCAAAGTATAAATCTCTACTTTTAAATATGGATTGACATGGTAAGTTAAATAAAAAAAATAAAAATGAGAAAGTTAATCTACACTAGAACCATAATTTTAGATCAGTAAAATTGGCCCATAATCTGGATTGCTGTATCACCCACATGGAAAACATATCGATGAAAAGGATCACCTAAGATGATCATATCATGAGTATGGAATCCAATCAAATCAATTGGTTCTATTTCTCTATTTAAGAGAAGGGATGTCAGCCCCATCTAGTCCAACAATACAAGATGGATGGGTGAGAGACATCTCGAGGAGGGACTTATTCAACATTTTCAAGATTGGGTGCTAAACTCTTGTTGATGAATTTCAATTAACTCCAACTCTCGCTCTAAGTTAGTCTGTCTCGATTTCTTCAGCCACCTCACGTCTGTGTCTCGATTTCTTCAGTCATCTCACTCTGTACAAAAGTTGACATTAAAACCATAAATCAAGATCGGGCCTAAATCAGAGAGGTGGATTAAAATCAAGAATATTTGCTGTAAAATCAAAGTCCACTTAAATCAAATTCTATTTACAATCAGAAACATGAATCACATCTTCATATGCTGCATCTCTTCATTTATATCAAGTATGTCATGTCTACATGTAGCTGTCAATATCTCCATCTATAATGCAATCAATACACAGACACTTTGAGATTATACATGTGGCATATTAACTGTAATAAACCAACTAGAGTAAACAGCTCATTCTGTGAGTTAGAATCCCAAAGGTAGATTAGTTTTATTTGTGGAAATAGGATTGTTGGATATGATATTGTTTGATCGTAACTGTCCAATAAATGACCACTAGTATGGTATGCATATAATCTTGCAAGCATGATTTATTGTTCATTGCAGCATTAACACACTGGCACCGAGTACAAAAATTTGGATGGTTTACTTTCACAGCGTGTATGCCACATGTGCAGTTTAAAATAAAAATTCGAAGGGCCTGTCTATCATCCATCACACAGGCAGAGTATCAATCGTTCTATGAATGACTAATCTATGCTATATAGGTTTAGGTTTGAAAAGATCAGAAGCTATATGTTGCATTTGGACATGGATCCAGAAATAAAACTTGTAGGAGTAGAGAAAATAAAAAAGAAGAAATCTAAGTATATTGTTACACCTGTTTGTGCATTAGATCATTTCCTTATACAACTCTATTAGATTCAACTGAAGGACATGTGTTGTACTTGTTTTTGGCTTGAAGCGATCATCTAGTAGTTGTCGTACTCATGAGAAATAATAAATGAACTTTTGCATTTTTATCAGGAGCTTGAGAAATTCCAGGCAACTGGTATATCTTGTTTTTGGCTTGAAGCATCAGGTTGATCAGACCATACAGGGCACAACTCAAATTTCTTATGACCAGACAGTCTGCTATTTACAAAATGGTATCGATGCACCAACACAAAATGTCCACTACAATAGGAGAAAGTGATTTGTTTAGATGAAGTATAGTAGCGAAAAGGATCCCAATACCAATTACAGGTTTACAGTCTGCATATGATCCCAATACCAATTACTTTGGCCTACAACCTAAATGCAGCCACTTGCCGTTTTGTCTGCATATGAAGAACCTCAATGATGTTTAGATCTTACCTAACAGACACTCCAAAAGATATAGGATCATATACATCAACATGCCATGATTTAGCAAACTTCATCCAAATAGCGTGTATGAACTATTAAAACAGTTTCCAGTGGTCATAAATCAACAGTACATATGAAAGCAAGAGTTACCTTTTGAACCTTACATGTAGCTTGCGCTAATGTAGATTGCACAATGGTTATAAAACAGATATTTCAGATGTTCCTAGCTATTTGCCCATAAAAATGGTAACCAAAGCCATCTTTAGTGGTGGCTCATTGAGAAAAGAGATGTGATAGTTCAAGATCCATGACAACCTTGACAAGTCATGCTCATTGGTTAGACCTGATAATTACATTAGACTATCACCTGTAAGGAAAGATATACATTTATCCCAAAAATCCATATGACTTACCAAACATAGAGGTTACTAAACTTTGTGTGTATAACCAATCACCTCTAGGTTCCATAAATGTGGACAAGACTTAGCAATCTTAGATAACTAGCAAACTTTATACATATGACCATGAAAAGAGATTCTATTTGAAAACAACAGATTTCATAACTGGCATCCAAGTAAAACCACTATAAGTAATGGATATTCCATTTGCAAAACCAAAGATTTCACAACTGGCATCCAAGTTGCACCAAGCCTTGTAAAGAGATTCCAGTAATAATCCAAAGATTTCAAAACTGGCATCCAACTAAGGAGATGACTAATAAGGAGATTCCATTTGCAAAGCCAGAATTTCAGAATTGGCATCCAAGTATAACCAATACTATGCAACAAATTCCATTTGCACAGACAAAGATTTCACAACTGGCATCCAAGTTGCACCAAGCCTAGTAAAGAGATTCAATTTGCAAACCAAAGATCTCAAAACTGGCATCCAACTAAGGAGATGACTAGTAAGGAGACTCCATTTGCAAAGCCACATTCATCACCCAAATAACTCACCAAGGTAGTAGAGAGAAATACACGAAGAAAAATTCAAGCAAGTTTTGAGAAAATCCTAGGTTATATACATTCTGAGAAACAGTAAAGAAAGATAGATGATAGTGACCATACTAGAGATCTTTCTCAAATCCAAGAGATGAGATCAATGACCTTCAATTCATTGAAACCATGCTGCCAGTAACCAACAGATTTCCATAAAAAACTTATAACATTAGGTATATATACTCAATATATTTGAAGTATAAAGAAGGTTTCCAACTACACATGTATTTGGAAGCCAAAAGATACTCGAAACCAACAAATTTAAATATATGTAACCATACCAGAGATCCATAGAGGCCAACAGACCAACAATTTCATGATGATAGCATGATTCATTAGCATTAACAATGGGCCATACTACAACCCAAACTGGTATATGTTGAAGTCACATTGAAACCAGGAAGTAATTGCTTTGGGTTCAAGTCCAAGGTAGATGCCCAACTAACATTGAGACATCTTAAAATTGGCTCATTGTTACAGTGCAATCAAATCATGGTCATCCATTTAAATGGAGTCAATTTGTTGTAACCATCTATTATGCATGAAGCAATGAATTTATTAAACTCATTGTAAACCAAGTTGTTCATTTGAAAATCCATAACAATATATAGGGAATAAACAAATTTCATTTCTCCATTCATCTAGGTATCGACCATTTCCAAATGGTGGATACCTCTTGACAGGAAGCAGATACTAACCATCATCCAGGCTACAGATGCATCAGGAATAAATCACAGAATTTGCAATCCAGAGAATCGACAAATGCCTTCTAAGAAATTAACTCTTATACAAGTAAATAAATTTCATGAACAGCAATACACAGAAAACCCATATATCAATTAAGAAAATTTTTCAGATAACCCAAAACCCCCATTTTCATGGTGTTACATAGAATGAAGAAACCCCTTTTTGCAAAACCCCCAAATAATTGAAGTTGTAATGCGAAATATCAGAAAACCCAAACGGCCATACTCCTACAACAATGTTAAAGCAGATGGAGAGTACATGTACCAAGTATATATGAAGTGTGATACTAAAATCCAGCATGCATACCTAAAATACAAAAATCGAAAGCCATGGTATCCAACCAGACAACACACATGCATGTCGGAGGGTTATGGCCCTGTGATAACAGGGGTGTATCAGTGACATATCAGAAACCCTATTCGGCCTCTCAGAAATCACAACAACTACATGTAAAAACAACATGCATGAAGGATCTACAACATTTTCATGGCGTTTCAATGGGGGAGAGAGGAAGAAGATCTACCTTAGCCCTCAGACCATCCGTCAGATCGCGATGGGAACGGTGGTGGATGAATATGGCTATCGCGATCTATATGCTACTTACTTATATGAAGATTTCGTGCGAAAACCATCCTCTCGCCACGACTCCCGCCATGACTACTCCATCTCGAATCGCATCCCGTAGTTTGTACGATGGACTGAGGATGAGACTGGGATGGGCTCGAGAAGATTTCTAGCGCAGGGAGAGAACGATCCCATGGGATTCGAGAATCCAGCATTCACTCCATTGAAATCCCCTCTCGTTCTTATCCACTCGCCGCCCAAACAGGCTGGCATATGGAGGCTGTGGGATTTGACGGACGAATCCCACTTAAATCATCTGAGTCCCATTCAATCGGCCCGTCCAAACGGGCCCTAAGGATGCGTTTGGTCGCATAAGATATCATGAAATATGGACGTGGATAGGGTACGATCCCCGCCTGTCCCAACCTTGGCCCAGGCAGAGGCTCTGAGGGGCTACCGTGATGTATGAGTATTATCCACACCGTCCATTTATTATTATTTTTTTCCGAAAAATGAGGCAGATCCAAAACTCAAATGGACCACATAGTTGAGATTAAACGCCTACCATTAAAAACTTCTTCGGGGCACAGTAGCTTTTAATCAAGCTTTTTTTATTATTATTATTTTTTTATAGCTTGTTAGTACACAACACTGTTAGTTTACGCATCACTGTTAGTCACCCCCATTGGGGAATCAAGCTTATATTCGTGTTTTCCTTTCCAGTTCAACGTGACGTACGCGGGTTGATACTATGTGGGGCTACCGTGATGTTTGGGATAAATCTATCATGTCCATATGTTTTGTGATATTAATTAAGAACATGAGACCAAAAGTTAGACAAATCTAAAATTTAAGTGAACCATAGGAGAAGAAATAGTGGGGATTCAATAGACATTATTGAAACATTCATGCAGCTACATAAGGTTAGTATAAAATATTTTGTGATTTCACTTCATCCCAGTGAGAATGACCTTATAAAGGATTTATATGGCATATAAACATCCAATTAGAGCCCATGAATGTTTTAATGGCAGGAAGCTATTTCCTTAGTTTCTCCTCTCGTTTGCTTCACTTTATATTCAAATTTACCTCATACCTCATTTTTGGTCTCATGTCATGTAATGTTCTCACAAAACAGATGGACGGGTAGATTTATCCTAAACATCATGATGGGCCCCAACTATCATCCTAGCTCAGGAACTTCCTGGTGAAGGATTTGGCAGGAAACCTGCGTCCCGACATGACCTCATGAATAGGTTCGATAGAAAATATACATCGATGTGTCATGCCCCATAATTTAGGTACTCGAGTAGGGCTACTCAATACCCAAATTCCAAGCACGTGAGCTACAATTTATATATTATCATTAATGCACAAGTAAATACTCAATCCCACCAGGCTATGTATATATAAAATAAAGGAGGACAACTACTAATTTCCAAACTTAATTAAACAACATTATACCATATAATCTACAACTTAAGCAACTAATTAAATCAAATAACTTAACTTATTACATTAACATTGAAATTTCAAACTAAACCTAATGCAACTAATAATAAAGCCCCGCCTGCTCGAAATATTCCAACTCGGCACCTGTATGATTTAAATTTAATGGGAGTACAACGACTCAGTAAGATCATCTCAGACACAAATATGAAGTTCTAGATTTCTTATGTTTTTAAGTAAATAATATATTTGAATAAATATAACAACAGAACTTATGCTAATATTGAGTAAAAGGAATGTAAAAATGATATGCATGCGATACTATTGATGATTCACCATGAATAATAATTAAATAAACATACAAGATTAATTACAACACCGTACTCAATGTATGACCACGTTGCATTAACGCCCATGCACCGGTACCTCGTGGTGATCAGAGACCCATTTATATATTAGCTGGTCAGACTACTGCTCCAGTTGTACTTTTGACGTATATCCATGTACACAATTGTACTCATATGTTGTACACAAAGGAGACTCTGAAGGATCCAACGGGTTTTACGGTCTTTCACCCAAGGAACACGATTGCCCTATTTGCTGGCTTTAGGGTCTATCACCTAAGGGACATAATCGCCCTACTTGCTGATACAAATATACTTTATTTCTTTCTTTCTATCTATTTTTTTTTTTTTTTTATAAATTCAATAACAATAAAAAAGCATGAATGACATAAACAATTCTAAAATCAGCAATAAAATAATTTAATAAATCTAATTTTTACGTTACAATGCAGAAGTTATACAAGGTGCACAAATTTAATGTTGATAAAAAATTAGCTCCTAAAATTGTCAGAAAAAGACTGTTTATTGTAACCGACAATAATTTGAATTTTCTGAGGGTACAGGCCGTGTTTTATAATAGTGTGGAAATTTATGCCAAAGCCCTTGACTTTTTTGGAAATTTTATTCGAGTTATGAATTTGTGATTTTCTTTTTATATTTTATATATTAATATAACTAATTAATTTTTAAAATTTTGAAATAATATAAAAAATTATAATATTAAAATTCTAACTTAAATAATTATTTAATCATATATACTAAAGTTTATATTAATCGTTAAACACCAAATTTTATAATTGTCAACAATTCCATAAATAATCTTAATCTCATTCAATTAATTTTAAACAGATTTAATTCTTAATATTTGAATTGAATTCGTATTCCAAGTGAGCGTAATTACTATTAATTTATAAATGGTAACTACAAATTAAATTATAATATAAACTTATAACTTAATTAAACATCTTAAGGTAATTCTTGATTTAGGTTAATAAATCAACTAATCTAAAGTCCTGGATCTATATTTTGTATATGTTAAATTTATTGAATTAATTATTCCGAAATGCTAATCAATACATCAAATTAAAATTTTAAAATCTTCAAGAGGATTTATGCTACTAATTTAATTTATATACATCAAATTTTCTTATAATTTGTATTTAAGTTAATTAATTTATAACATTAATTATTATTTTTTCTATAAATTTCTAGATTAATTTGAAGTTAAATATAAAAGAATTTCAATTAATTAATAAATCCATAAATTTAAAGTGAGTTTTATATTATTGATGGTAAAGTAGTTCAATTCAAAAGAGTCTATAAATTACAACAAATTGAAACCATAAATTTACGTAAACATTTTTAGCAATAATTTAAAATTAATAATTCTTAAGAATTTTTATAACAAAAATTTAATAAACAAAAGCATCTAAAAGTTTCATATATGAGTTAGAATCACACCAAGAATATAGAATAATTTATTTAAAAATTAAAGGAGTAACTAACATATTATATAAAATTTAATTAATTAATTATAAATAAAATTTGATAGAAATTCAAATTTAAAAACATGGAAATATAAAATTCCAAATTCATATAAAATCACTTACATTTTAAAAAATTTCTATTGATCCAACTTGAAAGGGCCCGATTCAATATCGATCTCTCTTGATCTACAGAGTTCTCCTTCTCTCTCTCTCTCTCTCTCTCTCTCTCTCTCTCTCTCTCTCCTTTTGATTTGATTGTTTCTTTATTTTCTTTCATTTTTTTTAAAGTGGGTGAGAAACGGAATAGAAGAGTGTGGAATATGGGATAGTTTCATTTGGTAGGAGGGTCCGATGCCCATTACCGTATGAAAAAGAAGGAAGAAGGGAGAGAGTCGAGGAGTAGGTTGGTTCGGGCGATGACGTGCTTTCGCACGTCGCCGCAGATAATTCCCTTTTTTTCATAGATGTGGTGGGTCCCACTAATGATGTTATACATTCACTCCATCCATCATCTTGCTTGACCATGAGAGGACATGAGGCCAAAAATGAGGCTGATCCAAGACTCAGGTGGGCCACACGAAAGAGGACAGTGGGGTTGGTTCTAAAAAAAAAAAACACGGGTTGTTACATTCTACCCCCCTTAACAAAAGTTTTATCCCCAAAATTTAACATACCTATCATGTGAAGAGATGAAGACACTTCTCTCGAATTTCATCCCCTCGCTCCTACGAAGCTTCATCATCGCCATGATGCCCCTACTGAACCTTCACGAGTCGTATTGTTCTTGTTCGAAGTACTTGCTTCTTTCTGTCAAGAATACGAATCGGCTGCTCTATATAATATAAGTCCTCTTGAATTTCCAGCATCTCTCAGTTAATGATTTATGATGCATCTCTTTCATAGTTTCGAAGCATAGATACATGAAATACATTGTGGACGCCAATAAGCTAAGGAGGTAAAGCTAGTCTATAAGGCCTACTCTCTGTAAGATTTCGAATGGTCCGATGTAGCGTTGTGCCAATTTTCCTTTCTTCCCAAATCACATAACTCCTTTCATCGAGGATACATTCAGGAACACATGGTCTCATGTGGCGAACTCCAAGTTCCTTTGATGATTGTCGCCGTAGCTCTTTTGGCGATTCTAAGCGGTACGTAGATGTTCTTTGATGACGATAATATTCTCGGATGTCTCTTGCACTAGTTCCGGTTCCAACAATGTTCTTTCACCCACTTCGGTCCAACAACTTGGTGAACTTTAGGGTCTTCCGTATAAAGCTTCGAATGACTCCATGCCAATACTGGACTGGAAACTATTGTTGTAAGCGAATTCTACTGAATAGAGGTGGTTGTCCTAATTTCCATTGAAGTAAAGAATGCAGCTGCGAAGCATGTCTTCTAGGATTTAATTACCTGCTCTGTTTGTCCGTTAATCTGTGGATGAAACGTTGTGCTGTAGTTTAACGTCGTTCTCAAGGCCTTCTGATGACTCTTCCAAAAGTGAGATGTAAACCTGGGGTCTCGATCGGATATAATGGACACAAGAATGTCGTGAAGCCTAACGATCTCCTTAATATGTCGTTTGCTTAACTCGTCTAGGGATGAAGAAATACATATAAGAAGGAAGTGTGCTGAGTTTGTTAGCCTATCAACAATCACCCATATTGCATCATGATGACGGCTTGTTTTTGGTAGTCCAACAATAAAATCTATCGATACGTGCTCATACTTCCACTCTGTAACCTGTAACAGTTGTAAACGTTCCGACGACTTTTGATGCTCCACTTTAACTTGTTGGCTGGTAAGGCACCTTGCAACATAGTTGGCTATCTCCCTCTTTATATTACTCCACCAATATTGACACCGCACATCATGGTATATCTTGATTATTCCTAGGTGGATAGTGAATTTTGTATGGTGCGCCTCATCTAAGACTTCTTGTTTCAATTCAGGTATGTTAGGATCACATAACTTCCCTCGAAATCTGAACCTACCATCAGAGCCTACTCGTCACTAAGAGTTATCCTTTCTCGCTCCCTCTGTTATTTTCTCTTGTAGCTATGCATCATTATTCTATGCTTCTATTATTCGTCGCACGTAGAAAAGAAAATCCCGAAAAACTACACTTAATATAGGAATTAAAGGACTAATTTAAATAGATAATTAAGAGATTACTTACTAGAGTGGGATGCACTACTAAGTTATCGATATAAGCCCAAGGTTCATAGACACGAAGTCTGACATCAAAATCTTTAACTATATCAAGCATCTCCCATTCTTTAATCATTAAACTTGCTAACAGCTTACGCGTTTTTCTACTTAACGCGTCGGCTATGATATTCGCCTTGCCTGGATGATAGCAGATGTCGAAATAATAATCCTTCAAGAACTTCATCCATCCCCTCTGCAGCATATTTAGGTCATTTTGATTAAAAAGATACTTTAAACTCTTGTGATCCGAATACATTTCAAACTGCTCATCATAAAGATAATGCCTCCAAAATTTTAAGGTAAACACTATAGCTGCAAGATCTAAGTCGTGAGTAAGATAATTCTGCTCATGAGGTTTCAACTGCCTTGATGCGAATGTTATTACTTTACCACTTTGCATTAGCACACATCCCAACTCTTGATAAGATGCATCGGTATATACCATAAATCTTTCTCATTCGGCTGGTAAAGAAAGTACTGGGGCTTCTGTTAATCGCTTCTTCAACTCAGAGAAAGCTTGATCATAATTTTTATTCCATTTAAAAGAAGTACCCTTCTTGGTCAAGGTAGTCATAGCCTTGCTATCTTAGAGAATCTCTCAACGAACCTTCTATAATAATCAACTAATCTGAGAAAACTGCGCACTTCTATCACATTGGTGGGTTGCTCCCAATTTAACACTGCTTCGACTTTCGATAGGTCTACCACACTCCTTTTTCTGATACCACGTGTTCTAAAAACTTTACTTCATTCTTCCAAAAGTTACATTTTAAAGCTTTGGCATAGAACTGATTGTCATTTAGAGTCTGAAGAGCTATTCGAAGGTGTTCAACATGATCCTCTTGTGTCTTAGTGTAACGCCCTGAAAATCAGGGGTCGAGCATAGACTTAACTCCTGAGTTCCAACACATCACTTATGCAACATAGTTAATGATGATTAAATGTTGACCATATTAGTGCCTTAAACATGAATGTGATTATACCAAAACAACATATCATACTCCAGAGGCAATTAAAGTACGCTAGCGGAAGACTGTGATATGTATATAAACTGTACAAAAGTAATGGCAAGTCCTCAGAGTATGAATGTCACTAGGTTAAACAATTACAAGTTTAATTAAAAATTGTATAAAATCAGAAAGTGTAATGTTCTCTATCCAAAACCCTGTATCCTTGTCAGCGCAACTCCAAGTCTACATAGACCCGCCAGAGCGTTGCATATAGGAGAACTCATCCTCGTCAGCTTCGTCATCACCTGAAACTACAACAGAGTTTGTTTGGTATTTTAAAACGCCGTCCCAGAGCGTGGGAGTGAGTGATCAACTCAGTGGAGCTATAAGGCAAAGGTTAACATGTTATCAATTCAATCAAGCAGTAATGATAAAACAATACAATCAAACATCCCTAAGTACTTTGGTTAATGCAAATATGATATGTATTAATGATGCATGCCCTCGCCTGCACTCTCTCTGCGATCTTCCTCTTACGGTCGCGGCATGCACCCCTTCCTTTGTGCTCAACACCAACGCCAAAAGCACATGCAATGTGGTGCATGAGCGTGATTACCGAGTTCTTAATAGATATTTTCATACAGCAGGATTGAAAAGCTAAGGTACCTCCCTTTATATCATTTACCCAAACAATGATTCATCTAAGGTCGTCAATCCTAGTTTATCACATACGATAGGCAAGTTCGCGAGTTTATACTGTAGGTTGCTACGAGAGGCTCGTCACCGTCTGCGTAGGCTTAATTTACACTCGAGGTCACTACCACCAACGCCCTACCAACTGGCAGTTTATTTTCGAAGGCTCGTCACCAACCCGACTGGGGACCATAGATAGGATGCACCGGGGTAGGCCTATTTCATACTCGAGGTCACTCCACCAATGCCCTACCAACTGGCAGTCTATTTTCGAAGGCTTGTCACCGACTCAACTGGGAACCACAGCCAGGTTGCGCCAGTGTAGGCCGACAGCTCGAATACAGTGTCCCATACCACCGTATTCGACTCACGAGTTTGGGTTGCTCATTGGTCACTACGGGGAGGCTCGTCGCCCCAGTGTAGGCTGACACCTCGACCACGGTGTCCCATACCACCATGCCCGGCTCATGAGTCTTATCGGATCGTGGTACCAAGGTTAAACGGGTCTTTACATTAGTAAGTTGGTACCTTAGGTTCAAGCAGTAGTGTCCATACATGGTAAACACATAATAGGCCAATCGGTTTATTAGACAAGTTCGACTGGTACGAGTGTACGCCGAATTAATCGACATGGTACCACTGTCGACAATCATCGTACGCCTCGGATTCATCGAACGTGTCTTATTTGGCGAAATGACCTCAACCACTACTCAAGAATTATTACCGATTGCCTCGACTATATTGTAGCCCCAATCACACTTCAAACGATAGTATTCACAAGTGATAATCAATGACAACATGTGACAACCAAATCTAAATATAAATCGTAGTTGAGCATTTCAATAAACACCTAATACACATGTTATCTTACATAGGCATTTCATCCGTACAACACATAGTAGTAAGATAGGTTACATAAAGAGAACTGTAATTATAGAGAAGGGGATTGATAATCATATCTCAACACCTTCATTAAATACATTCCAACAAGCATTTCCTCATTCAGGCATTTTATCAAACACTTAGATTACACATTTCAACATACATGTATTAGACTGGTTATAACATATATCCTGGCAAGCCCTCTTACAAAGGAGTTGCCACATACACAACAAGCATATATTCATAGTTAATAATCATGGCAAGCACAGATCCAAATTCCATATTCATTCAGACATTTTTACAAGCACTTAGACTACACACTTCAACATACGTGACGTATGACAACCATATATTCACGACAAATAATCATGGCAAGCACGAATCCAAATTCCATACTCATTCAATCATATCAACAAACACATGGAATACACTATATTCAACATAGTTCATATATATGTGTAAAGCGTGGGAAACATCGTATCTAGGCATGTGATAGTGATCAAGTCATTCATAAATCATTAATTGACATTAAAATCCTTGAAAGCCATAACCTAAACAATTATAGTCTACATCTTTCTTCGGTAGACTTGTAACGAACTCAGTTTAAACACTAAGTCTTTGTCCACGACACCAAAACAACCTATAACAAGGAATAAGTTAGCTATCCCGCCATCTACTATATTAGAATCTCTAAAATAGGTTAGGGTTAGAATTTCTTACCCAATAATGAAATCAGAAACGCCGGAATAGCGTTACGGCAACGGTAGTTAAGCACGTGGAATGACAGGGAAGAATCCTAGGGACAAACACCAACACTCTTTCTCTCTTTTCCTCACTTTCTTCTTCTCTTTTCTCTCTCTTCTCTCTCCTAGGGTTGTAAATTCGTATGGAATGAGAGATAAAGAGAGGGGGTTTAAGGTACTTATATAGGCCTAAAATTGATGGGAATGGCCCCAGGGTCAAGGTATACTTAGGTTATAGCAAAAGGGCGACAACTTCGGTCAAACGGATCACTTCCGAAGGCCCCTTTTCTACATGTGACCGGACTTAAGCTCTTTAACATTGAATCTATGTCGAGTTAAGTTTTCGGTCCGATTGGATTTACAGATCGACCGCGGAGGATCAGTTTTAGTTCAACGGTCACCAGTACTCGATCAGGGCCACAAGTACTCTGACGTTTGTTGGAAATTTTCCCTGATCCGAGGGTATACTTCTGTCACGCCCCAAACTCGGGGACCGGGCTCACAAAATTCCCGATCGTCGAATCCGGCGCCGACAGCCTCCGTAGAACCCCTTCTCGGCTCCCGGCGCCCATTCGCCAGGTTCCGATCCTGGGATGCTACGAGGAGGATTTATATATCAGTTTGAATCGTAATCAGCATAACCAAAGGCATAACCCACAAACAACAACCAAAAACTCCATCACATTTTCACTATGATAAAAAACTTTACAAGTACAATGAGCATAAAGGGAAATACAATGAGAATAGACAAGAAGCTCCAAAAGATCAGCTCCGCGCTGCGTCCTCGCGTCACCTGCACGCAACGGTCGTGCATAAGCTTATGGAAAGCTTAGAGGGTGGTGAAAGTGTGTGCACAAGGTAGTAATGCAGATATACAGTATCAGAGTAATGCGGAACATGCTGATGGATCTATGAATGTCGTTAGCCGAACCAAGGCTATGCGATACAAGGCATGAATGATGTCGGCCATACCAAGGTCATGCAATGCGAAATGTAACTCAAGCATACAAATCATCATCTGAGTCCACATATCAGTACAGTTCAAATCTGGAATATCACCGGGGTCTAGTACACTCTAAACCAGATTGTCGCCCCATCGCGCGCAATAAGGTAAGTGGAAGAGACCTCACTATCCGCCTGCCAATATCGGGCGCGGCTCGTCGATAGCGGACCCATTCCTCGAGCTGGTCAAACTCAGTCTAGCATTGCCCCCTACTCTCGGGCGGGTAAGGCCGCACCCCCTTCCAACCGACCACGACACAGTGGAGAGCGCGACCGTCTGGTAATCGGTACTCGGCGCTCATGCACCCACTCGGTCTAGACGTTGGAGCAACCTCTTGGTACCATAAGGGTTTAGGGACTTTCACCCAGGGATATCTATAGCACACCATGTAGAACAAGATTTTCGGTATCCAATCCTGCCAACCACGATACGCCTGTGGAGGCTATGGCCCTGATGTCGCTAGGGCATACAGTAACCACATCACACAATGCGAATGCATGAAACACATTATCCAATCATGCAGTAATCCTGCGCGTATCGTGCGCTCATGTAGGGCAACACCGCCTAACCGGGAGCCCCTAAACAACCTGCCCGAAGGCATATGCTATGATCAGTCACTTCTCATATCAAGCATACATATGATGCGTATGATCATGAATCATGAAACTATACTACACATGTTATAAAGTAACGAACTATTCTTGCAATGCAGATGGGCCTAGACATAGACGGCTTACACACAACCGGTACGGGCCTCTCAATGGCCCTAGGGAGAGTCATAGTGCGGACATTTAACCAACACTATACCTGCAATGTGGACGTCAAACCGACATCGCTCCCAAGGTATTATCTGTTGTAAACATCATTACATAAACTATGTAGGGATCACACATTGCAATGGACCTTAGGTACATCCCATTGGGCCTTAAATACATCGAATGGGCCGTGTCACATGGGCCTTATATTCATCAAGAGGGCCACATCAATGGGCCGCACCAATGGGCCTTAAGTGCATTGCAATGGGCCATAACCCGTGGGCCTTAGAATGCATTAATGGTCCTAATCTCATGGGTCATATGTGTATCAGATTGGCCACACCAATTGGGCCCCATATGTACATCGAATGGGCCTTAACCCATAGGCCCTAACACATCTCAATGGGCCTTAACCCATGGTCCCCTACTATATCAAATGGGCCTCAATCCATGGGCATTACATAAAACAAGGTGGGCCTTAACGGATAGCCCACAAATGACTAAGGTGGGCCTCATTCAGACATCAAAGTGGGCCCACTTGAAGTTTAGATCTGCCTCATTCTTTTAACTCAAGCCATAAAATGATATTTCAAAATGGATAGACGGGTCGGATGCATCATATGCATCATGGTGGGGGCTCATATGCGGGCCTACCATAATGTATATTATACATACATAATATATGTAATATATAAATTATATATATATATATATATATATATATATATATATATATATATATACACACACAAATCAGCACACGCACACGCGAACACACACGAGCACACACACGCGCACATACTCACGCACACACAAAAGCACACCCCACACACACACCAACACACACACAAGCACACCCAGGACGGTGGGGTTTTAAGGAAAAAAAAAAAACATCACAGTGGACTCCACCGTCCAGCGGACGGTGGAGTAAAGCACATGCATCATAGTGGGTCCTATGTGGGGCCTACCTTAATGTTTTTATGCCATCCAACCCGTTGGTAAGGTCACCCGGACCTGGAAGAAGGGGAACCACAAGTTTTAGCTCGATCAGAAACTTCGGTGGGCCCCAAAAAGGGTTTCAATGGTAGACTTTCAATTCACACTGTTTCCCTTGGCGTGGGCCACCAGGACGCTGGATGGGCCTGATCTTTGGAGGGAGGCCCACTCCAGGGGGTGGCCCACCTAGTGGACAGGTCGGATGACAAATAGACATCATGGTGGGCCCACGGCTAGAGCCGTGGGTGACCCTGCTCGTCCGCCCAAAGGCAACCGCAGGCGCTGCGCCTGCGCCCTCCTGACACAGCAGCAACGCTGCTTACCCTTTCTTCTTTCCTTTTTCTTTTTTTTTTTTTTTTTGTTTTCTCGCAGAAAATCACGTACGGGGCCCGCTACCGGAGGATCCACTCCGCCCATTGCGTTCTCAGGCCCGGAAGGCATCAAACGAGTCCAAAGATCAAAATTTTTGGGTGTATAGATACAACAAAGTGAGTCCAAAAGGCTTTGGACAGTAGAACTATGGTTTTCAATGTTATGGCCCGCCTGAGTATCGAATTTACGTCATTTTTCGGCTCAACGCCTAAATTGAGCCAAGGAATGAGATGGACGGCGCGGATTGAATAGATATATCAAGGTGGGGTCCATACACGGGACCCACCCCAAGGGCAAGCTAATATTTGTGTTTTCATCTTGACGTCCAGCGTCTCTGGACGCTGGACAGTGTGACGGATGTGGCCAAGCTTAGGTGGGCCACACATGATGGGTGGTGCCTGTACCACTCACACAAGTGGGCCCATGTATGGGTGGTTTGGATGGAATACGTACCTCATGGTGGGGTTTATTCAAGTGGACCACACACCCATGTATGGGTGGTTTGGATGGAATACGTACCTCATGGTGGGGTTTATTCAAGTGGACCACACAACCAAAACATGATAAAAGGAAAGAAATGAAATAGAGAGAGAGAGATAGAGAGTGAGAGAGATAGAGAGAGATCGGTGAGTATGGAGGGACCCCGTCACTATGGGCCCCTCATACAAATGTACATCAAGGTGGATCCCACATTATGGGCCCTTAATCGACAAAAATGAAGGAAAACTAACGATCTACAATCACCCACCGCTTGATCTTCTTGTTCCCTCGGCTTGCCGGTCTCCTTGTGCTCCTCGTTGATGGTGGAGATGAGAAATGGAAGGCTAGGATGAGAGATGAGAGGGTGGAGAGGTGGGTCACACTTGTGGCTTGGAAGGAAATGGGGAGATGGCTCATATGTATGGTGCTCTCTCTTTTGGCTTGGGAATGGTTTTGCAATTGAAGTGAGAGAGGGTTGTTGTAAAGGGAGAGGAGTGATGGATGGTTGATGTGGTGGTGATGGGGTGTAAGACACCTTTTTTGACTTTTTTGGCAAAAGGTGTAAGAAGGCATGTGTGTTGTAAGAACCTTTTTGACTTTTGAGGCTTATTTGGGAAAAGGTGAAAGTGATGTGTACTTGACCCTTGATGGATTGATGGATTGATGTGACACATCGTAGAAATTCTCTTGGGTTTTGCAACGCGCGGTGTTTTCCTCGCACCGAACGCTGACCCACGTCTCTTAATCAGAGAGTCGGATCGGCGCGCGAATCGCGGCATCAGAACCGCGGCGACGGTGCGGTCGCAAGGATACAAGTCTTAGGTTGAGTCGACTCGGGTTAACGGCATATGAATCAGGGTCGTGCGCAGATACCGGTAAGGGTCGAAGGTTGCCGGAATTCGACCGGGAAGACCGCGGGAGTCTACGGAACGGTACGGTTTAGGATACGGGTCTTACAAATTGGGCCAGATTCTGACTGTCTGAATCCTTAGATTTGACCTGCAAGTGAACGACTCAATTCACTTAAGTCTTAGTTCATTTTCTGAAGATATTCACGTTTCTCACACACTTCGCTTCGGACTCAAGTTGTACGTTTCGGGACATTATCCGGACTTGATTTTCGAGGTGGTTGTCAAGTCCAGTGAGGTGGTCATAATGGTATAGTTTCGTAGTTATTGGATTTTCGGCGCGCGGTCCAGGTCCGATACGGAGTTTCAATGCGCTCCCGAGAGCAACTGGGTTTAGAGATTGATTCTAGGTTTCAGGGTAATGTAACGTCAGCGATCCTACTGATTTTGGGTCTTGCAGTTCGTATTGAAAGTTGTCCACGCTAATTCGACAGGTGATTTAGTTAAGCACTTAATTAATCTTCGTCTAATTTTTAAAGGATTTGGTCCTTAGTGATTTCTGCCTGAGGTGGTACTCGGGTCTTTGAACGGATTTTTCCAGGACTTTATACTTAGAGTAAATTAAAATATCATCTATGAACACTATCACGAATCGATCTAAATACGGTTTGAAGACCCTATTCATGAGGTCCATGAATACTACTAAAGCATTCATTAGTCCGAAGGACATCACTAGAAATTCATAATGGTCGTACAGAGTCCTAAAGGCAGTCTTGGGTACATCTTTATCTCTAATCCTCAACTGATGATATCCAGACCATAGGTCTATCTTTAAAAAGTATTTAGCTCCCTTCAATTGATCGAATAAATCATTTATCCTCGGCAGCGGGTACTTGTTCTTTATAATTACCTTATTAAGTTGACGGTAATCGATGCATAGCCTCAAAGATTCATCCTTCTTTCTTACAAATAATACTAGTGCACCCGACAACGATGTACTGGCTCTAATGAAGCCTTAGTCTTGGAGCTGTTGAAGTTGTTCCCTTAATTCTCTCAATTCAACAGGTGACATACGGTATGATGCTCTAGAAATTGGTGCAGTCCCAGGTACCAAACCGATTATGAAATCAACAGCTCTCTTTGGAGGTAATCCAGAAATATCTTGAAATATTTCTGAAAATTCATTAGCAATCGGAATTTGTTCTACTCCTTGGGGTTCAACTTCCAAGATGGCTGACAAACTAACTAGTGTTCCCTTCCTTCGCATTCCATGGAATTGTAACGGTGGTTGCCCATCGGTATTCAATATGAGTATCTTCCTAAAACAATCGATTTTGGTCCGATATAAAGATAACTAATCCATCCCCAATATAATATTGTATTTTCGCATCGACATAACTATAAGATTAGCTGGTAAATTTACGTTCTCGATCATGATTGGATAAGATTTACAAATCTAACTTAGGTCCACTGAATTACCAAGGGGGTTTGCTACGGTTAACTTTTTATCTAATAGAGTAAGTGATAACCCAAGCGAGCATAAGAGGTAGTAAGAAATAAATGAATGCGATGCTCCAGAGTTAAATAACGCTCTAGCTAAGGATGAATAAATGACGATTGTACCTTCAACTACATCACTGGTAGCCTCGATGTTTAGCTAAATAATATCATCTGTTGCCGGTGTTAGATCCTCATATAAGGGTGCGACATCATCATAAGTCTGGGTCGCTTCATCCTCAAATGGTGCTGAAGCATCATAACTTTGAATTGAGCCATCTTATTGTTGTGCCAAGTTTTCGTAAGGTTGCACTATGTTGTCTCCTGATTGTAATAGGGCGTAGACTCAGTCTTAAGCTTGTGGTTGTGGCGCTTGACCTCCCTGCCTTGACTGCTAGTATTGCTAAGGTCTAACCTATGGCTGCGGCTGGTGAGGTGGTCTCTGATATACCAACGAAGGTCCTTGTTATGGTGGCCTAAGATACAACTGTAGCGGCCTCTGTGGATATGGCTGAGGTGGTCTCGAGGAAGGTTGTGATGCAGAAGATGTAGTGGAGGTCGCTGGGATATAGGCGGCGGTGCATGTTGCTAAAGAGGCCTGAAAGACTGATATGACAGTCCCGACCTTTGTGGATATTGAGTGAGCTGTGGTCTGAAACAAAAACGAGAGGTGTGGCCCTTGAGTCCGCAATTAGAGCAGAATCCTAAAAATCGTGGTGCAGGAAGTGCTGCCATCGGTCTGGCTATCGATGTCGGTGTTATTCTGTCTCTTAGCTGCATCTTGCTGGGTTGAAGATATATGCGTAGCAGTTTTAGCACCACTCCTTACGTCCTTCTTCTGATCATGATTCTACCAATATTTGTTGATATCTTTTTCCACTGCTAAGGCATGCTCCAACACTTCGGCATAGGTCTTCTGTACGAAAGAAGTTAATCGACTATGAATAGAGGCTCTCAGATCTTCCTCAAATTTCTATGTCTTACGAGTTTCATCGGACACCAGAAAAATTGCAAAACACGATAGCTCCGTGAACTTAGCATCATACTGGCACACTGTCATATCACCCTGCTTTAATTTCATAAATTCTCCCGCCTTTTGATTTTTCACGTATCATCAAACTTCTCGCGAAACTGGGTCCAGGTTCACGCTTCAACTCTTGGGTTCATCCTAATGACTGAATCCAACCAATGGTCTGCCTCTCCTTCTAGCAAATAAATAGTCAATTCTGCTTTCTGGTATTTATCACACCCCATAACCGTGAATATCTTATCAATCTGTTTCTTCCACACTTCGGCCTCAGATAGGTCAGGCCCACCCTTAAATACAGGTGACCGCTATCTTTTAAACATTTCCAATAAAGTTCTTATCCCTTCGTTAGCTACGTGAACAGTTTGAGTTTGAACTTGCGCTTGAGTTTGTCTTATCTAATAGCCCACAAGAGCTGTAAGATCTCCTATGGCTCTAATAATTCCACCTATAAGTGACCCGTTCTCAGTGGCATTGGGACCAGGAGCTCCTGATGAGGCTCTGACATCAATGTTGTGATTCGCCATAATATACGATTAATTAAACATGTAAGCTTAGTGTGTGACAACCAAAGTAAATTGTAGTAACTAAATTGAATTCTAAGTATCATTAAGGGAACACATACTATTTAAGGTCTCTAGAAGCATGGAAAATCTATTGGATTGCAAGAAAGATTAGATGATATAAAAGACTTACACATGAAGGTTAAGAGAATTCAAGCAGTTATATGTATCAAGGTTGTAGTGCAAAAAATTCAGATTATGAGGATATTATTCTCGCTAATGTTTCTGGTGCTTACATGTATTAGTTGATCTAAAACTTTTTATGAGGATACATTTATGAGTCTACTAAAATTCTATAAAATTTCAGCCTAATAAAAAATCTACAGAAAATCTAAAATTTGGATAATTAGGTCTGTCTAGAAACAAATGATTTCTGACTAGTATATACATAACTTAATATTGGTATAGGATAAATCTAGATTTACATTTTGGAGTTATTTTTAACTAAAACTATACTTATTAATCTACGACTAGATTTTTGAATCGACTTAAACGAAGTTGTTATTAATTAGTTATGATTTTTGTAAGTTAAGTATTTTCTACTTACTATTGTTGTCTAACTTACTGTAGTGTGCTAAAAATTCTTAAAAATTCCTTAAAGTCCAGATTTGGGTTGTTAGTTCAATGTTAAGCCTAAATAAGATCATATTTGATGCCAACATAAATGTAAATGATCCCTAAGTTTATATTTCTATTTTTCCTATCATAAAAGCAAATAGATTTATGTTTGGGTCACTAACTTGAAAGACAACTATATGTCCACAATTTTTAATCTCAAACCTGGCTTTGATACCAAACTGTCATGCCCCAAAATTTGGGTACCCAAGTAGGGTTGCTCAATACCCAAATTTCAAGCACGTGAGCTACAATTTATATATTATCATTAATGCACAAGTAAATACTTAATCTCACAAGGCTATGTATATATATAAAATAAAGGAGGACAACTACTAATTTCCAAACTTAATTAAACAACATTTTACCATACAATCTACAATTTAACCAACTAATTAAATTAAATAACTTAACTTATTACATTAACATTGAAATTTCAAACTAAACCTAATGCAACTAATAATAAAGGCCCGCCTGTTTGAAATATTCCAACTCGGCACCTGTATGGTTTAGATTTAACGTGAATACAATAACTCAGTAGGATCGTCTCAAACACAAATCTAAAGTTTTAGATTTTTTATGTCTTTAAGTAACATATTTGAATAAATATAGCAACAAAACTTATGCTAATATTGAGTAAAAAGAATGTAAAAATGATATGCAAGCAATACTATTGATGATTCAACATGAATAATTAAATAAACATACAAGATTAATTACAACACCGTACTCAGTGTATGGTCACGTTGCATTAACGCCCATGCACCGGTACCTCGTAGTGAGGGACCCATTTATACATTAGCTAGTCAGACAACTGCTCCAGTTGTACTTCTGGCGTATGTTCTCGCACACGATTGTACTCATACGCCGTACACAAAGGAGACTTCGAAGGATCCAACGGGTTCTAGGGTCTTTTACACAAAGGACACGATTGTCTTACTTGTTGGCTTTAAGGTCTATCACCCAAGGGACATGATCGCTCAACTTGCTGATACAAATATACTTTATTTCTTTCTTTTTCTCTATTTTTTTTTAAAACTTTTTTTAAATTCAATAAACAATAGAGAATCATGAATGACATGAACAATTCTAAAATCAGCAATAAAATAATTTAATAAATTTAATTTCTATGTTACAATGCAGAATCTATATAAGGTGCATAAATTTAATGCTGATAAAAATTTAGCTCCTAAAATTGTCAAAAAATGATTGTTTATTGTAACCGATAGTAATTTGAATTTTCTGAGAGTACAGGCCGTGTTTCATAATAGTGTGGAAATTTATGCCAAAGCCCTTTACTTTTCTGAAAATTTTATTTGAGATCTGAATTTATGATTTTCTTTTTATATTTTATATATTGATATAACTAATTAGTTTTTAAAATTTTAAAATAATATAAAAAATTATAATATTAAAATTCTAACTTAAATAATTATTTAACCATATATACTAAAGTTTATATTAATCGTTAAACACCAAATTTTATAATTCTCAACAATTGCATAAATAATCTTAATCTCATTTAATTAATTTCAAATAAATTTAGTTATTAATATTTGAATTGAATTCGTATTCCAAGTTAGCATAATTATATTAATTTTATAAATAGTAATTACAAATTAAATTATAATATAAACTTATAACTTAATTAAACATCTTAAGGTAATTCTTGATTTAGGTTAATAAATCAACTAGTCTAAAGTCCTATATTTATATTTTGTATATGTTAAATTTATTGAATTAATTATTTCGAAATGCTAATCAATACATCAAATTAAAATTTGAAAATTTTCCAGAGGATTTATGCTACTAATTTAATTTATATACATCAAATTTTCTTATAATTTGTATTTAAGTTAATTAATTTATAACATTAATTATTATTTTTTCTAGAAATTTCTGAATTAATTTGAAATTAAATATAAAGGAATTTCAATTAATTAATAAATCCATAAATTTAAAGTGGGTTTTATATTATTGATGGTAAAGTAGTTCAATTCAAAAGAGTCTATAAATTATAGCAAATTGAAACCATAAATTTACGTAAACATTTTTAGCAATAATTTAAAATGAATAATTCTTAAGAATTTTATATTTTAAATTAATTATATATAAACAAAAATTTAATAAACAAAAGCATTTAAAAATTTCATATATGAGTTAGAATCACACCAAGAATACATAATAATTTATTTAAAATTCAAAGGATTAACTAACCTATTATATGAATTTTAATTAATTAATTATAAATAAAATTGTATAGAAATTTGAATTTAAAAACATGAAAATCTAAAAATCCAAATTCGTATAAGATCACCTACGTTTTAAAAAATTTCTGTTGATCCAACTTGAAAGGGCCCGATTCAATATCAATCTCTCTCCTGATCTACAGAGTTCTCATTATCTTCTCTCTCCCTTTGATTTGATTGTTTCTTAGTTATTTATTTATTTAAAAGCGGGTGAGAAATGAAATGGAAGAGTGAGAAATATGGGACAGTTTCGTTGGGTGGGAGGGTCCGATGTCCATTACCATACAAAAAATAAGGAAGAAAGAAGAGAGGTTTCAACTGTCATTATCAATGCGGCTTCAAGTGTTGTGATCAACTTAAGCCTTGGATGATCTGCCTAATTTTTGAGTTTATACATTGAAATAATACGAAAAAAATGAATGGTTGGTGTGGATAAAATCCATGCATCACGGTGGGCCCCTTGGAGCCTCTTCCATGCCAGCTCGGGACCACGGCGTATTACCCAATCAGACGCATCAGTCAGCACCACGTAGACATGCACCATGATATGAACAAAAAACTTAATATAACTGCTGTCTATGATCCAATAATTTCTTTCATGCCAACGCTTCTATTTTGTGGAATATCTTAATATCCGATCCGTGCATAATGTGGATCACATCATGGTGAGTATTGAAGATAAAAATCAAACTGAATCACTGGTTGGGTGGGCCACACCAGTTAGCCGGGTCATTCCCTTGGCCATCCAAAGATTTTCATATTTTAGCTCGCCCAATGATTCGATCAGCCTAATTTCCTTAGATTGGTGTGATCCACATTTTTAATGGATCAGATATTCTCCGCATGACACGTTGGCAGTGAATAAATGGGTGTATACGCACATAAACGGCTCTTGTCTGACCATTCTCTGGTATCAGATTCCCTCCTCTTCATGAAAGGCTGGATATTCCACAAAACATAGGTCGGACGCGAAGAACCGAATTTTGGACGGTGGATTACATCAAAACAAAACAAACCAATCAGACGATCCTAACAATCGGATTCCCCTGATTGAATTTGAACGGTTGAAAATTTCCTTTCACTATTCATTTGACGTCCTCAACTGGAAGGTAGACTAAGTTCAATGGAGAATATTGTGGGACCCGTTTGGGTTGATTCTAACCCTTCAATCTACCAAACGAATGATTCTAAAAGCTATAGCATCTGTTCGGTGGGTGAAAAATAAATGGTGAAGGGTGCGTTTGGTTGCACCGTATATCAAGGAATTCTCCCGCCTGTTGATTTTTCATATACAAAAAAAATATTTATCGTCAAACTTCTCGCGAAACTGGGTCCAGGTTCACGCTTCAACTCTTGGGTTCATCCTAATGACTAAATCCCACCAATGGTCTGCCTCTCCTTCTAGTAAATAAATAGTCAATTTTGCTTTCTGGTATTTATGACACCTCATAACCGTGAATATCTTATCAATTGTTTCTTCCACACTTCAGCCTCAGATAGGTCAGGCCCACCCTTAAATACAGGTGACCACTATCTTTTAAACTTTTCCAATAAAGTTCTTATCCCTTCGTTAACTACGTGAACAGTTTGAGTTTGAACTTGCGCTTGAGTTTGTCTTATCTGATAGCCCACAAGAGCCGTAAGATCTCCTATGGCTCTAATAATTTCACTTATAAGTGACCCGTTCTCAGTGGCATTGGGACCAAGAGCTCTCGATGAGGCTCCGACATCAATGTTGTGATCCGCCATAATATACGATTAATTAAACATGTAAGCTTAGTGTGTGACAACCAAAGTAGATTGTAGTAACTAAATTGAATTCTAAGTATCATTAAGGGAATGCATACTATTTAAGGTCTCTAGGAGTATGAAAAATCTATTGGATTGCAAGAAAGATTAGATGATGTAAAAGACTTACACATGAAGGTTAAGAGAATTCAAGCAGTTATATGTATCAAAGTTGTAGTGCAAAAAATTTAGATTATGAGGATATTATTCTCGCTAATGTTTCTGGTGCTTACAGGTATTAGATTGATCTAAAACTTTTTATGAGGATACATCTATGAGTCCACTATAATTCTATAAAATTTCAGCCTAATAAAAAATCTACAGAAAATCTAAAATTTGGATAATTAAGTCTGTCTAGAAATAAATGATTTCTGACTAGTATATACATAACTTAATATTGGTATAGGATAAATCTAGATTTACATTTTGGAATTATTTTTAACTAAAACTACACTTGTTAATCTACGACTAGAATTTTGAATTGACTTAAATGGAGTTGTTATTAATTAGTTATGATTTTTGTAAGTTAAGTATTTTCTACTTACTATTGTTGTCTAACTTACTGTAGTGTGCTAAAAATTCTTAAAAATTCCTTAGGGTCCATATTTGGGTTGTTAGTTCAATGTCAAGCCTAAATAAGATCATATTTGATGCCAACATAAATGCAAATGATCCCTAAGTTTATATTTCTATTTTTCCTATCATAAAAGCAAATAGATTTATGTTTGGGTCACTAACTTGAAAGACAACCATATGTCCACAATTTTTAATCTCAAACCTGGCTTTGATACCAAACTGTCATGCCCCAAAATTTGGGTACCCAAGTAGGGTTACTCAATACCCAAATTTCAAGCACGTGAGCTACAATTTATATATTATCATTAATGCACAAATAAATACTTAATCCCACAAAGCTATGTATATATATAAAATAAAGGAGGACAACTACTAATTTCTAAACTTAATTAAACAACATTTTACCATACAATCTACAACTTAACCAACTAATTAAATTAAATAACTTAACTTATTACATGAATATTGAAATTTCAAACTAAACCTAATGCAACTAATAATAAAAGCCCGCCTGTTTGAAATATTCCAACTCGGCACCTGTATGGTTTAGATTTAACGTGAGTACAATAACTCAGTAGGATTGTCTCAAACACAAATCTGAAGTTTTAGATTTTTTATGTCTTTAAGTAATATACTTAAATAAATATAGCAACAGAACTTATGCTAATATTGAGTAAAAGGAATGTAAAAATGATATGCAAGCAATACTATTGATGATTCAACATGAATAATTAAATAAACATACAAGATTAATTATAACACCGTACTCAGTGTATGGTCACGTTGCATTAACGCCTATACACCGGTACCTCGTGGTGAGGGACCCATTTATACATTAGCTAGTCAGACAACTGCTCCAGTTGTACTTCTGACGTATGTTCTCGCACACGATTGTACTCATACGTCGTACACAAAGGAGACTTCGAAGGATCCAGCGGGTTCTAGGGTCTTTTATCCAAGGGACACGATTGTCTTACTTGTTTGCTTTAAGGTCTATCACCTAAGGGACATGATCGCTCAACTTGCCGATACAAATATACTTTATTTATTTCTTTTTCTCTGTTTTTTTGTTTAAAATTTTTAAATTCAATAAACAATAGAGAATCATGAATGACATGAACAATTCTAAAATCAGCAATAAAATAATTTAATAAATCTAATTTCTATGTTACAATGCAGAATCTACATAAGGTGCATAAATTTAATGCTGATAAAAATTTAGCTCCTAAAATTGTCAAAAAACGATTGTTTATTGTAACTGATAGTAATTTGAATTTTCTAAGGGTACAAGCCGTGTTTCGTAATAGTATGGAAATTTATGCCAAAGCCCTTTACTTTTCTGAAAATTTTATTTGAGATTTGAATTTGTGATTTTCTTTTTATATTTTATATATTGATATAACTAATTAATTTTTAAAATTTTAAAATAATATAAAAAATTATAATATTAAAATTCTAACTTAAATAATTATTTAACCAGATATACTAAAGTTTATATTAATCGCTAAACACCAAATTTTATAATTCTCAACAATTGCATAAATAATCTTAATCTCATTTAATTAATTTCAAATAAATTTAGTTATTAATATTTGAATTGAATTCGTATTCCAAGTGAGCATAATTATATTAATTTTATAAATAGTAACTACAAATTAAATTATAATATAAACTTATAACTTAAACATCTTAAGGTAATTCTTGATTTAGGTTAATAAATCAACTATCAACTAGTCTAAAGTCCTATATTTATATTTCGTATATGTTAAATTCATTGAATTAATTATTTCGAAATGCTAACAATACATTAAATTAAAATTTTGAAATTTTTCAGAGGATTTATGCTACTAATTTAATTTATATACATCAAATTTTCTTATAATTTGTATATAAGTTAATTAATTTATAACATTAATTTTTATTTTTTCTAGAAATTTCTGAATTAATTTGAAGTTAAATATAAAGGAATTTTAATTAATTAATAAATCCATAAATTTAAAATGGGTTTTATATTATTGATGGTAAAGTAGTTCAATTCAAAAGAGTCTATAAATTACAGCAAATTGAAACCATAAATTTACGTAAACATTTTTAGCAATAATTTAAAATGAATAATTCTTAAGAATTTTATATTTTAAATTAATTATATATAAACAAAAATTTAATAAACAAAAGCATCTAAAAATTTCATATATGAGTTAGAATCACACAAAGAATACCTAATAATTTATTTAAAATTCAAAGGATTAACTAACCTATTATATGAATTTTAATTAATTAATTATAAATAAAATTGCATAGAAATTTGAATTTAAAAACATGAAAATCTAAAATTCCAAATTTGTATAAGATCACCTACGTTTTAAAAAATTTCTGTTGATCCAACTTGAAAGGGCCCGATTCAATATCGATCTCTCTCCTGATCTATAGAGTTCTCATTATCTTCTCTCTCTCTCTCTCTCTCTCTCTCTCTCTCTCTCTCTCTCTATCTCTCTCCTTTTGATTTGATTGTTTCTTATTTATTTATTTTAAAGCGGGTGAGAAACGGAATGGAAGAGTGAGAAATATGGGACAGTTTCGTTGGGTGGGAGGGTCCGGTGTCCATTACCATACAAAAAAGAAGGAAGAAAGAAGAGAGTCGAGGAATGGGTTGGTTCGGCAGATAATTCGTGGTCCCACTAATGATGCTATAAATACACTCCGTCCATCATCTTGGCCTAGCCATGAGAGGACATGGCAAAAAATGAGGCTGATCCAAAACTCAGGTGGGCCATACGAAAGAGGACGGTAGGGTTGGTTCAACAAAAAAAAAAAAAAAGGGGTTGTTACTGAGTGGGCCTTAGGAAGGTTTCAACTGTCATTATCAATGCGGCTTCAAGTGGTGTGGTCAACTTAAGCCTTGGATAATCTGCCTAATTTTTGAGTTTATACATTGAAATAATATGAAAAAAAATGAATGGTTGGTGTGGATAAAATCCATGCATCACGGTGGGCCCCTCAGAGCCTCTTCCATGCCAGCTCGGGACCACGGGGTATTACCCAATCAGACGCATCAGTCAGCACCACGTAGACATGCACCATGATATGAACAAAAAACTTAATATAACTGCAGTCTACGATCCAATAATTTCTTTCATGCCAACGCTTCTATTTTGTGGAATATCTTAATATCCGATCCGTGCATAATGTGGATCACATCATGGTGAGTATTGAAGATAAAAATCAAACTGAATCACTGGTTGGGTGGGCCACACCAGTTAGCCGGGTCATTCCCTTGGCCATTTAAAGATTTTCATATTTTAGCTCGCCCAATGATTTGATCAGCCTAATTTCCTTAGATTGGTGTGATCCACATTTTTAATGGATCAGACATTCTCCACATGACACGTTGGCAGTGAATAAATGGGTGTATACGCACATACACGGCTCTTGTCTGACCATTCTCTGGTATCAGATTCCCTCCTTTTCATGAAAGGCTGGATATTCCACAAAACATAGGTCGGACGCGAAGAACTGAATTTTGGACGGTGGATTACATCAAAACAAAACAAACCAATCAGACGATCCTAGCAATCGGATTCCCCTGATTGAATTTGAACAGTTGAAATTTTCCTTTCACTATTCATTTGACGTCCTCAACTGGAAAGTAGACTAAGTTCAATGGAGAATATTGTGGGACCCGTTTGGGTTGATTCTAACCCTTCAATCTACCAAACGAATGATTCTAAAAGCTATAGCATCTGTTCGGTGGGTGAAAAATAAATGGTGAAGGGTGCGTTTGGTTGCACCGTATATCAAGGAATGATATTTTGTGCAACCAAATGGTACCTAAAAGACAACAGTCACGGTTGAAATGTAGAGAGAAATTGTGATCATCCAATCACTCTGTGGGCCCCAAGATTTGGATGGTTGGGATTAAACTTACATCCTGCCAAGTGGTGCGTGCGTTTGTATGATGT
Organism: Magnolia officinalis; assembly: GCA_021015155.1. Classification (NCBI taxonomy): domain Eukaryota; kingdom Viridiplantae; phylum Streptophyta; class Magnoliopsida; order Magnoliales; family Magnoliaceae; genus Magnolia; species Magnolia officinalis. Next base: position 89,101,185 of record JAJHSJ010000004.1, read on the forward strand.
GCCATACTCTGGCAAAGTATGATATGATTCTTCCAATGACTATTGACTAAGATTGACTATTCATGAGCTGGACTGCTGTGATAGATTCCCCACTATTTTGAAAATGGTGGTGACACGTCCTTTTCACATGTGGCCCACATGTACAGCTATCCAAACCACACGAATTCTCTTTTAGATTGTAGATTGGTCACATCTATAAAAGTATGCTAATCAATGAATCCTAATCATCCAATTGATGGTTGATGTAAAACTTGAGCCGGATGGATTCAAAGGGAAATTTCATATGGTTTCTATTTGGACGGTGTCGATTGCTGTACAACCATGCTTTGTCCGACCCATATATAAATTGCTCTATATTAAGGTTCCTTTGGCACCATAGATTTAGAGGGTTGGAGGAACCTAGTACGGTTGGCATCATAAAATAACTAGGGTTTTAAATCCCTTAAGAGAGTTTGAAATTCAAAGTGAATGCTTGGATTGCATCTAAAATCTTTTGAAGAATTGTATGTATAACATGTGTCACTAGACTATTAATCTATTGGGCACCTGGCTTAATGATGATATCCCAAAACAGTTAGTTTATCAATTGCATCACTATAATTACTTTAGTATGATGATTTATGCTGTCCAATCATTGTCCACATAAATCAATGGTTAAAAGTTGTTGGTTAGTCACTTTGATATGATTTTTGCTTGTGGTACATCCGTGACTTAAAATTTCATCATTTTCGAGTAAATCATATATTTCAACTATTACAATCATTATGTCAAACATTACATTCTCAAAACTAATTAGAAATTTTTAAGTTGATTTAGTAATTAAATTGAAACCCTTTTTAAATATATCATATATTGCTACTTTTGGATTAAAGGAGATTCTGTATTCATAATGCCAAACACAATAGGAAGATTTCAAATCGATTGATTCCAAATTCATGCTCCCAAACATGCCCTAAGATAAAAGTGTAATCCTTATTTCATTATTGTGCTATTTAGCAGACAACATGTCCTACATTTCCACGAACTGAGATCCAAGCCACTCGTCATGTGGGCCGCACCACATAGATTCACCACACCAAATTTCAGGCCACTACACCCTTCTTTAGGCCATTGGTGTCCGGAAGAAATGGATGGCCATTCAATTATGTACTTGTGTGTAGCTTAATGACGAGCAAACAGGCTTGGTCCCTTCCAATCTGTAGATTGGTGCCCCCAAATGGATAGTTAACAGAAACGTTCCACGCCCACCTGAAAATGACAAGCATTGGATCTTCAGAATTTTCTAAATCTGCTAGATGTCTTGATCGTGTTCTAAGAGGTCATTTGAATGCCTGCAAAGTCTTTAAGTTACAGAGGGATTACAAGTAATATGATTATAGGTGTTGTTTGGATGAATATATTTGCCTATAAAGACTTTACATGCTATAGACAAATTATAGCTTTAATTATAATATGAAATCTGATAGAAGATTATGTTTCAAATTACAAATAAAGTCTTTACAACTAAAAAGTCAATATACATGTTAATATACACTCATTATATGTAAGGCCTACCATAATATATAAAGCATATCTAATCCATTACTTTGATGCTCTCTTGTGGCCTTAAAAAAAATAGCTTGTCCATTATCAAATGGACCACACGAGGAAATAATGGGATGCCCACCAATAAATACTTTTAGATTGCATTTGAGGCCACTGTAATGGGTGGATGATATCTTATTCATTTAGCATGTGCATACTTTAATGCTCTATTATATGATTTACAGATTTTGAATGGTCTGCCCCCAAACTCTATTATATGAATGTATATTTTATTCATCATAAATAATTTACAGGCTAGTCAAATACACACTTTTATTACCTATAAATTACTTTAAATAGTATGTAAATTGATTACATCCGAAACTCTTTTAATGTATAATGTTTTTACCACTAAAAAAATTACAGGTATTCAAACGACCCCTGCGGTTTGCAGTGGCCCCATGTAGAATAGACCGTTCCTCTACATAATGGAAACCCAGGTACGGTGTAGACGTACTCGGGTACTGGGTCACTAATTTTCTCTTTCCATTAAATAAAGGTCATTTTCGTCATTTCACAAGATTCCATCTTCCGGTATACTTCTTCATCTCCGAACTGGATTACCTGTTACCCGGATAACAGCTTAGTGATTGTTACCCTTACCATGTGGGGCCTACTTTGATAAATTTATTTCATATCCATGCCGGTCATCCGTTTTTTCAGATCATGTAAGTAAGTTATCCAAAAACATAATTAAATTAAAATATCTGTTGGACCACACCACTAGAAAAAGTGATAAATAACCGTTAAAAGTTTTTTGTAAGCCTCAAAAGTTTTGGACCAAGATAATATTTACATTTTACCTTCATCCAGTTCTGTTTGACCTTATCAACAGGTTGGATGGAAAATAAATATTTCGAATCTGCTTACAGTGAGCCATGGGAAGTTTTTAATGGTGACCGTTCAGTCATCAATATTTCTTGAGGCGTGGTCCACCTGAGTTTTAGATATGTTTAATGTTCAAGATCATATCCTAAAATGGTATGGAAAAACAGATGGACGAAGTGGATATACAGCGTATCATCAGAGTGGGCCATACGGCAAGGGTAACACCCATAAGTTGTTATCTGGGTAACACCTGATCCGCGCCCGTTCAACCACACTTCACAATCCACGTCCCTTCACCAAGTTCTGTGGACCCTACCATGATGTATATGATGTATCCATTGTTCATCTGGAGATATCATTTTAAGCCATGAACCAACCAAAGAATTAGGTAGATCCAAAGCTCAACTGGACCCTACCATGATGTATATGTTGTATCCACTGTTTATCTGGAGATCATTTTAAGCCATGAACCAACCAAAGAATTAGGTAGATCCAAAGCTCAACTGAACCCTACCTTGATGTATATGTTGTATCAACTGTTCATCTGGAGATATCATTTTAAGCCATGAACCAACCAAAGAATTAGGTAGATCCAAAGCTCAACTGGACCCTACCATGATGTATATGTTGTATCCACTGTTCATCTGGAGATCATTTTAAGCCATGAACCAACCAAAGAATTAGGTAGATCCAAAGCTCAACTGAACCCTACCTTGATGTATATGTTGTATCCACTGTTCATCTGGAGATATCATTTTAAGCCATGAACCAACCGAAGAATTAGGTAGATCCAAAGCTCAACTGGACCCTACCATGATGTATATGTTGTATCCACTGTTCATCTGGAGATATCATTTTAAGCCATGAACCAACCAAAGAATTAGGTAGATCCAAAGCTCAATTGGACCCTACCATGATGTATATGTTGTATCCACTGTTCATCTGGAGATATCATTTTAAGCCATGAATCAACCAAAGAATTAGGTAGATCCAAAGCTCAACTGGACCTTACCACATAAAACAGTGGGGATTGAACCCCTACCATTAAAAACCTTACAGGGCAAAGGAAATTTTTTATCACGCTGACATTTGTGTCTTTCTTCTTTCATGTCTTTGTTAACTTATTATCATTTCTTCTTTCATGTCTTTGTTAACTTATTAGCAGGTATGATATCAAATAAACATCGTGATGAGCCCAGGAAGGTTTCAAAGGTAGCGTCACTGTCTTCATTGTTTTCTGCAGCAACGTTCATTTGAGCTCAGATCTACCTCATTATTTCGGTCATATCCTAAAATTCTCTGTATAAATGGATGAACCGTGTGGATACAACACATACATCATGGTGAGGCCTACAGAACTTGGTAACATCTTGCTACGGTCTGGTTCCTTCGGGGTGATTGCCTACGTTCACGTGGCTACGGATTATATGCTGACCATGACAAGAGTTACTTGTGCTATGTGGGACCGACCGTGAGAAACATTTTATCCGTTGTTCATTTATCTTTTCAGATGAAAATAGTAGTGATTGAATGCGGATCATTAAAAAACTTCTTGTGGTCACAAATTTTTTGAAAGTTTTACTGGTGGGCATTTAATTACCACTATTTTCCTATGGCGTGGTCAACATTCCTTTATCTCTTGAAATTATATATATATATATATATATATATATATATATATATATATATATATATATATATATATAAACGCTCACCTGCAAACCAGCGTATTACATACTAACTTTTTTGAGTACCCATCATACATGATGGGGATCCAAAATCTGAACCGTTCATGTGAAGCAGCACCTCGTGAAACCCCCTGGCCCAAGTTTTACTTTAATCTAAAACTTTCATGGGCCATGAAAAACGAAAACAGTTTCCTCCCTTGATTTGCATTTCTCTTTGCTATGGCCCACCAGAAATTTAGATCGAGGTGAAAATTTGTCACATAAGGTTTCATGGGATTCCTCATCACATGGACCGTTCAGATTAGACACCCATGGCACGTGTGCAAAGGTGTGCACATGCGTAGGTGCGCAGGGGAGCAAGACTCTCTCTCTATACTATGAAGTCAACACGAACTTCCCATGAGGTTGGCTGTGTAGACCCTATCTTGATGCGTGTCAAACATCTATCCCATCAACCAGATGCACCATTTCATGGTGGGCCATGGACTTAAAAAATCAAGTCATTCTATGACTTCGGTTGGCCACACTACATAAATAGCTGAGAGGGATCTTCCTCTCATTAAAACATTCATAATAATTTATTGGACCCACTTAGATGTGATTCACAAATCCAGCCCATCCATTGTGTGTCCCACTTAGATGAGGGGCCAGATCAAGTTTCAGCCACAACCAAAACTTAAGTGGGCCCCACCAAACACTTATATATTTTAAGAATATTTTCACATGGTTTTAGATGGTATGGCCCACATGAGTTCTGTATATGGCTGATTCTTGAGACATCTCATAACCTAAGGGGGACCCATCAAATACATGGTGTTGATGTTCGACACACATCACAGTGGGGCCACACAGCTCGACCTTGTAGTATCATTTCCCATATATACAAGGACAGAGTGTGAATAGCGTGAGTGTCCTTACTCTTGCTCGGGTGGTAGACTCTCAGTAGTTTCAACTCCCCGTCAAGGGTTCGAGTACCCATACGTAGTGAAATTCCACTAGCGTGAGTGTGTGGGGGTGTGTGTGCGTGTGTGTTAGAAAAAAAAAAAGGAAAAGGAAGAAAAAAGAAGGACAGAATGTGAATAAAATATACGTATCATGGTGCGGCTTACAGAGTCAGCATGCAATCAGTGTCCACTTCATGTCAATGGCTCTTTGAGGGACTAGAGTCTTCTACTGTTGTATGCTTCTAAAACCTTAGAAGGGCGGTCAACGGGCATACCTAGGTTGGCTTCGTCTTCAACCATTCGGACTTGGACTATTCAGAATCTTAAATTTGCCTGGCGTGATGTGGGTACGACGGCAGCCTCATTTATCAGGTGCGTCCTTTGATGCCCGGACAAATTAGCTCAGATACATAATTTAGGTGGGCCAAGGAAATATTGGAGAGGAAGACAATCATGATTTTGTATGTGGGTCATAAATCCAATATATGACCCTCAATCAGCAGGTGGCTTTCACCTGGATAAACATACTCTGCAAAGATAAGATCATGCAGGACATGACTTGTTTATAACCAGGTTTTACAAGGATTCCATGTGGCCCCAAGCTCTATATGGCTCATTATGATGTTTGTGTGATATATACTACATCCATCATTTCACTAGCTTATTTAACATATGGGTGCAAACATGAGAGAAGTCCACAGCTCAAATAAGCACATGACAAGAAATTGTAGGGATCGAATGGTGAATTTTGATTAGGGCTGATATTTGTGTTTTCCTTCTTATGTTTTCCTTCTATCTATTTGAGAATCTCCTTGGTAACGGGTTGGATGGCATATAAACATCACATGGGCCCACAAAGATTTCAATGGTGGGCATTTTCACCCCAATTGTCTTCTATAGTGTGGCCCACTTAAGGTTTGGATCCATCTCAGTGTTTGGGCTCATTTCTTAAAATGAGTTGGAAAATCAAAAGCAGTGTGAATATAAAATAAGCATTACGGCATGCCATGAAGCTTGGGGTTACAACGGATTGAGCTGGTTACGAGCTAGTTGTTAGAGCTAAACACGAGTCGAGTTCCAGTCGAGTTATGCCAAGCTCGGCTCAGCTCGACCCCACCATGACTCAAGCTCAAGCTCAGCTTGACTTGATCTTTGAGCTCACCCCTGTAGCTCGCCTTGGTTCAGTAGTTCTAGCCGGGTCGAGCGAGCTATTCAAGCCGAGTCGAATCGAGTAGAGTTATATAATTTTTTTAATATATTATGTTAAAAATTATTATAAAATCATTAAAATGATAAAATCAAGATTGTTAGAACTGAGATAAGTGCAATGACAGTGCATAACAAGTTATTACAAGCTAACAAGTAACAACATGAGAATATCTGTTACTATAAAACTTTAAGCTCACTCAACATTCATCATCAACTTGTTAATATGATTCATATGAGAAACGACTTCTCGGCCATCATATAAGAGAGTTATCACCTTCATCTAAACCCGATCCATTAACATCGTTTTTGTCATCCAATCTACTTGATGTGTTTTTAGTTTCGTCAACAAAGAAAATATGTTTGTAAATCTAATGGTGTTATCTTCTCCTAGGTAATTGTTTATTTCTTTTGAATCAGAAGATGGTGAAACTTTACCATCTTATTCTTGTATAAATTTAATTAACTTTTTCAATCCTTATTTATGAATCGATATATAAGGAGTTCCCAACATTTTATAGAATGAGGAGAGCTTGGAGAGAAACTTTGATATTTTATGGCTCTTTTTAATTTCCATGCTTGGCCTTGCCTCGGCGTCATGTTATTTTGGAGGACATCGATATCCAGATGCCTCCGCCTCTTTCCTACTTATTTTTAAGACAAGTTTCAATTGTTATTCTTTCAGAGCCTTTAATATGACATTTTCCTCTTATTCTTTCATACTAATTCGTTGCACCCTCTCTATTTCTGAATCTTTATCTATTATAATAGGCTTGTCATTATATTTTTTATGGCTAGTTGAATTTGGTGTGGATGGAGTGAGCTTTTTCTTATTTAAGTCTAAGAGAGCCTGAAATAGAATTCGTAAATCAATATAACTTACAAGAAATAAATTATAGTACATTCTAAATTTAAATGTCAATGTCAAGTCACTCCAAAAATAACATAAATTAAAATTTTACAGAACAAAATATGAATTATAACAAGTAACAAAATCACGATGTGCTAAAAATTAAAAACAACATTTAAACTTTAAACAGATGAAGGTGCAGTGCCGGTTTTGTATAGATTCTCGGTTTCTTCCTCTTCATCAAATAAATTACCACCCCAAACTGGACGTAACCAATCTTGTGTACAAATGAGTGCTTCAATTGTTTTAGGTGTTAAAGAGCTTCTATACTTGTTCACCACCTTATTGCCAGTGCTAAATGCAAACTCTGATGCCATTGTTGTAATTGGAATTGATAAAATATCTCAAGCCATCAACGATAGTATATGGTATTTTCCTTTACAAGCTTTAGTCTTTTACCAATCTTAAACGTTAAAGCCTTGGCTGGAGACCTTCACGACTGGCTCCTTAAGATATACATCTAATTTTGATTCGTTTGTTTGCGAACTAGCTTCATCTTGTTTTAAGGCTGCGAAGTACTCATCGAGAAAATTGTCATCACTTACAAACGAACTACATCCACATTCATGTATAAGTTGTGTGTCTTGTCTTGTGGTAGAATTACCCACATAAGAATAATACAATTCTTCAAACGCTACACGAACACTAAATCGATGTTTCAACTATTGTATTGTCAAACAAATAAATCTTCTTATAAATGTAACTAACTAGTCCTAATTGCAGTGATGATCAAGTACAACACCTAAAGCCATTAACAGGTGACATTCACTCCAGTACTTTTCAAATTCCACTTGCATGCTTAGTGTCATATTCTGAATATAAGGTACTTCTTTGAAGACTATTCTTAATATTCCAAATCTTTGGAAGAAACAGATTTGTTGTTAGATATTTATTTCTAGAAAATAACTTCGTGCAATCATTTAAACTCGAAGAAAATTACGAACATCTTCAGCTCTTCTCCAATCATTTTCATTAGGTAATCAAACATATGCTTTATAACGAACTGCAAATTCTGGGAATGCAATTTTTAACTCGACTGCTGCATCCAACATTTCATATGTTGAATTCCAACGGGTACACATATTTAACTTCAATATTTTTTGTGATCCAATATTTAAACGTTGGAGTATATCATTCTATATACTAAGTTTTGATGGTGACCCTCCTTATATACTCCATGGTCTCTTATGTTTTCAATTGTTTCGTAAATTATTTTTAGCTCATCTTGTACAATCGGATTCAAAATGTGAGCACAACATCTAACTTAGAAAACTTTTCTCCCAAAATAAAGATTTTTTGTTGTCTTGAATTGGCCCTGCAAAAAAAAAAAAAAAGAAACGTTGGAGTATATCATTCTAGATATTAAGTTTTGATGGTGACCCCCCTTATATACTCCATGGTCTCTTATGTTTTCAATTGTTTTGTAAATTATTTTTAGCTCATCTTGTACAATCGGATTCAGAATGTGAGCACAACATCTAACTTGGAAAACTTTTCTCCCAAAATAAAGATTTTCTGTTGTCTTGAATTGGCCCTGCAAAAAAAAAAAGACATCACAACATCATTTGTAAATGCATTATCTAGCATGATTAAAAATATCCCACTTTAGATGCCCCACTCCTGAAGACAATTATATATACAATTTGAAATAAACAAATTGATATGAGGGGGATGAATGTGATAAAAGTTTAAAATTGTCTTATCTAAATTCCAATATGCATCCACATAGTGTGCAGTTAGTGACATGTACCCATTCATATGCATCCACATAGTGTGCAGTTAGTGACATGTACCCCTTTATTTGGTTGGATGCCATATACAAGTCTGAAGTAAGACTTATATGTGGGACTAACGACAAAATGACTTTAATTTTTTTCTTATTATTTATATACATTTTCATGCATTCTATTTTCACTATAACCTGCGAATACTTTTCAAATTTGGGATTCTAGTGTTTGTTGTATTCGCTAAAAACAATGCTCTATATAAATCAAAATGGTTTCTCTTCAACAATAACTATTCCTGCAAATCACTCTTTCAGTTTGTCTTTTTCAAATTTATGAGTGATGAGAGCAGCTTAAATATCAGATTCGCTTCCTCTAGATGAGGCAAATGAGAGCAATTGTTGGTCTAAACGTGAGATTTTTTGTACTTTTAGTACAATTAATAATGTATCTGTGATAATGTGAAGTTGATCCCCCAGAATACTTTGCGAATATTGATTTGCAATGCTTACATTTAACTTTGGTAATATGATTCAAACCCTCTTTACCTCAACCTATTCAAAATCGTCCCAAACTATTGATCTTTTCTTTCCCTTATTAGGCGTATCTGAATTTAAGTTTTTCTCATCTCATTTAATATCGACAATTAGAAGAGATGCGATAGATGCACAAACACTAAGGGTAATAGGGACTTTTTCGCTAGCCATATTTAAATGTGAAAATAAGAAAACACGTGTAACATATGTGAATTATGAAGTTGGAAGGTGTCACTGTAATATGTGATTGTACCTGACGCAACCCAACCCTGACCTAACCTGACATAACCCAACCATGACCCAACCTGACCTTGCCCAACCCTGACCCAACCAAACCCTAACCCATCTTGATCTCGACCTAACTTTGACCCAACGCAACGCAAGGAGAAATAAATCCGATATGTTACCTGGCTTAAACGATTGAAGGATAAACAAATTAGAGAGGGAGAGGTCGCTGGTTAGTCGTCGCCACTAGGCTTGTCGGGTGGGGTCCCTACCAGCCTGCCGCTCACTCGCACTCGAATAGGGTGAAACGAAAGAGTAAGAAGGAAAGTGGGGGGTTGGGTCGGGTGGGGTAGATTTAGGGTTTTAATTTTTTACTTACACAACACACAAACGAGCGAGTCAGGTTCGAATCAAGTTTGAGTCGATTTGAGTTTGGTCAAGCTCGAACTCAACTCAATTTTTTTCAAGATATATGTTTAGACGCTTGGCTTGACCCAAACCAATTTGAGAGTTGAGTTGGATCAAGCTCAACCGAGTCAATTCAAGCGAGTTTGTCGAGATAGCTCGACTCGTGTTTAGCTCTACGAGTCGCATCCTATACCTAGCTTTCAAATACAAGTGATCTTTGAAATGCATGGTTAACATAATAAAGCTCACCAATGAAAGGTGTGGGTATCACATGCATAACAAGGTGGCCTCACAGAGCTTAGCGGAGGTGTCGTAGAGGATTTGGTAAGAGGTAGAAATATACTTGTGTGAGAAATACACTGAATGATGTTATCATGATAACAACATAAGGTTTTTAAAAAATATTGCTAGTTTTGATTTTTTGCTACATTTTCACTTATTTATCCCAAAAATATGGTAATAATTAATTAAAATATTAACTAATTCATTGTACACTTATATATGTATGTATGTATATTTAATATTTTATAATATTTTTCTTTTTATTTTTAGCAAGATTTTCTAATAATGTTTCACTGAAATTTTATAAAATTTAAAATTTCTTGATAAAATCCCAAGCTGAAAATTTACCCATAAAATGAAATGTGGGCCACACCATGTTGATCACCTGAAATGAAATTTGGGCCAATCCACCCATTTATTGGACAACTCGGTACATGGAATTCATACCGTTGCCTTTTTTATGGTGTAGTTAATGAGTGAATGGGAACCATGTAAAAATGCTCTGAAAACCCGTAAGTTCTTGGATTAGGCTAATTTTTGTATCTTCACTTCATATTTTAAATTGTGCCTTATTAATGGGTACGATGAAAGATACACACCGTGATGGCTCCACACACAAACATGTGATTGGCATCACATCCCCATTGTTCTCTTCAGTGTGGTCTACCTAAAGTGTGAATGTGGCTGATTTTTTTTCCCACAGCCTAAAATGAATGATAGAACTAGAGGTGTACACGAATCGAGCTAGCTCGGTTAGCTCGACTTGACTCGAAAAAGCTCGATTCGAAGCTGAGTTCAAGCCGAGTTGAGCTGATTTTTTGAGCTTGAAAATGAGTTCAAGCCGAGTTCGAGCTGGCCCAGCTCGACTCGTCTCGGATCAACCCAGCTTGAATCAAACCAGTTCGGTGACTCGGTTACTTTGATATTGATGTTGCTCACCAAGTGTTTGATGAAATGCCTCAAAGAAGTGTGGCTGGTGGCAAGGAAGGTATGTATATATATATATATATATATATATATATATTATATATATATATATATATATATATATATATATATATATATATATATATATATATGAAACCAACACCCCTTTTTTTCTTATTTTTATGTTGCTTAGAAGGTGTTTGATAAAATACCTGTTGTCTCAGATACAGTGAGATTTTGAAGGTGCAGTCCAGGTATTTGTGAAAATGCTGGAGCGGCAAACTCGGCTTGAGCTGGCCCGAGTTGCTGACTAAATAGAGCCCAGCTGGCCATTCAGGCTCGAGGACCGAGTCGAGCCGAGTCGAGCTAAGGCCAGCTCGACTCAGTTTGACTCAATGTACACCCCTAGATAGAATCTGATAGACACGGTGGATTTTAGATATACACCTGGCGGGCCCATAAAGCTTGTCTATTTTGGATATAGTCTGTCGATCCTTGTGGGGCCCACTGTGATGTATGTGCCTACAACATACCATCCATCCATTTTGACAGCTCATTTTAGGGCATGACCCTAAAAGTAAAGCATATCCAAATCTTAGGTGGACCACACCACATGAAACAGTGGTGATTGACCCGTAAAAACTTTGTGGGTACAAGAGTTTTGGATGAAGCTGATATTTGTGTGGTCCATTCATACATGTCTTTGCAACATTATCAACAGGTTGGATGGCAAATTAATATTTTGTCGGCCCCAAAGAAATTTTTATTGGTGGGTATTCAATCACCGTTGTTTCCTTTTGGTGTAAGCCACCTAAGATTTAGATCTACTTCATTTTTGGGATCATGCCCTAAAATAAACTGTTAAAATAGATGGACGGCCTAGATGTTAGGCACATCAGAGTGGATTCCACAGTTAAGGATCCACCCACATTGGTGGATCGAAGCCGATTTGACGGGTTCTGCAAGGAAATTTGCTACAAGTGACATCACTAAGTTATGTGGGGCCCACCATGATGTATGTGTTGTATACAAACCATGTATCCATTTGGGTCCACTTGAGCCTTGGATCTGCCTCATTCTTTGGCTCATGCCCTCTCCAATGGATCGACAACATGAATATAACACATGCATCACGGTGGGGCCCACATAACTTGGTGACGTCACTTCACTAGCGATCCTTGCTACTGACGGGTTAAGTGGCTAATCCGTGTCCCGGTGGATCAGCTGTGACGCATGTTTTAGGCGGCCGAAGCCGATTGCGTCCGACTTGGGCTCCCACGATAAGCCGTCCGACTGGCGCTCCTGTGTGGCTCACCGTCATGTATCTTTTAATCCACACCGTCCATCCATTTTCTTAGATCATTTTAAGGGATGATACAAAAAATGAGGCAGATCTAACATCCAAGTGGAGCACACTAAATAGTGAGCTTGGTTGCATTAAATGTACAAAGCATTAAATGCAAGAGTCATATTTGGTGTGTTTCACTTGAGCGTTGGATCTGCTTAATTTTTGGGTTCATTTCTTAAACTGATCTGAGAAAATGGATGGATGGCGTAGATAAACAGATACATCACTGTGGCCCTCACAGGAGCTCTGGTCGGACGCAATTCGCTTCCCTTTTAGGGCTCGTTTGGCCGGGTGGATTGGAAGGGATTGAATGGTATTAGGGTGGATGACATGGATTTCAAGGTAATGATGGTGTTGTCATTGGATTGTACTCTTAGGGCCCGTTTGGCCGGTCGGATTAGAAGGGATTGGATGGTATTGGAAAGGATTGGAAGTTGAATCCCGGGAATGGCCGAGCATCCCAAACAGAGTCGGTGATCGGATCCCAATCCTATGGATCTCAAGACAATTCACTAACAACACCATCATTACCTTTAAATCCCATCCAATCCACCCTAATCCGTTCAAATTAGCCGGCGACGTGTTTGATTCAGGGGATTGGAAAGGATGGGAAGGGTTAATCCCTGGATTGGTTGGGCGTGCCAAACGGTCTGGATATAGCAAACCAGGGATACAGCAATCCCATGGATAAGACGACAATCCAATGACAATACCATTATTACCTAGAAAACCATGCCATCCACCATAATACCATTCAATCCCTTCCAATCCACCCGGACAAACGGGCCCTTAAGATCCAAGGGATTGCTATATCCCGGGATTGTTATATGGGGTCTCTTTGGCACGCCGGGCCAATCCCGGGATTAAACCTTCCCATCCCTTCCAATCCTTCCAACTAAACAAGTCCCGGGCAAATTTGAACGGATTAGGGTGGAGTGGCTGGGATTTAAAGGTAATGATGGTGTTGTCAGTGGATTGTCTTAAGATCCATGGCATTGCTATATACCCGTATCAGATCAACCAGTCCGTTTGGCACGCCCGGCCAATCCTGGGATTTAACTTCCAATCCGTTCCCATACCATCCAATCCCTTCCACTCCTCCCGGTCAAACAGGCCCTCAGGACTGTGTAAAACCGTTGTAGGGCTGCAGAGGATTTCAGTCCACTACCATCTCACGGTATCCGGACTGTATATAGGACACACGTGGCATGTTGGCAGGAGAAAATGGCCGTATCATAACTTAAGATGCAACTACTGTATCATATAATTTCTTTAAAAACTCTGGTATCTAATCCGTGGAAAAAGTACATCACATCATGAAGATTATATGTCATCAAAATCATTCCGATCCGTACATTGGATGGGCCACAAAAGTTCACTGAGTCATACCATCACTTATCTATAGATTTTTCATCTTTTAGCCCACCCGATGAGTAGATCAGTCTGATTCTTATATAAGACGATCATCATGGTGTGTCCCACCTTTTGGATGAATCAGATATTTTTCGAATGACAAGTTGCAGGAAAGAAAATGGGTGCGTATGAAAGTTTCGTGGAGGCCGCTGTATACCATCATACTCTCGTATCAATCCCCCACTATTCAATAAAAAGTGTAAAATATTCCACGATACACGTGCCTTCCACGTACGTCAATCAGTCATGTCCGACGTGATGAGCTCTATTTTCGGATGGTGCATTGCATCAAAACCAAACAAACTTTTCAGATGATCCTGGACATCCGATTCCTCTGACTGAATTTGAACCGTCCACCATTTTCTTTTAACTATTCATTTTATGTAGGCAATGTGGACGGTGAGGATCGGCATTCACAAACGTGACTCTGATCTGCACACGCTGAAGTACATGTAATGTTCATACCCTCAGTCCAAATAGTAAAATTGTGGGACCCACTTTGGGTGGATCCTAACCCTTCTTGGGCTTAAAAATAAATGGTTAAAAGAAAATAATTACGGTTGAAATTCTTAGAGAATTTGTGATCGTCTGATCATTCCGTGGGCTCCAAAAATTGGACGGCTGGAATTGAGGTTACTTCCTACAAAGGGTCATTCATTTGTACGATATTCCATGCTCCGGCAAAGTATGGCATCATTCCTCAGCTGCTTATTCCCGACGCTAAGAAGAAGTTCCCGAAACTATGTATATGCCCATGATAAATCTACTCCATCCATCCGCAGCAGGACAAGAATCTTTATATGCGGGAATATATGGTTGGCCAACTGCATTAGGTGGATTTAAAGTTGATGTAACTGCAAAAGTGCATTTACAAGTTATTGTCTATGGATTGCTATCCATGTTTTATAATGCCTGGAGTTGATAGATTTTTAATCCACCAATATTGAATTCAATCCATGTTTAGATAACGATTTGGGATTACAAAAGTAAGTATCATATCTTTCTATTCATGTTTGGGATGTAACATGTGGCCACCTTAAGTCTTTTTATTACCAACTAATCTACGTTTGGAGACGTCGTACTAAGTTTGGTCCTAAATTAGTTGTGACCGCTTCTTATGTGGTTACAATGATATACAAACCTTAAATCTACACCGTCCAACCCTTTTCAAAACTAATTACAGAACATCATCCCAAAAATGAAGCTCAATCAAATCTCAGGTGGACCACACTACAGAGCCTTTACATGATTGAAACCCAACCATTAAAAACTTCATGGATTGTTCCGGAATGTTAATTATCCATCCAACTTGTTGATAATTTTACAAGCATCTATATGAAGAGACCACACAAATATCATCTTCATCTAGAATTGTCGTGCCCCACAAGAAGTGTAATGGTCAATCAATCGTGTTTCTGTACTATGGTCCATCTGTCTACGAAACTACTACATTTTTTAGGTGGGGCCCTAAAAAGAGCTTTCAATATGATTGGACGGTGTGGATGTGATCACATACATCATAGTGGGGCCTACAGTCAGGCGTCACACCCAATCGGTGGATCTGGGGTGTTATGTAATCCCCTTGGTTGAAATAAGCATGCAACCTACCTCACAGGGAAAGTACATACCATATTCCTGCAGCGCTATGATGCTAGGTGGGGCCCACTATGAAGTTTATGAAAAATCCATACCGTCCCTCTATTTGTATAGATCATTTTAGGACGTGATACAAAAAATTAGGTTCTTCCAAAATTTAAGGTGCCCAAAAGATACAGAATACGTGATGGAAGATTTTTCTACCATTGAAACATTCCTTGACCTATCCTGTTTTCGATCCATTAAATTTTCAAGCTATTATCGTAAAATGATAAGGACAATTTGTTGGATGGGGTGAATTTTTCAAACATATTCTAGTGGGCCCCACCTACCATTCGTGGGCATGAACACCCAATCCTCGCAATGCATTTGACAGAGGGATATGGGGAAGTCAAGTAGGTTTTGAGGAATCAGTAAAAGAGATTTGGCGAATCAAGTAAGGATTGCGAAATCCCGCCTTGAGCACACGATTTGGGCGGGAGACCCAAAATAATTTTGAACACCCTTATACACTGGCATTCCAAACATGGCAAACTGATGGATTAAATGGGATTACAAATACAATCATATCTAACCTCACCTAATGCAGCTAGCCAAACAAGCCTTAAAATTCAAGCAGATCCAAAACTTAAGTGGCTATCCCATATGAAACAATGAAAATGGAAACGTCCACTGTTGAATCCCTCATGGAGCCGACGATGATGATAAATTGTAGGAGTAAATATCATCCTGATACAAAACTTTTGTAGCCCCTTATGAGTTTTCAATGGTGAGCGTTCAGTCCCTGCCGTTTCATCAGGTGTGAACCACCCGAGTTTTTTTTTTTCCCCTTATTTTTAACTCCACTTGTCCTATTATAGTCTTAAGAAACTGATGGGTGGGGTGGATGGACTTGAGAAACTGATGGGCCGGGTGGATTTATCACGACATCTCTATGGGCTCCGAACAACTTTCGACTACAAGAACTTCTTTTGATAATTCGTGTGTGCTTATTGCATTGGCAAGACTCATGTGATGGTAGAGCTAGGCATTGAGTTAAGTTCGACGGAGTTAGGGTTGACCCATCCCGACCCGGTTTTGAAATAGACCCGACCTGAACTTAACTGAACTCGGTACCGAGTCTAGTATGCTCGACCCGATCCAAGTTCGGGTTTTACCCAGACTAATTCAGACTGAGTCTGACCCAGTCACAGGGACCGAGTTCGGTGGGTCGGGTTGAGTCAGTACAAGGTCGGGTCCAGTTGACCATTTTTTAGAGTTTAGGGTTTATGGTTTAGAAATGGCTTAGCCTGAGCTAGCCCGGACGCACTATAGCCAGTCCGGACGCACCTGAGCCAGTGCAAATCAAATATAAGCACTCAACTAATTCCATTTTTCCTATTCAACCCCACTACACCCCAATTTCACAAAACTCCCAAATTAGAATACCTTATCATAATGTATTTTCATAAGAATATATAAAAATCATGAAATAGAAGTCTTTCCGAATACAAAATTATCTTGATTAGTTGATTTGGAGAGTTGGATAGCTGTGGAGAGTCGACAGCGAGTGGGTGGGCCAGATGGGTGCTGATGAGCTGCTCAGTCAAGATGAGCGGCCAAGCTATTGAGCTGGTGCTTATTGGGTTGGGACCGTCGGGTTCAGGAGATGAGGGATGGAGAGAGGTCAAGTGTGTGTGTGTGTGTGTGTGTGTATATATATATATATATATATATATATATATATATATATATATATATATATATATATATATATGGGAAAAGGTACTATGCGCTAGAGCTCACGATAAGCTTATCATGAGGTCGAGCTGTGTGGGCCCCACCGTGATGCGTGTCGACCATCAAACACCGTGCATTTGATGGGTACCCTTTAAATTATGGGATATCCCAAAAATCAGCCGTATACGGAACTCAAGTGGGCCATACCATCTAAAATTATGTGAAGACACCGTTAAAACATATAAAAGCACTTGTTGGGGCCCACCTGAGTTTTGCATGCGCTCGACCTCATGGGATGGACCTGTGAGCTCGAGCGCATAGTACCTTTTCCATATATATATATATATATATATATATATATATATATACCAGTTTGTACGTCGAAATTTGGTATTAACTGTCGGATAAGGCAGATGGTCCAGTTGAAGGTGATTTTAATTTGAGTTTGGATTGAGTGGAGTTTATTCGGTTCCGATGGGGCGGACGAGTAGAGTGCGTCGAGTCCGACTTATCCCGTACCCAACTCTATGTGATACAGTTCATCATTATTTTTGAAAATGGTAGTGAGATTTCACATGGCACTCGTGCAAAACTATCCCACCATCCAAATTGTGGTTCACATTATATATGGTGCATATCTATAAAATTTCATCGGTAAATAAATCTTAGTATCCTTCCACAGTCTGGTTAATATTTCCGGTGGTTTGGATTGCTGAACAACGGTGCTATGTGTACTACCTATTTTTAAATGGTGCTTAACTCACAGGGGTTTAATTCCAGCTCCACCGTTGTGCTGCTGAGTGCACTCCCGTCCAACGTTTTCACGGATGAGATCCAAGCCGCTCGTCAGGTGGGCCGCACCGTACATATTCATCGCCCCCAAAAATCAGGTGGGTGCACTCATCTTCATGACATAGGTGTACAAAAAAAAAACGGACGGTTGAACGAATTGACCAATGGTCCCAATTCAACCTAACTATTTGTGGTCCACGAAATAGTGGCGTGCCAGTAGACGGTCAACATCAACGGTCCACATTCAATTGAAAAATGCAGGCAACTATTAGACCTGTACGATGTTCCAAAGCTGCAAGATCTCCGGTTCATGGTCCATTTAAGGTGTCGCACCACCGTACAAATGGCCTAATCGTCCACATCACCTATTTTCAGCAGCATGTAAAACACCCACGCTCTGTGAGACCCATCGCGTTGATACGTAAAATCCACTCCGTACATCATGTGAGAGGCATTATTCTCACCGAAAATACGAAAGATCAGCTCAATAGAAAATACATACAGCCCACACCAATGAGAACGTTATAAAATTTCTCCTAAACCTCTAAGTTCACATGGTTTGGCCGGCCTAAGCTTTAGATCAGGATGAGTTTTGTATTTCTCTTCATGATGGTGAGTCACACCTGATTAACTGGTTTTGATGAAAGACACCCACCATGGTGGCCCACTGAAAACCTATGGTTGGCATCTCATCCCAATTTTTTTCCTGTAGTGTGGCCCACCTAAATTGTAGATTTATATTATTTTTGGTACCATCCTCTAGAATCGATAATATCACATGATGGACGGAGTGGATTTTACAAATATCACATGTGTAAAACAGGTCACCGGTCCGAGAATTGAGTACACGTGCTAGGGTCCCTGGTCCTCATGTCACTTTCTAATTCCTCCATAAGCAGGGTCACTTTCGTCATTTCATAAGATTCTCACCGTCTGATCTACTTCTTCGCCTCCGACACGTGTAAAGCCCTCACTACCCGTCTCCGTCGTTCCACTTCACTTCGCGTTCGCTGACTCCGTTAAGCATAAAAACTGTCGAAATGATTAAATACAGCGGGTGTATCATAAGTTATGATACATCCACCTTTTTACTGACAAATTTTCACACGTTTAGAATATCTAATCCGTGTAAAATGTGGGAAAAATCAATTTGATCAAATTCCTGAAAAATAAGGCCGATCCACTAATTCAATGTGCCACCTTACCATTGGCTACCCATGGATTTCAAAATTGTATCAGATCGATGAGTTGATCGGTCTGATATTTATATCCGGTGATCATTACCGTGTGTCCCATCGTTTTCAAGGATTGGATTTTATTTTCATATGTTGGCTGGGAAAAAATGGCTGCACCATATCTTATGATACACTTGTTATATCTTATCATTTCTCGCATGTGAAAACGATTTTTATGGGCCCCACAGTGATATTTTCATGACATCCACTCCGGTCATAATGTACCACATTATTCATATAAATATAGTCCCAAAAATAAGATAAAACGATGACTCATATGGACCATAAAATCAGAAAGAGTTGGGAGAGGGAGGTGCGTCCTCTCAAGATTTTCTTATGGTGTGGCAATCCTGAGCAATGGATTAGCATGATTTTTATAATATTTTCCAAAGATGAGTGGTTGTGCATGATGCTCGGAGTGGATTTCATCATAGAGTCATGGTGGATCCCACATAAGTTGTTTGCACCACAGTTGTGGTGAATACGTTGCACTTTTCATTTTCGGTATATCGACATCTGCCGCCCACGTATATCTATACTCGTCTAACCTTATATATATATATATATATATATATATATATATATATATATATATATATATTAATATTCCCAGCGACGTATAAATATAAGATTCTTAGCTTAAGATCCTTCTCTTTCTCCCTCCAACCCAAACCGTTTTCAGCGCAGAGAGAGAAATAAAAAGGTACGATTTCTCTCTCTTCCTCTCTCTTTCTCTCTCTCCGGTGTTCTGATCTTCAAACGCCTTTCCGTTTTGTTTTCATTTCAGTTGAGAATTATATGATTTCTTCTGTTCTTGATTTCTGTCTTGTCTGATTCTTCTGAGATCTGTTGTGGATTTTCTTTTCCTAGTTTCCATCCTTCTAATCGCATTTATTATGATTTTTTGGGATTCTGCTTTGATTTTGGTAGGGTTTAGATGCTGCAATGTTGTGAAGCGTATGGGTGGGATTTTCTTTCCTTGTTTTTTTTTTTTCTTTGGGTTTTTGGAGTTTTGAATTTTTGTGTTGTTGTTGATATTGGATTCTGGTTGTAGTTGTTGAGTTGTTTACAATTGTGGAGAGTGTTGAGGTGATAATTGTGAATTGTGTATGTTTTGTGATGGATGTTGTATTGTTGATAGTTTGCAATTTGCTATGATGGGTGATCTGTTTTAGCGGAATCGGGATGGATCGGATCATGATTTATGGGTATTTTTAGTAGTGTAACCAAATTGAAGTTGTTATTATGATTAGAGACGTGGTAGGATGGTTCCTGTGGGGAGAAATTGAAGACGTGTATGTGGTGCGGGGCCCTTCATGGCACATGTGTGCAAGATCCAGACTGTTTATTAGGTTTGTTGCACCTTGAACATGCTCTGGCCCAAAATCAGGCGAGATGGATGGGTAGGAAAAGATGATTGACGGTCTATATTCAATGCACATGTGGTCTGCTTGATAGATGGGTGTTGATTTTTGGGGTGTGAACACACCTGATAATTGGTCTAGATCCCTTGGACATGTACCATGTTGGTACATGTGTTCCTAATTGCATTTTTGATCTCTGGTTCTGGTAGAGATGTACCTGTGTTGATTTCTCTTTAGATCTACAGAAATCATAGTTTTCAATTCTGATTTGATGGGCATTTTCATTTGTGACTGTGTCGGAATGTTTCAACGTTTGGCCATCTCAACGTTCCTTAATGAAAAAAATGCTACAAAAACTATAAAATATGAAAAAACAGAACAAGTGCTCAAATGGAAACACCTAAAACAACTCAGAAGGATCAGGTCAAATGAAAGGGGATGCTGTTTTCATGATCACCCAACGGGTGCTCTCTGTTGGGAGACTTGATGGAAATAGGGTTCCAACTGGGGCAAGCAGGCTTTATGGCCAACAGATGAAACCATTGCCTTTCTAATGGATGAGGTATTTTGTGTTGTGGTTTGAATGTTTCATTTTTGATGATTTGTTTGAAACAAAACGGGATTTACTATCATTCCACAAAGCTTTAAAGGGAAAAGTAGTACAAATGGGATCATCTATATACTTCACTGGTCATACGCTTCCTTTCCTCTTCTTTTCTTCCTTATTCTTCTTTCTCTCTCTTGACTGAGATGGTATGTGGTCATATCAATGCTCCTCAACTGGGAGAAATTTGATCCTGTTGAATTTATAGGCAAATCTAGCTCCATAAGAACCTCGCACTACAACCCAATTTTGTTTGACACACTTCTTTGTCTCTCTGGTTCTATGAGTAAAGTTATTTTCTTTACTTGTTCGCTTGCAGCTACATAGGACTCAAACAATCCTTTTACCACAGTGACTTGAACATGTATAGATCTTTGTTTGAGTCAAATGAACTCGGTCTTTGTTGTAAACCATGGTTTGCATGATATCTCATCTATCAAGTGCTTCACAATAAAAAAAAAAAAAGGGAATCAATTATAATGAACTATCAGCTGGTTGCCTTTTAAAATCCCTGCAATTCTTTAAAGGTTTAGGATGTTATTCCACCTTCAATTGTAATTTGTTAATATGGTTTTCTTGATATGGTTTTTTCCATGCTTTTGCTATCAGTCGCTAACAAACACCTTTTGGGTTTCTTGACTACATGCACAGAGTATGTTCTTCCGCTGCCAATCTTCTCCTTCATGCTTGGAGGAAGTTAGTAGTCATTGCTGAAGGCAGATTTCTCCTTCATCCATGTCTGATTCCTAGTGGGAAATCTTCTCTTCAATCATTATCAAATTGATTTTTGTTTCTCATTATGAGATCCATTTACTGTTTTGGACACATATCCTCATTTGAAGCATCTAGTGGTGTCACAATCTTTCTTCACCCATTCACTTCATTTCTGTAAGGCAGTTTGACATGCCTCTTTAACAGTCTATAATCTTGTTAGAGCTAACCATCCCGGATCCTGGATATGGTTTAAGTTCTTTATAAGACACCGTTAGGACTTTCTGATTCAACACTTTGGTGTACTGGTTCGGGTTGCTAATTCTGAGAACGCATAGGTGCCACTTCAAATAATTCGTCCCTCTGTAGGAGTTGGTGGAATGTGATAAATAGATACCGTAGAATTATGTTGAAGTGAAAAGAAAGAGAAAGAGAAAGAAAAAGAGATGGAGAAAGGGGATAGAGAGAGAATGAATAAAGGCTGTATGCATGTACTTATCTTTTACATTAAGTAAAAAGAAGCAAATATCCCAGAACTATGCCTCATTGATGATATGACATTTTAATATTAAGCGTACCTAATTGACTAAATAAAGAAAAACATGGACTAAACTCAAGACTAGGTGGGTTGTACCACTGCACGACCCTTATTTCATTCATCCAGGTGGGCCGTACAGTTATATGACCCACATCCACAATCCTTAACACTCTCCCCCAAGCTGGAGCATATGTGTTGCTGATGCCTAGCTTGGAATAAATACGTGTACACTGATTGCGCCTAAGAGCTTTGATGAACACATCAGTAATTTGACCTCTTGAGACCGAACATACGGCTTGAAAATTTCACCACTAGAACCTTCTTAAATATAAAACGATAGTCAACTTCAACATGTTTGGTTATCTCATCACAAATTGGATTGTTTGCAATTTTGGGAGGCTGCTTGATTATTGCAAAATAACTGTATTTTTAAGCTCCCTGCAAAACCCATTTCCTGCAACAATTTCTTGATCCACATGAGCCCACAAGTGATACGAGCCATTGCCCTATATTCTGCTTCAGCGCTTGATTGGGTTACAACACTTTGTTTTTTTTTTTTTTTTCTCTTTTGAAACCGTGATGATATTCAATTAAAAAAGGCCACAACCTAAAAGTACATATATAGAGATATACACCAAAAAACAACTAAACACTCCCACCCGAAGGACGAGACAAAGAAGCACAAGAGAATCTATGCTTCCGCCCACTCCTATACATAAAGAAAAGCCCCCCTGAGAACATCTGGAACTCCTCTCTTCTTATCCCTGAAGCACTGCTCATTTCTTTCCCCCTAAATAGCCCAAGAAATGGCTAACAAACTTAGCCTCCACCTCCTCTTATCCATTTTTCCTATACCCCCACCATGCCAAGAAGTAAGAAGATCTTCTATGTGATTGGGGAAAACCCATAGAACCCCAAAGGAGTGAAGAAGAAGACTCCACACCTCCCTCATAAAGGAGCAATGGATAAACAAATGATCCACATATTCTTCATCTTTATAGCACAACAAACAAATGTTCAGAAGGACCATGTTTCTCTTGCAAGGATTATCAATAGTAAGCACTATTTTCCTCCCTACTAGCCAACCAAAAGCCACCACCTTCAAAGGAGCACCATAACGCCAAAGATGCGCAGTAGAATAACACTTTGCTTCTTACTCTTCCACATGGCCAAATTTCCTCCTATAAATGTGTAGTACCCAGTAGTGGACTGCCAATTAATTGGGGAGTGTGTGTGTCCAATTTGTATCAGAATACCTTGTAACTTGAAGATGATTATTCATTTCATATAAAATTTTTTGGCCCGATGTCCTCTAGAATAAGATGCCCGATTTGCCCAAGTTGGCTTCCCATGGAGGTCCCAACGTTTCTCAACATTGTGATTTGTAAGCCATAGTGAGTACACTTTCTAGATCCATGACCTCCTCCTGCATCACTACAACTGCCTTGATCATCTTCATTACTTTTGCCTCCTCCTTGATTACCTTGACAATTGTATTCACCACTTCTGTCTCGTCCAACAAATGAAGCCAAAGCAAAATTATCACTGACTTCACCCACAAAGCTAAGAGATACACGTTGAAGGCGAGCATAAACTTCATTTAGAGATGGAGCATTCTTGCCACCTAAGATCCGCGCATGCATTGGCTCATATTCTAGTTTTAAGCTAGATATGAATTTAGCCATACGGAACTCCTCACGTTGATTACCTGTGAGTGGCTGATACACATTTAGTTCTTCCCAGTTCCCACATTCCATTGAGCTTCAAATAATATTCACCAAGAGACTTATCTCCTTATTGGTATGCAAAAATCTCTTTAAATGACTGATATGTATGAGAGATGTTTTATCAGATCAGTACGCACATCTCTCATTACTTATCCTACATCTCCTTTGCAATATCTAGAAATAGTACATTCCCACTAGCAAGTGTTTTCATATTGTTCCACTGCCAATCATGATATGAGCATTTTCTTGAATCTATTGATTGTATATGTTATTACCTTCATCTGGTTTCTCCATGGTCATATATTTTAATATACCTTCGGCTGTAAAAAACACTTGAATTGATTTAGACCACGAGAGGTAATTTGCTCAATTTAATTTATAGAGGTTGTTTGAACCTGTAGAAAGTTAGATGGATTTAGGAACACAAATCTTTGATCACCCTTCATATCATTAGAAGGCGAAATTAAAGAGAAGTGCCAATATGAATGAGGGCTGACTCTTCTAAATCTAAAAATGCTCTAATTGCACTCTCCACATGTTGTACACACCACAATTGATGAAACAATTAACCCACATGTTCCTATTGAACATGAGACGGGTGATGATCACAAACACAACATTCACCCTCTCACACGTGGACCATTCTAAATCTAAAAATGCTCTAATTTCATGCTCCACATGATGTACACACCACACTTGATGAAACAATTAGCCCACATGTTCCAATTGAACATGAGAGGAGTGATGATCACAAACACAACATTCACCCTCTCACACGTGGACCATCACATAGGCCTGACACACAAAGAAAAAGAAGAAACCCTTGGTTTCTTCAAAAACTTTCAGCAGAAAGGAGATATGAAGAGCAAAGAGGAAAAGAAATAAAAAAGAATTTATGAGATAGAAGAGAAGAAAGTGGTGTAAATTAGACTAAAATATGCTCTATACCATGTAGAATTACAAGAAGTGAAAAGAAATAGAAAAGATTAACAGAAAGCTAAAGAGAAACATGGATTAAACACGAGACTAGGTGGGCCATACCACTGTAACATTCCTTATTTCATTCATCCAGGTGGGTTGTACAATCGTGATTCATAGTCAGCAACGGAGACCATTCACAGTTGTATGGCCCAAATCTAGTCATTAACAGAGGCCATTTGTGGTTTCCTACAGTTTAACATTAATCTCATTCAATATTCATCTCCTTCCATGTATTGATTTCTCTTTGCCAGGTTTGAGGTTAAGCTTCCATCTGGTTACGCCAAATAATTCATCATCCTTCCAAAACTAGCTCCACCAAATAAGGGCAGATCCATTTGGCTGTTGAAGCTACACTTTGCTTTCTTTGTTACTTCTTTCCATCCAATGAAGCTATCAAGAGTTGCAACCCGATGAAGAAATAACTCAAGATTTTTTTTTGGTAGAAGTCTTGAACCATAGGCTTTACTCCTTGAATCTGATTCTTTGTTCATGTGCAAACTATAATCCAACGGATTTGGTGAAAGTTCTCTCCCTCTTATCTCAGTGGTATGGTTGATATGGTGTATGATCCATCCAGTCTCTTACCAAGGGCTAGGGTAGGGGATGGGGCACGTGCAACACACATGTAGAGAGTAGGGGAGAGAGAGATGGAGGGGAAGGGTGGCGGGACAAACTAAAGCACATATATGCAAAGGAAAAAAAAAAAAGAGAAGGGTCAAAGGTGGACGACCCATTCCAACTATTCCGAATCTATGGCCCATTCAAGCTTTTGATCTCCATCATTTTGGTCTGATGTGCCAAAATGAGCCTGGGCAACAGATGCACGGGGTGGATTTCACACACCTTTCACCGCGGGCTACATAGAGCCCTTCTCACACAGGCTCCTTAATGCTTTGTCTTCATGAGCTCTACATGCAAGAGAGGAAGCGGGTGCGGGCTACTCCTAGGAAGGAATTTGCCCTTGGTTGAAGGGCTACACTAGGAAAAAAGCAAAGCTTTTGTCCCTCCTGACAACTAATTAGAGGGGTAAAATTGTCCGAATTCTGCTCGAGTTATATATAATATAGATGAATGATCAACTGCTGGGTCTTGTTGGTTGGTCTTGTTGCAGTGTTTTCTAAACCATATAGTTGACTTTTGGATGTTTGATTGAAACTTCACTTCACCTTCATTATTGGCATTATGTCTTTCTGCTTTTGACTCAATGGATGTTGCCAATTGCATTATGTCTTTCTGCTTCTGACTCAATGGAAGTTGCCAATTGCTTGAGGTGATCTTCCAAACTCATGTCTCTTTTGTTCTTTTACCTGATCAATCCTTTGTTCCAACCCATCAAATTGTGATTATGTCTATCTAACCATTCAGTCATATCATAGATGACTTCGTCTGTTGCTAATTGATCATCTTTTCTCAAAATTCTCTCCTATTTCTGGCCATCATGACAAGCCAAATCTTCCTTTTTGTGTTGAATTGATGAAATGCCTCATTTTATCTTGATGATCAATTGATATTGTATAAATCCTACTGTTAAATCGTGGTGATCCATCAACCTGGTGTAGATTTGTTTTTAGGATTAATTGATTAAGTTCATAACATGGAACTTGCTCTGATGCTGATTTGTTGTAAGCAGTGATTACTGGTTGGTCACGATCCTTGTTAGTTACTGCACAAGTTGGATAGTATCACATCAATCCCATTTTGAGAAATTACTTCTCAAGTTGTTAAGAATCATCCCAGTGCCCGAAGTTAAAAAATTGCTGGTTGGTTACAATCAGCCCCTAAACTTAGATTTTAATTTTTAGAACAAATAACTGGAGTAAATTGTAAAAAATAAAAAAATAACATCACAACTTCTGATCTTAGTTACTGCACTGTATCACATCAATCTCATATTGAGAAATTACTTCTCAAGTTGTAAAGAATCATCCCAGTGCCCAAAGTTTAAAAATAACTTTGAAAATTATATGCAAAACGTCCAATAGATGGATTTTATACCGCTGCTCAACCCATAGTTTTGTTGCTTTAATCTCTAACTAGCTCCTACTTCAGCTATCTGAGACAAAACGTAATTAATTAACCTACAGGACTTACTAAGTAAGTCTGCTATCATGACCAAGTTCTTTACTCAAAAGAGGCCCAGTAAGCTCCTGTGTTTCCTCTTCTTTCTATTTTTGTTTATTGCACAACACCCAGGTTCTCACTTTCTTGAGGTGACAGTATGGTATAAAAATAATGGTTATGTTATGGCCGGAAACTCCATTATGTAAAGGAATGGTTACCCCCATTACGTGATAAGGTCTGAATCAGTCTGCCATGAAAAAAAAGGTCTGTAGCCAATATGCAGTTACAAGCCAATAAAAACATAAGGGCTCATTTTGAAAATTAATATTTTAAAAAATTCTCTCGTTTTCCATTTCTTTATTCATTTCAACCATGAAAGAAGTTTAGAAACCAAGTTTAAACTAGAGATAGGACTATTTTGAGGATCAAAACACAAAAATTGAGTGGGATTTGATGAACTAAAGCGGAGTGGACCATTCGGGGAATATCGGAAAGGGTAAACTATCACTTTTCTTCCCCCTTTACCAAGCTTTTTCCCTTGTGTTCAATAGGGCCTATTGGTTGACTTTCAGCAGGTCAAGTTGACACTTCTGCACAAACATTCATGCCAAAGAATGGCCTGCCACACCATCAAATACATGTCCAAAACCAAAAAAGAATTACACATTTAGGATCTTGACATTTTTTTGAAAAGGACTTTACCAATAATTTTTCAGATTTTTTTCCCAAGGAAAAAGTTTCAGCTGTTACAGGGCTATATTGGCTGGTATGAGACTGTATTGTCTCAGCTAGCAAGCTGGCTGATACGCTGGCCATTACCATTATGTGATACCTTGGGTGACATTATCACATATCATGACGACATCATTTCAGGCAATAAAATCTTGCTTTTGGGATATATTCCCTCTTTCTTCTTTCCTTCTTTCTTCTTCATTTCTTCTTTCCTCCAATTTTCTTGCCTTTCGGTGAAGATGGTTTGCAGCTCTACTTCATCTCCTTGGTGGACCAACTTTGTGAAAAAATTGGGGTATATCATTTTTTTTTTTTTTTTTTTTTTTTTTTTGAGAGGCGTATATCAAACATTTTTTCCTCAAAATTGCTACTCTTAGCATTTAATCTTTCGTCAAACCTATAAAAAGTTTCTAACCTAATAACTTTTTTGTCTTAACCACTAATGAAGTTTTGATGTCCAACATAACCTGAAAAGAAACCCAAAAAATTCCAAATTTGTCCCTTCAAGAGCAAGTCATATAGCATTTGGGGGAAAGGTCTTTCATCTGATGGAAGTGATGACATGTCATCATCTATCCCTTTAAACTCTTTGTTGTTAGCCTGTTTTTCTTTTCTTTCTATTCACCATTCAAAAAGGAAAACAAAGGTTCATAGTAGTGATTACAACATTTTAGGGATCTTTCATCACAAAGCTTGACGCGGGACAACCCTAATTATGATGCATGCACATGAACATAATTAAACAGCGGAAATAAAATGAATAAATGATCTAAAATTCTAGCAGTAATCATCATAACTGAGAAAATCATAAAGGAAACATGCAATGGAGCGGGTCATCATCACAACCATGAAGTATGGCATTCAATTATTACTTAGGTTGGATCTGGCGAGGGATAAGACCTCCCGATCTTGCATGGTCACACCCAATCGATCAATAAAGATCACTAGTCCGAAGAACCAAGAAGTTTCTCGGATTAGGGATTTGAGAATTTGGGAGTTTAGGGTTTAGATCGGTTCTCAAGATTTTGATCGAAGAAGGATTAGCCAAAACTGGAAAATAGAAAGAAGAAAATAATTACCTTGAAGAAGTTGGAGGGGCACAAGAAGAAATTAAAAGAGGAAGATCAAGGAAAGAGAAGAAGCACCATTAGAGAGAAGAGATGAAGGAGGCAACCAAAGGGTTTGTGACGCAGGACAGCCCTAATTATGATGCATGCTCATGAACATAATTAAACAGCGGAAATAAAAGGAATAAATGATCTAAAATTCTAGCAGTAATCATCATAACTAAGAAAATCATAAAGGAAACATGCAATGAAGCGGGCCATCATCACAACCATGGAGTATGGAATTCAATTATTACTTAGGTTGGATCCGGCGAGGGATGAGACCTCCCGATCTTGCATGGTCACACCCAATCGATCAATGAAGATCACTAGTCCGAAGAACCAAGAAGTTTCTCGGATTAGGGATTTGAGAATTTGAGGGTTTAGGGTTTAGATCGATTCTCAAAGTTTTGATCGAAGAAGGATTAGCCAAAACTAGAAAAGAGAAAGAAGGAAATAATTACCTTGAGGAATTGGAGGGGCACAAGAAGAAATTAGAAGAAGAAGATCAAGGGATGAGAAGAAGTACCATTAGAGAGAAGAGAAGAAGAGGGCAACCAAAGGGTTTGCTTTTCATTCATCAATAGTTCAAATTCGGATTTAGGGCTTTAGCCCACTTAAATAAGCAAATAAAGACATAGAATTACTAAAATACCCCTAGAATAAGCAAATAAAGATATAAAATTACTAAAAGACCCCTAACTTAAGCAAAAACACGCAAATAGACCCCTAACTTAAGAAAAAACGCGCAAATAACATAAGTGCGGGAAAGTTCGGGTGCTCGGTCTTCTTTCTCCAATCTTCCTTCACATGTGTCTTCCCTGAGTGGGGTCTTCTATATGTCCAATCACATGTGAAAGGTCTTCAGCTCCTCAATAGTCGCCTATCCACAAGGACGACACTTGTGATTGGCGCTTTCTTCGTTGGTACACCTTGAATGCGCTTGTGTCCGCATCAATTCCCCTCGGGTGAGAAAAACTCGACTCCGACGAGTTGAAACTTTTGTAGCGCTCTAGCAGATCTGGATCAATACCCTGCAATGCGTCGCCCGACAGCCACGTAGATTCAGACGACGGTTTGTTCTTCCACTTGACAAGATACCTTTGGAAACCTCCATCTCTCGTGGATACTATCTCGTCATCCAAGATTTCCTCAATTTCTTCTTTATGGGTAATAGGTGGAGGAGGGGGTGGAAGGGGTTGGGTAGCAAACTCAGAAAAAGGCCATGAAAGGGACGATGTATCAATAATGGGAGTATGGGCACGGACTAGATCTTCCACATTAAAAGTTGGATTAATGCCCATTTCAGGTGGAAGGTCAATCCGATACGCGTTGGACCCAACCTTTTGTAATATCTTAAATGGTCCAGCACTACGCGCTTGTAATTTTTTAGCAGATCCTTGAGAGAATCGCTCTGGCCTTATTCGCACCATTACATAGTCTCCTTCTTGAAATTCTTGCACTCTACGATGAGAATCAGCTGAAACTTTATAATCATCATTGCTCTTATTTAACCGCTGTCTAATATGTGTATGCAAATCATGAATATGGCGTGCAAATGCATCGGCTGACTCAGAAGACCTTTGGGTAACAGACATAGGTAAGAGATCTATGGGCATTCTAGGTTTATAACCACTTACAATCTCAAAAGGACTCAACCCTGTAGATCTATTAACTGACCCATTATAAGCAAGTTCAGCAGTTGGTAAAATTAGGTCCCAAGTCTTAACATGTTCACCCACTAGACAACGTAGAAGATTTCCAAGGCTACGGTTTACCACTTCAGTTTGACCATCTGTTTGTGGGTGGTAAGCAGTAGAAAATTGCAAACGAGTTCCCATAATGTGCCACAGTGTCTTCCAAAAATAGCTAGTAAATCGAACATCACGATCAGACACTATGGTTTTAGGTAACCCATGGAGACGCACCACACCATCAAAAAAGAGACGAGCAACATGAGACGCATCCGACGTCTTCGAACATGGGAGAAAATGCGCCATTTTAGAAAAACGGTCCACAACGACAAAAACGGAATCGTGCTTTTTAATAGTCTTGGGAAGCCCAAGCACGAAGTCCATACTAATGTCCTGCCACGGAGCATGTGGCACTGGCAATGGCGTGTACAGCCCGGTATTTTGCTTTCTTTGCTTTGCCAGCTGACATGTTCGACACTGCCCTAAAACTTTGGCTACATCTCGCTTGAGACTTGGCCAATAGAAACGATCTTCCACGAGGGCAATGGTCTTATCACGACCAAAATGGCCAGCTATCCCTCCTGAATGAAGCTCCCAGATGAGGAATTCACGAAGGGACATACGGGGAATACAAAGTCTGTCTCCCTTGAAAAGGAAGCCATCTTTAAGAACATATTCACCCATAATATGCTGGTCACTAGAGAGCGACGCGTAAGTACCCCCAAAATCAGAACATGTGGGGTATTCATCTTTCAGTTGCTCAAATCCGACTACCTCTACACTCAAGGAGTTGAGCAACGCCACTCTCCTACTAAGGGCATCTGCTGGTTTGTTTTCAACCCCGGCCTTGTGTTTCAAAACAAACGAATATTCCTGAAGAAACGCTACCCACTTGGCATGCCTTGGGTTGAGTTTCTTCTGAGAATGCAAATATCTCAACGCCTCATGATCAGAAAACAAAACGAATTCTTGCGGTAGGAGATAGTGTCGCCAATGTCTCAGGGATTGCACTACCGCATAAAATTCTTTGTCGTAAGTGGAGTATTTTTGTTTTGCCTCATTCAGTTTCTCACTGAAATAGGCCACTGGGTGTCCTTCTTGACTCAACACTCCACCTATACCGACACCAGACGCATCACACGCTACTTCAAAGACTTTAGAAAAGTCAGGTAGACGCATGACAGGAGCTTCTACCATCTTGCCCTTAATTTCCTTAAAAGCCTTGACTGCGGCTTTAGACCACACGAACTCTCCCTTTTTCATGCACTCGGTAATGGGAGCCATGATCGTGCTAAAACCCCTAATGAACCGACGATAAAAAGTTGCTAGGCCGTGAAAGCTTCGCACCTCATGAATGTTCCTTGGTTCCGGCCACTCAACTATGGCCCTGACTTTTTCAGGGTCTGCGCGCATCCCTTCAGATGACACTATAAATCCTAAGAACACAACTTGGCTAGACATGAATGCACATTTCTTAAGATTAGCGTACAACTTTTCCTTCCTAAGGACACTACAGACCTTCTTTAAATGTTCAAGGTGTGATTCCTTAGTGGTACTATAAATAAGAATATCGTCAAAGTACACCACTAGGAATTTTTCCATGAACGGCCTCAAAGCTTGTGTCATCACCCGCATGAAAGTACTAGGTGCGTTAGTCAAGCCGAAGGGCATGACCAACCACTCATACAGCCCATCTTTCGTCTTAAATGCCGTCTTCCACTCATCTCCTGGGCGTATACGGATTTGGTGATATCCACTCTTGAGGTCTATCTTAGAGAATATAGTGGACCTGGCCATCATGTCAAGCATATCATCAAGTCTAGGTATAGGGAACCTATACTTGACAGTAATTTTGTTTATGGCACGACTGTCCACACACATGCGCCACGTGCCATCTTTCTTTGGCGTCAACAATGCAGGCACGGCACACGGGCTCATACTCTCTTGGATGAAACCCTTTTGCAGAAGCTCATTAACTTGCTTCTTCAACTCTGCATGCTCTGCAGGGTTCATCCTGTAGTGAGGAAGGTTCGGTAGAGTAGACCCTGGGACAAGATCAATGACATGCTGTATGTCCCTCATAGGTGGCAACTCATTCGGTAAGTCTTCAGGAAATACATCACTGTATTCCTTCAGGACCGAACTCACCTCACGGGGCAACTCTGATGGAACCTCAGGTGTAATCTCTCTAGCCACAAGGGCATACACCATAGAATCCTCCTTAGCCTCTTTTTCAAACTCTCTTGCGCTGATTATATGTAGAGACTTAGGTTTGAATTTCCCCATTCCTCTAGGCTCACTTGCCTTCTCATCCTTCTTCTTCCCTAGTGTATTCTCAGGTGGCATGGGATTAAGTTTGATCTTTTTACCGTTATACATAAAAGTACACGCATTCGAACGGCCAAAGATCGTGACATCATTATCGAATAGCCACGGTCTACCTAGGATAACATGTCCCACATCCATAGGTAAGACATCACACCACATGGACTCTTTGTATGACCCAAACTCGATGGGGACTAGACATTGCTGGGTGACAGGTAGGGATGTCTTGTCAACCCAAGAAACTTTATACGGGTCTGGATGAGGTGTGGATTTCAGTTTTAAGCGATCTAAGGTGCTAGTGGAAATCACATTCTGACAACTTCCACTGTCCACTATCACCTTACAATTCTTTTCACCACACTTGGCAATAGTGTAGAAGATAGTGCTTCGACGCCAGTCAGCACTACTTCTAGACTGAGCTAGCACACGCCTGACTACTGCAAGCGTTGCTTCTCCATCCACTTCTTCTTCATCAGTAAGTCCTCCTTCAGGGTGATACTCTTCAACTTCATAATCACCCTGGTCATCTCCACCCTCGTGGGACTCGCCTATAACTAAGGCTCTCCCACGGCTCTTCGTAGGACACTGATTAGACATGTGGCCAAGATTGCCACACTCATAGCACCTCACTTGGTTCATGTTACTAGGACCGGCACCAAGAACCCCTTTACCCTTGTCCTCCCTAGGCCTAGGCGAAATGGTCGCCTGTGCCCTAGGTTGACTACCAATATTAGGTCTAGTTCCCTGGGAACTAGATCTAGCACTGGAGTCTCGGGACTCAAAACGACGAACGACAGGAGCCTTCAGATATTGCTCTAACTCCTGCACGACTTGATATGCTTCATCCAAGTCCGTTAAGGGCCGAGTCATAAGCTCGCGCTGAAGATCCGCACGAAGGCCCGTCTTGAAACGCGAGAGCGTTACTAGAGGGTCTTCTCGGATATCACATCGCATCACATATTCTTCAAATTTAGCGATGTAGTCAGCGGCAGACATTGACCCTTGGCGTAAGGATTGCCATTGGTCAAGGAGCTTCTGGCGGTATGAGAGAGGAAGGTACTTCTCCTTCAACTTCTCTTTCATCTCATACCAATGCATGATAGGGGCTCTACCAACTCTCTCTATCCTACGCTCGGTGTTGGTCCAGAAGAGCTTGGCTTGACCCACAAGTTTCATCTTAGCAAACCGCATTTGACGGTTTTCCGACATGCCATACCACTCAAAGTAGTGGTCCATGTCAGCAACCCAGTCAAGGAATGCCTTGGGATCCAAGCGCCCATCAAAACTCGGGGCCTCAACTCTCACACTCTTCATCGCACGCTCATCTGGATCATAACGGTCTTGATGATCACATGTGGCTCGTGCCTCTCGCACCACACCACGACCGTTACCACGATCTCTATCTTCATTACCACCACGTGTGGCAGCGCGTTCTTCAATGATTCCTCCCACTTGGGAGTACGCATCATCCCCTACAGCGGGATTTTCCTTTTGGGACGCCTCTAGTTGCTCGACCTTAGTCATGGTAGTGGTAATTTGGTTCTCAAGGCGGGCAAACTCGCGCTTCTGACCCGCTTCTAGGGCGGTTATCTTTTGTATCAATTGAGCAAGTTGCTCAGATAACTGCTCGTTATTCATGGTAGGTTGAAGTCCGAAACCTCTACCTCTTCTCGTGGGCATACAGTGAAGACTTGAACCAAACTCTACCCAACTAGACTACTAGGTGTTATGACTTTCAAGATGAATGTGATGAATGCAAAACTACTATGAACTGACACAATTAAGTTGACACAGGAAACAACTCAAATTTGGAAATTTTCTAAATTGGAAAGTTTCTAAATCTGGAACTTTCTAAATCTGGAAACTTTCTAAATCTGGAAATTTTCTAAATTTGGAAAGTTTCTAAATCTGGAACTTTCTAAATCTGGAAATTTTCTAAATTGGAAAGTTTCTAAATCTGGAACTTTCTAAATCTGGAAATTTTCTAAATCTGGAAATTTTCTAAATTGGAAAGTTTCTAAATCTGGAACTTTCTAAATCTGGAAATCTGGAAATCTGGAAATCTCAAATCTGGAAATCTGCAAATCTGGAAATCTGCAAATCTGGAAATCTGGAAATCTGGAAATCTGCAAAGCTGGAAATCTGCAAATCTGGAAATCTGCAAATCTGGAAATTTGCAAATCTGCAAATCTGGAAATCTGCAAATCTGGAAATCTCAAATCTGCAAATCTGCAAAGCTGGAAATCTGCAAAGCTGGAAATCTGCAAATCTGGAAATCTGCAAATCTGAAAATCTGCAAATCTGCAAAGCGGGAAATCTGCAAATCTGGAAACCCTAATTTGATAACTCGATCTAGACAAAAACCATGCAAACCTATTCTCTGATACCAAATTTGACGCAGGACAGCCCTAATTATGATGCATGCTCATGAACATAATTAAACAGCGGAAATAAAAGGAATAAATGATCTAAAATTCTAGCAGTAATCATCATAACTAAGAAAATCATAAAGGAAACATGCAATGAAGCGGGCCATCATCACAACCATGGAGTATGGAATTCAATTATTACTTAGGTTGGATCCGGCGAGGGATGAGACCTCCCGATCTTGCATGGTCACACCCAATCGATCAATGAAGATCACTAGTCCGAAGAACCAAGAAGTTTCTCGGATTAGGGATTTGAGAATTTGAGGGTTTAGGGTTTAGATCGATTCTCAAAGTTTTGATCGAAGAAGGATTAGCCAAAACTAGAAAAGAGAAAGAAGGAAATAATTACCTTGAGGAAATTGGAGGGGCACAAGAAGAAATTAGAAGAAGAAGATCAAGGGATGAGAAGAAGTACCATTAGAGAGAAGAGAAGAAGAGGGCAACCAAAGGGTTTGCTTTTCATTCATCAATAGTTCAAATTCGGATTTAGGGCTTTAGCCCACTTAAATAAGCAAATAAAGACATAGAATTACTAAAATACCCCTAGAATAAGCAAATAAAGATATAAAATTACTAAAAGACCCCTAACTTAAGCAAAAACACGCAAATAGACCCCTAACTTAAGAAAAAAACGCGCAAATAACATAAGTGCGGGAAAGTTCGGGTGCTCGGTCTTCTTTCTCCAATCTTCCTTCACATGTGTCTTCCCTGAGTGGGGTCTTCTATATGTCCAATCACATGTGAAAGGTCTTCAGCTCCTCAATAGTCGCCTATCCACAAGGACGACACTTGTGATTGGCGCTTTCTTCGTTGGTACACCTTGAATGCGCTTGTGTCCGCATCAGTTTGCTTTTCATTAATCAATAGTTAAAAATTCGAGTTTAGGGCTTTAGCTCACTTAAATAAGCAAATAAAGACATAAAATTACTAAAATACCCCTAGAATAAGCAAATAAAGACATAAAATTACTAAAAGACCCTTAACTAAGCAAAAACGCGCAAATAACATAAGTACGGGAAAGTTCGGGTGCTCGGTCTTCTTTCTCCAATCTTCCTTCACATGTGTCTTCCCTGAGTGGGGTCTTCTATATGTCCAATCACATGTGAAAGGTTTTCAGCTCCTCAATAGTCGCCTATCCACAAGGACGGCACTTGTGGTTGGCGCTTTCTTCGTTGGTACACCTTGAATGCGCTTGTGTCCGCATCAAAGCTCCTGCAGAATTTGTGTACATGAGTACCATTGGAATTTTCTTGGTGATTTATTTTCGTTAGCGAAACTGAGGTGGATCATTTAATTTGCATACTTCTTAGAGATGCAAACTTTTGTCCATAATAGAGGTTCTAGAAGTTGCTTGATATTGTATGAGGTTTTCTTTTCTTTCGTTCTTTCTTTCTTCCTCTTCTTCTTTTTTGTGTTAAACTTTGGGAGAAACTGAAACTGATATATGCTACCGTCATTGATCAATGAGCACCGCTGGAATAAAGTCTTGTTCATAGTTCTTTCATGCCCATCTAGCTGTTATGAATTAGTTTAAAATGCTTTCTATCATAGCAAGTTTCCTATGGTTTGTGTTAAAATGGGAAACTAGGGGAGTTGCAAATTAGGCAAGGCTAATAAGGATGTGAACTCTATTAGAATGGTAGTTGTGGATGGTAAAATCTTAGAAGATGCATGGTTTAGAGATAAATGGATGAAGATGAAAAAGAAGAAAAGAAGGAATGCAGGCATGGTGAAACACATTGAAGGAGGAGGAGAGAAGAAGTGGAGAAAAATCCAAAAGAGAGAAGTCATTACGAAGGGAAAAGATTCTGTGCACAGAATGCACTGAGAATCCATGTACACATTTCTCCCACCATCAAGTAATGATGGGTGGGAACATTAAATGAATTTCAAAGTGGGTTTTGAAATTTCAAAATTTGTGCTTTTTCCCACCAATTGTCTTTA
This sequence comes from Magnolia officinalis, assembly GCA_021015155.1. Classification (NCBI taxonomy): domain Eukaryota; kingdom Viridiplantae; phylum Streptophyta; class Magnoliopsida; order Magnoliales; family Magnoliaceae; genus Magnolia; species Magnolia officinalis. The sequence goes on from JAJHSJ010000004.1 coordinate 89,138,766, forward strand.
AGTGGTGGAATATATATGTGGATCTACTCTTGATGATGTTTCAGTCCTCTCAGTCAACTTATTCACTAACGTCCTATGCGTCCTTTGCTTTAGAGCCTCCTATATTGCCCTAAACTAAGTTACGAAAGGATCCGTGTGAGTAAATGAGGCAAAGAATCAATCAATTTGACCCAATTCCCTGGAGTCGACCACAACTTGGGGAGAGCCTTGTGATGGTCAGCCATCTAGCATGGTGTAGAGAGCACTTGTAACCTGCACTTGTGAATTGAAGTCCACTAGCATCCCCTTTTGCCCTCCCTCAATTACTAGGGCTTCCTTTTTTCTGCCTATTGGTGTTTTTTGCTCAAAAAAAAAGAAAAAAAGAAAAGAAAAGAAAAGAATGTAGGGAAAAAGGCAGGTGCTGTTGCAAGTGGTGGTCCCCTTAAGAGGAAATCAGAAAAAATTATTGAAGAGAATCTTATCCGAACTGCAGTATAACTCTTTGCAGCTTTATTAATTTTGATCTTTTGGAGTTTCCTTTTCTCATTTGTTTTCACCATTATCAAAATTGAAATTGACACAGAACTTGGTCTCTGTTCCAGTACTTAGTCAAAAAATGCAACATAGGCAAACCCATAGTTGATGTTGCATTAACACGTAGAATATATATTTAAAGTAAAAAAGGCACTTTCGAAAATTGCTACCAAGCTCATACAGTTGACTTTATTTAAAAATGAGTTTTAAAGCCAAGATCTTAACCCCACTAAAGGAAGGTGAGTTTGTATGTAATTGATATTCAGGAAAGCAAGTAACCAGCTGCGTATGAATCCAAGCATCAAAATTAAACCATGCTTTAACTTAACCATTCCATTAACCTTATCTGAAATAAAAACTTTGATTCAGGAGAGATGAATCAAAGAAACATACCTTACACATATTTGAAGTTTCAGATATGATTTTTTAAATGATTTTTTGCTTTAAAATAGCAAACAAAACAAAGGAAGAAAAAAAATTGTAAAATTGTCAGAAATCAGAAACAGCTAGGATTTTGAAAATCTTGTGATGCTATTGCGATTTTATCCTTTTGTTAATTATTTGCGAAAGTATTGCGAGATCTTTAAAATCTCAATGATATTTTTCACAATGCTTAGAACCCCATCCATCATCTTGGCCCATCTTTGGTTGTGCCATCCTTGGCTTTAGCAACAATTGTTGAGGGTCCACCTGTCAGACAGTCCTGATCATCACTAGACTCCAAGGCAGGTTAGTAGTTTCTTATCTTTGTTTGGTCATGGTCCATAGCTGTTGTTGTGGTCCCCATCTCACCTTTAGAGCTCGAACAGTCAGTTCAGACTGTTGGAGCATGATTGTCACATTCCATTAGTTGGTCTATTATTAATTTGGTTGTCTATCAGTCTGTTGAATTGTTTTCTGATCTGTTCGTAGATCTCTTCATTGGTCCTTATCCGGTCGTTGATCCATCATAATGTCCGTTAAGCCATTGTTTTGGTCACTCTAGCTTTTGATGTATCAGTAGATCCATCTATAGATTCATCCATGGACGCTTTGATGCACGACAATTAACCACTTGCTCTAAAAGCTCGAACTGATAGAGCTTGGTGAATTAATCCCTTTATCTCATAGCCCAGGCCCCAAATCCATGGGTTAGGTCCTCGGCCGAACCCTCCTCGTTGGCCCCAAATCCATGGGTTTCACCTCACACGAGCCACCCGCCTCACACCGGCCCTAAATCCATGGGTTCCACGGGCCACCCACCTTGAGTGTGCCCCTGCATCCCACAGGCCACCCTACTTGAGCCCGGTGTGAAAATACCCTCACATTAATCACCCCTGGTGAGGAGTCTTGAACACGAGACCTCCGGCTCTGATACCAATTTGACGCAAGACAATTAACCACTTGATCTAAAAACTCAAATTGATAGAGCATGGCGAATTAATCCCTTTATCTCATAGCTCATGCCCCAAATCCATATGTTAGGTTATTGGCTGAACCCTCCTCGTGGGCCCCAATTCCATGGGTTCCGCCTCACAAGAGCCACTCGCCTCACACGGGCTCCAAATCCATGGGTTCTGCGGGCCACCCACCCCGAGTGTGCCCCTGCATCCTATAGGTCACCCCACTTGAGCCCGATGTGAAAATGCCCCCGCATTATGCTTCCTTCGGTTCTATTGTTGATTTCTCGTATTTCTTCATCCTATGACTGGTATTTTTTTTGGTGAATGACTTCCAGATGAGCTTCTTCCTGCATCATGAATGATGCTTTGACCGTTTATCCATGGTTTCCCAAGAAGATGGTAATGGTCAATTGATCTGACACCGCTTCACAGCTTTGGAAGAGTTCTCCAAAGGAATGCGTTAAAGGGTATTGTTTAGTTGATGTTATTCAGACTTTGAATGATATCACAGTGTGCACAATTTCAGTACTGCTGCTTTGGGGTGAAGTTCTTACAACTGTTTCCGTTGATTACTACTCAGAGGCCTTCCCATATACAAGACATTTAGTCCTAAATAGATCACCCTGTGAACAGTCTTTCCTGTCATCAAATCCATTCGAAGGAGGCTAACTTACTCTAACATTGAAACTAATGTAGGATAGATAATCTAAGCACTATGCCCAAGTGATGAAAATGAAGTTTCTAATAGACTGTTGCTTGCTTAATAGTTCTTTTTCCCCTACAAAAACTAAATAGATGAAATAATCCAGTAGGATGCAATACTGATTGGATATCTTTATCGTAGCCGCTCTTGGGCGACTCACAACTTCCTAGTCTCCTGGCATCTTATTTTAACACATACTTGACAAGAGACCTCCTAACAAGTAACAACATAGATGGAATTTTGATCCACTAGTTTCCAAGCAATCTTTCCTAACAATTTCCTCATCTTTGCTAAGCTAATGTTCGTGACATCTATTGTAAAGAACTTCTTTGGCCACCTTGCTTGACACACCACATGGTATAACTGTGTAGGCTCTTTAGGCAGATCTCCTTTTGTTGAAGAGTTATTGTTTATCCTCAGCAGTGCCACTTCCAAAGCAGGGGGTCTCCTCATTGGCACCCTTTATGCACTACAAAAGACTTTCCTTTTTGCTTGCCCCACCATGGGCTTTCCAAAGCATATGGCTCCCTTGAGTTGCCTCTCTTGCACCCTGGATGTTGGCACTGGCTTCCACCTTAACTCATCCTTATGCCACGAGAGATGCAAAACACCCTACACCTCAAGCTTTGAGATATAAAATAACTCATCACCACTTTCGACCATATTATGATCAACAGTCTTCTTCTTCTATCTGTAAACGACCCCCAATCCACTAAAGCAAACAGATAACCAAAATCAATTGCCTCTTGCAATGGATCTCTAGCCCAAGACTGATAAAGGCTCAAACACCACTAACTTGGTACCTTTTTAATGAAAATATAGAAGCCCACAAAGGGTGAATGAAGCATGTAGAGAACACGTGAAAACAAACTTGCATTGAAGAAGGGGAAACAATCACTAACGATAAAGAGAGACCCCTCCGTTACAACTTAGGGCCTGTTTTCTTTTGCTATCTTTACTCGTTTCTAGGTCATTTTGATTCCTAAAACACTATTTCTCAACTTAAATGCTTTTACCTTGTTTAGTTAATTTCTTTTTAAGAAGCAATTATGGGAATGGAGATTTTTTTTTTTTTTTTGTAAGTAACCTTCAGACATTTTTCTAGAGGCAAAGGTGGTTAGAGGGGGCTGGAATACATGTTAGACCTACATGTATACAACAACACACATGTTAGAGATCTAGGTCATTCATTAGGTAGGGCGCACTTTGAACATGCCATACACAAAAAGCTAGGGTCGCACATTTATCAAGTGAGCCAAACATGTACTTTGAATATCGACTGTTGGAATTCTTTTGACGGGCCATTTTTCTTTACAAGTTTGATGTCTGATTAGTGAACAACATAATTTTTTGTCCGTGGCATCATGGTGTACCCTACATGTCGACATCTGTGTTGTTCACTTGATCTCTAACAGGTGTTCCTAAATATTGACGATATCAGCTGGTATATCCCACAATATATCATGTATCCCACTTGGGCGATATGAAACCCAAGGTAGTATATGAAATTCTTCGTATCGCAGAAGATATCATCTGATATCACAATGTATCACATAATATCGCGGATATCGCAAAACATCATGAGATATTGCGACCAATCCCTTTTATAAAATTCTCGATATCGGTTGATATTGCACAACTAATATCTCATGACTGATATCGCATAGAAATGTGGGAAGTCCCGGGCTTTCTTCAGAAAATTCGAAAAAACTCATTCTAAAACTCTTTTTCTTTCTCTCCACTTCAAACTAGAAATGTGGATTTCGACCCTTTTTGAATCTCTTTGAAGACAAACACAAATTTTGAGTCAGAATTAAGATCCAGTCCGATTTGGGGCCATTTCGATCCGGGGAGCATTTTTGAGTTTTCTTCTTCTTCTTCTTCTTCTTCTTTTTTTTTTTTTTTTTTTTTTTTTTTTTTTTTTTTTTTTTTTTTTTTGCTGTAAAATCATGTGAAATCAATGTCAGATGGTTAGAAATCCATGATTCTTCATGTTATGCATGAAAAATCATGGGTTTAGAGTTTCAATTTCAAGATTTGGGGGAGATGAATCGATTTGCGGAAAATTGAGGAAAAATTGAAAAATTTCCAATTTCTCCTAAATCGGTTGCAGTCTTATTGTTCAAACATGAAATCAAACATGTATGTAACCTAATTTACTGATTCTTGACACTTCTGAGGATTTTTTTTTTTTTTCAAAATTCCACTTCAATCATTGGTTAATTGCCCCTCATTTCAGAGATTTAGGAGTGTTTGATGAAATCATCATCACATACACTAATTTTTGGAATTTGGGGAAGATTGACCGATCTGTGGAAAATTAGTCGGAAAATTCGAAAATTTTCTATAAGTTCCCAATCAGTTGCAATCTTAGTGTCCAAAAATGAAATCAAACGTGTGTAACCTGATCTAGTGATTCTTGATAAATTTGGGGTTTTTTCAGAAAAAGATAAATTTTTAATTGATTTTTTTTTTTTTTTTTTTTCAAAATTCCACTTCGATTAGTGGTCAATTGGCCCTCGTTTCAGAGTATTTTTTATATAAAAAATCCACTCCTAATATATGCGCAAGTCTATGTGGGTCTAAGCCACAACCATGCACATCATTCACATGCATATTTCTGATTTTATACTTCTTTTGCTTTTGAAGGTATTGCTTGTGTTTCTATACATGTCTTCTTGCATTTGTAAATTATATGAATTGACTTTTGAATATACTTGCATCAGTTAGTCAATTTACACAGATTAGGATTCTATACATAGGAAACTTGTTATGTGCATTTTTTTTTTGTGATGTTTTGATTTCTATGTGTGTATTGATGTCTTTTTTAACAATTTCTGAAGTTTCATTGAAAAATACGACCAATTTCCCAATGTTTCCTTCCTTGTGTTTCCCAACAACAGCGATCATTACTCGACAAAAATGACATATCTCATGTGACAACTGATATGTATCTGTATCACGAGGGTGTGATACATTACACGATAACAATATGGAAAACATTGCGGGTTCCATCTTTACATGAAATGGCCTGTGCATACTACTATTTGAAAAGGTTCCTCTACCATTTGGTCAGCCAGAGGGCTGGAAATTACATTTTGATTTTCTGGCAGAGTATGATGCTTGATATCCATGCAATGCTTACCACCATAAGAAACTTATAATGGACTGCACATGGGGTCCACTTGGTTGCGTATGTTGTCCAACCTATCTTGGAGGATTGACCCATCGTGAAAGTTGGATCTGCCCACAAATCAAGCTTATCCAACAATATGATGAGAGCTACAATGTGAACTTGGAGGTGCATGGATGGATGCCCTTTTTTTTTTTTTTTTCTATGGTGGGACCCACCAACGATTGTATAGGCCTGGTTTTTGGGGAATCCCATCATCATTGTGGTGCTTATGCAATGCATGGATTGGATGGCATATACCCAACATGGTGGGCCCCACCCAAGAAAAAAAGGAGCTATCAGATGTAGGATACTTTTGGATAATGAAGTAGGACACTACAACATTAGGCACAATGTTTCGTTTTGGGTTTCTACTCTCCTCTCTTCTGCGTATCTACTCATGTGTTTTGCTATATCCATGTTGCTTCTTACTATATTTCCACTGCTGTCTGAGACTATCGGATAACCAATGCTAGCTTCTTCATGTTCCATCAAAACATGTCTTCCAATTCTGCTTACGTTATAAAAAATCTTTTAGTTCTGTTTGTACTTGTGCAATCGCTTCAAGAAATGAGAAACCCTTTCATTTTGTATCTTCTGTTCAGTCAAGAGATTCTTGTGCCGACTTGGGATGCAAATGGGCCAGCTCTGGGTTGGTTTTGGGCCGGATTTTAAACTGATTGGGCCTGAGTGTAATGGGAATCTTGATTTTGCTAACACAGGCATGGGCTATTTGCAATCCTAGTGCTGACCGTTTACAAACTGATTCAGTTCTCTACATATTGCTTGTGATTTCTTATGTTGCCTCTGATTTCTTACGATGTGGTTGCTTTGCTTTGATGCAGCTACTGTTGTGGCTATTGAATCATGAGTCTAGCGTGTATCGTTTGCCACAGCGTGGACAGTCCGTCACAGTCTTTCCGGAGCTACTCTGTCTCAAGTTCAGACAATGAGGGGCGATGCTCCACAATTGTCAACTGCTTGAGTAGGAAGGTATCCATTCCGTCAGATGCAGCAAACACCACGATGACGTCCAAGGTGACCCCCATTATGGCAAATGGTCAAGGTATTGCAGGGCCCCCACGACTCGTTCGAAGCCGTGCTGTGAGAAGGGACATTGTAAGAGACTGGAACTTTGATGAAGTTCTGGTAGGCGGTTAGGAGATTTGGAATTCTCATAAAGTGGAGGCTAGATAGGTCTTGGAATTGCATTGGGTTTAAAGAGTGTCAGAACTGTGCATATTTCTCTTTCTTTTCACTGCTACGCTTTTCAGGATAAGGTTTCGTTTGTAGTGTCTTTCAGTCTTTATTTTGTGTTATTACTATCATTCTTCTTTCTCCAGATTGGATAAAGGTTGATGGTGGAAGATTTTTTATTTTTTTTATTCTTAGGAAGGCTATTACAGCTGCCCGTCTGCAATTGTGTCAAAGCCAAGTGCCCCACATGTGCTGACGTTGCACACGTGTGAGATCCAAGACATTCATCCAGACTGGAGATGTGGTGAATGTGCCCTAGCATGAAATAATCAGGCTAGCCCACTCATTAGGTGCAGCGCACATTTAACATCAACTGTGAATTGTTGGTTATCCTTCCAAGTCTTTCTTGTACATGTTTGTCCCACCTGATGATTGGACCAGCCCCGAATTTTTTCGGGCAGAGGAACATTAACTCTGTAATCCAAGTGATGTATTACTCTGATCGTGCACACGTGTGCCATGTCAGCACATCCGTGGCACTTGTGTTTGGAGAGTGCAGAAGCGCGGCTGTAAATAGCAGCATTCGGCTTTTTCTTAAGAATAGAAATTGTACAGGAGCTGCAGCGGGAAATTTTAACTCTTTTGTGATGCTCAATTGTTTTGTAGACTTGAATCCTTTCTAGATGAGAACTTATGTGCAGAATTTCTGGTTCCTAAAGCTGTAGATGGTTTATTGGAAAACAAGTGCAGGATGCGGTGGGTGGTTGTAGTTTGAGAATAGCTACAGTCCTGAATGTTCCGTGAAGCGTGTTCCCTCACCATAAATGTGGCAAATGTCTTTGCCAATCAGGGCCATTGATTTGGTGCAGCATCACATGGAAATGGTAGTGAGTGGATGATCCTTTATTGCCTAATTGTTTGGTTATTGTGAGTTTTGCCTATTGAATGAAGTATACATTTATGGGCCATTGGTAGTTCGGTTGGCTTGATGTATGGTCTATGAGCCATCATCATTATGGTCCATCAAATCAATGGTCGTGATCAGTGCAGACAAGTGCCATCCTAAAGATGTTTCGTGTCCCTGATGTAACTCAAAATGTCATAAGCGGGCGTAAATGGTCAGTTCCATCATGAATCCCTTTCATAACCGCTCATCTTTTTGAGGAATATATACGGGACTTCTGGTTACATTATAGTGCCGGACGGACGAATAACCTGGATCTTGTGGATGTCTGCAACATCAGCAGGTGCCATGTGCTTGTTTTGTGTATGATGTGTGGCTGGAAATATCAAATTTCTTTTGGCATGTTTCAGTGCCAATGGTCGGCTCAAACAATCATCGGTGGAGTAGAGCCCAGGTCTCGAGCTGGAAGCAGCCGGAATATCATTTCCAAATAGGAATTAATCACTCTTGATTGTGTAACAAGACGGTCCACTTGGATTTCCTTTTGCTAATGTGTATCACATGGTTCCTTAATCCTGCATGTTGATTTTATGGGCCCCACACTCTGGACGCTCCACAGACCAAGAGTTCCACATTTAATTGATGTCAAAATAGAATGTTATTTGTCCAGCAGTACTGGTCCACATTGAACCAAGAAAAGGCCAGATATTGGATGGTTACCATCTTCCAATATGAGGGATTTTGGGTGCATGGACAGACCAGAATAGCATTAACTGAAAATCTGTAACTAAATAGGGACTGAATGATACCTTAGAAACACGAATTGCTAGTTGGGTGGAGGGTCACTCCTTTGCATCTAATGTCAATCAGTTAGAGACTAGGTCCGGTTTGTACTCACCCTTGGGATTGGAACATGATATTATCGCCCAATAAATGAGTATTAGGATAGTCTAGCCGTGAATATGGGCCATGGGCGGCCTGTCCCACAAATTTTAAAACTGTTTGATCAGGAAAAAAAACAGAAGAAAAAAGATTATTATCATCTTGTTTTAGGGATTTTTACCACAACATTTCTGAGAAAATTATATTTTACGATGATTAGAAAGTACATATAGGCACTTTTCAAGCGATGAAATTATAAAAAAAATACCCTCATTTATTTTTCTTTAAAAAGTAGTGAAAGTCAAGACTTGTGCGGCCCACACGGTATATGTATAACATCCAACCCGTCCAAATGTATGGACCCTACTATGGTGATAACATGAGCCAAATATCAGGCTGATCAGATCATCATGTGGGCTGCACTTGAATTTGGATATTTTGAATGATGTATATTATTTTTTTTATGGATTGGCCCATCTTATAATTGGATCCACCGTAGTTTTAGTTCGTATAATAATAATGTTGGTGTGCATCCATTGGATGGTTGGATGATTTTGGGCCCAACAATTCTTGATTCTCCATTGTTGTAAATAAAATACAAAGGAGTGCAGTAGTGTAATTTCTCCTCTGAAAAGTACCACCCACGAATATCAGTTCCTTGATGCTCTATTTGGTAAAATCCAACTCTTAGAGGAATTTTGTAGTAAAAGCTGCCAGTAAAAACTGCCTTACTTTTTCTACAGGATGAATTAATCATTAGTGTACTGATTTGTTCATGTTATTTGTCAATCACGTGAGTCCATGTATTATGTAGTTGGTTAAACCTTTAGAAGCTGAAAACTGAAGACATGAGATGACGTGGAGCATCAAGGAACAAAGAATAGGTAAAAGAGGTGCCTTGATGACCTTAACTTTAACCCAAAACAACCCTAAACCTCCAAATGATCACAAACTTAATTGATAAACCTTGTTTGATAATCCCTTAGCATTAAAAACTTAATTGGAACATGATAAGTAATACTAGAAGATGTATTAAGCTGTTGTAAAATTATATGCCCAAAACAATAGTTTTCTAGTGGTTCTCGATTCCATTAATAGGCTATCGATGAGACTTGGTGGAATCGAAGTACCACTCCATCTAATTGAAGAATTGGCCCATCAACCAAACAGAGATAATTCTAGATTTTCTCGATAGGATCGACAGAGGGTTCGATCCTGTTGAAGGGCCTTCGATCCCATTAAATGTCCTTTCGATTCTATCAACAGATTCATTAACTAGCCATTGCAAAACGGTTTCTTATAAAATGACATTCAGTTCTTAGAAAAAATGATGAGTTTTTAGCGTAATAGAAGCCTAGGAGATTCCATGTTCATATCCCTCATCCTAAGCCTCAAAATCAAAGAATTCCAAGTCATTTTCCTTGAGATTACCACTCTAATGAGGATTCCAACCTCTACCTTGAAGATGTGCTTGAACTCCACTATTTTCTAAAGATTAGACTTAATCTCTATTGACATATCAATTTTTTAGTGCACTTATTTATGCACCTTGTTTATCAATCGCGTGAGTCCATGTGTCATGTAGTCGGTTAAGCTTCTGAAAGTTGAAGACCGAAGACACAATAGGACATGAGCATTAAGGAGCAAATAACATGTAAATGAAGTGCCTCAGGGCTTGTTTGATTTTTTAAGTAAGAGGTAATTACCTGGTAAATGGGTAATAATTACTTACCCAAGTAATTACCGCGTCGGCTAAACTTTTTAATGCTAAAACCGAGGATGGTTGCCAAATGAATGTAGGGTCCACTGTGATGTATGTGGCATATCCACACTGTTCATCATATATGTCAGCCTCATTTAGGGCATTAACCCAAAAATGAGGCAGATCCAAAGCTCCAGTGCACCACACCACATGAAATAGTGGAAATCAGATGCTTACCGTATAAAAATTTGTGTGGCCCTTGGAAGTTTTGGATGAAGCTGATATTTGTGTTTACCCCTTATCAATGTTTTTATGACTTCATGAACATGTTAGATGACAAATAAACATTAATGTGGGCCCAATGAACAAAATAACTTTCAATGGTGGAAGTTTAAGGCCATTGTTTCTTGTGGCATGGGCCACTTGAGCGTTGCATCTGTCTCAATTTTGGACTTAGGCCCTAAAATCTTCTGATAAAACAGATGAATGGTGTGGATATGTCATGCACATCACAATGGGGTCCACAAATTTAAGTCAGCTTTTTTGGACCAATTCTTGGGACAAAAATACACTTGAAATTTCAAACAGAGTAAAAAGGTAATAATGAACTTTTTCCTGGGTATTTCCTTGATACACGAAAAATCAAACAGCCCCTTAGTGACCCTAACCCTCGACCCAAAACAACTGAACCTCTAGATGATCCTAGCTTAATAGGTAAACCTTGTTGATCATCCCTCAGCCTTAGAAACCTAACTAGAACATGATAAGTGAGATTTTCGCGCCTGTTGTCAAGTAGGTATTTATCAGGTTTTTGTTGGCACTGGTTGCCTAATATAACCTTGAACTGGAACAAATGGATGTAAAGACTACTTTCCTACATGAAAAATTGGAAGAGTAGATCTACATGAAGCAACCAGAGGGATTCAAAATTCAAAGGGCAAAGAATAAGGTTTGCAGTTGAGAATGTCGTTGTATAGCCTGAAACAGTCGCCTAGACAGTGGTACAAGAAGTTTGATACTTTTATGATGAGTTAACAGTTTACTAGGAGTGAATATGATCATTGTGTCTACTTCAAAACACCGAATGATGGAGATTTCATTTTACTGGTATTACATGTTGGTGAAATGCTCATCGCCAATCATAACATGTCTGAAATCAACATATTGAAGACTCAATTATCTAGGATATTTGAAATGAAAGATCAGGGGCTACAAAGAGGATTCTCAGCATAGACATACACAAAGATAATGAGAGGAAATGTTATACTTGTCTCAGGAAGAATACCTTGACTAGGTATTGGTAAAGTTTAGAATGGACTAGGCTAAGTCAGTTAGCACACCCCATGCTACTTACTTTAGACTTTCTTTAGAGCAATGTCTCATTATAGATGAATAAAAATAGGTTATGTCTCATATGCTCTATTCGAGCATGGTTGGTCCTTTTAATATATGTCATATCTCTACAAGATTGGATATTTCACATGCAGTCGGTGATGTGAGTACATACATATTAAACCCCGGCAAGTAACATTGGGAGGTAGTGAAATGACTACTTTGTTATTTACGAGGTACAATATATATACTACGTCTTGACATTTCAAAAATTAGAGGAAAAATTTGTAAGTTATGTGGATTCAAATTATGTCGGAAACGAGGACAATAGAATGTCGGCTTCCGGTTACTCGTTTGTATTAACGGGTAGAGCGATAAGTTGGATGTCGAAGCTTCAGTCTTTGATTGCTCTTTCCACAACCAAAGCTAAGTATATGGTAGTGACAAAGGCTTTTAAGGAAGGTGTTTGGTTGCGTCGAATGATGAACGAACTCAGGCTTCAATAGGAGGTCATGTCGATTAATTGTGACAGTGAAAGCGCGATCAGTTTGACAAAGAATTCAGTTTACCATTCTAGAACTAAACATATTGATGTTCGTCATCATTTTATTCGACAAGTACTTGAGGAAGGTGTTGTCACTCTCGAGAAGATCTACATGAGTATGAATCCGACGAACATGCTTACAAAGGTGGTTCCCGCGGTGAAGTTCTGATTCTATTCGACTTCTCTGGGTTTGGTGAAATGTTGGTGAAGACAGATTGTGTACAAACGATGATGGCGATGACGAAGTTATGTGTAACGACCCGTAACTTTCCGTACTTTGGCTCGAGTACCACCTCGACCAGAAATCAATTAGGATTAAATCCTTTAGAAATTTAATAAAGTTAACTAAGTGCAAAACTCGATTGGCCATGAAATCCGTTGGGATCGCTTTAAATACGAGCTGCAAGACCCAAAACTTGCAAAATCATTGACTCTAGGTTACCCTAAAGTTTAGGATCAAACTCATTTCCCGGCTACTCTCGGGAATGACTTGAAACTTCGTATTAGGTCTAGACCGCACATCGGAAGTCCGATTAACACGAAGTTAAGGAACTAGGACCGCCTCACTGGGCTTGACAACCATCTCGGAAATCAGGTCCAGTCGATGTCCCACGGCCATTCGCTTGAGTCCGGAGCGAGGGAGTGTGAAAACCACTCTTTCCTTTACAAAATAAATATCTGGAATAGTGATCTGGCACCACTCGCTTGCGGATCAGTATTAAGCAACCAGACCGTCAGAATCAGACCAAATTACACCCTCGGATCAGGAAAAATTTCAGGAACATTTACATGTACTTGGAAATTCGGATCGTGGCCCACTGACCGTTGAACTAAAAATGGTCCGCCATGTGTGATCTGGGAATCCGACCGAGACGAAAGCGTAATCCCACATGGATCCATGAGTGGTGAGCTTAAGTCTGACGTTTGGCTCAAGGAGGGCCACCAGAAACCCTCTTTTGAGCTGGAACATCGCCGAAATGCTTATAATAGTAGTAACCCTTGAACCTGAGTCTATTCTGAAGAGGTTTTAGGCTATAAAAGGGCCTTAGAACAGCCCCTCTCACAGCCATACGAATTTGGGATAAAACCCTAGAGAGAGAGAGAGAGAAAAGGGAGAGAAAACTTGGGATTTGTGGGAGCACCTTCCTCCTACTGCTTCCGATCTTCACACGGGCTGCACCGCCTCTTTCCAGGCGCTTTCCCGGCGATATCAACTCCGTTTTAAGGTGAGAAACCCTAACCCTAGATCTGATTTGAGGTGTATAAGCTATAGGTTGTGAAATAACTAACCGATTTCACTCTTTAGGCTAGAAAACTCCCGAATACGGAAGCTCATCAACCCTTGCTGATCCGTTGAGATTCCAAGGAGCAAGGTGAGGACTTTAGGTGTATAGGTTACGGTTTTCAACGCTTTCAATGTCAGATAATGGTAGATTCATGATCTGCATGCAAATGCACATGTACAAAGTGCTTTCCGTTTTTCCGTTTCGATTAAAGTTGTAGAATATGGAATTTCACATACTCTAGATATACGTAGAAATACCGTATACGTATTTTTTTTTTGAAAAAGTGTTTGACATGTTTATTTAATGTATGGTTATATGATATATGGATAAAATACTTGTTTGACGAAAGGAATCTCCGTAATACATGTTCGCTTGTAAACACTATGTATGTTGAAATTGTGTATTCTAGAAATACTGTATATGTGTAAATTTTGGAAATGCAATTGCCATGATTATTTGCTGTATGATTACGATATACACGTATAAAATGCTAGCTTGGCGAAAGAATAGCCCTAATATATGTTTTGCTAACATACGTCATGTATGTTGAAATAGTATACTCCAAGTGTTTGTGTAAATGCTTGTGAGAGTAAATGCTTGGATGTTGGCACAGTAGGTCGGTGCTGAGATGGAATTCTCGACTACCTTAGAGACATGTAGGATTCCCTCCATGTGGTTGTTTACTTCAACCACTCACATATGATGCATATGTGTCTGTATCCCTATCTGTATAGTGCTCTATTACATGCTTTACAACATGCTTTATATCATGCTTTATAACATGCCTTATGACATGCCTGTTAACATGCTTGTATTACTTGTTTATCATGCTTTACTCCACATGCTATGGATGAAGATTGATTGAGGTTGGGACTATGTCTATAGTCCAGACATTCGGTACCAGACTTGAGATTGTGGCTGAGATTTATGTCGCCACAAGGGATGTGTCTGATGAACCCGAGTCGTACTTCGGTTGGCGATAGTGGTTGGCCACACGGAGTGCTTTTGCGCTTCATATCGCCCAACTTGTTGTGCGCTCGAGCTAGTCAGGCTCGTCAAGTAACCCGATTGTCGAATGTGTGTTCACCATGTTTGGTCATTACTGTTTGAACCCGGGGTACCAAACTTACCAGTGGCAATCCCGTTAACCATGGTACCTCGATCCGCTAAGACTCATGAGCCGGACATGGTGGTATGGGACACCGTGGCCGAGCTGCCGGCCTATGCTGGGGCCAAGTGCCTCCCCGTAGTGACCATTGAGCAACCCAAACTCGTGAGCCAAATACAGTGGTATGAGACACTGTATTCGAGCTGTCGATACTTACGGCAAGAGCCGAGTACGGTGAGATCTGTACTCGTGCTAACGGGAGACGAGTCCTCTGTAGTATCTTCGAGTATACTCCAAGGTCTGTGATTGGCGACGAGCCCTTCACAACAACTAGAGTATGAGTTGAGCCGAGTACGGTGAGACCTGTACTCGAGCTGACGGCTAACGATTGAGCCGAGTACGGTGAGACCTGTACTCGAGCTGACGGTCAGCAATTGAGCCGCATATGGTGAGATCTGTATCCGTGCTGACGGGTGACGAGCCCTTTGCGATGTCTTCGTGATGCCTCTCGAACCATAAAACCGTATGAGATTAACTAGGATTGACGACCCTAGAATGGATCATGATTGGGAATGATACAAGGGAGGTACCTTAGTTTCCCAATACTGCTGTTTGAAACGGACTAATAACAACTCGGTAATCATGCTCATCATTGCACCGCCTTTGCCTAGTAGATGTGGAGCACTGAGGGAGTTATGCATTCGCGAACGTAAGATGATGTCGCATGAGGGTGGTTTGGCAAGGGCATAATTCATCATGTCATTTCATACTTGCATTTAATAAGAGTAGTTAAACTTGTTTGATTGTACCGCTTTATCATTACTGCTTGATTGAGTTGATAACATGTTAACCTATGCTTTATTGTTCCACTGAGTTAGCTACTCACTCCCACGTTACGGGACGGTGTTTGCAACACCAACCAGACTCTGTCACAGGTATAGACGGCGCGTCGGTTTAGGAGCCGGAGCCCGATTTCGACGAGGACCAGGATGAGTTCTCATTTATGCAGTACTCTGACGGCTTTGATTAGGCCGACTGCATCGCGGGGATTTCAGGACTCATCTTTTAGATTGTATTTTGATTTTTGATTCAGAAACAGTATATGTATATGGGTACTCAGTTAATGTTCATACTCAGGTGTTCATAAAAATTTTGTTTCTTTACACACTTTAAATATACATTTTCAGTCTTCCGCTTGCCTTTATACAATTGAACTGGAGTATGAATTACTGTTTTGGTATAATCTCATTCATGTTTATTGTTCTAACTCAGACAACATTTAACCATCATTATTTATGTTGCATAAGTGATGCGTTGGAACTCGGGAGTTGAGTTCATACTCGACCCCCGAATTTCAGGGCGTTAAATTATGATGGAGGCGATTAGAGATGGAACTTGGAGAAATGGTTCATGATGATTGAAGACATGGTAGAGATTGTTGTCAGATATCTTTAATTTTATGTGGTCTAAATACAGATTGTCTGGCCCGAATTCAAACAGGTTCAGATCTGGCGTTGGGTGCTCGCCGTTTTGGAATAATCTGGTGCATCTATTTCCCATTATGGATAGGCATGGCCAGTGGCATATCGGTCACGACAATTGTAATATGTGGTGTTGTAATTGGTCAGGCCTGGGTTTGTTGCAAGATATTCCGTCCTTCAACATCCCATCTGATCGTCAGGAACTTCTGGTGGTTGATTTCCTAACATACAACGGCCTGAAGCAAGTCACGCCGGTTGCTCTCCCTGCCTCGATTCGGGCTCACATCGTCAACGGAGGATTCCGCATTTCAAACAGTGAAGACTCTTTCATCTGGCCCCATGGCCCAGGTGGTTCGTTTTCGGTTAAATCTGGTTGGGAGGTGGTACGGACGCACGAACAAAAATTGCCCTGGGCGAAGTGGGTGTGGCACCCACTTCTTCCCCCTAAGATCTCTATTTTCTTGTGGAAGGTGTTGATGAATGCGCTCCCCATTGATGTTAATGTCCAGAAAAAGGGGATTTATCTCGCGTCGAAGTGCGAATGCTGCGAGTCGGGGAAAAATCTCCATTCATCCCTCGAATCTATGTTCCATCTCTTCCTGCTCGGGTCCCTGGCACAGGGGATATATATGGAACCTCACTGCCAACATGCTGGATGTGACGCCTGCCCCCCACTCATCCATTCTTGACCGGCTCTTGTGGTGGTGGGGCCTACCATGCTCGTGTACCTGTCCTTCTTCCACCTTCCGTTTGGCGCCGACATTTCTATTATGGGAGATTTGGAAGGCTAGAAACGAGTCCAGATTTGATGGCCACAAAATCTCGATCTAGAGGGTGTTCCGTAGAGCTTCTTGGTGGCTGTTGAATAAAGATGCATGGCACAGACCTCCTCAGCCTTCTTCCTCCATCCCAGCTATTCCTGGCTCCAGGTTTCACTTTCCTACCACCTGTCTCGACATTGTGAGGTAGCAGAAACCACCCGTCGGTTGGTGCAAGCTCAATGTTGATGGATCGGCCATTGAGAATCTGGGGCCTGCCGAGGGTGACGACATTTGCAGAGATCATAATGGCACCATGATATTCGCTTTTTACAACGGCTACGGTGTAACATCTAACAACAGAGCAGGGATCAGGGCTCTCCACGATGGCTTGGAATTGTGCATCCTTCACGGGCTGCAAAATGTTCACATTGAATCTGACTCGGGATGGGTGGTTGATTGCATTCTTGGGAAGTCCACAGTCGAGTGGAAATGGAAGTATTGGATTGATAGAATCAGGGAGCTCCTAACCAAAGGGTCCTTTACCCTCGCCCTCATCCCTAGAGAGGCCAATGGCTTGACGGTCTGTTTAGCTAAACCGAGTAGCATGTCCCAAGAATCCAAGCACCTCTCGGTCCCCTCTAATCTCCCTCCGCTTGCTAGAGGCTCCTTCGTTTTGGACAATATGGGGCTGGGTTCCATTAGGAAGAAAAAGATTAGGATGTATAGAATATGATAGGTGGGCCGGCAATTTTGTCGCTGGTCTTTGCCCGAATTGCCTCTTGTATATTTTGCATCATCAATGATATTTTCCTCTTTTTCCTTAAAAAAAAAATAAAAAAATCTTTAATCTGTACATGAAACATGTGTTCAAACAATCGATCACCCTGGTGATCAATTGAGTAAACATCGAATTATACACATTGGTTTCTGGACAATTATGGACAGTCTCGATCAATTAAACTATCGGATCAATCGATCGACAACATTCGAAAAATACGTGAAGACTCTCTAGGCACTCTTGAGCATGTTTGAGCGATTGAACATGTGTTGCTCGAGCTCGATCGATTGAGGACTACTCAATCGATGTTGATTCATGAGGACTACTCGATCGATTTCGATCGATTGATGCTTAGATCGATGACACACATAATTTTACATAATTGCACGAATAGTTTCCCATTCCGAATATTATGATATGTATATGGATGTACTTGCGGGATTAGGGTATTCCAGTTGGGGCTTAAACATTTTTAGGATTTAGAGCGGAGAAAACAAGGTTTTTCTAATTGTAAGTTCATTAATCTCTTATACTTTTCACTTTCGTAGTAATCGTTGTCGTTTTGCGTCGTACTTTTTTTTTTTTTTCATGTAAAATTCATGTGTGATCCATAGTTCGAAATTTGCTTCCTCGGTCTCCCAACAATTCTCCTTCTATAGTGAGATTTTTAATCTCTATTGCACATAACTATATCATCTCTATTTACTCTCGCTCATCTTATTACCTCTTGTTACTGCTAAATTCTGGCAAATGTAAAATTCTAATTGTATCCTTCCTTGTGTGGCCATTTATCCATTTCAGCATCCTCATTCTAGCTGTGCTCATTTCATTAATACGTGCTTTTAATTTTCAATGTTGTCCCATTAATGGTAATTCTATATTGAAAAAAAAACCTCACCCACCTAGAAAAAAATGCTGCATCTACGGGTTACACTTGCATAGAAAATGGTCAATGTGCATGCGCATGTGGCTTGGGTGTAACTCAAAATAATCTGTCCAAAAATTATAAGAACCTAGTTGAATAAAAATAACACCCTAAAGTCATATTGATTGGATGACTCGATTCTCTGACCATTGGATGTATGTTCCACGAAACTGGACCACTAATTATTATTTTAATTGCACATTAAATGTCCACCAATAGGCCCATGATTTGTATTGTTAGATTGAGTTATTCTTTTTCCACAAGTGTTATTTCTGACTGCGTGAGCATGAATCAGCGTGTCCTGATATGGTATCAAGGTTTTCTCAAACATTTCAGGACGTTCAAAGCCGCCTAAAAAAGAGGTGATGTAGACATTAGAAATATATGTAAGGGCATTTTAGTCATTATGCAAAAGGGCCGGTCAAAGGCTCTTTTCACATGTTTTGGACATATTAGAAAAATGGGTAACGGTTTAATTGGGAGCCGTTTGCTCGTTTCACGTCTCCTACGTAACGTCCAAACTTCTATTTCAAGCTCGACCGTTACATTGACTTCTTTTCATGTGCGTATGATGAGAGTTGGCTACCATTTGTTAATTCATGGTGATTCAACCACAATACACGTGGCATGCCTTTCAACTAATCCATACCACCCAATCAATACCCCACTGAGGCTGGATTGTGATCCAAAAATGCACTGATCTTATGATGTATACCATTTTCAGTTGAGCTGTTGAATTGGACCCCTTAACTGTTCTACTTTTTAACTTTGGATTTTATAGTCATCAGTTGGACGGCTTGGATTGTTCCATTAATGCAATGTTAGGTGTATGGTCCATTGGCAATGGGTAAATTTTTTGATTGATGTACTTGTATGACTTTTGCAGGGTGGATCGACACCACCATCTAAAACGTGATAGCAAACTATCACCATGGTCCCAATTATTCTTTTTCAGGCTAGATTGGGCCATATTTCACCACCATTTTAAAGACGGCCATGATTCACCCACCGTGAACATAGCATATTATAATGAAATCCACACCATCCAAAACACAACGCCCCGTGTAGATGGAGCATCGCCCAAATATCACACTGATCGGAAGATCCTACCCATCCAATTGATCACCATCAAATTATAAGTTAAAATTAACCAGAGGTCAGGCTTTGACTTTAATAATCAGATTAATTAAACCTTCTGATTAGTGGGCCTGCTATTTGGACAATCTGAATCCACCATAGATATGTACAACGAATGTGAAAGATGAGTTACCGCCATTTTTAAAATAGTGGTGAACTATCACCATCGTCTACTCAATTTTCATATGTTCCCTCCCTTTCCACGCCACATTCGTGTCTCTACTCTCCTTTCCCCTCAAAGACGCCACAAATAGAAAACTGCAATCTTCACCATTATCTTTTATTCTCTGAAAATTTCGTTTTTTTCGTGGGTCAGTCACAAAGGCCATGTCTGTTGCCAAGGTGCAAGAATCAAAGAAGGATAAGAAGGTGAAAGGGGCTGTTGCCGAGGTGCTTTCGTGGCGGCAGAAGAAGGCGACCGCTGACGAAGAAGAAGAAGCGATAGCGAAAGATGTGGAAGATCTTATAACATGGGTAACTCTCATATCAACATAACACCTTGTCAGTCTAGTTCTCCATTTTGAAATGGTGGTGACTCATTCACTGCCGATATAGACATCCAAATTGTCATGATCCGAATGAATTACGATTACTGTATGACCCCAACAGCCCAATTGGTCTTGTGTTAGAATTCAATGGGAAAAGTCAGATTGTTCAGATCATCTGATTGGTGTAATTTTCAGTATTGATCCATCCAAGATGCACCCATCATTTGGATAGTCCTGATTTCCATACATACATTTGTCATCAGTGATTTCTAGGTTTGGTCCACCATCGTATGGCATAAAACAATCGGGTTCATGTGGGGCCCATGGTTTTACTATTTCGACCATTGATATGAAAGGAACTCATAAAGAATCAGTGATACCTGTGGAACTTTCCGGATAGACGATTATAACCTTAGATCAGTGGCCTACTAATAAATGGTAATGGAGCAAATGCAACAGTGGTCCAAAATAATAGTCATATGTATCATATGAGATGGGTAGAATAACTCATCATCGAATGATTTTGAGGCATACTCCATCGATGATGGGTCCCTCTATACACTCCATCTGAGGCTGATAAGCTGATAGAGTTTGAATGGATGATGGACAACCACACCCTAACCCTAGAAACTTAAACCCTACAAACCTCGGTCCTAAACTCCAAACTAAGCCCATTCAGCCCAGTCAACCCAGTCAGCCTAACCCTAAACCCTAGGAATCCAAAACACTAGAGCCTTGAGTCAACTCGGCGAATCAACTCACCCGATCAACTCACTGAGTCAACTCACCCGGTTAGCCTACCCAAACCCATAAGCTAGTCAACTTACCTAGTCAAGCCCGAAACCAAGCCTGAACCCAATTGGAGAAATGGTCAAAACTCCAATGCACCAACCGTCACAGTAGAGCCTATACACGCTTGGAGAATACTGTCTGCCAAAATAGGGAGTCTAAGTGGTGACCAGCGGCAGCTAGGTTGCTGCCGGCCATGTGGCACTCCCCTTCTTTTAGGCAGCATCCTTCAAGCATGTGGGTTAATCCTTTTTCGAACCTCAAGTGTGTGGCTGAGGTGCATTTACTTCGATGCCCATTTCCTTACCCAAAATTATCATTTTACCAACTCGTTCAACCCATGAGATGATGCTATGTGGTAATCTCCAATCCCAACCATATAACCATTTTTACCTCTAGGATCACCAAGAATTACAAGAAAATCGGGTTGGGAGACTATAAATAGCCCTACTCCCCTTCCCATTTCACACACATCAAGCTTCACCAAGCATCTCTTCTCATTTCAAAGAGAGAGCCCTGGCCATTTCCTCCACCAGAGAGAGAGAGAGAGAGAGAGAGAGAGAGAGAGAGAGAGAGCCCGACTCTGGTCTAGCCTAGCCTAACCCAGAGTCCAAGCCCCCTGAGCCACTCAAGTTCAAATCTGAACCAGTCAATCTAGCCCTGCGACATAACCGTTCATCCAACAGTTCTATCCTTTATCACTTTCATCAAATTAGTGCATTAGCATCGTGAAACATCCATTCCATTCTGAAATCCCTTGCTCCTTATATACATCAGCATCGTAGTGCATCTCATTGTTTTCATCACATCTGATTGGCGGGCGTATGCTCTGTGGCTTGCTGATATAATCAGATTTAGCCCATCAGAAACCTTAGCGAGTTATCCGTCGTTTTAGTATATATATTGCATCCCACCGTTTTCATCATATCTGACTAGCGGGTGTATGCTCTGAGACCCGTCGATATAATAGCAGTAAGTCCACTAGAAACCTTAATTGGTTAGCCATCGTTTTATCATAAGAATCCATACATTATCAAGCATCCTTTACACCTTGCACTTAACCATTTTGAATGTACGCTCTGTGGCTTGCTGATATATTCAGATATTGCCCATTAGAAATTCAAATTAATCAAACACCTCTACTACAATATCGCATTGCATTTTTTGCATCGCATTAACTTACAACACGCGAGAGCTAGTCTTATTCTTAAGAAATTAGTCAGATCTTGTGGAGTAAAGACTATACATCCATATGGGTAGAGAGGGTGTCTAACACCTTTCCTCTCTATAACTGCGGTCCTTTACTCAGAATATCTGGAATGTAAACTTACGAGTCATCTTAGGGTTAAGGATCCTCGGGTTCCTCAACCTTAAGTGTTTATACAGGCTCTAACCGAATGTAGAATTATAATAATTGGTTAGTGACGACTCTGGTCAAATATAACATCTTCACCCCCTTTTATAAAAGCCCTTGAGCAAGACAACTAGTGGAAAGGAAGAGAGTAGATCTCCTGTACCCTTGGGAAATCATGCCCTCCTTCCTCGTAGTGTCCATAGAATGATGACTCTATTGGGGAGTAACTAGCCACAATAGTCGCGACCCGACTTAAAAACCAAGATCTTACAGATTCTTGAAGAATACCTGTTTTCACACATCCACATCTATATATGCATCTGCATCTGCATTCATATAAAAGAAACAAAAAATTACACCTCCACGAAGCAGGCGTCCTTGGAAAAAGTCTCTCTTATTATAGCATAATTTGCACCAGATCTCAAGCAGCGATGGATCACCATAAGGAAGATGTTCAACCTTTCCACGCTCTCGATCTTACAGAAACTCAGCCTGCTCAGCCACAATAGGAAGAAGCCATGCCAATGGCATGCATCCAGGAATGACACAAGGCATGAAAGCAATGCAAGACATGTTCCGACAATTCATGCAAGTGCAAGTTGCCATAGACAACAAACAAGTTGGTCTAGTTCAACAGCAACAATCAACTCATAGACTTATTCCAGTCTCTTGTTTAAATCAAGCACAACCGTCGGACTCCACACAGGACCACGACACAAGCCAACGCAGCCCTTGACCATGGGGCACTTTTTTCAATACCCTCCCCAAGCCAGGAGTCAATCTCGAAACAATCCTATAACCAGGATTCCAGTCAATTTCAGAATAACCTCGTAGCCGAGGCCTTTAATCAGTTTCCAACATGTCCCGCAGCTAGGATTTCCAATCACTTTCAAACCGATCCTGCAAACAGGGTCGCCATTCAATTTTAGGACAACTTTGCAGCCGAAGCGTCCCATCAATTTCTAGCTCAATTTCAAACCAATCTTACAATCGAGACTTCCAATCAATTTTCATTTCAATTTTAAACCGATCCTACAAGCAGGATCTCTAGTCAATTTTTAGCATATCCCACGATAGGGGTCGATCTCCCCTTAACAAAATTCAGGGACTTATGTCCTTTTCCAGATGCGCAGGTGCCTCAGAACTTTGAGGCACCCAAGTTCAAGAGATATAATGCAACGAATGTCCTATAACACATCTTAAGGCATTCTACGAAGAATTGAATGTAATGACAGGAAATGAAGGAGCACTCATCCATCTATTTCAGAAATCTTTAAAAGGATATGCTTTGGACTGGTACACTTCCCTGGATTGTAACTAGATCAATACTTAGGGACAACTATCACATGCATTTACCAACAGGTTTGCCTACAACCTCAACACGGCTCCCAAAAGAGCAAATTTGGCAGCCTTAAGACAAAAGGGCAACGAGACATTATCAACATATGTAGGGTGATGGTGAGAAATGGCTGCTAGAATGCGCACTCTAATCGACGATGAGGAGAAAATTTCCATGATCATCCATTTAACAAGTCCGGGTATTTCTAGGTATCTGATCTCGCATCCCTACGCAAACTTCGCTCAACTCATCCGTGTGGAAGAACAAGTAGAAGTGGGAATAATCTCCCCATGGACTCATCAGGCCGATCCAGCCAAACAGAACAAGGTCAAGGGAAGACCCATGGGAAACGGGAACGGAAATGGCAACGGCACGGGCCAAGCCAACATCATTGCTACAGCTTAGGGCACTCAACAGGCACCTCAATAAGGGTGACAACAACACCAATAGTACCATCCTCAGCATTAACAATAGAGGTATCAACCACCTCCATTGTGAAAAACAATCCACATCTACAACCACAACATCATCAACAACAACAACAACAACAACGATTCAGGAGAAATGTCTAGTACCCCCATTAAAATCGGCAGGTGAACAGGGAATTCAGCAGATTCACTCCTCTCACACAAACATATAGCTAGATCCTGATAACGTTAGTGCAGAAATAACTCCTCACTCCTTTGCAGCCAAGACCACCTCCAAATCCATTGCCGATGAACTACAACGAAAATGAGTACTGCAAGTTCCTTCAAGGCCGAGGTCGTTCAGTGGAAAGATGCTTCTCCCTGAGGCATGCGATCCAGGATTTCATCGATAGTTGAAAGATCTCCATTTCAACCCCTAGGACTATGCTAGCAACTCCCATAAATATCCTTTAGAATCCTCTACCACAACATCCTTCAGACCCCACCTCACATGAGGTCCAATAGTAAACGTCCTTGAGATGGAAATCATTGATTGCTTCTTCATCCCTCCACGTCATATTTGGAGACCACTCAAATGCACCACTGGTCTTGCAAGGGGCACCCCAGGCCCCTTTCCCTACAGTCGAGCCGGTAGTCTTTTAAGAAAGGAATACTCATCATCCATACGAGCCAGTGGTATTGGAAGGCGCACCCTCTACCTTCGAGTCAATCATATTGGAAGGAGCACCTCAGCATACGAGCCAGTCATCCTACATGGAGTAGCACGAGCAATCACTGACAGGCCGTTAAGGGCACCTTTCCGCATGCCACATCAGCTATCACATGACAAGAGGATCCCCTGTCAAGCACCAATAATGGAGAGAAGACCTTTCTTCATCTCATGGCAGCCTTTGACCACAAATGTAGTTAGGCCACGACCCAAGCCTCATATCATCTATGAGAATTAGCATCATCATATTCCATCCAGGACAGGCAACAAAGTGGTCCTACAAGCAAGGGCTCCATACGAGGAAGAGACAATAGTCATTCCTGTAGCACCGACACAATTTCTAGCTTAACCAGTGACATTCAAGGAGAAGGAGCCTCCATGCTACAAGGCGGTTCCTTGACACTATCCGGAGTGCCACGAGGTGAAGAGTTTGAGTCTCGACAGACGTAATGACAACAGGGACTCCACATGAGCTTTATCGAAGATAGAATAGGTGACAACATCAGAGGCAACAACGCAACTCCAGACGATCCCATTGCGGGTATATCTGTATGGGAACTATTATGCACATCACGAACACATCGGGAGCTATTCACCAAGATGCTGAACTATGCTCACATCACCTCAAACACTCCACCGGAGATGATCACATTGATGATTGGGCAACTCCTTGCATCCGGACCTATCACTTTCAAGGACAATGAGCTTCCTCCTGACGGACGAGACCACTAAAGTAATATAAGAAGCTACGAGTTTCGCTGGTCCTCATCAATAATGTCTCAAGCCTAAATGTGTGCCCACTCCAGACATCACTCCACCTCGGGATCAGCTCATCATTCTTCCGTCCAAGTGACATGAGCATCAGGGCCTTCGACAATGTTGAGACTCAAATATTGCATATTTTTCTCCATTTATATCTTGGTTTTACAAACATGATAATGCTTAATGGTATAGTTTATACATGTTTGTGTTGCAAGGTGAGTTTAAGAGATGCCAAGACATAGAATGGATCTTTGAAGACCAAGATTGAAGATTTTAAGACCCCAAGATCCATGAAAACCAAGAGGAGAAGGAACTAAGTCGAAAGAATAAACTGTTGAAATTCACTTCATTACTTGTGTCATCGACCACGGTTTGATGACATTGAAGCCATGGTTTGATGACATCGAACAAGCTCGATGACATCGAATTTTTACATGCAAATCAAGTTGGTCGCTGGACATATTGGGTGTCATTCTCGATTACTCGAAGACTCTTTCGATGACATCGAGATCAGCTTGATGACATCAAATTTTCTGAAGAATTATGAAGCAACTCGCTGGACTGTTTTAGACGCTTTTTCGATTGCTCGAAGACTTGTTCGATGACATCGAAGGAAGGTTCGATGACATAGAGACTTACGCAATGCGAAAGGCGAAAAGGCGTGACTTCCGGATTCAAATCCCTTTGATGACATCGAACCCGTTACGCGGAGTTACGCGGACTGCATAATTTGATACAATTTTACAATTTTGCGAAAACTAGCCTATAAATATGGGTTTCCTAAGTCTTTTTAAGATATTTAGGATTTTGAGGAGTAGAGCAAAGGGGTGGAGCCGTCATTCAAGAGTTTCTTCTTCTCTTCTTCATAGTTTTTAATGCTTTCTGTGAGGATTTTAGATCCAATCATGTCTATGATTGGCTAAATCCCATATCTAGGGCTAAGGGGTGAAGCTTGTAGCATGGTTGAGATGTTTTTCTTGTTTGATTCTTGTTCTTGTTGAACTTCTTTGATTCTAATTTGATATTTAAGGAATACTTTCAGTTTTTAATGGTTTGTTGTGACTTAAATTACAATAGATCTGCAATAGCTTTGAGTATATTCTTTTCCTGATTTGAGATTGTGAAGATAGTAAATCCTGTTGTTCACCATCATCCCTTGGGCAGGGTTGGGTGATGGAATCTCTTCTAACCTTCACAATTCTTCTATGGATGGTTGTGGGATTGGTATATCCTGTTGTTTGCCATCGTCTCCTAGGCATGGTTAGATGATGGAATCACTTCCAATCCTCACAACTCTCATCCATTGAGAATTAGGTCAACGAAAGTTCAAATTGATTCTATTGATATATCTTCCAATTGGATAGGATAGGGCTCCAATTCCAATTGTGTTCCTTAAATCAAATAAGAAAACATCCTAATAGCTGTAAGTGGATCCCTGAGCACCTTAGTTCCCACCTTTGAATTTACAAGTTCTAGTTAAATAATTCACAATTACACTTTTTACAATTAGATTCACATCTTCTTCTAGTTCTACTTCTAGTTATTTTCAGAATACACACAAGATTAGTCCCTATGGATTCAACCTCAGTCTTACTGAGATTATTACTACATCGCGACCCTACACTTGGGGTTGTGAACAGACAACTCCCGCGGAACCATCGAAGGAGAGGTAGACATTGAGGTGCAGATCGGTCCGGTTATCTCAGTCATCACTTTTCAAGTCTTAAAAATACCTGCCATACTTCAACATACTACTAGGAAGGCCATGGCTTCACAAAGTCGGAGCTATCTCTTTCACACTTCATCAACGGGTAAAATATATCGTCGACAACAAGGTAATCTCTATCCTAGCTGAACCAGAGTTCGTAATTCCAAATGACTACGGTACCCAAGAGCCAAACATTCCATTCATCGACATCTAACACTCAGAAAAGGACATCCCTTACCACCGTTTCGAAATTGAAATAGTAAATTCAATGGTCAATCCATCACTAATGAGGGTTGAGCATGTTTTCTCGCTGGCCGAATTACAAAGTTTCAGATACCATGCGAAGAATCACTCTAGAGTAAGGACGGTAGAGACAACCTATAACAAAAGAAAATGGGGACTGGCGTACAAGCCTAATCCTAATAAAAAGTAGAGGAAAAAGGAGTTTTGATGCATGTAGATCAACTTTGTCAAACCTGGGACTCCCTGCACGGAGGAAATATCAGTCGCGTTGCCTGACGGTACCTCTCTCTGCCACGATGATGCCCTATGGCCCCCTATCCAGTGGGAAACAATCCTTGGGCCATTAGGGAGGGAACTGCTTGAACAAGAGGAAGAAGAAGTATCAAACGAAGAGCAGAACCCATTGCGAGCCTTCGAAGGATGCCGGGACGCCTTGGTACCTGTCATCACTGTCTCAACTTCAACTTGCCAGGGACACACTCTGCCTGTCTCATCTTCAACTAGCCAGGGGCACACCTTGCCAGTTCCAACTTCAACCAACCAGGGGCACACCCTACCAATCTTAGTTTTAACAAACCAGGGGCACCCCTTCTAGTCTCAGCTTCAACAAACCAGGGGCACACCATACCAGTCTCAGCTTCAACCAACTAGGGGCAAACTCTGCCAGTCTTAGATTTAACAAACCAGGGACACACCCTGCCAATCTCATTTTCAACTAGTAAAGGGCACACCCTGCCTGTCTCAGCTTCAACAATCAACCAGGGGCACGCCATGCCCGCATTGTATCCACCATCTAGTCACAACCACGATGGTCCAACCCATTGGACCAAGAAGGGGAAGTGGCTAGCCCTAGATTGGTTTGATGTGCAAATTCCACAACAATACCAGATAACGGAGCAAGAGGAGCTCCAATATACGGTAAGTGACATGGGTGGGACTGAGTATAGCTCAGATCTTGAACTCGACCAAGGAGAAATCATGGTCATTGGGCCAAACCATGATCCTCCATTCAACGCATCAACCCCCACCTCTTTAGGGGAGGGAACGTGGGGTCTCAACTGGATAACTACTCCCCTAACTATTGAGTCAGTCGGTGAGCCATCCAAGGCTACCGTTCACAAAAAAATACCAATTTAGAAAGCATTTGGCACCTTGAGCTAGGTCAGGATCAGTCATATTTTGCAATACCTGCTCAGGGTCCCTTGGAGCCTAAAAATCCAAAAAATTAAAAAATATTCAAAAACCATCTAGTAGTTCAATTCCATTTTTTTGAAAAAAATAAAAATCAAAGAGCATTTTAATTCCCGCATGCATAAATGTGCCCAACTCATCTGAAGTACGGCATGAGTTCAAGGCCGACACATATGATTTCGACATTGAGACTTCGAACTTATGAGTCTGAATGAAGTTTGGGGTGGGGAAGATGATGACCTGGCTCCCGAACTTGAGGATCTCCTCAAAAAGTTCGAAACCAAAGCTAATGTCCTAGCTGACAACTTCGAGGTAGTAAATCTAGGAACCCCCGAAGTCCCTAGGGAAGTACGCATTGGGAAATCTTTGCCAATAGAGTATAAGCAGAAAATGGTAGAATTCCTAACTCCGAGATTGTCCAACTTTGCGTTCTCCTAAAAAGACATGTCGAGGCTCGATGAAGAACTCGTTGTACACCATCTGCCAACAAAGGTAGAAATGAAGCCAGTAAAGCAGAAGCACAGAAGAATGAAGCCAGAATGGGCCAGAAAGTTCATGACGAAGTCATTAAACAATATAACGCGAGATTCTTGGTAGTCTCAAGCTACCCGGAATGGTTTGCTAACATCATACCAGTACTAAAGAAGGATGATAGAGTTCAGATGTGCATCAACTTCCGAGATCTCAATAAAGACAGCCCTAAAGATGACTTCCCCTGCCACACATCGACACTCTGGTCGACAACACTGCAGGGCACAAGATTTTCTCCTTCATGGATAGTTTCTCAGGCTACAATCAAATTAAGATGGCCGTCGAAGATCACGAGAAGACTTTGTTTATCATGCCATGAGGAACATTCTGCTACAGGGTTATGCCATTCGGTTTAAAGAATACAGGAGCTACATACCAACGAGCAATGACAGCCTTGTTCAACAATATTATGAACAAGGAAATGGAAGTATATGTTAACGACATGATCGCCAAATATCGTACAATTGAAGGACATTTTGAAGACTTGAAGAAGCTCTTTGATAGGTTAGAAAAGTACAAGCTTCTACTTAACCCTAAGAAATGTGTCTTCGGTGTAACCGGAGGCAAACTTCTCGGCTTCGTAGTCAGTGAGGAAGGCATCAGAGTCGATGAAATAAAGACAAGAGCCATCATTGAGATGCCACCTCTAAAGACAAAAAGAAATCCACGGCTTTCTCGGTAAAATATAGTACATCAGCCGTTTCATTGCACAGCTAACTCCTATGTGTGAGCCGATATTCAAGCTCCATTGGAAGAATTCGCCTAAGGAATGGAATGATGATTGTCAAGATCATATCAGAAGATATCTCATGAATCCTCCAGTTCTAGTGCCACGACTCCTAGACGACCTTTACTATTATACATCTTGGTAGTAGCGGACGCCATCGGCTGCGTCCTCAGCCAACACGACGAAATAGAAAGGAAGGAACAAGCAATATATTATCTAAGTCACGAGTTCACAAACTACGAGACCAGATACTCAGCACTTGAGAAGACATGCCCGGTCCTAGTCTGGGCAACTCAGCGACTCCGGCAATACATGATCGCATATCCTATCCTACTCCTCGCTCGTATGGACCCGCTCGAGTAACTGTTTGAGAAGCCGATACTTACTGGAAGGATAGCTAAATGGCAGCTACTTCTGTCTGAGTTCAACATCACTTATGTCACTCAGAAGACAATCAAGGGACAAGCTCTCGTTGATCATCTCGTTTGCCCACTCACTGCCCGATTATTAGCTACTAAAGACCTTCTTCCTCGATGAACATCTATTACTCATCGAGGGAGAAGAAAAAAGGCAAACAAGTGGACATTATCTTTGACGGCGCAACAAACTCCAGAGGAATTGGAATTGGGGCTATCCTTTACTCTCCTGACGATGTCCCAATTCCTATCTCCAGATGAATAGCATTCGAGTGCACTAACAACATGGCAGAGTACGAAGCTTGCACAACTGGTCTGAAAGAAGCCATAATCTTGGGCGTAAAGAAGATGTGAGTATTCGAACACTCACAACTTATCATTAACTAGACCAATGACGACTGGAAGACTAAAAATTAGGATTTACACATGTGCAAGGGCAAGCAAGTACCATACACGTGGTGTCCCTTGACATGCCTCTGTTAAAAATTAGGGATTTTTACCTTAAAATTTCTCAAGGAATTAGATTTTACCAAATAGTGCCTCCATAATTGATATTCCCCACCAATACTTTTTAAGAGGAGAAATTATATTACCACGCCCTCTTTTTTTTTTTTTTTTTTTTTCCCTTTATGTGAAAGTGGAAAATTAAAAGCTTCGGGCCCACATGGTATGTATCTCACATCCAACTCATCCTACAGATATATACACGCCAACTTTATTATCAGACAAACCAAAAATATGGTGGATCCCATCATAAGGTGGGATAATCCATAAAAATAATAATGTACACCATTCTAAATATCCCTGATCTGATTAATATGATGTTTTGTTTGTGTTATCACCATAGTACGGTTAATAGGTTGGATGTTATACATATACCACATAGGCTCCCAAGGGCATTTTAATAATTTCATCGCTCAAAAAGCAACTCCAACTAATTTCTAATTATGTAGACATTATTTGGCAAAATATAGAAAAATTCTTAAAAATTCCATCCTTGCAAGACCAACACATGCTTATATTTGCATACTCTTGAGAAGTTGCTCGAAGCCCCGACCCACAATCTCTATTTATAAGGTGTAGAAAGATTGTCCCCATTGAATTTTGGACAAAGATAAAACTCAACAATTCTCTATTTATTGGTATACTACTATGCCTTACAGGGGATGATTAATAATATGATGTCCCTGGAACGGAACATACGCTCATTGAATTATTTTTTCCCCTAATTTTATACACGTTTGGCTAATGGGTCAGTGATCCGGACTGTCCATATGTGTGAGCCCAATTAGCATGATTTGAGCCTCAAAATGGTGTACAATTGATCTTCTGCCCTTTTAAAGTTGAACGTGAACTGTTACTGTGTCTCTCTTTCTAAATGTCTGTTTGCATGCCATGGCTTGAAATGATAGCATTGTGATTTTGAGGAAAATTTTGGGTCATGGTTCATCCATGTTGCTGATATTTTTGGTTTATATATGGTCCATCCATGTTGCTGTGGTACGGCAGCAGAAATGGTATACAAAACTAAACCATGGATCCATTTGTGGAAAAATTGCAAACCCAAGTATAATAACCATATCTTTTGGCTGAGGATGATATAATAACCATATCTTTGGGTAAGGAGATGGTGTTTCTTGAAAAACCTTGTTTTCGAGATAGTGGGAAAGGAAAATATTGTTTGATTTTCAACAGATTTTCCTTAAAAAAATCGGAACCTGTTTCCAAATTTGTTGCTTGAGGAAACAAATTCATTGAAATGTTTTTTTCCTAGCAACTAATGGCATGTAGAATAGCACGTGTGGGGACATTGAGGACACTTGGAGATGGATATGGTGGCAAATGTGGCACATGGGGTATATGTGGGGCACTTGACGATAGGTGGTGGGACATGGCACAATGACATAGAGACATTTGACATGTGAGTTGCTTGAAGCTAAATGGTGGCATACGTGCATTGTAGACATTCCACTCGATAGTCAAATAATCGATCGGCCGATTAAGATTCACACGAAAATCTTAAACCATATACCTATATCCAAGTTCGTATAAGTCCATCCAAATCAGCTCCAATCCAATCCAAATTAACCCAGAGCTTAATATGAGCTATTCAAATTTCGAAACAGGGCCAAATGAGCCACTTGGTAGAAGTGGAAATCCAAAATCCACTTTCTCCTCTTTTTTCTTTTCTTTTCAAGACTGTAGGTCTCCACAATCAATAAGCAATCAGTCAGATGCTAGGATTTAATTAAAAATCATATATAATGACAACCTAATTATGACATCATTTCATCAAATTTTGAATTTCCTATCATTCCCTTTATCACAATCCTTTTTGGAACCCCATTTTCAAAAATTCTTATCACAAGCCTTTTTTGAACCTCATTTTCTTGGACGGAGTGGGAAGACAAATCCAACAAAACGAGGAAGTGGGAAAAAAGGTGTTTAACACAAAGAAATGCTTCAAACAGCATAAAGTCATTTTCATGGGGAGTGGTGTTTCCTTTCCTTACCTCTTCATGAATCCAAATATGCCTAATATCTTATATTGAACCGGGGATAGCGGTCCTTGCCAGTTGGTGGCCTGGGATTGTGATGTAGAGCGAGTTGCAGACACTTTCATGTCCAAGATGGACTAGAGAAGGCCTAATCGGAGGCGGAAGTCATCAAGACTGTTAAAACCTTAAAACAGACACATCTCACAAACCGGAATGAGTTACTCGATGTACCGTATATGATTTTGGTATAGGATGAGCTACTTTAGCCAACCAACCCACTATGTCGGGTTGTCTATGCCGATTTTGCGAGATTCCATCAGATCAATGGTCGAATTCCATATTTATTTCCGTTTTTACTATTTTTAGTAAGTTTTAGTTTGATTATAACTCTTCATTTGGGCTTCGGGAGTTGTGTCCAACATGAAAAGTGTTTAGAAAAATTAGTAGAATAACGTGGTTAAGCCACATGGGATACTTACTATAAATAGAAATTTACTATTTATAGTGAGTTACGAATTTTAGGGAGTTTTAGTTATAGTTTAATTCTTAAACTTCTTCGAAGTCTTGGTATTCCTATTTAAAGGGTTGTAGACTTGTTTATCAATTATCAATAAATTTCTTTCATGTATTTAAAAATTATTTCTATTTATTTTCCTCATGGATTTGAAAAGTCTATGTGAGGAGTCTAGAGAAGCTCCATAGATTCGGAGTAGTTATCCTTGAGGAAGATGGTGATCGACCTTATCACGTTCATCCCTGCGTTATATTGGATCTTCAATACTAATAGAACCACAAGAACATGAAAAACAAAAGAATTTCTTCTCATTCAAGAAAGTCATGTTTTGGATGAAGAAATATACATGATAGGAGGAAAATTATAATGCTTGACTTGGCTTGATTTGTCATTAAGATAGAGAATCAGGCCAACCATGATCTACTCATGATTGTTTGTATACATATGAGATTGTGTACTTACCTAAAACAACGATTTTGTTCTTAAAAGCCATATCAAATGAATAACCGGTTCAGGGTTTGCATTCATCACGACTTCCATTTGCAAGACTCCCAACCTATAATAGAACCATTGAGAACAATTTAGGCCAGTTGGTGATTTGGGTGATCTCATGGTAGGGCTTATTGATTCCTTGGTTGGAAATAGTAATGAAAATGGCCGAATAATTAATCCGATTGTTGGAATTTTGTATTTATATAACGAGGCTTGCATGTCATAGCCGGTTTACATCCACTTTGTTGCTACCAGTGTTTCATTTAGTATCAAAGCCTTTCTAGTGAAAACTTGAAAAAAATAGTGAATTTTTCTCAATTGTAATTGATGTTCTGGTCCAAACGGGTCCAATCTAGTTCAGTGTTTTTTTTTTTTTTTTTTTTTTTTTGTTGTTATTATTATTATTTTTCAACTGGTTGAATTGCATCTAGTTTCCTTGTAAGGGTGGACTCAACAAGGTTCAACTGAAAATTTATTGCTAATGCAGACTAGCTTGATAGAAGCCATGGACGAGCAACAACTAAAGGATTATGTATTGAACAGACCTGAAAACATGCAGAGTGTGAAAACGGGGAAGGGTGCACCTGGAAAAAGGGTAAGTTGAGAATGGATTACAACTTTTTTTCTTATGTATGCTAAATGTTTTGTGTTACAACCAATATTTGTCATGCCACCTACATTTTCTTTTCGCCCAATACGGATGTGCACATGGTGCATGAAGCTGTGAGTGTACAGGAATAGAAATTAAAAAAATGGGATATTAGATCTCGTTTTGGAATGTGTGCATGGATTCCCGCCCCATTGTCCATGAACTTTTTTTTGGGAGGTATTATATGAATACTTGATTGAGAGAATCCATTTTTTTTTGTTTGGATTCTCAATGGTGATGGTTCATTTGATGGAGCCATCATTGGACCCTCATATTAGATGGCCATCTGATGAAATTTGAATCTTACTACTAATGGTCCACATTTAGGAGGGGCTAAATCAGGTGGTTATGATCATCTGATGAGGAATATTTAATAGTATCCGTCCATTTATTGTGAGGCCCACCAATGAATAATATGGTGTTAAAAAACACTTTAGGTAGTGTTCATGACCATGCACATTTTATTTAAAGAAGCTTGAAGGCCTTGGATTTCATTGAGTGAGGAATACAAAGGAGCCTTTGTGTTTTTATCTTCATTTAAACTTAAAAGTCTCTTATAGATAAGAGCTCCAGATTTCCTCTCTCCTCTCACACCGAATTGCATGGGAAGTCCATCAATTTCACACATTAGAAATATACAGGAGAGACAAGGTTAAGGTCTCTTACGATCACATCTGCACCGTGTATCAAAGAGCCTGATATGTTGAGAAAGAGATCGGATCCAATACAAACACTTCTGCATTAAGCTTAATGTACAAATCAATCCAAAACTTAGGTAGGGTATTTTAAAATCATGCTCAAAACCTCTAAAATAACTGTTGTGGACCACTTGAGTTTTGGAATGACCGGATTTTTTTTTGGGTTGCATTCATCCTGTGGATGAATCTTCTGAATGGTTTAGATGGAATATACAAATTATCTGGCCCACGTAATTTGGAAGGTTTTTAGTGGTGGATGTCTCCATCCCAATGTTAATTGTGGTGTGGCCCACCTGAGTTTTTGATCAGCTAGACTTTTGGGTGCTAAGGAGAAAATATGAGGTGCAAAATGGATGGATTGGATGCCATTAAAACATCACCATGGCCCCACATGTCAATGGTACTTTAAGCTTAATGCAAAAACGATTTTATTGAATCCAATCTCATTGTGAAAATCTTCCAACTGTTCAATCTCATTTTGACTCCAATGATTCAATCAGATTTTCATATTTTGATCACTAGAGAGTCAGGCTCACTTGTATATTTTGTAAGACCAAACAAAACTTGGATAAAGCATTATATTTTGCCATCATTTCATAGAAGAAATGAAGATGTTAGTCTCCAAAAATGATGTTAGCATTTTTTTCAAATCCTAAAAAAAGGTACACCTAAACTGCAGGTACAAAGGAGTGGGAAGCCCAAGTGTTCATCTGCTTCCCATGGGCTAATGGCTACCATTTGGAAGTTCCATAGAGAAGATGATTGATGAAGCTGTCCCAAGTAGTAATCCTTCATGAAATTTTATGAACATCGAAGAATAGAACATACGTACATTTAAATCCTTTGATTGAAAGATAACTTTCTTCAGTTAATTTGGATCTCCTTACAGGTTTTTGCTTCAATCTCTTAAGCCTAATGTCTACATGTTTGGGTACCTTGATAAGAGGGCTTATAAGAGTATCCACCGAAGGCCTGACAATATATCTATGATGAAATTGGGTCCATGGCTTAAAAATCGAGACTGTTTGCTCTATTGTATTAGGGTCCATGGTTAAACTAGTGGGCCAAACCATCTGGGTCAGTAGAGTAAGCCTAGTCCGTGAATTAACTGGTGGGCTTCATCATCTGAGTACGATCTCATTATATTGTGTCTTATCCTGAATAGATCATGTACTAAAATCTTGTTAGTAGGGTGAGTATAACCTTTCAATTTATAGCCTAGAAATTGACCGTCTAAGTCTCAATATTGGTGGGTAGGATTTTCCAATGCTAGAGATTTTTTGTGCATCTTCCATCAAATCTCTACTGAAACATATCGCACTTATCAGATTCAATGAGGGCCTCTCATGTGAGGGGAACATGCATTAAAGCTCAAGGTGGATGGCACACATATTATAGATCCGGGCCAGTCATTGGGTAGTGCAATTGTAACCATGGACCAAAATAGTATTGGTGGTTGATCCAGCGGATCAAACTTGCATGAGAAAAATGAGTGGATAGATGGAAAAAATCCAACACTACAGATTCAATATATATGCATGGCTCACACACACACTTATGAGTGTAATATTTCATGTTCACGATGATACCTATCTGACAATTAGGTCCAAATCATTTATACAAAATAGGTACAATCAACAAATTTACGAATTTATTTGTTGGAGCTCATAAAGGATTGTTTATGATTTAAAGGATTATTTACGTCAGGAAATCATAACCCATCCCATCAATGACTTAGAAAATGATTTCTGCAAAACCAAGGATAAATTAAAGATGGATTGGATCATCCAATCTGAATGATTTTTTCATACTAACACACAAATGCATTTTGGACTTAATAGACTAGTTCAGATCCATCGGTTGAACTGTCCAAGTGACAGATGCATTTAGGAGCACTTATAACTTATTGTGCTCTAATAACATTGAAGCATGTCTCATTGATATTTTCCTCATTTTAACTAGCGCTTGTATTATAGAATTGTATAACAAAACTAAGAACTGACCTCTAATTTTGTTGTATGCCGAAGCTGGCCTATCATGAAAATAAGACGCTTCAAAAATTCAAGCATGACCTCTTTACTAAAGAGACAAAACCAGTAGAAAATGATGAACAGCTTAGAAACATCTCTAGTCGTGTGGTGGCTGACATGACTGCTGATCAGCCTAATTTATTGACCTCCCTCTTCTCATCGTAGGATAATATGGGTTATATGACATTAACACGCATTAGGTGGGCTTAACATACAACAGTAAGTAAGAGAAGCCAGCGTCGGCCTGGCATGTGTAGGTTGGATGCAAATTAGGCAGCCAGGTCCACACCATTGGTCTAGTGATGTGATCAGATTTGATTGATGGTGTTATACACTGTCAGAGATGGGTGAACCTTTTCAAAGGTTTGTTTGACAAGCACCTAGTTAGCTCATCTCCGACAACATATGCCCCACCAATCAAATCTCATCATGGCACCCCCCACATCGCTGATGTAGACCTGACTGTCTAATTCACATCTGCGTAAGGAACTGTAAAGCTAAAGAGTAGTTAGAAACTCACAAATGCCGACAACTCACCCGTAAATCTCAATGGCCATGATTGTCCACGCGGAGTGGGGTGGGGCCAAAGAACAGGAGCAGTGGTTGTATTTAATCGAGTTCTCCTTTTGTCATTCAACACAGCCTGTTTCCATATCTATCTCTAAACAGGCGCGCGGCTCCACAAGTTTAATGAATGGATTATCTTAAATTGGCTACATAATCACTGAGCATTTAGCGAATGAATATAAGAGTGAAAAATATTCAAGGGTCCTAATCTAACCAATAAATGTCCCTTAATCAGTGGCTAGGATCATCCAATCCATTAAAATTTGTGGCTACACACTGGCACCCTCTCAACAGTTCAGATTTAATTAGTTACATGGCATGTGGCTAACTGCATGCATATGGCTTATCATACTTAACCAACCTCAAGACGGTTTGGATCACTGAACATGGCCCACTTACAGGTGGTTTGGATAAAGGAATTGTGGACCCCACATGCTGCAACTATGTCAACTCTTTTAGAACACTAGACATGGCCATTACGTGGCCACATGTAGACGGCTTGGATTGCTGAACATGGTCCCATGGCTCACTACTTATATGGTGTCTAGGCATAGGGGCCCAACCTACTATAATCATGTTAATGATTTGGATCATTAAATATGGCTAGTTTGGACCGTCGAACATGGCCCGACCTTGATCATTTGAACATAGCCCCACATATGCTATGGTCTACCACGCCGCGACCTGCAATCTATGGCATGTGGGTTGCTGACGTGTTGCTGCTTACTAGTTGTTCCCTCCTTTATTTGTTAAACACGATTTATATTGTGACCAGGGGTGTCAACGGGCCGGGTTAGGGCTGGGCCAAGCTCTCTCCAAATCCGGCCCACATTGTTGAAAGTAGGTCCAGATTGGGCCTTGGCCCGTTACAGGCCTAATGAGTGCAGTCCGAGCTCAACTTGGACCGTTTATACAACGCTTGGCCCGATCTCGGCCAGAGCGTGAACCCGAGCCCAAAAGTTGTCCACTTGACAGGGAGAGAGAGAGACCAGCAGGAAAAAGGATTTGTCCGCCGGGATTTGCAGATTGAGATGAAGACGGATATTTTTTATTAAAAGGATTAAAAAGGAAATTAAAAAGAAAAACAAGAGGAAGAATAGGAAAATAAAAATTAAAAAGAAAAATATATAGGAAGATTAAGGAAATGCCCACCGTCGAAACATCCCCAGGTCCACCATGATGTTTATATGCCATCCATACTGTTCATAAGGTCATTTTTATCGGGATGAACTGAAAACACAAAAGATTAGCCTGATCCAAAACTGCTATGGCCCACAAATGTTTCAAATGGATGTTCAAGCTCACTGTTTCTGTGGTACGATCCCACGGTAGTTCTTGATTTTACTTAGTTTTGAGCACACGTATTAATGTCATTTGACAAAATGGATGGACAGAATGAATTTCTCACAAACATCATGGTAGGCCCACCAAACTTCTTATCACAATAACTTCGGTTTCCAGGCAATATGCGTCCCATGTTTTTCCATCCCTCTTTTCGAGGAGGGGAGCGAATTAGGCCTTTACCGTGAGACTGCAGACCTTAATGTATGCATTGTATATCTATGTTGTTCATCTGCTTTTACCCTCGTTTTAGACATGATCCCAAAATTGAAACATATCCAAAGTTTAAGTGGACTACAATAATGAAACAATATGAATGGAATGACTAATTTGAAACCTTCTTGGGGCCAACAAAAGTTTTAGATCAAGCTGATATTTATTGTTTCCTTTCATCCTTGTCTTCATGACCTTATGAACAGGTTGGATTACAAATAAATATCAATAAGGCCCTAGGAAGGTTTCAACAGTGGTTGTCATTATCCCCACTGTTTCTTATAGTGTAACCTATTTGGGCTTTGGATATGCTTAGAGCTCATTACTTAAAATGGGCTGGTAAAATGGATGGACGATGTGGATAAGATGCATACATTACAATAGGTCTCATGGAGTTTACTCAATATGCAATCCACGTCCGGATTAAGAATCCCGTTTCAGTTGGTTAGGGTTTTGGTGGAGACAGGGCATTGCACCACGGCTACTGTGAGACAGAGATATATAGGTGCAGCTGTAGAGAGAGAAAGGCAGGCCAGGGTAGGCTTACGGGCTTTCGGATACCTGCATCTGAGCCTGGCCCTCAAGCCTGAAACTCTAGCCCAAGCTTAGCCCTAGGTGAGCCACCCTAAAGCCCAAGCCAACTCGACCCATTGACACCCCTAATTATGATACGTTTCGAGAAATTAAAATTTTGTTAGTGGCACACTTAATACATGCATGTGCACATTTGACCAATGAACACATTGTAACATGAACTATAGTTTTTAATGCTTGAAGATTAATGATGGCAAATGTGATCACATGGGATGCTTTAATACAGACATTCGTACAGGTCATACATTGAAATAAGTCATGCATGTGTATGGATAAATATGGTCCTCATATGCATGAAACAAAAGAAGTCTTTCCTTTGAATACTTGTACATCGGGGTGTCAATGGGCTGGGCTTGGACTTGAAAATCAGAATTTTAAATAGGCTCAACCCGACAGCCTGGCCTGAAATAGTTCAAAATTTGGGCCAGAGACCTATTCCAGGCCCGGTCCATTGACGGCTCTACTTGTACAAATGTATATTCATTACGTCCACAAGTGGGGTTGACAATGACAACTCATAAAGTTTATTTAGGAATATTGTATGACAAGGATTCTATGAAGGACAAGAATTGCATTTGGCATGGCGATAGATGTACCTAGTGCAATGCTTATGAAAAGGCACCATATGCTCATATAAAAGGGTTGGACCCATGTGAAAATGTAAAATTTCTGCATATGAAATGATCATTTTATCCTTCTAGTTTGGGTTGCACGTCTGTACATGCACATATGGCTCTTCTTTCTTTTTTTTTTTTTTTTTTTTTTTTTTTTTTTATCGATGATATGCCAAGTGCCAAGTGCCTTCATTTACACAATCTATGCCCAAGAAGAAAAGGGTGTATCCATAAAAAATTCAAATATCGATGGAACTAATATAACAAAATTTCATTCTTAACTAATAGAATTTTGTTGTAGATGTGTGGTGAAATGCGATTTTCTCTGAATTGAAAAAATAAAATTCTAATCTCAAGACCCTCGTGTATAATCATGTACAATTTCTAAAATCCAGAATCTAAAATCTAACTTGAGAAGGTTATATCATATTTTAAATTTTATGATGTATGTTGATCTGATGTCAATGACGATCTCTAACTTAGGAGGTCTCTCATCGGTCCATCCCAGTACTAGAGAGATATAGATAACTCAATATGAATTTTGGTAGATACCAATGAATTCTACAACTATCCATAAGAATGGACACGAAGTTGGAGAAGATGTACTCGGGAAGGAGGATGGAGATTTCATTCCTCTGCTCTTTCTTTACATTCTCTTTTTCTCATTCTTCTGGTTCACATGCCTAAGGGGAAGGGGTATCTAGGCCTTCTTATATGCTCTCATTTGGGACATAATCTAATATATAGGGAGGGGATTAGTTTTTTAGGAGAATATCATTATGGTACTTTGCCACCTTATACACACCTTTGTAATCTATTATGAGAGAAGTACATTGAATTGCTTTATCCATGTATATACTTATATTTAATCCCTCCACTGCAATGGCCGTCTACTAATGATCATATCTTATGCCAATTAGAAGTGGATTATCAAGTTATCATCAAGTGCGATCAAACCACTTTTACAAGTTAAAACAAAACTTCAATAGTTAAAAATATTTAAAAAGCCGATTAAAGCATTTAAAGTGCTAGGCTTAATAAAAAAACACTTGATAAGTGTATAATCTATCCCTATTGAAACCTTAAGCACGTTCTTAGACAAACCATTAGATATCTTGTTGGACCGTGCAATAATCAATGGCTTATAATGGAAGTATCTAATTATGTTTACTTTATTGGCCCCTGTATGGACCTCATAGGAAGAGCCAAAGTCGACCAATCAAAATCTTATGCATCTTTAGGTCTTAAGAATTAATCATTTTTCATGCATCATCAAGTTATGGTCTCTTGATCATAGTATAGGCTAATGGGCCCACATACTGTTAACTTGATATCGATCCACCAATGTGAGTGACTAAAAGTCTGAACATGGATCCTTCATTCATGATATTCTCACATTCCTATACAATGTAAGGGAAATGCATAAACCAAAACCAAGTCTGTCATGCCCCGACATTCGGGTACCTAAATAGGGTATTCGGCACCCGAATCCCAAGTTTTTGAGTTTTAATATATCGATATTTATTACAATCCATATGATTCAATCAAATTTAATAGATATCCAAAGTCATCTAAAAGGAAAATATTTCTGAAATAATATAATGTCTACTAAATTCAACTCTCTTGATAGTGTATTTTTTTTTTCTACATCGAAATTTAGAATTTAAACTAAATCTAAATAACAAAAAATGAATTGAAATTCAAAGTAAACTAAATATTCTATATATATATATATAAAGAACTAATAGTAGAGGCTCGCCTGCTCGTAGTATTCCAGCTCTGCACCTGTGCATTTTTGTAATAGGGTGAGCATAACAATCCAATAAGGTCATTTCTTACTCAAAATTTAAAATGTTCAAATTATAGCAAATTTTTATAAATAAGATAAAAAAATAAAATATGGATAATAAGAGAACATGAATTTAAGCAATAGAATTATAAAAATGTTATGCATGTGATACTTTTCATAAATTCTCATAAACAATATATGTCATCTTTTACAACATCGTACCCAAGTGGATGACCACATTACACTAACGCCTATGCACTGATAGCTCATGGTGAGGGACCTATTTATACGTTAGTTTGTCAGACTACTGCTCCGGTTGTATCTTTGACATATGTCTGCGCACACAATTGTACTTATGCGCTATATACAAATGAGACTCCAAAGGATCCAGTGGGTTTTAGGGTCTTTCACTCAAGGGACACAGTCGCCCTACTTGTTAGCTTTAGGGTCTTTTATCCAAGGGACACGATTGCCCTACTTGCTTACGTTAAATCCAACATATGAATATCGATACTCGATGAATGTTAGATAGGCATATAAGATGAATCCTCATTTCACAATCGAAAATATCAGCATAAAGCTATCATGAATTTATTCACAATCTCATGACCACTTGGTGCATGTACTTTGCGTCACCACCACTCATTAACCATAAGGCCCAGTTAGAGTATAAACATGTGGTTTCAATAGAAGAAAATCATATCGGGCTAAGCCGCTAATGGAATATCTATCTTGCGAAGGATATGGTGTAATTATGAATACAATTAATGCTCGTGATTATGATAGCTATGGGTGATATTAGTGATGTTGGTTAATAGAAGTATGTGATTAATATTGTTCCACTTCCTAGCATATTAAATTCATCTACTTAACCATGTTGATATTGATCATACTCATGCACCATGAAATGATGGTATGTGCAAGTGTACTTCACTACATTTGTTCATGTGTAAGATATGTTGTAACGCTCTGAAAATCGGGGGTCGAGTAAAGACTTAACTCCCGAGTTTCAATGCATCACTTATGCAACGTAGATAATGATGATTAAATGCTATCCGTGTTAGTGCATTAAACATGAGTGAGATTAAGCCAAAACAGCAACATATAATCCAGGGACAGTTGTAATACACAAGCGGAAGACTGAAACGAATTATATAACAGTATAAACCAGTATAGGTCCCCAAAGTATGTAAGCGTTGCCAGGTCAATAAGTACAAGTATTGTGTCAAAATACAAAATGTTCAAAATGGTAGTCCTTTACAAAGTATGAACCCTGAAGCTCCGTCGATTCAGAACGGCTCACATGAAACCGCCTGAATACTGCATGTACGAGAATGCCTCCTCATCATCACAAAAGTCCGGCTCCACCTCTGGAGTCACGTCGCCATCTGAAATCAAGACAGAGTCTGGTTAGTGTTTAAAACACCGTCCTATAACGTGGGATTGAGTGATCAACTCAGTGAAACAATAAAGCAAAGGTTAACATGTGATCAATTCAATTAAGCAGTAATGATAACACAATACAGCAATCAAGTCCTAAGTACTCTTATTAGTGCGAGAATGATATGAAATAATGATGCATGCCCTCGTCTACGCTCCCTTAGAGACTTCATCTCACGATCGCGCATGCAACTCTTCCTCAGTGCTTGACCTGCTACGCCAAACGCACACGTAATGCGGTGCATGCACATGATTACCAAGTTCTTATTAGTCCCTTTCATACAGCAGGATTGGGAAGCTAAGGTACCTCCCTTATGTCATTTCCCAGACAATGATCCATCCTAAGGTCGTCAGTTCTAGTAACTCTCATACGATGTTGCGGTTCTAGGTCGCTGCAAAGGGCTCGTCACCTGATCGGTGCAGGTCTAGTTTATACTCTGATTACTACAGAAAGGCTCATCGCCTCAACGCAGGTTTAGAGTATGCTCGAGGTCACTACAAAGGGCTCGTCACCTTATTAGTGCAGGCCGACAGCTCGAATACAGTGTCCCATACCACCGTATTCGGCTCACGAGCTTTGGTTGCTCACTGATCACTACAGGTGGGCTCGTCGCCCCGGCGTAGGCCAACAGCTCGACCACGGTGTCCCATTCTACCATGTCTGGCTCATGAGTCTTAGTAGATCGAGGTACCATGGTTTAACGGAGTTTCACTGGTGAG
The DNA here is from genome assembly GCA_021015155.1 of Magnolia officinalis. Lineage (NCBI taxonomy): Eukaryota > Viridiplantae > Streptophyta > Magnoliopsida > Magnoliales > Magnoliaceae > Magnolia > Magnolia officinalis. Next base: position 89,183,417 of record JAJHSJ010000004.1, read on the forward strand.
TTTGGTACCTTAGGTTCAAACATTAGCGTCCATACATGGTGAACATACAATAGGCAAATCGGGTTACTTGACGAGTTCGACTAGTATGAGCGCACATCAAATCGATCGACATGAAGTGCGTGAGCACTTCGTGTGGCCTAACCACTGTCGACGGCCAATGTACGACTCGGGTTCACCGAACACGTCCAAGGTGGCGAAAACAACCTCAGCCACCAAATCAGGGCCTATTACCGATTGCGTAGACTATATCATAGTCCCAACCTCATTCAATTTCAACAGGTAATCATATGAGACAGTCAATGCAGTAATGAACAAATAATTCAATTCTTACAATCATATGAGCATGTTGTAAAGTGCAACACAAACATAATTTCACACACATTCATTCCATAAATAAAACAGACATCATAATGTAATGTACATGGAGAAAATCATACACATAATTAAGGTAACCGAGATTCATATCTCAACCCTCATACAAAGTACTTCTTAGTAACAACTAGCTCCTTTAGACATTTCTACAAACACTTAGGCTACATACATCATCATACATGATGTATGTTGATTACAATGTATTAGGCCAAAGCCTTTTACTAGGGAGTTGCCCCGTATACCACACGCATATACTCACGGCGGATAATCATGTTAGGCACAAATTCAAATTTTATACGTATTCAAATATCTCAACATATACATAGAATACACTATATTCCACATAGTTCATATATAATTGTAAGGCGAAACAGACGACGCATTTTGCATATGAAATAGCACCCACGTCAGTTATAAATCATTAACCGACATTGAAAGCCTTGAAAACCATAACCTATACGTTTATAGTCCGCACCTTACGCCGGTAAACACGTAACGGATTCGTTTTAAACACGTAGTTTTTATCACCGGCAGAATGACAACCTATAGCATGAACTAGGTTAGCTATTTCATCATTTTAACTATTTAAAACCCTAGAACGGATTAGGGTTAGGTTTTCTTACCAAAGAACGGGATCGGTATCGCCGGTAGAGCGATACAGAAGTGGTGGTAAGGCATGTGGAGTAGCAGGGTGATGTTTTATTTAAACCAACATGATTTAAATGATTTTTAAACTCGCAAGTATACGAATCAGATGTAGATATGGTACGTATTACGAGATCGTTCCCACGAGGACTGGTCGTCACAATTCAAATCTATGATTCTCCTTAACTAATCCAACAAATAATGGAGCGAATTACTAAGCACAATTCTAGGAAAAACAATTAAGAACAGGGAAGAAAATTCAATCAGAGAAAGAGCACTAGGACTTTCGAATCCACCCCTAATTATCCTAACCCTTGTTTTGTCTGTTGATTCACCTTAATCTAGATTGATACCACTTATATAGAGAAAGCACAATCTGTGTCCTTAATCGGGCATACAGAATGTCTAATTCGTTTAAGCAATGCCATGAATAACATATCCCATGTCCTTGGTCGGGCACATGGAATGTATAGTTCATTAAAGCACCCTGTTTCTTCCTCTATAGGAAACCTGTTCATGATCAGACACAAGCACCTAGAATAAGCATCCAAACAACATCCATATATATACCTTGATCACGTTCATAGATGGAGAAGTATAAAATTTTAACCCAATCAAACACACTAGAGAAAGAACAAATCAATCCAGTTAAAGTAAAATCAACATAAACAAAGCATTATTCAAATTAGGGGCTTCATCTCAGCCCTAGCTGAGAGCTTAGCAAGCCATGAATTTAAATAAAAGATGATTAAATGAAATAGAAAGAAAAAAAACATCCTTCTCTCTCTCTCTCTCTTCTCTTTCTTCTCTTTCTTCTCTCCCTTGCTCCGGATCTGGAATTCCCTCCTCCCTTTTCTGACGTCCCAAGGAGTCCTCTTATAGTAGGTGTAGGTCAGTCTCGTGGAGACTTCCGCAGCAACCGGTGGAGAGACCTTTACGCAGCAGCGTGCGTAACTGATTTACGCAGCCAAGATGTCACGCTTAACAGCACCACTTTCCCTGCTTTCTCTCCACAAGATCAACGTCCTTTGGAAGGTTTTTGACTGACCTACACGATGGACGGTCCGGATCATCCATCCGATCATGGCCATGATCAGAAAATCTTCCGCAAAAACCGGCAGCGGTCGGACGCTGTAACAGAGGCTGCGGATCTCGTCCGCTGTACCGCTGGTGGGGCCCACTCCTTCACTTAAATGGGAAATCCACTCCGTCCATTGGATGTATGGTGAGATTTCGGTCAGGAATGTATAGTTTTTGTCTTCTTTTCATGAGGCCCGCATGATATTTCAATCTATCGTCCATTCCGCTTTTGAACGGCTAGAAAAATAAACACTGGATGTTTTCAAATTCCATCAGCTAGGCGTTGGTAAGATGAGCCTTAGAAAGCTAATGGACGGTTTGGATTGTCCGTTTGGACAGTATATGGGGCCCCACAACTGAGGACCGCAGGTCGGTGCTTTGAAACAGAGAACGGCTCTTGCCGTTTTTGAATTGTAGTCGGTCAATACCGACTTTGACTGTGCGGTGCGATCCAGTGCACATCAAGTGTACTTGTGCATTGTGCACTCTCAACTCATGTGGGGTCCACCTTGATAGTTATGAAAAATCTAATCCGACCATCTGTTTTCTCACCTCATAAAACGGGATGAGACCAAATTTGAAGCATATCCAGATTGTAGGTGGGCCCAGAATCGATGGTTTGTGGGCTGATTTGTCCGTTGGGGCACTTCCATAGTGATCTGAGGGCTGAAATTTGATATGTAATGTTAATTTATGTCCCTTAGACCATGTATGAAGTTTCAGGCCGATCAAATGGTGAGAACCATGTGATCTTGCATCTTGGACCAATTTCGGGCCTCTTTAACGTGAACGGCTTGATTTTCTCGGATTCCTGTCGTGTAAATCCATTGATCTTGGTTTTCTGGAGTCCGTCCCTTGCTCTGGTGTCTTCGGAACGTTAGATCTACGCTTTTAATATCCTTTTTCCATCAACGCTCCTGATTTCATCCTGCAACAGAAATATAATTAAAATACTCCGTTTAACATTATCATATAGGTAAAATCATGCAATAACTGGGGTCTGATATGCAATATTCGACCCTCATCATAACCCCCAACCAGCATTTTGCTAGTCCCGAGCAAAATATGCGAAAAATAATTTCAGAAATAAAAGACAATTCCTGCAAACTCAAGTGACTTGTGAACAGATAGTTGAGATGTGAAAATTCTAAAATTCATGAATGGTGAGAAGATTTTTCTCCTGAAATCAAGCTTACAGTAAACTTCATAATCAAGTTCAAAATATTAATCCATTAATTAGAATATTCTAAACATTAAGTTCCATGAGTGTATAGTGTAATCTTGGCTCACAAACATTAAGAGATCTGATTGTCAATTTCATGATATCATTGGAATTCGTGGCAACCAAACCTGAAACCAACACTAGCATTTTAGATCATCTTTTCGTTCTATCAGCCTTTGATTTCCTTTATAAACAGTGGTGCCAAGGAGGGGAATCAAATCCGCACCTATAGGGAGCAAACCTATGGTGAAAACTTGTCGCCTAACTCTTTTCTCATGTCAACTATGGGGAATCGAATCTTCATCTATAGGGAGCAAACCTATGATGAAGATTATGTGACTTAGCCTTTCTTTCTTCTTCTTACTAAATGAATTTTTATTTTTTTATTTCTTTTTTTTTCAGGCCGGTTCTTTCATGCTTAGTGATTATCAGGTTAATCATTCCATGTGTAAGCGAGATGTGATATATGAAATTATGACTCAATCAATGTTTATAACTTCTAATCATGGGTTAACAATTCAAACTTAACTGTGAAATCTATCAGACAACTGAATCCAAGAGTCATAAATTACTCACATTCTGTATCTTGTAATTTTAAAATCACAACTATCCTTCAAAATCACTTCAAATTCATAAGAAATTTCAGAAAAAAGTTTAAAATTTTTCACAATTTTGATTTTGCTCAAGACCAAGAGAATACTGATTAGGTAACCTAATCTCCCACCCTCAACCTAAAATCTACATTGTCCTCAATGTAAAAGAAATAAGCATGTAATGCACATAGGACAACGAAAGTAAAAGAGGAGTGATGGAAAGATAATACCTGGATGAAGAATCAAGAGGCTTTCCCAAAAATTATCAACGTAAAAGCGCGTTAGCACAAGAGAGAAATTAGTAAAATACAAAAAATAAAAGATCCTATCTATACCACTTTCGCAGGTGCTCTCGATTGCATTTAGCGTATGCAACAAGCCTTTAAACCCCTAGGTTACCCCTAGTGGACGAGTTGTAGTCTCGTGAGGGTTTGCAGTAATGTTACCCACAAACATTGAACTAACGAACTAGGAAAAAGAAATCAAATGAAACGCTGGGTTGCCTCCCAGGAGCGCTAAGTTTAACGTCTTCAGCCAGACAAGAACGGACCATGAATTAACTAATCTTTATAACTAGGGTCCGCCAAAGAAATTACCTCAACACCTTGATTAACCAATCCCAGACAAGTGATGTAAGTTCCCATGAACTGTGCTATCTGAAATGGGGTAACTGATACTGTCGTCAAATAATTTAAGGACTTCTGCTCGAACAACTTCTTCCATGTTAGGATCACGCTTCCTTTGCATTTCACGCGACATTCCCGCAGCATGATCCATACATACAGTGGGGCATACTCCCTGTATTTTCGCTATCCTCCGTTCAATTGCTGCCTTATATGCTCTAAGAACATTAAGCAGCCTGCTCTCTTTTGCCTTCTCAGAGTTAGAAACTGTGCTGTCAGGAAGAGTCTCAGAGGGATGAAGAGGTTCCACTTTCGCTCTCCATTTTTCAGTCTCCAATATAGGAGTAGAGTCGAGCAGTGCATTGACTTTGTGGATGGGACTATCTATGTCAAAATCCGTGCCATATTGTGCTAAGCAGGTCTCAAGTGGATCTTCAAAAGATTTACGGAAGGAGTCCTGCACTAGACTCTCGATCATGTCCACTTCAGATATGTCATCCAAATCTGCGGATTGTTGTCCTGCATTAAAGACATTGAGTTTAATATTCATGTTACCAAACGACAACTTCATAACTCCATTCCGGCAATTTATAATAGCATTAGATGTGGCCAAAAATGGACGACCCAAGATGACTGGGATCTGACTATGAGGATTCTGGACAGGCTGAGTATCTATAACTATGAAATCCATTGGAAAATAAAATTTATCAACCTGGATTAACATATCTTCAATAACACCCCGGGGCACCTTGACAGATCTATCAGCTAGTTGTAATGTTATTTTAGTCGGTTTCAACTCACCAAGTCCTAACTGCTCATAAACCGAATATGGTAACAAATTGACGCTCGCCCCTAAATCAAGCAATGCCTTCCCGATCTTATGATCTCCTATGCCGCAAGAAATAGTGGGGGCTCCTGGATCCCTAAATTTAGGAGGGGTGTTATGTTGAATCATGGAGCTGAGTTGCTCTGTAAGGAAGACTTTCTTATGAACATTCTGCTTACGCTTTTGAGTGCATAAATCTTTAAGAAACTTAGCGTAAGCAGGGACTTGCTTGATAGCGTCAAGCAACGGGATGTTGACTTGCACTTTTTTAAACACATCCAGGATTTCATCAAAGTTGTTTCTTTTCTTTATTGGTGCCAGACGTTGAGGAAAGGGTGCTTTGGGCACATAGGGTGACACATTAGTGGCTCTTGGAGAGTCAGAGAGCTTTTGGACTTTGGATGCATTAGTGTGTCTCTCTGCTTCATCTTGATCTTCTGCTTTAGAATTTGATTCATCCCTAGGCATCTCTATTCTGTTGTCAATCTGTTTGCCTGACCTAAGGGTAGTGATCGATTTGGCTTGCTCATGATATTGCCCTTGGTTGAAATTAGAGTCAATCTCATACTGTCCCTTTGGATTAGCCACAGGTTGGCTAGGGAACTTGCCCTTCTCTCTCTCACTCAATGTGGCAGCTAGTTGACCCATTTGTACTTTCAGCTTGGCAATGGATTGCGCATTTGCATCTAAGCTTTGCTGGTTGGCTAGTAAGGTTTGTTGGGTGTCTTTTTGGAATTGGAGAGAACTCTGCATAAAAAGATTGAGTGTATCCTCAAGAGATGGTTTCCTTGATTGTGCAGGCAGTTGTTGATATTGCGGAAACTGTTGAAGTTGTTGACTGCCAACTTGGGGGTGCGGTTGCATGGGAGGATTTACAGATGGTCCTCCTTGTTGTGGTCCTTTTGCCCAAGAAAAATTTGGATGCCTACCCCAACCTGGGTTGTATGTGTTTGAGTAAGGATCATTCCCAGGTTTTTGAAAAGTATTCATAGCATGTACTTGTTTAGAGAGAAGTTCTGGGGATGCTGCACCCGATGGACAAGACTGCGTAGGATGGGCAGGACTAGAACATATGGCACAAGCCTCGGCTTGAGTTGTTTGTGGAGGTCCATTATTTAATACCAGAGCATCAACTTTCTTTGTCAGGTTATCAAGCTTGGCGCACAGATCTGACATGACTCCTATCTCATATATACCACATCTCTTTTGTGGTTGGGGACTTCTGTCACCTCTATTTGAATAGTCCCATTGCTGGGAATTTTCGCTCAAGGTTTCAAAGAAGTTCCATGCTTCGACATCACTTTTGGTCATGAATGACCCTCCACTGGTGGCATCAACCATGCGACGGTTCTGGGGTGTCAGACCGTCATAGAAGTATTGAACCTGTTGCCACTTTTCAAAACCATGGTGTGGACATTTAAGAAGTAAGTCCTTCCATCTTTCCCAACATTCATGAAAGTGCTCTCCCTCTTTTTGTGTGAAATTAGTGATTTCTCTACGGAGAGCATTAGTTTTGTGAACAGGGAGGAACTTGTTTAAGAACTTCCTAGACAATTGGTCCTATGTAGTGATAGACCCAACTTCTAGAGAATTCAACCATGCTTTCGCCTTATCCTTCAAAGAAAAAGGAAAAAGGCGCAAACGGATCGAATCGTCTGAAAAGTTTTAAAACCTAAAGGTAGAGCAAATGTCTAGGAATTCTTTCACATGATGATATCAGTCCTCCTTGTCTAAACCATAAAAGGAAGGCAACAACTGTATGACCCCAGTCTTGAGTTCAAAGTGTGCTGCCGTGGTGGTGGGCAACACTATGCATGAAGGCGCATTGAATTGGACAGGAGCTGAATAATCTCTAAGAGCTTTAGTTCCATTCTCTTCCGCCATTTCAAATAGGATGTTTCTAACTCTTCTACGAAAAGTTCTTTCTATTTCAGGATCAAAAGGTGCTAGTTCTATATTTAGAGATCTACGTCCTAGCATAAACTATGTTATTGCAATGTAAGAAAGAAAACTAAACTAAGAAGCAACCTAAGAGAAATAAAACTAGAACTAGAAACTATGAGATTCTAGAACAAGTTAAAACTATGTAAATAAGAATGGGAAGAAAGAACCCGGAAAAGGAGATGATTGATGTCAGAAGATTTCAGAAGCTCCTCCTTCACTTAGTAGCTTTCTTCCTCAATTCCTGTAAATAAAAACAAAAACAAATCAAGTTTCCTAAAATAATGATAGAAAAATCCTAAGCAACGGTTAATTTCTAAAAAAGAAAGTTTCTAATCTTAGAAATAACAAGCTAAGTTAGTTTCTAAAAAGGGAAGAATTTCTAAAACTAGAAAATAGAAAGTTACTTGAAAGAGGAATCTAAATCTAAAATTAGAAACTAAAAAAAATTTCTAAAAAAAATAAAACCCTAATTCTAAAAATAGAAATTAGAAAAAGTAAAGAATTTAGAAAGGGATTACCAAATTAGAAGTTTATTTCACGACCATACAAAATAGGAAATAGGTTAGTTTCTAAAATAAAGAAAAGAACTCTAAGTTAGTAAAATCCTAAGCTATGAATTATGATAAGAGAGAATCCTAAATTCAATTTGGAACGAAATAGTCCCCGGCAACGGCGCCAAAAACTTGATGTTTTATTTAAACCAACATGATTTAAATGATTTTTAAACTCGCAAGTATACGAATCAGATGTAGATATGGTACGTATTACGAGATCGTTCCCACGAGGACTGGTCGTCACAATTCAAATCTATGATTCTCCTTAACTAATCCAACAAATAATGGAGCGAATTACTAAGCACAATTCTAGGAAAAACAATTAAGAACAGGGAAGAAAATTCAATCAGAGAAAGAGCACTAGGACTTTCGAATCCACCCCTAATTATCCTAACCCTTGTTTTGTCTGTTGATTCACCTTAATCTAGATTGATACCACTTATATAGAGAAAGCACAATCTGTGTCCTTAATCGGGCATACAGAATGTCTAATTCCTTTAAGCAATGCCATGAATAACATATCCCATGTCCTTGGTCGGGCACATGGAATGTATAGTTCATTAAAGCACCCTGTTTCTTCCTCTATAGGAAACCTGTTCATGATCAGACACAAGCACCTAGAATAAGCATCCAAACAACATCCATATATATACCTTGATCACGTTCATAGATGGAGAAGTATAAAATTTTAACCCAATCAAACACACTAGAGAAAGAACAAATCAATCCAGTTAAAGTAAAATCAACATAAACAAAGCATTATTCAAATTAGGGGCTTCATCTCAGCCCTAGCTGAGAGCTTAGCAAGCCATGAATTTAAATAAAAAGATGATTAAATGAAATAGAAAGAAAAAAAACATCCTTCTCTCTCTCTCTCTCTTCTCTTTCTTCTCTTTCTTCTCTCCCTTGCTCCGGATCTGGAATTCCCTCCTCCCTTTTCTGACGTCCCAAGGAGTCCTCTTATAGTAGGTGTAGGTCAGTCTCGTGGAGACTTCCACAGCAACCGGTGGAGAGACCTTTACGCAGCAGCGTGCGTAACTGATTTACGCAGCCAAGATGTCACGCTTAACAGCACCACTTTCCCTGCTTTCTCTCCACAAGATCAACGTCCTTTGGAAGGTTTTTGACTGACCTACACGATGGACGGTCCGGATCATCCATCCGATCATGGCCATGATCAGAAAATCTTCCGCAAAAACCGGCAGCGGTCGGACGCTGTAACAGAGGCTGCGGATCTCGTCCGCTGTACCGCTGGTGGGGCCCACTCCTTCACTTAAATGGGAAATCCACTCCGTCCATTGGATGTATGGTGAGATTTCGGTCAGGAATGTATAGTTTTTGTCTTCTTTTCATGAGGCCCGCATGATATTTCAATCTATCGTCCATTCCGCTTTTGAACGGCTAGAAAAATAAACACTGGATGTTTTCAAATTCCATCTGCTAGGTGTTGGTAAGATGAGCCTTAGAAAGCCAATGGACGGTTTGGATTGTCCGTTTGGACAGTATATGGGGCCCAAAACTGAGGACCGCAGGTCGGTGCTTTGAAATAGAGAACGGCTCTTCCCGTTTTTGAATTGTAGTCGGTCAATACCGACTTTGACTGTGTGGTGCGATCCAGTGCACATCAAGTGTACTTGTGCATTGTGCACTCTCAACTCATGTGGGGTCCACCTTGATAGTTATGGAAAATCTAATCCGACCATCTGTTTTCTTACCTCATAAAACTGGATGAGACCAAATTTGAAGCATATGCAGATTATAGGTGGGCCCAGAATCGATGGTTTGTGGGCTGATTTGTCCGTTGGGGCACTTCTATAGTGATCCGAGGGCTGAAATTTGATATGTACGGTTAATTTATGTCCCTTAGACCATGTATGAAGTTTCGGGCCGATCGAATGGTGGGAACCATGTGATCTTGCATCCTGGACCAATTTCGGGCCTCTTTAACGTGAACGGCTTGATTTTCTCGGATTCCTGTCGTGTAAATCCATTGATCTTGGTTTTCTGGAGTCCGTCCCTTGCTCTGGTGTCTTCGGAACGTCAGATCTACGCTTTTAATATCCTTTTTCCATCAACGCTCCTGATTTCATCCTGCAACAGAAATATAATTAAAATACTCCGTTTAGCATTATCATATAGGTAAAATCATGCAATAACTGGGGTCTGATATGCAATATTTGACCCTCATCACAGGGATCGAATCCCAAGATTGACTCCAACTCTCTCTTTCCTTCTCTTTCTTTTCTTCTCTCTTAGGGTTTAGAGAATTCGTATGGAGTGAGAGAGTGAGGGTTTTAAGCCCTTATATAGGCCCAGAACTGATGGGAATGGCCCCAGGGCCATGGTATACTTAGGTTATAACCAAAGGGTGCTTGTTTCGATCCAACGGAGCACTTCTAGAGGCCCCTTTTCTACGTGCGGTCGGATTTAAGCTCCCTGACATTGGATCTAAGTCAGGTTAAGTTTTTGGTCTGATCGGATTTACAGATCGACCGCAGCGGACCAGTTTTAGTTCGACGGTCACCGATACTCAATCGGGGCCACAAGTGCACTGGCATGTGTGAAAAATTTCTCTCGATCCGAGGGTGTAATTGGGTCAGATTCTGACAGTCTAAATCCTTACAACTTGCCTGCATACGGAATGACTCAGATTACTTAAGTTTGAGTTTAATTCTAAAGATATTCACGTTTCTCACACACTTTGCTCCGGGCTCAAGCGAATAGCTTCGGGATACTATCTGGACCTGATTTCTGAGGTGGTGGTCAAGTCCAGCAAGGTGGTCTTAATTATATAATTTCGTAGTAATCGGACTTTCGACGTACGATCCAGGTCCAATACGAAGTTTCAATGTGCTCCCGAGAGCAATCGAGAATAGAGTTTGATCCTAGATTTTAGGGTAACCTAGCGTCAATGATTCTACAAGTTTTGGGTCTTGCAGATCATATTTAAAGTGATTAGTGCTAATTTCGCATGAAATCTAGTTTAACACTAGTTAGCTCTCGCCTAATTTCTAAAGGATTTGGTCCTTAGTATTTTTGCCTGAGGTGGTACTCGGGTCTTTGTATGGATTTTTTCGAGACGTTACATATGTCCTCTTTAGTTTAGTTACATGACCATGGATTGATATAGTTGATAGTGGCATATGATGATTATATGTCATTTTTGCCTTAAAGGTTAAGCAGACCCTAAACTCATGACATTATATGTATACCACATGCACTTGAACGTATGCCTTATCATAATTGCTTGAATTCATGCATAATCATGACATACATGATGATCGAAATACCACATTCATGCCGTATAACATGAGTTGGATCTTGACGACGAAGTGTACATCTATGATGATGACTTGGGTTATCCCTGAAAATGAACGGGACACCGGAAGTGTGGAAATAGTAAGGGATGATGTGCCCCTTGGGTTGAAAGTCCCTAAACCCCGCTGCTAGCTAGGGACACCTCACCGTCGGGCCGAGTGGATACATGGGTCATGGATTTGACTCCCACTGATGAGGTCGGGTTGAGAAGAGGTGGGTCCAATCTGCTTAAGGGTTGAGGTGCAAACAGAGACTGGTCTGACCAGTCGGCGGGGAGAAGCGTGAATGAGGTCCACTACTGGCATGCCGGGTAGAAGTCCACTGCAGGGCGGGTATGCGAGGTCGATTGCTGGTGTCTGGTGCATGGGTGTCGACAACAGTGTTTCCAATGATATACGGTTGGTGGAAGTCCACCGCAGGGCGGGTATGCGAGGTCGATTACTAGTGTCTGGTGCATGGGTGTCGACAACGGTGTTTCCCGAGATATACAGTTATGATATGACATGACAATATGATGATGATGATGTGATTATGGATGCGTGTAATACGATTATGGCTGTGATATAGGAGAAATGAAAATATGACTTAATGATGCTGGTAGCATTGACTTGGGTGTTCCTATGTTGCATATGCATTGCATTGGCATTGACATCATACCTTACATACTACACGCCTTTCACCATACATGATTTCTTCATGGCATATTTATCTGCATGTAGGACACACTGCACACACGTGTGTACTCACTATGCTTTTTGCCTAAGCTTCTTATTTCTCATTTTTTTTTCAGGACTGGAGTAGCTTAGAAGACTTAGCTTTCTCGATGCATTGCATCTATTGTTTGATTTACTAATGTTGACGTTATGTACCTTTTGAAGAGCATTGTACTTGTAACCATCATGATTTATAATGGAGTGTTGCTTCGTATTTTGATCATGGATCTTCATGCTCAGGTATTATTAGATAAAAAAATCAATTAAAAATCTTCCTTCTGGTGCGCCGAACTCGGGACTTGGTGTATGGAAATCGAGTGTCGGATTCGGGGCATCACGGAAGCTGTCAGTCCCCGGATTTAGGGTGTGATAGAAGATGGTATCAAAGCATAAGATTTGGGATCACTTGCGAGCAAAGTCAGTAAGTAGAAAATATAGAAGAACTTAAACTAGGTCTCCCACTGTCATTGATCGAGAACCTAAATACTATTAGTACCCCTGATTTGTATGAATCTAAAGACATGAATCTAGGATTTTCGATTTAAGAACCTAGTCAAAACAGGATCCACTAGTTGAGAACCTAGAGATTATATTTAGCACCTAGGCATGAGCCAGATAGCCGCGAGCAATACCCTCTAGTGTTTGATGGATGATTGTTTGGTATATATGGTGATATGTATGTTTGACTTTCTATGTTATGAGTTTGATAATGTACTTGTGATTAAAAATTTCGAGGATGAAATTTTTATTAGGAGGGTAGATTGTAACACTCCGTCCATTCTGTACCACTTTCTATGCCTATGTGCACGATGATCGATGCCCTTGGCCAGACCTGGACTATCCGTGCATAGTGCACACCCGACTGACTGGATCCCCAAGGCTTCGAAACCGATTTCATATCGACCGCCCCATCACCGCGATCGCGTAGGTACCACCCGTGCATATGTATGACGCTCCGTTAGTGAGATACGCCGCGAAGAATCATTAGTATATCATGTGCGCATGATGCCATGTACTCCATTACACACATGTGCACAACACATGCCATACACACATGTACATGCCACACATGGGTGAGAGAATCTCTACGTACCCATATGTGTGATGTCAACCTCCCATACCATCCCTTTCTCATGTGCTCCCCAAAGTCAACCTCTCTCCATACCATACCTTATGCATGACATCATCACACCATGCCATCCCATGTCCCTTTAATCCACCATTAATTACAAATCATAAATTAATTGCCATAATCATAGTCTAAGTTAACCAAGATCACATTAATTGAATCTAACCACATTTTAACAATTTCTCTACAAATAGTCCTTCGTCCCTTAACATTTCACTATTTTTCTACATAAGGAGAGAGAGAGAGAGAGAGAGAGAGAGAGAGAGAGAGAGAGATCTTGGTGGGCCATCAAGTCCATCAATCCCATCCCTTCCATCCATCTCAACCATCCATCTAATCCATCAAGGTGAGTACACCCCCTCCACTCTTATGGTTTGTTCTCCTTTTGATTATTTGGATGATTAATAGTGGTGATGATTTGATGATAATGACGTGATTAATGGTATGGATTTATGGGAGAATACATATAAAAAGATGATTAATAGTGGTGATGATATGATGATAATGATGTGATTAATGTTGTGCGTGCATAAGAGAATATATATATATATATATATATATATATATATATATATATATATATAATAAAAATAATTTGTTATAGATTTTATAGGGGATCCATTGATAGTGGGTCCCACCAGAATTTTATACGCCATCCAAGCCGTCCAAAGTGTGGCCCATTAGGCTGGCCACACACACATACACACATGTATACACGTTTACATCACACCAAAACAAAAATAAAAAATAAAAAATAAAAAATATATATATTGGTGGACGTTGTTGCTATCAGCGTCCAGAGGACGCTGCAGCAAGCAGCGTCTCAATTGGTTTTAAGGGGCAGGGGCTGTGGGTCCACAACAAGCCCCACCCACAATGAATGTATTTAATCCACACCATCTATTCAATTTTCAAGCTCATTTTATCCCTTGAGCCGAAAAATAAAGCCAATCCAAATCTCTGGTAGGCCACACCATCAAAAGACTATTTTAATAGTGTTAAACTGTTAGGGGCTGCTGTGATGTTTCTGTGCATCAAAACATGTTGCATATTGGACTCGCTGGATGTGTCACGAGCCAGAGAAAGTAACAGACGGACTTGAAAGTGCACCTGCTAGTGCCCTGGTTTGTCAAGTTACGTGAATGGTGAGTCAGACTGGCTACAGAGCTCGATAGGAAGAACAATTCAAGCGTCTGTCTCAACCGGATGTGTGGAAGCTCACAATAGGTAAATCATAGCCTCACATCCCATGTCCCAAAACACCAGGTGAATAAAACCCTTAAAACAAGATAGACATATTATGGTTTTTAAGATGAGAAAACTTTTTGGCGAAATAGGAAAATCTCTAAGTTTTTCTCGCCTTGTCGATTCTATCGAAGCACCCTCGTTATGATCGACCTGTTCTGTCGATGTCCTCGATACCTTAACGATATTATCGAAAAGAGGACCAAAAGTGTCCAGCAACTAAATATTCATCTGGACGGATTTATCGATGTATCGATACACCTATCAATATCATCGATAAAAGCACTAAACATGTCCAGTAACTTCATAACATATTTGGACGAATTATCGATGTATCGATACACATATCGATATCATCGATATTCAAATCTCGAGACCATCAGGAGTGGCTCAATAAGATTAACAGGCAGATTTCTGGCGCCCCTGTTTTTTTAATGAAAATCTCAAATTTCTTCGATATATCGATGATCGTCCGATATGATCTGAAATCAAATATCGATAAGATCGGAGGTCCATCGATGATATCGATGGTGGGCGCGCATTTCTTACAGCAGTTATTTCAGGATGTTTTTAACTATGATCGGGGGCCCTTCGGTTTAATCGATATTCAAATATCGATGATATCGACACCAGATCGATTGCATCGAGCTAAGCCATAATCTGTCCAGCAAGTTTAAAGATAAATCTGCTGAAATTATCGATGCCTCGACTCAGATCTCGATATCATCGACATTCAAATTCCGATGACCTCGACGGTTCCCCCGATCATTCATGAAAACTTGAAATAATCTTCAAAGTCAAGTCTCTCTCATTTTTCATGTGTCGAGGGATCGACCCAGTCATCGATGGAATCGGAGTTCGAAATTCGATGACGTCGACAACTGTTTCGATTCATCGACCTATTGGCAAGGAGTTTCAAAAGCATATGACATCGAGTCCGAGTCATCGAGCAGACCATCGATGCTATCGAGAGTATACGCTCGATGATATCGAACCTGCTCGATGATATCGAACTCTGTCATAAATGTGACCGTTTTATATCCGTTGGAACTTCTTGCCTATATATAGAGGACTTGTTCTTTGTTACTGTAAGAGAGAAAAGAGAGAGCTTTTATGTGTTTCAACTTGCATCTTATACCTAAACTCTTTCTCTCTAGGGAGTTCATCCTCCAATCCACCCTTACCATTGATATTAAATAGAGTGGATTGGGGAATGAACTACCTCATTCAAGGATCCTCCAGCTACTACCTTAATGGCAAATCATTATGCTGGGATGCCTTGAATCCATAAGAGAGGAACCACTCTATCTTCCTTATAGGAAAATCTTTAGAGAGTAGGATTCCATCTCACCCTTGACCCAACCTGAAGCCAAGCATTAGTATATCATCTTGTGTTGCGGATCAAGGGAGCTGAAGACTCTTCGTCAATAAGGGGGAGAAGATCTTTGACGTTATGCTTAACGGGACTTATCAACTTATCTGTAAGTATCCAGAGTTCAGAGGACACTTGTAATCATTCCTTCCTACGTCTTCGTCTTAAGTGGTTCTCACCCTTTAAAGTCCTCAAGGAGGCCTTCGGCGGGAGTGTACGTAGTGGGTGCACAGGGTGGACCCTTGCTCTTGTGTAGGGCATAAACTGTTAGGTCCTTGACCTGTGTGGTCTAAAATCCGGGTGCGTTGTGTGGACCCTTGCTCTATGGAGAGCATAAACATCTAGTTAGGAGTGAACCAGCAAAACTCTGGGTTTGAGGTGAACCGCGTAAAACCTCTGTAAAGGTTGAAGGTGAACCTGATTTAAAACCTTAGGTTTGAGGTGAACCCTGGAAAACCTCCTTAGTGAAATCCGGTACACTCAAGGGTTGAGTGCGGCAGCCAGGAGTGGAGTAGACTTATCCTCGAACCACTATAAAATGACTGTGTCTGTGATTGCTTTTCTATATGTGTGATTCATGTCAATGCATTCATATTCATATATCTGATTACATCCCACACACATACACAGTCATATCAAACATAGACTAAGTTGCATATTGTTATATCTTGATTAGTTTGTGATTGGATCCTCTACTTGGCTTGGAAGCCAATAGAGTTACATTTGAGTAATCCTGATAGTTGCATATCTATAAGGATTAGTGTAATAGGATTTTGAATAAACAGTAAAAACTTTTAAAATTCCTATTCACCCCTTGTAGGACATATTGACATATTCCGACTTCATCTCAAGCGGTCTTCACCGCTATTTCAGGACTTGATTATCTTGATGTGCACCCCACTTATGAAAAACCTTAAGAAAAAAAAATGTAAACAACATTAGACGCTGTTGCTGTCAGCGTCCAGATGACGCTACAGCAAGCAGCGTTTACTGCTGGACGTTGGAAGACAGTGGGCCCCACCATAGGCCCCACCATGATGTATGACTACCATCTACACCGTGCATTTGATGGGTCCCCTTTAAAAATGGGTCACCCCCAAAAATCAACCGTATGTGAAATTTGTAAGTGCTATGGTTTGATTCCTCTTTGGTTGTCAAATTTTGTGTGTCAAAACCTCTATATGTGTCTTGTGTTTATATCTTGATAAAATTGTTTGAGACACCATGTCAAGAAGTTGAATTCCTCAAGCTAGTTCAAGATACAAGATAGAAGATATTAAAGAAGAATTCAAGCTTAAGTTCACGTAAGTTCACGTGTACTCAAGGTCAAGACTTAAGCATAGTTTGAGACTCAAGTGCAACTCAAAATAATATTGATTTCAAAGCTTGTGAAGTAGTCAAGCTGCATCAAGAAGAACTCAAGCTTCACAATGATCAAAGTCTAAGCAAATGAAGTTTTCAATATCCATACTTCATGTCCCAGGTATGATAAACCTTAGATTGACTTTAGGGTAGGTCACTTTGGCTACATAATTCATTTGAATATTATTACATGAATTTGGTCTATTCTAAGACTAGTCCTAGACCTTGTTCGACCAGTCCTAGCACTGGTTCGACCAGTCTAAGAAGTTTCAGGAGCAGTCCTAAAATTGTTGTAATTTATCGGATTTTCTGGTTCGGCTACGACCAGTCCTGGAGTCTGCTCGACCGGTCGTGGGATGGTCTCGACTCGACCTTCGTTCAGTCGTAGTGTTATGACTCAAACTCCAGCGACTAAATCAATTGTCGCACGACCAGTCGTAGAGGGGTCTCGACCGGTCGTGGACTGCCTTCGACCAATCGTGGACTGCCTTCGACCGATCGTACAACGGTTTGATCCGATTGCGCTCAAAAATTCAAAAATCTATTTATCCTTCGACCAGTCGTGGTGACCCTTGGACCAATCGAAGACGAATTTCTGCAGCTATAAATAGCACACGATTTTCAGAGTTTTTCATTGAAAATTAAGTGAATTCAATGCTCCACTCTAAGAAAAGTCTATATTTGTTTTTAAGCTATATTGTGCATAATTCTATTTCCTTTTGTTAGCTTATTGTTACTTGATTTTGATTTGTATTCCAATCTGATTAGAAAAAGGGGAAATTCTTAATTCCTTCTTCACGGAATCAAAATCAAATACAGTTAGCCCTAAGTTGATTAAATTTAAAATCAATTAGAACTTAGAACCATTGTAAAGTGAGTATTGGACATTGAACTTCCATATTCGAACTTCTACTCCGATTGGTTCTTCCGGGCTGCTACAAGAAGAGAAATCCAGGTATTTTACAGTTCTATAAAATTTTTATTTCTTTGGTTTTTGTTTGGGATTCGCCAGAAAAATTCCATTTGTGTGGTTATCTGAGGAGAGCCAGAAAACTCAGAAAGAGGGGTTTTTGGATTGTTTAAGCCCAAGTTAAAAAGACACAATTGTGAAGGTTTTAGGTGAACCTGTGAAACCTATTTTGATAGTGAACGCTAATATCCCCTATGTGAGGATATTAGGAGTGGAGTAGCATTCTGTGTGGTTGTTATTTAACAGTTGGTGAACACATAGGCGAACCACTATAATTCTTTGTCTCGTGGATTGAATGCTTGCTTAATCTTTTACCTTTTATCATTCAAAGCTGTGGAATGTATGTGTGGTTGTGAATGTTGTAAATATTTACATTTCAAGCAAGTGTGGGGAATGTTGTAATAATTTAGATTTAAATTTCAGCAATTTATTTCTAGCTATTCCTTTATTAAGTTTGAGCTTCAGTTTCTTTAATTGTTCTTGTAAGGTTGCCCTGCCATTTGTATGGTGCATGGTTGTCCTGAGAACAATCAATATTTGAAATTGATTTTTATTCCTCTGTACAGTTTGAATTTATTTATTTCTCTACGGTTTGAGTTCTTGATACAAAGACCTTTCTAGAAATCAGATTATCCTACCATAGACTTTGGTTTTTGGTGTAAGGTTGTCCTTAGAACAACTTTTGTATCAATCTCTCAATACTTTTTCATTGAGGTTGCTATTCATTTCAGTATTGTGGATTGATTTACTGTATTTGACTATTTTGTTATTTAATTCCGCTGTAATTATTTTAAATTTGGCATAGTCCTATTCACCCCCCCCCCCCCCCTCTAGGACATATAGCTTGGCCATTTCAGAACTCAGGTGGCCCACATCATCTAAAATCATGTGAAGACCTAATGAATCAACAAGTTTTGTGGGTCAGATCATGAGGTAGCCTTTTATCCAAACTGTCCATCCATTTGGCGAGTCATCTTAAGGCTTGAGAAGAAAAATAAGATAGATTTAACCATCAGGTGGTCTACACTACAAAAAGCAACAGGGGATTGACCGTCTACCATTGGGACCCTTTTTGGGTCACAGAAGTTTTTGGACCAATATGAAATTTGTTTTTCCTCTTAATTCAGGTCACCATGATCTTATGAACATATTGAATGGAAAATAAACGTTGTATTGGCCCTGTGAATTGTTTAAGGGTGAAATCATTATCTTCAAGGCTATTTGTGGTGAGGTCCAGATAATCTTTGGATATGATTCATTTTTGGATAATGCTCTAAAATGATATAAAAATAAATAAATAAATAAATAAAAATAGATGAACTGTGTATATGTATTAAATACATCACTTTAGGACCCATGAAACTTTGATCTCCTTGAACTGTTTGTACAACTCGGAGCTCAAGTATATAAAAGCACTTGTGGGGTCCACCTGAAATTTGAATGCATCTGAAACTTGGACTGAATCCCTCAACCAAGTGGGACACACATAATGGATGGACTGGATTGGTGAACCACGTCCCGATGGCCCAACAAATGATTATGAATGTTTTAATGGAGGGTAACCCTCTCAACTTTTGTGTGTGGTGTGGCCCACACGAGCCACAGATTGACTTGCTTTTAGGCCAAGAGGCCCACGTAATGTCTATATCAGATCTGCACCGTACATTGTCTCTGATAAACCATTTTAGTACATGAGCCCAAAAATAAAGCTAATCCAAATTTTAGGTAGGCTGCACCACACAAACAGTAGAAATTGAACATTTACCATTAAAGACTCCCTGTGGGTCTACCATGATGCATCTGATTTATTGAGTTCATACATCATCCTTGACCAGTCCATTGCATGGTATGGTTTCAAAAATCAGGTTGATTTGAAGTCCACCTAGACCATACCACCTAAAACAGTAAGGAACAAACTCTTATCACTAAAATTTTCCTAGGGCCGAGGTTAATGATGCAATATATATCCCTACCATCCATCTACTTTACCGGATTGTTGGAGCGGATCTTAACTTCAGGTGGGTCACACACAACTTAACCTCATGGGAAAGTCCCATGAGCTCCACCACATAGAACCCATTGCAAATTCCATTGATGCATGGACCCAAGAATGTTAAGACCCATTTTGAGTGAATGCCATGTGGGCCCATCAGTGGTAGCCTTGTTTGGGCCAACCATTGGCCCTCTTCGGCAAGAGTTTGTGATCTCCATGTGTTGAATGTATGCTATCTTGAATCATGTGAAATTGTGTTGTGTGTATAACCCTTCACCACTTGGCATGTGATATAGGTTGTATTGTGTTGCCCTAGATTACCTATTATATAACGAGTGCACAACCCTTCACCACTTGGCACTTTGGTTAGAGTGTGGCCCTAAGTAGTAAGATCATATGACATGTGTTTAAACCCATTAACATGTTCAATTATAACAAATATGTAGACTCTAGTGGCGTGAAGATCTGATATACATGTTTAACCCCTTAATCATGTGGGCATGTGACGTATGTATGGTCACCTAATCATATGCAATTGTGGAGTATATGTAGTCGTCTAGCCGTATGATTGTGAAATGCACACAAGGCCAACCAATTACATAAAGTCAAGTGGCATTAGTGACCACCCAATGACATGACCACGTGCTTATGGGCATAGCCATAGTCACCTAAACTATGAACAATCGGGTGGTACGTGCAGATTTGCTTAATCATGGACTTATGATATAGGTTGGATTATACAACTTGATAATGGAGTAGCCCTCAATTCGGTGTCATGCGACATAAATTTAACCCTTACATTATGCTCATAAGTGAGGCAGATGCGGGGACTACTAAAATATATCTGATGTGATGGAAGCTAGCTCTTAGCCTCTCGATCATGTGACACCAAATCTGAGTCATTCTCCGTATGAAGTATAGGGCGATCATAGTTTAAGAGTTAGTGTAACCGGGTATGGTGGGTATGCTTGTGATTATGCCTTGGATGCTTTGAGATGCGGTCACTAGACTATGATACTAATTGTATGTCCACTCAACCAAGTGAAATTATGATATCGACAACCTGACTATGTGGGAGCTTAATAAAGTGGTTGCCCATAAATGTATGAGTTATGGTGTAGTAAAAATAAGTAACCATGTGACCTTAAATTCTTTATTATGGCAAGTAGAGTGACATTTGTTTGGCCGCTCAACCATATGAACTTCTGATAATGGAGTGGCCATAAGACCATGTGGGCATATGAGAATTGTGTGATTACTCAGACTCGTGGACTGTGCTGATGGTGTAACCTCTTGGGTATGTGAACTTAGGACGTGCATCAGATTGATTATGGACCATACCTTGATGTAAGTATTGAATATTTCACCATTTATCCATTAGGCTAACTAATTCTAGAACATGATTCCAAAATGACTTAGATCCAATTCCTAAATAAGTCAGACGTTATGAAATAGTGTTAATTGAACATATAACTTTCGAACACTTGTGAACCCACTCAATGTACGTATTTTATCTGCACTATTCAATTGTTTTGCCAACCAAACAGTTCGATCATGGAGCCCGTTGATGTATGCCTTGTACATCTGAACTGTTCTTCCTTGTACTACCTTAATGTATGTGAGTTACCTATATTATTTACTTGTTGGGACCCACCATAATATTTGTGAGTGGACCCATTTGCTTACAGTATCACTTGGAAGTAGGACCCACTACGTTGTATGAGACAAACCCACGTCATCCATTTGTGACTAACTCTTATTTGTATATTATATACCCAAGTTGTTCAACTCAGGGCTCACTGTTATCTTATGAGGTTTACCTCTGCCTTCCAAACCACTGTAGAACTACTATGATAATTATTTGCAAATCCAACCTACTAACAGCTCACTTGAAGGTGAAGCCCTTTACATTATATGAGTTTCACCAGCACCATCCATCCTGTGGCTCATTTATTATATATGCCTTTCATCTCATGACCACTTGGTTCATGTACTTTGCGTCACCACCACTCATTAACCATAAGGCCTAGTTAGAGTATAACCATGTGGTTTCAATAGACGAAAATCATATTGGGCCAAGCCGCTAATGGAATATCTATCTTGCGAAGGATAATGTGTAATTCTGAATACAATTAATGCTCATGATTATGATAGCTATGGATGATATTAGTGATGTTGGTTAATAGAAGTATGTGCTTAATATTGTTCCACTTCCTTGAATACTAAATTCATCTACTTAATCATGTTGATATTGATCATACTCATGCACCATGGAATGATAGAATGTGCAAGTATATTTCAATACATTTGTTCATGTGTAAGATATGTCCTTTTTAGTTTAGTCACATGACCATGGATTGATATGGTTGATAGTGACATATAATGATTATATGTCATTTTTTCTTTAAAGGTTAAGCAGACTCTAAACTCATGGCATTATATGCATATCACATGCACTTGAACGTATGCCTTATCATAATTGCTTGAATTCATGCATAATCATGACATACATGATGATCGAAATACCACAGTCGTGCCGTATAACATGAGTTGGATCTTGACGACGAAATGTACATCTATGATGATGACTTGGGTTGTCCCTGAAAATGAATGGGACACCGGAAGTTTGGAAATAATAGGGGATGATGTGCTCCTTGGGTTGAAAGTCCCTAAACCCCGATGCTAGCTAGAGATACCTCACCGTCGGGCCGAGTGGATACATGGGTCATGGATTTGACTCCCACTGATGAGATCGGGTTGAGAAGAGGTAGGTCTAACCTGCTTAAGGGCTGAGGTGCAAACAGGGACCGGTCTGACCCGCCGGCGAGGAGAAGCGCGAATGAGGTCAGCTACTAGCATGCCGGGTGTAAGTCCACTGTAGGACAGGTATGCGAGGTTAATTGCTGGTGTCTGGTGCATGGGTGTCGACCACGGTGTTTTCCATGAAATACGGTTGGTAGAAGTCCACCTTAGGGCGGGTATGCGAGGTCAATTACTAGTGTCTGGTGCATAGGTGTCTACCACGGTGTTTCCTGAGATCTACAGTTATGATATGACATGACAATATGATGTGATTACAGATGCGTGTAATACACTTATGGCTATGGTATAGAAGAAATGAAAATATGACTTAGTGATGCTGGTAGCGTTGACTCGGGTGTTCTTATGTTGCATATGCATTGCATTGGCATTGACATCATACCTTACATACTACACGCCTTTCACCATGCATGATTTCTTCGTGGCATATTTATCTTTCTTGTATGTTGGACGTTGCACACACATGTGTACTCAATAGGCTTTTTGCCTAAGCTTCCTATTTTTCATTTTTTTTAGGACTGGAGTAGCTTAGAAGACTTAGCTTTCTCGATGCATTGCATCTATTTTTCGATTTGCCAATGTTGACGATATATATCTTTTGAAAATCATTGTACTTATAACCATCAGGATTTATAATGGAGAGTGTTGCATGTTATTTTGGTCATGGATCTTCATGCTCAGGTATTATTAGATAAAAAAAAATCAATAAAAAATCTTCCTTGTGGTGTGCCGAACTCGGGACTTGGTGTATGAAAGTCGAGTGCTGGATTCGGGGCATCACGGAAGCTGTTCGTCCCCTGATTTGGGGCGTGACATTTTAAGGGTGGCCCACACTCAAATTCTATTAGACCCACACTTATGTTGTAAGCTCATGGTTACACCCTATTTATAGGACCTATACCATAAATGTGCATGCACGTGTTTCATATGTGAAGCAAAATACGTGTCTTGGTGTTTCATGCATGAAAAATGAATTTTTAAAACTCCTATATTAAATACTAATTTTATTATTATATTTAATACTAAAACTAAAAAGTTCCAATATACATAAACATATCTTATGCTAATACATTTACTTCTATCTAAAATAATGTTCACATAAGCAAGATATGGAGTTGGAATACCATTCATTAGATGTGTGCTTAGATGGTTCAGATAATGAATGGTTTAGATTTCTAGATGGGCATTTCACATGGTAGATTCTATTTCAACAGTCCAAACGATACAGTTCGTCACTGTATGGTTTTGATTGGTTAGACCATCTATTGGGAAGTAGGTCAGGGATTGAACTCTTTGGATGATTTAGATTGATGTGAGGATACATTAACTAGTCGATAAATGTGAGTACCATGAGATTTGAATGGTCATGAGGGGTAGAGTGTTTAGAATGATAGACCTCCCAAGTTTTACACATTTTTTTTTTCTTTTTTATTTGTTTACTTGCATTTATATCCATTTATTTCTTATCCCTTTCGCATGTGTGTCACATGTGTGTAACATGTGAAGGGTGCATGGTGTATGTGGTTTAATTTGTTACGTGCATGTACGCATGCATTGGTTGTATTTTATCCAGGTCATTACACTCTTTCCTCCTTCAAAAAAAAAAAACTCATCCTCAAAATTTAACGTACCTATGGTATAAAAAGATGCGAGTATTTTTCTCAAATTTTGTCCTCGCGCTCCCATGAAGCTTCTTCTTTGCCGTGATGTCCGCACTACACTTTTACAAGTGGTATGATTTTGGTTCGAAGTACTTGATCTTTTCTGTTGATGATACAAGCTGGTTGTTCTATGTACATGATATCTTCGCGAATATCTAGCGGCTGCTAGTGAATAATGTACGACGCACCCCTCTCGTACTTTCGGAACATTGATACGTGAAATATGTTGTGAATGCCGGATAACTGTGGGGGTAGAGCTAGTTTATAGGCCATGACACCTACTCTCGGTAGGATCTCGAACTGTCCGATGTGGCGTGGTGCTAATTTCTCTTTCTTCCCAAATCGCATGACTCCTTTCATCGGTGATACCTTAAGTAGGACATGATCACCTACAAAGAACTCTAAGTCATTCCTTCAGTGATTTGCATAGCTCTTCTATCGACTTTGTGCCATATGTAGGCGATCTTTAATGATCTGTATCTTCTCGGTCATTTCTTGCACAGTCTTTGGTCCAAGCATGTTTCTTTCATGTAACACCCCGTACCTTTGATACTCGAGTGTTACCTTTTAAACTCACAATTATTAAAACTCGAGACCAGTCAACCTAATGACTTAACTTAACAGGCACAGGACAAGATTTCCCAAACAGCATTGAGACAATCCGCCATGACTCTGGAGACTCAGCTTACACTCCACCCCAATAAAAAAGGTAAGCATGATCAAATGACTTAAGCCAGATCATTTTTTTTAGACAACTTGTGTTGACATTATTTCAAAACTCAATCCACGAAAGTCAGACACGTATTTAACCGTTGAAAACAAGTACCAAACTCTCTTGACTGTCAGATCACGTCATTCAGGCCAAATTCAGCCCTAAAAGGCATGATATGGCTCACCTGGGCCTTGGCTCCACCCCAAACCGGACTAGGACCCTTATGTCTAGTCCCAAAGACGATCGATCGGAATAGATCAAACACCAGAATCGTAATGGACCCCCCAAGCTTGGTGCACGTGCACCCCAGACACTTGCACACGATGTGCACTGAACAAGGTGGTGCGGTCAAATAGGTGTTGACCGACCATTTTCGCAAATAAGAGGGAGATGCTCTCCCGCCACTTTCAACATACGAAACTGATGGGTTTCAAACCCTTAAGTGAGCCACCCTGGCCACTTTACGGACAATCCGGACCGTCCATTTTGTTGGTGGGTCTAGCCCAACAAAATCGTATAGGGATGGAGCCCCCCGAAAACAAATGAAGGAGATCAATATTGACCGTCCATTTTATCCTGGATAAACGGGATCCGATTGGACCGCTGGTATGGAGGGATGAGCTGCGTCAGTTTAACCAGGGGACTTCTGACGTGCAGATGCCAGCTCTCTCCCTCTAACCATAAACGACCAAACCGGGAGGAATTACAGCCACGTTTTGCCGTTTTGAGAAAGAAGCAGAGGCGGCCATCGACGGCCATTGCCTGGAGATTTGCAGAGCAAATCTCAACCGCTGGATCCTCCCCCTCCCTGCCTATAAATGGGGAGCCCGGCTCACATGGAATCCACATAGAAGAGAGGTGAGAAAGGAAAGAAACAGAAAGAGTAGAGGACAGAAAACAGAGTGATAGGGTGAGCTTTTGGTGAGCTTGGAGCGCACTGCCCCAACTCAATCCGTGAAAAACCGGACCGAGCCGAGTCAGTGTGGAGCCATAGCCACACCATTTGAGAGGTGAAAGAGAAGGGAAAGTGAGAGAGAAGAGAGGAAGTTAGTGAGGGTGGTGGCTGCGTGCATGTCAGCCCAAGTTCGGGTCGGACCCAACTGTTGGGGGTGAGACCTTCTTTTCCATTCCTTTTTCTCTCTAAAGATAAAACCAAAACCAAGGCCCCATCACACTTCACCCACACCTGTTCATGGCTGAAAAACATCCATTACCAGGGACCGTTCAGGAAGCCAGAAACAAGTTTTGTTTGGAAGATAAACATGCCCTGCGTTTTAAGACCAAAAACAGACCTGAGTGCAGGCCTTGCTTAGAGCCAAACAATGGCGTGGGATAACGTTAAACTAGGGGCTGAAACTCGGCTCTGGGACAGCTTACAAGTAGGTTCTGTTGAGCTGTTGCGCGACGCAAAAATCCAGCTAGAAACGGCCCAAAAAATCAGGCCAAAAACACCCTGTTCAGGCCGTCCCATGGCTGGGAAAACGGCAGCCGCCGTGCCTCCGTTAAACTCTGGTTTGGGGTCGGAAATGACGACCAGAGATGGGCCGTGTTGGACCGAAAAGTGGGGCCGGGAATGGTCTAAAAAAAAAAAAAAAAAAAAGCCTAAACAGGGACTAGTTGCACGTCTGTTGGAGTTGTTGAGCACATTGCAAACAAAGGTGAAACGCATGTGGGCTTCACCAAAATGCAGGTGGGCCTCACCTAAAACCAGTAAGCTGCCCAAGTTTCAGGCCCTGCAAAAGTGCAGGTGGGCTGCATACTGTGTCAGCGGGTGGACTCCACCATACCACAATTGGTGGGCCACGTATGTGGCCCCACCTTGATGAGTTAACTCATCTGGGCCGTCCATCCATTTCCTTAGACTCCCTGGACGTCCTGCTTTTTTAAAAAATAATAATAAAATACATATATAAATAAGTGCATGCATCTGTACGTGCATGCAAACTTTAACAATATTATATTATAATACCTCTGCTACATGCACTCCACTAACGCAGCAGGGTATATGTATCCGGGCCATCCACCCATTTCAATCAGCCATGGATCTCCATGATTCATCAGGCCGTCCATCATCGGGCGTCATGTCCAGGCCGTCCATTAAACGTCTGTACACGTTAGCAAAAAGAGGAAAAAAAAATATACGCATATACATATAGTAATATAATAATAGCTAGGATATATATATATATATATATATATATATATATATATATATATATATATACGGCTGATTTTGGGCCATCCAGGCCCACGATGGAATGGTGTATCTGGTGGACGGTGTTGATTTTCTAAAGGCATCACGGTAGGGCCCACGTAGCTCGACCTCATGGACGACCGTAATACGCTCGAGCTCATTGTAGTACAATGCGCTGGACCTCACTATAAGCTCCCATGAGGTTGAGCTATGTGGGCCCCACCGTGATGTGTTTCAATCATCAAAACCGTGCATTTGATGGGTACCCTTTAAATTATGGGATACCCCAAAAATCAGCCGTATACAGAACTCAGGTGGGCCATACCATCTAAAATTACCTGAAGACACCGTTAAAAAATATAAAAGCACTTGGTGGGGCCCACCTGAGTTTTGCATGTGTCTAAAACTTGGTCTGAACCCTCATTCAAGTGGGACACACATAATGGATGGGCTAGATTTGTAAACCACATGTCGATGGGCCCTGAAAAATAGTTATGAATGTTTTAATGATGCACGGCCCCTCTCCACTTCTGTATGTGGTGTGGCCCACACAAGTCACGAATTGACTTGATTTTTGAGACCTAGGCACATGATGGAATGGTGCATCTGGCTGATGGGGTAGATTTTCGAAACGCATCACTGTGGGGCTCACACAACTCGACCTCATGGGACGTTAAAATCAGCTCTAGTGCATAGTACCTTTTCCCACATCACGTATTTTGGACCCACATCACGTACGATGGGTTCTCAAAAAAGTTCGTACATACTACGTACGAACTGGCTCGCAGGTGAGCGTTTTCCTATATATATATATATATATATATATATATATATATATATATATATATATATATATATATATATATATATATATATATAGGAAAACGCTCACCTCGTACGTAGTATGAACGAACTTTTTTGAAAACCCATCATACGTGATGAATCTCGCAAATCTGAACGGTCCACATGAAGCAGAACCTCATGAAACCTCATAGTACGAATTTTTACTTTGATCTGAAACTTTGGTCGACCATGAATAATGTAAACAGGATCTTTCTTTGATTTTAATTTCTCTTTGCTACGGACGGTATGTATAAAAGTTTTAGATAAGAGTAAAACTTGGTCCTGGGGGGTTTCACTAGGTGCTGCTTCACATGAACGGTTCAGATTTTGGATCCACATCACGTAAGATGGGTTCTCAAAAAAGTTCGTACGTAGTACGTACGAACTGGTTCGCAGGTGAGCGCGTCTCTCTCTCTCTCTCTCTCTCTCTCTCTCTCTCTCTCTCTCTCTCTCTCTCTCTCTCTCTCTCTATATATATATATATATATATATATATATATATATATATATATATATATATATATATATATATGTCCTATGTAGGCTGGAGGGCCACACCGAGTTCTGTCCGTCCACCCATTTTGGCAGACCTCGATATTTCATCCTGGCCGTTCATTCCAGGTCCTCCATCTATGAGCGTCCAGTGATGGGCGTTTGACATATGTACTGAAAAGGAAGTATATATAATAATAATAATAATAATAATAATAATAATAATAATAATAATAATAATGATAATAATAATAATACACTAGAAGAAAGTAGGCCTTTAGCCTCAATTTTTTAACCTCGGTTCAAAAAAATGAGGCTAAATATGGTTTTTAGCCTCAGTTGTAAAGGAAATGAGGTTAAAATTTCACTTTTTGCCTCGGTTGATAAGAAAAAGAGGCCAAAACTCTGCCCTATTGCCTCGGTTGGTGAGAAACCGAGGCCAAAAGTTTGTCATTTTGCCTCGGTTGGTGAGCAACTGAGGCCAAAAGTCTACCCTTTTGCCTCGGTTAGTGAGAAATTGAGGCCAAAAGTCTGCCCTTTTGCCTCGGTTGTTGAGAATTGAGGCCATAAGTCTGCCTTTTTGCCTTGGTTGGTGAGTAACTGAGGCTAAAAGTCTGCCCTTTTGCCTCGGTTGGTGAGCAACTGAGGCTAAAAGCCTACCCTTTTGCCCTCGGTTGTTGAAAACTGTAACGCCCTGAAAATCGGGGGTCGAGCATAAACTCAACTCCCGAGTTCCAGAACATCACTTATGCAACAAAATGAATGATGATTGAATGTTGATTGAATTCGTGCATTGAACATGAGTGAGATTAAGCCAAAACAGGATATCATACTCCAGAGACAGTTAAATTTGCAAGCGGAAGACTGTGATAGATAGATAAAATATATAACCTATGATGAGTCTCCAGAGTGTGATAACATTACCAGGTTAAATAAATACAAGTGCAGTTCTAGAATATACCAAATTTGAGGAAGTGTAATGCCTCCTATCCCATGTACCATAGCCCCGTCAATACAATATCAGGTCTTCATTGACCTGCCAGAGAGATACAGATAGGAGAACTCCTCCTATCATCACAAAAGTAGTCCGGCTCTGCTTCACAAGCATCGTCATCACCTGAAATTCAACAAATCTGGTGGGTGTTCGGAACACCGTCCCGTAACGTGGGAGTGAGTGATCAACTCAGTGGAACAGTAAAGCATAAGTTAACGTGTTATCAAATCAATCAAGCAGTAATGATAAAGCAGTACAAATCAAGCATTTCTAACTACTCTTGTTAAGTGCAAAAATGATATGACATGATGCTGTATGCCCTTGCCAAACCACCCTCAAGCGACATCATCTTACGTTCGCGAATGCTTACTCCCTCAGTGCGCCACATCTACAAAGCACATGCGGTGCGATGATGCTCATGATTACCAAGTTTTTATTAGTCCATTTCAAACAGCAGTATTGGGAAACTAAGGTACCTCCCTTGTATCATTCCCAAACATGATCCATTCTAGGGTCGTCAATCCTAGTTATTCTCATACGATGTTATGGTTTGAGAAGCGTAGTGAAGGCATCGCAAAGGGCTCATCACCCGTCAGCGCGGATACAGATCTCACCGTATGCGGCTCAATTGCTGGCCGTCAGCTCGAGTACAGGTCTCACCGTACTCGGCTCAATCACTAGCCGTCAGCTCAAGTACAGGTCTCACCGTACTCGGCTCAACTCACACTCTAGTTGCTGTGAAAGACTCGTGGCCAATCACAGACCCTTGGAGTGTACTCGATGATACCACGGAGGACTCGTCGCCCGTCAGCACGAGCACAGATCTCACCGTACTCGGCTCTCGCCGAAGTATCGACAGCTCGAATACAGTGTCCCATACCACCATATTCGGCTCACGAGTTGATTGCGCAATGGTCACTACGGGGAGGCACATGGCCCTAGCGTAGGCCGACAGCTCGACCACGGTGTCCCATACCACCATGCCCGGCTCATGCGACTTAGCGGATCTAGGTACCATGGTTAAACGGGGATCGCCACTGGTAAGTTTGGTACCCTAGGTTCAAGCAGTAGCGACCAAACAGGGTGAACATGCATAAGGCAGATCGGGTTACTTGATGAGCTCGACTAGCACGATCGCCCGTTGAGCTGCACGACATGAAGTGCATAAACAACTTCGTGTGGCCTAGCCACTGCCGACAGGCAACGCACGACTCGAGTTCGTCGAACACATCCCACGTGGCAAATGAATCTCAGCCACGAGTTCAATCTCGTTACCGATTGCCTGGACTATAATCATAGCCCCAAACACAATCAATTACAGAGATATAAAGCAGTAATAGATCAGGATTCAAATCATACAATCAGTCGGGTATTATCCGTTTAGGGCTGCCAGGGCTGTTGCACGCACTCGTTGCTCCGCTCCCCCATCACCCATGACGGATCATACATCATAAATATAAATTTAAACATATGCATTACATAGTTAAAATCATAAAACAGTTGAGCATGTTATGAATCACAACACAAGCATGAGTTTGTACATGTTCAAATCCTAATCACACAACTATCAAAGGAGATCATACACATAGTGAAAAGAGGTTGAGAATCATATCTCAATACCCTTATACTTTACAATTTGCTAACTACTACACATTCAGACATTTCATGAAACACTTAAGCAAACATACCTCAACATACATGACATATGTCGATCACATAGGCATTAGGCCAAATCCTTTCACTAGGGAGTTGCCCCAACCATAACACGCGTACACCCACGACGGATAGTCATGGCAAGCAGGAATCCAAGTTCCATATTCATTTAGCCGTTTCCACAAACACTTGGGCCACACATTTTAGCGTATATAGTGTATATTGGCCGTGGCGTGATTTAGGGCAAATCCTTTCGTGAAAGGGATATCGCCATTACAACAATCATATATCCATGACAATTAGTCATGGCGAGCACGAATGAGAATTCTATACTCATTCAGCCATTTTCACAAACACTTAGAATACACTATTCCAACATACATAGTGTATGTTAGCAAACATGTATTAGGGCTATTCTTTTGCTAAGCGGTTATTTTATCCGCGTATACCATATTCATACAACAATTAATCATGACAATTATATTTCCAAAATCCGCACGTATGCGGAATTTCTAGAATGCGCAATTTCAACATACATGACATTTACACATGAACATGTATTTTTGCGATCCCTTTCGCCAAACTAGCATTTTATCCACACATGATATAATCAAACATTAAATAAACATGTCAAACATTTTCCCAAGAAAAATACGTATACGGTATTTCTACGTATATTTAGAGTATGTGAAAATCCATATTCTTTATCGCTAATCGAAACAGGAAACGGAAAGCACTTTGTACATGTGCATTTGCATGCAGATCATGAATCTATCATTATCTGACATTGAAAGCATTGAAAAACGTAACCTATACACCTAAAGTCCGCACCTTTGGTCGTAGAATCGTAACGGAGACGATAGGTTTGCTAAGCTTCCGTATTCGGCAGTTTAGCAACCTAGAGAACGAAATAGGTTAGCTATTTCACAACCTACAACAGTCTAAACCCCAAAACAGATTAGGGTTAGGGTTTCTTACCTAGAAACGACGCCGGGAACGCCGGAAAAGCGTCAAGAAAAGGATGGTGCAGCCCGTGTGGTGGCAGGGAACGACGGTAGGAAGATTCTCCCACTTCTCCCTCACTTTCTCTCTCTTTTCCCTCTCTCAAATCCAAATTCGTATGGCTGGAATGGGAGAGGGTTTAAGGTCCTTATATAGCCTCAAAACTCACCGAAATAGACTCATGTTCAAAGGTTACTGCTAATATAGGTAATTCGTCACTTTTCCAGCTCAAAAGAGAGGTTCTGGTGGCCCTCCTTGAGCCAAACGTCAGACTTAAGCTCACCCTCTGCGGATCTACGTGGGATTACGCTTTCGGCTCGATCGGATTCCCAGATCGCACGTGGCGGACCACTTTCAGTTCAACGGTCCGTGGGCCACGATCAGAATTTCTGAGTACATGTAAATGTGTATGAAATTTTTCCTGATCCGAGGGTATAATTTGGTCTGATTCTGACGGTCAGGTTGCTTAATACTGATGCGCAAGCGAAAGGTGCCAGATCACTATTCCAGATATTTTCATTTGGATGGGAATAGTGTTTTTCACACACCCTCACTCCGAATCGAAATAAATGGCCGTCGGACATCGGAATCATCTGATTTTTGAGATGATTGTCAAGCCCAGTGGGGCGGTCCTAGTTCCTTAGCTTCGAGTTAATCGGACTCCCGATGTGCGATCTAAACCTAATACGAAGTTTCGTTTCATTCCCGAGAGCAGCCGGGAAATGAGTTTGGTTCTAAACTTTAGGGTAACCTAGAGTCACTAATTCTGCAAGTTTTGGGTCTTGCAGATCGTATTTAAAGCGATCCCAACGGATTTCATGGCTAATCGAGTTTGCACTTAGTTAACTTTGTTAAATTCCTAAAGGATTTAATCCTAATTGTTTTCTGGTTGAGATGGTAATTAGGCCTTTGCAGTTTGTATATAAAGTGATCCAAGTTTTACTACTTAGCTAGTTTAAGATAGTGTCTAGGGCGAAAGTGCTTTGAAAAATTGAAAGCACAAGGTAGTGAAGGGTGGGATTTGTGAAGAAAATAGTTTAAGACGGGATTTGAGGCTTTGAATTGAGCGTCTGAAAAGTTAATCAGGTGTTAAGATTGACCCAATGCCTAAGGATGTCTAATCCCAGGTTGGCAAAAATCCGGGATGTTACAAAAACTGAGGCCAAAAGTCTGCCCTTTTGCCTTGGTTAGTGAGAAATTGAGGCTAAAAGTTTGTCATTTTGCCTCAGTTGGTGAGCAACTGAGGCTAAAAGTCTACCATTTTGCCTCGGTTGGTGAGCAACTGAGGCTAAAAGTCTGCCCTTTTGCCTCAGTTGTTGAGAAACTAAGGTTAAAAGTCTGTCATTTTACATCGGTTTGTAAGAAATTGAGACCAAAAGTCTGCCCTTTTGCCTCGGTTGGTGAGCAACTGAGGCTAAAAGTTTATCCTTTTGCCTTGGTTGCTGAAAACTGAGGCCAAAAGTCTGCCCTTTTGCCTCGGTTGGTGAGAAACTAAGGCTAAAAGTCTGTCATTTTGCCTCGGTTGGTGAGTAACTGAGGCTAAAAGTCTACCATTTTGCCTCGGTTGGTGAGCAACTGAGGCTAAAAGTCAACCCTTTTGTCTCGATTGGTGAACAACTGAAACTAAAAGTCTACCCTTTTGCCTC
Organism: Magnolia officinalis; assembly: GCA_021015155.1. Classification (NCBI taxonomy): domain Eukaryota; kingdom Viridiplantae; phylum Streptophyta; class Magnoliopsida; order Magnoliales; family Magnoliaceae; genus Magnolia; species Magnolia officinalis. The sequence goes on from JAJHSJ010000004.1 coordinate 89,217,395, forward strand.
AGTTGTTAAAAATTGAAGCTAAAAGTCTGCTCTTTTGCCTCGGTTTGTTGAAAACTGAGGCTAAAAGTCTGTCCTTTTGTCTCGGTTTGTTGAAAACTGAGGCTAAAAGTCTGTCCTTTTGCCTCGTTGTTGAAAACTAAGGCTAAAAGTCTGTCCTTTTACCTGGGTTGTTGAAAATTGAGGCCAAAAGTCTGCTGACTTATTTCAACCGTCCATTTAGTCTGCTGACTTATTTCAACCGTAGAAATAAAAAAATCATAGTAATCCAAACCACATAAATATAGAGCCCAGGCCATTTTTAGGGTGGTACTTCACTCAGGCCCGTATAAATGCCCATGGGTCAGGCCCATTTGATACATGGTTATCTTGTATTAACGCCCACCGCAAGCTGATGAGAGTCGTTCATGAGGTGTAATCCGCCGGGATAAAGGGAAGATTGAAAAAAAAAAAAAATTAAAAAAAAAAATCATCCTGATCTAGAACTCAGGTAGGCTACAATCTTGACCCTAAAAAGTTTTTACCCGCAATCTTACATTGTTCCTATTGGTGTGGCCCATCCAAGTTTTTCATGTGGCTGATATTTTTGCATGTGATAAACATAACGGTTATCACCTGATGGACAATGTGGATTTCGCATAAATAACATTGTGGCTAGAAACAGCTCGGCTGACGATTCTGGGCCCACCAGCTTACTGACTTTAATGGGTAGGCTGGGCGTAAGCTTGTGGGTCCAATTGCATCATAACCGGTAATCAGTGGGCCATTCTTCACACCCACCTAAAAAAGAAACTGGGCCAATCAAAGCCACACAGGTCTGGGCCAATCAAAGCCACACAGGTCTCTGATTGGTAGACTTGTAGTAATTTATTCATGTAACCATATAAAACACATAAAGTACAAGTACATTTAAGGGGTACAAATTAACACGACTCCCACAGTCCAGTTGGCCTCACTTCCGACACGTGGCATGCTGCTGACCCTTGAATACTTGTCGACGTTGAAACTGGCACCACACATCACTCCCTCACTGTCCACTCTCGGCATCGCCTTCATCTTATGCATCGGATGCTCGAAACTCATCAGCCCTCCCTCGCTGTGGAACATACCTTTTCGAATCCTACACGCACGCGCGAGTAGGATTACCGAGCTGCGTCTCATTCCAAACTCTATATACAAATACTCTCATCCTCTCCGTGCCATTCCGATTTCTGAATACTGCTTTTACCATTTCTCCGAAAACCGTAGAAAAGAGAGTCGATCTCCGCACCGAATAAGAACTAGGGTTTGGGAAAAAAAAAACCCCTAATTTCTCTGCAATCCGGTACCTAATTTTCCTCTCCTCTCTGTAGAAATTCAACTCCTGCCCTTTTCCGGCCCGATCATTCAATGCTCCAACGCATCGATTCCTCTTTTCGGACGATTCTCTCTCTATAATTCGATACCAGATACCAGACCTTTGGAATTCGAGCTCCTGGCCTCGTACTTTCATGCTGCGCTCCGGAATTGAGGCTGTTCTCAGCGTTTCAGACAAGCGGATCGTAATTTGGAGGGATTCACGGGATCCGATGGCCCGAGAGGTAGTTCTGATCTTGCGTTGGTTTTTGTGCAGTTTGCCCGATGTTGATAGAAATGTGATTTTTGATGTATCTGGTGGTAATGAGTTGATTTTCGCAGCAGTTTTTGCTAAAGTTGTGTGTGTGTGTGTGTGTTTTTTTTTATTTTTATTTTTTAAGTATTTCTGAGAATTTTCTTTGAAATTTGAGATTTGGATATGTTATAGAGGAAATTCATGTGCAGGCAAGGATCCCTGACATCATTGGTGGAGTTTGCTTTCACATGATTCTTAAATGAGTTTATATTCATTTGTTCACTTCCCCAACTTGTGCAGGTTTTCCTTTCGATTGATTCAAATTCAGTGAAAGGCTTCCTAAAGGACCCAAAAGATGCCACTAGCAGGGTAAGAGAAAACCTTTTAATCGGCTATCTTATTTACTTTTTATGATTTCTACATTTTTCATGTCTTAACTTCTATGTTTAATGATACAGAACTTGGTCTGCGGAAAAAATGTATTGATCGATATGAGCATTCATTCAGCTTATGTAAAGGCTATCCGAGCAGCGCAACATTTCATCTATATGGAGGATCAGTACTTCCTTGGATCATCATATAAAAGGACTTAGGTGTGCATTATAACCTATGTGGAGTTGATTTTCTAAGTAGAGAAAACTATCTTTGTATGTTGCATGTGTGATGGATGAATCATAATATTTCAACTTTCAAGTGGTATTTTCTTGTTTTCTCAGTGTTTCTTATTGTTGATTAATGTGATGTTTCTAAATATATGCAGTCCTTAATCAAATCACATAGATTATATCATTTAAGGAGATGCATAATGCTTGCTCTTGGGAAGGCAAGATAATGCATCTTCTTGAGACTGTAAATCTCATCTTCTTGACAGCCTACAATTGAAATTTGGAATTTGGAATGTTGGTGAATCGTGATATGCGGTTTTGCTGACAATTGTGCAATTGAAAATGCAGAAGTTGTGTTAATTCATCCTGTTGTTGAAGTGTTATTGTCTATTTTGTTTGTGTGTTCCCTTCTAGCATATGCTTTTCTATTGTCTATTTATATGAGGATATCTTCAACTAAAGATTGCTTTTTCCACTATTAGCAACTCGAATTTCTATCGTCTATTTATATGAGGATATCTATTTTGGAACATTTGACTTTCAGCACCATTTAATTTTCTTTTAACCATCTAATGAAGTAACCCACAACCCCCGTTCCCGTCCATCTTTTAACTTGATTTGTGAGCCCCTCGAAAGTTGTTTGATAGTTGTGTTTTCGCATCCGTAGAGGCATCCATTTTGATAATAGAACATGAGAAATCTCTGTATTTAGTTGTTCTAACATGGATGCACAAGGCCTTTATGAAATCAGGCCATGATAAGATCGCTTGCATTTTCTCGTACCATTGATACTATTGCATCTCTTTTCAAGTAAGCATGCTAATAAAATCTTTCAGTCCTCTTGCATGTTCTAAAACTTGAAATTTTCTTCAATATGATAGGATTATCATTAGACTAACTGACAATTTTGGTGGGTTATGATGGACATTTTACTTTTTTCTGAAGATTTCTCCTTTTCTTTTTTCTTGAGACTTGACATTAGATGCATTTGGTAATGGTAGCTATCTTTGATTTTGTACTTTGATTTTGTGTAATGGTAGCTATCTTTGACTTCCAAAAGTTTTGGTAAGATCAATGGTTATTTTCCTGAAACTTGATTTCAGTCTCATACTGAATAATGCTAGTCTGATATGAATTCAATTCTGTAGTTCTTTGAATACCGCAAACCATTTTGTTGGTTAATTTGCTCCACAAAAGCTTATTGCCATAAGCGTAATACGTACTCCTGATTTGGAAGTAGGATTTTTTTTTTTACTAGACTATTTTTCTTAATCTTCTTTCTTTCTTTCTTCCTTTTTTTTTTCCCTAAAATAAAAGATTCTGCTTCTTTCAAACTTTGTAGAAGATGTTTTCATAGAAGTCAAGCCAGTTCTCAAATCTGCACTTGATGGGCATAATGTATGCATTTTCGCATATAGTCAAACTGGCACTGGGAAGACGTTTACTATGGTCAGTGACAGTAACTTGGGCTCTTTTGTATTTGTGTTCTTGAATTTGACACTCATGTAGTACGGATGCCAGACAGAGGATCAAACCTTCACTGTTTTATGGTGTGCAGCTGACAGAGGGCATGGCCTGCAACCTTCCATGTAAAGCTTATTGCAATATTTTAAAATGAAGTTCTAGGACTAGTTTTATATGGGCACTCTGTTTTTGTAGCTGGATTGAGGAAATCAATCAACGGCAAGCACTATGGACATATGATGCCACCCATCCTATCTATGGCTCATAAAAATGGATGGTTGTAATAAAATATTCACATTCAATGAGTTAGAATCACTGAATCAGTGTGTTTTTTGCATTTTGACCTGCCAATGGTGGTATGGAATGATTGGACATTCCAGATCAATGATTGAACTGCCCCATGTGTCACTTGAAGTCTTTGGGCTCAATGCTAACCTGCCCATGAGTGGGCATGTTATATGCATATACACATAGACACTACAAGAAACTAATGAATTGCCGACCCTTGGGGAACCCTTTGCTGGCGGCTGGTATAACCGGCTGCAAGCAAAGGGTGCATTTAAAATCTTTAAAAAAAAAAAAAAAACACTCGATTTCTGTCTCATTTCACCCTTTCCCTCTCCCCGCTCGCGCCGACTCTCTCTCTCTCTCTCTCTCTCTCTCTCTCTCTCTCTCTCTCTCTCTCTCTCTCTCTGCCTCTCCCTCTCCGCTTGATCTCTCCCTCTCCCTCTCCCTCTCCCTCTCCCTCTCCACTCTCGAATCCTCCCCTCCCTCTCCCTCTCCCTCTCCACTCTTGAATCCTCCCCTCCCTCTCCACTCGATCTTCTGCTCCCTCACTCTCTCTGTCTCTCTCTCCCTCTTTTATTTTCTTCTTTTCTTTGGTTTAGCACATCAAGGAGCATTCTACAACATCAGGTATCTTCCTCTCTCTCTCCTTATCTATTCATATCAATTTGAGCATTTTTTTAAACATTTTTTTAGGAACAATCGAATCGGAAGTCCTTGATCAAAATTTTGATTGTGACGAGTTGATTTTGAAATCCCTAATTGGATTTTAAGATTTCTAATTCCTGATATGGGAATTCTAAAATCATCAATTACTGTAGTTGGGAATCAAAATCCCCAACTGTCGAAGAATTTCTTTAAAATGCCGTGTGCATCTTTCATATCTGAAGAATTTGAATTGATATTGTACTCTATGATCATCCTACTTTTCCTGAAATTACGGAACGTTTGTACTGTATTGATTGCCCTCTTAATTATATTGGTGCACTCGTTTCGGTAAATTTGTCGAGATCCAATTTGATAAGCATGAAATGATATTGGGTGCAGCCATCAGATAAGGTTAGAGTGCACTTTCTTTTCTTTTCCTTCTGTTCTTTTAATTTTTTAAAAACTTTGGCTCCCCATTTTATTGTCGTTCATATTTTTTCTGGAAGGGAATTCATTCATATTTTTCTGGTGATGTTTAGCCTCATGGATCGTTGGCCTCCATTTCATGCTCTCTTGCCCTGAATCATTCAGGAAAAAGAATTCATTCTATATTAGGTCCAAGCTCAATCCTATGTGGCAGGGACTTGGAGCCTAATAGGCTAGTCTATTCTATTGCCATAACAAGACCTGAATATTATTTCCAGTGATTATGGATATTGGTCCCACAAACATTTTAGTGCACTATTTCTAGTCTATATCCATTATATTATGAACTTATGTTTTGTGTTTGCTCTATTAGGTGAAATTGAACTATATTCTGAGGGGCATCTAAGGGCATCTAACGTCAAGAATCTGACTGAGGAATATATGATTTCCTTTGAGGATGTAACTTATATCTTAATTAAGGTAAGCTACACAACAGATTTGGAATATAGAGGAGCAATATCTACACAATACACGAGCAAAAAAAGGAAAGAAGAGACCATGTGATTCAATATGTTAGAAATTCTTCTTGGAATATGTTTTAAAGTTGGAGATATTGGTACAAATGTTAGGAATATTATTTCTATTCAGTATGGAGTCTTAGTCTCTCATACTGAATGGTGTGGGACTACACCCTCTTCAATCATAGCCATCTTTTTTAATTGAGTTGTTGCATTTCAATCCGATTGAGCATCCAAATGCAGTGTAATACCTTGAGCCTGATATCTTGTTGGGTGGTTCTATTTTTCTATGTCAAATTACCTGATGCAATATTGGACCCGTCACTATAATTCATCAGTTAACAGGAAATGACCAAAATGGAGGTTGGCCCATTTTAGTTCATGACAATGATCAACCTCTACTTGCAATTCCAAGCTTTTCAAGTCAAACTCCCATTTGGGGATGGCTATTTCATTACCACATTTACCATTTCTGCTTTATTTAAGATTAACTTGCCAACAGTCCACTATCAACATAGACATCTGTGTAAGCCCTCTGGCAAAAATCGCTTTCCTATTATCTCTTCATGCTTCCTATGATGGATGCTTGCTATAGCCATCTATTTCATCTTTAATTGCATTGTATTTTAGTTGATATGATTCTTTTTCACCTGTGCTTACGAGCTCTGCTACAGAATTTTTCTCTATAATTCTTTGTGAAACCTTTTTATCTAAGCTGCAAGTCATTCATTTGTTGCACCAACCTTTTGTGTACTTCATTCTTCTTGAGAACTTCTAATTTTTTTCTAGAATAATGGCAGGGTTTTGATATGAAACTAATCAATGTAAATCGGACTTGCAAAGTTACAAAGGTGATGCTCCTTTCTCTTTTATTTGGGTTCTTTCATAGGAATAAAATTCATTTCTCTATTGTATGTGATCTTTCTCCTCACTTCATGTTTCAGGGAGGACAAGTGGTCAAGTACACTGCCATGTTAGCTTGTGGCAACTATCATGGAGTTGTGGGCTTTGCAAAAGGAAAAGGCCCAGCAATTCCCATTGCCCTCCAGAAGGTATCTATATGATGCATTTGTAGATATCAGCTCGAATTTGAAGTCCTTGTTAATTGGGAAATCGATTATTTATGGTTAATTCTGCATTGTGGCTCATCCATCGGCAAAAGAGTGACTATTTTACCTCCATTTATTGCCATTCTGAGACGCTGGCAGCCACTTTTTGGCAGGTATTCATGAACTTACTTCTTCAGATGGTCTGAATCCCCTCGTTGTTGATGATCGTGCTTTAGCAACAGATGCACTGCCTTTTGAGGTGATTGAACTTCCACACTCCTATCTCTTTCCAGTTCCATGGAAATTGTGAGTTGTATATACTCCCATTGAAGAGTTTTGTGATTGAATTCTGTACTCTCTCACAGTTTTAATCCACTATATTTCTTCCCTGCCATTTGTAATTGATCTTAACTGGATTAGTTGAGAGTTTTCACTGCATAAATGCTAATAAGATTGATACTTTGTAAAGAAATTTGATATAACTGATGTAATTAGTGTTTCTTCCTGGTGCTTGTGATGTCACTCTAGCGAAATCCATATCTAGATAATTAGGTAATTAGATGTAGCTATGTCTGGTAATATATAGTATACTGGAGCTTGTCATGACCATTGTGCTTGTGGAAATTTCAGGGAATTCCACAAATTATTTTGTTGATGCTATACTGTTTTATCAGTCCAACTGTTTTTGTTTTTCCTGAAAATTGGTTTGAATTTCTTGTGTATTTCATCTGTGGAGGTATTTAATTCACTTATAGAGTAGGTGCAGATGTTGCATGATTAAAATCATGTTCCTTTTTCTCTCTTAGGGAGGAGGATGGTGCACCAATGTTACGACTTGCCTCTCATGAAAAGGAAACCATTTGGGTTCATCCAAGAAGATTGGGTTTGATGTCTACTTCTCCATGGCTAGGGGGAATGCCACTTTGCCTGCTATGGAAATGACCAAGTGCTTCGACATAAGCTAGTAAGCCATTGTTATTAAGGTGTCTCTTGCTTGATTTTATACATTAAGGATCTGTTATCATATTCAATTTGTAAGTTGCTCCAAGTGTATAAGTACGAGCTTGAGCAAAACCCAGTATAATTTCTATTCTTGATCCCATGAAAGGCGAATGTTGATGCAGCAGCAGTTAAAATAGTCATGGCTGGAGCTGGATGAGAAAATGGTAGTAAAGTGGAACAGGTAAGAAATGGCCTTCGTATTGTTATATTTAACAATGTTGCTTTGTGGAATAGAACTATAATTTCTCACATGTTCTTTCATTTGTGTTTTCCCTTGTCGAACTCACAATTTTTCTCCATCCTCAGATAACATATGCAGTAGTTGTTGCATGGATTTTAAATGCTACTCTAGTAGTACCTCAGATAACTTATGCGCATCTAAACCTCACTCTATCCAGCTTTGTCCACTTTTTACAAGTATGTAATCATCTCTTACCATAAGATTGATATTTGGAGCATATGTATCTATGGAATAACCTGGAACAGTGGCTAATGGCTAAGATTTGTTTTGTAGGTTAGAACTTAATGGTAACCATTCTTTTCTCTATTGGAAGCTCCATACTTCCACAGGTAGAGCCCACGGTAATGTTTATAACTGGTCTTTTTGTTGGTGCGCAAGTAATCACAAAGTGTGAAGGTAAGCAGGAACTGATTTGAGCATGGGAATGGAGAAGCTTCAGCTTCAAAATGTTAGCGAGTATGAACAGCTAGGAGGCAGGAGCAGGAGCACAAATCAAAAACACAATTCAAAGTGATAGTGGCACCTGGGTAGAAAATTTTGCAGTGATCTTCAGTTTGTGGGTAAGATTGTCTTGTGATCTTCATTTTGTGGCCTTCGAAATATATGTTGAACGTAGTAGATCTTCAACAACATAGGGAAGACAAAAACCTTTAAACTAATGGAGTTTTAATGGTCCCATAGTCTCTCTAAATCAGCAGTCTTATATGTAGAGATAAATACAGGCAATTAGTTTTAAAATTATGATTTAAATATGTTGATACTACAATCAAGAATTAAATGAGTAGGGGTACACTAAGCTGGGGCGTGGCTTCTGGTGTATATGTAGGGGTACACTAAGCTGGGGCAGCCGTCCATCTTCAATAGCGATTTTGATGTCTACAGTTGACATGAAGCATGAATCCAAGGGCCGTCTCATTCCAAAAGCGAAGGTTTGGCACTGTTAATGCTAGTTTTTAATATTTGTCATGTCAAATTAATCATCCTTACTACCTTCTTCTTCTTCTTCTGCTTCTTTTCTTATTTGAAGTGATCTCAACAACCAGACTCCCATTTAATTTTTTATTTTTGGGAGGTAGCTGTTTGCATACACTGATGTTTGCAGTTGTAATGTTTTTGTTCTTACTTGTTATAAATTGAGGTATTGTTGGGGAAGACTGAGAAATTCGATGATCTGATAGTTGCCGTTGCTGCCAAAGGGAGGCAGTTGGAGACAATAAAGCATGATGGCAAACCATAGCTCTGGAGTTCCATCATATTCTGACAATAAAGCATGATGGCAAACCATATAATAATAAGTATCACATAACGTAGCCTACATACACATATATAATGAGGTGGGCCCCACATGCCATGATGTACCAGTGGTCAGCGTGTGAAACCCACGTGATATGATGTCAAATACATATGAGATATAACGTTTAAAATATGGAGTGCGTGTGACGTTAACATAATATTTACATATATATTAGATACGTGTAGCATTGGACGTGAGCACCCTGAACCATAGCTCATCGGGCAGACTGAGTGAAGATACCTCGTCACAACACTTGAGGTCTTGGTGTCTGCCTCTAGCAGGGTGGCTATCATGAAGTGTGTGTATTGATATGGGTGGCGCCAGTGCCATCCGAACCACTCATTAGATGCGCCCCCTGATTGGTCATGGATAGCCAAGGTGCCAGAGTACCTTCTGATCATTTAAAAATTTCGGTGGGCCATACGAATGGGCTCCACCCTGATGATCATGATCCACCCAAACTGTCCATCTGTGCGGTGAATCCTGACCTAATGTAGGTGTTTATTTATATCGACCATGCGAGGGTGGGACCCACCTCATGTGGTGTTGCATATCCCCACCATCCATAGGACTTCACTGTGATATATCTGTTAATCCAAGTCATGGGAATACCTGACAAATGTAAATTATAATTTTAGGAGATTCCCTTAGTAACCCTGGACCACAAGAAGGCTCAGACCAAGTTCGCGAATACTACCATACAGGTGACGACTTTCCCCTTGGGCTTTCCATTTCTAAATTAGTTAAACATAGTTTACACTAGGTTATCTCTATTGTGATACTTACTTCCACCACATGATAGGCTCACATGTTAGCTAACCCATGAAAAGTGATTACTATTCACCTGTCTTGTTGATGCATTGTCGAAAATCATTATTTAAAATTCTGATGTCTCCTTTCATGTTTTTATTCGAAATTATATGTTATCACATGTTATTTTGATTGCCTCTGTACATAATCTCATAATGCTACACATGGAAGATTCCATGATTGTATGCAAGCCACACTTGAGATGTAATTAGACAAATGTATGGGAAATATGGACCTTGAACTGGTGTCATTTTGATCAGGGTATCCTATTAAAACATCCCAAGGTGGAGGACCTCATGAGCCGGGTGTTGGGGGCCTTGCACAAAACCTTACGATCTAGCCCCCCGAAACAAACCAGAATTACAGAATAATAATGCAATGAAAAACAATCAAAGCATAAACCACACAACACAAGAGATTTTACGTGGAAAACCCTCAAAGAGGTAAAAACCACGGGATCTCGTCCAGATCGACAATCCACTATGAAGTAGAACGTTACAACCTTCTTCATTCACGCAGGAGTGGATAAACAATGAGAGAAACAAAGAAAACGGAGAGATCTCACTGATTACGAGGACGTAGAAGCGCTGAGATATAGATTGCGTAGTAGATAACCTCCACGAGCATAATCTCCCTTCTATAAGCTTCCTCTCTATCTCTTTTCCTCTCTCTCTCTCTCACCTTTGATAGCCCTAAACCCTTTAGCAAATCCCTTGTAAAGCTTTAGGAAACCCTCTTGTCATACCTAGAAAGCCCTAGGTACCTCTTATTTATAGTTTTAGGAAACTCCTTTCCGCATCCCAGTTGCGGAAGGACTTGCGACACGAAATCCGCACAAAATTGCGGAACGAATCTGCATAACTACGACTGGTCGTGACGAACCTACGACCGGTCGAGTACATCCTTCGACCGGTCGAGCACCCCGGAAACAAATAACCCAAAGTCGCTGGAGTTCGAGTCGTGTCAGGGCTCGTCTTCCACGACTGGTCGTGTACAACCTTTGACCGGTCGAGCAGGACTCATGACCGGTCAACGACGGGTTAAAAACTCATCAAATCTCCCCTTTTTTGACCCAGGAGGGATCCACCTTCTTTAAGCCAGCCAGGTTTCTACAAACCTCAAACTTGCCCTTGAGCAAAGCCTTGGTCATCATGTCTGACCCATTATCGTCCGTGTAGACCTTCTCAAGCTGTAACACCTTCTGTCCCAAAGTATCCCTGATCCAGTGATACCGAATCTCTATGTGCTTTGACTTGGAATGCTGACTTGGATTCTTGCTCAAGTGTATAGCACTCTGACTATCGTAATAGACCATGTGCTCCTCCTGCTTCAGGCTAAGTTCCTGTAGGAACCTTTTCATCCAAAGTATCTCTTTGCATGCTTCTGTGACTGCAATGTACTCGGCCTTTGTCGTCGACAATGCTATGACCTTCTGTAGCTTGCTCTGTCAAGAAACCGCTCCCCCTGCAAACGTGAACATGAACCCCGATGTAGACTTCCTGGAGTCTATGTCACCTGCCATATCTGCATCTGTGTAGCCCTCTAACATAGGTTTTCTGTCACCATAGCATAGGCTCAACCTGGATGAGCCTCTTAGATACCGTAATATCCACTTAACAGCTGCCCAATGTTCTTTGCCAGGATTGGTAAGATACCGGCTAACAACACCAACCGCATATGCTATGTCTGGGCGTGTACACACCATAACATACATCAAACTTCCTACAGCTGACGCGTAGGGTATCTTCTGCATCTCTTCCACCTCTGCCTTCGTCTTGGGACACTGCCTATCGCACAATCTGAAGTGACCATCCAGTGGAGTACTGACCGGCTTCGCTCCATTCATATTGAACCGCTTTAAGATTTTCTCAATATACCGCTCTTATTACAGTCAAACCTTCCTGCTGCTTCTGTCACGGGTTATCTCCATTCCTAGGATCTGTTTAGCCGGGCCCAAGTCTTTCATCGCGAAAGACTTGCCCAACTCTTGTTTCAGCCTGTCGATCTTCTTGATGTCTTTTCCCATGATGAGCATGTCATCAACGTATAATAGCAGAACTAAGAAATCACCATCTGAGAACTTGCGCGTGAACACACAGTGGTCCGACTCCGTTCTATCATACCCATGCTTCAACATAAACGAGTCGAACTTCTTGTACCATTGCCGTGGAGCTTGTTTTAGCCCGTACAAGTTCTTCCTCAGCCTACACACTATATGCTCCTTGCCCTTGACTTCGAACCTCTCTGGTTGGTGCATGTATATCTCTTCTTCCAGGTCACCATGAAGAAAAGCAGTTTTAACATCTAACTGCTCTATCTCCAGATCCATGCTAGTCGCCAACCCAAGCAACACCCGTATGGATGTCATCTTTACCACTGGTGAGAATATCTCCTCGAAGTCTATGCCTTTCCTCTGACCAAACCTTTTCACCACAAGTCTGGACTTGAGCCTTGTCAGTGAATTCTTCTGCTTAACCTTCTTTTTGAACACCCACTTGTTGCTCAAAGCTTTTTTACCCTTAGGCAGTTTCACCATATCATATGTGTGGTTCTTATGCAAGGATTCCATCTCCTCTTATAGAGCTTTCAACCACTTCCCCTTGTGCTCGTCAGCTAGGGCCTCAGAATAATCTTCTGGCTCTTCCCCATCAGTCAACATAATGTACTCATGTGGCGAGTACCTCTTGGACGACTGTCTGTCCCTAGATGACCTCCTCACCTGTGGCTCAACAGGAGGATCAAGTGGGGGCTGCTCCCTGGTCCATCTTCTAAAGGAACTCCCTCGTCCTCGGCATCTTGCTGTACTCCCTCGTCATTAGGCACCACGGGAGGAATAACCAGATTCATGTCCTCTAGCTCACCTGAACTAGACTGGTTCTTCTTTGGCTTACCAATGCCTTCTATACATTGATCTTCAAAGAAAATCACATCTCTTCTCCTGACAAGCTTCTTCTCGGTCGGATCCCATAACCTATAATCGAATTTTTCATCACCGTACCCTAGGAACACACACTGCTTCATATCGAGCTTGGACTTCTCATCCTTTAGTACGTGAACGGATGCCCTGCATCCAAACACTTTGAGATGACTGTACGATGGATCATGTCCAGTCCACACCTTCTCAGGCACTTCTCCATTCAACAGGGCTGATGGAGGCCTGTTTATCAAATACATCGCCATGTGCATTGTTTCTCCCCAGAACGTCTTGGGCAATTTCGCATGGGATAACATGCATCTGATTCTCTCTACAATGGTGCGATTCATTCCCTCAGCTACACCATTATGCTGGGGGGTCTTGGGAACCGTCTGTTCATGCCATATACTCAGGGACTTGCAGTACTCATGAAAGTTGCCAATGTATTCACCACCATTATCAGTGCGGATGCACTTCAATGATATACCTATCTCTCTCTCCACCATACCATGAAACAATTTAAACACACCGAAGACCTCATCCTTGGATTTCAAGGCATAAACCCAAACCCTCCTAGATGCATCATCTATAAAAGTAACAAAATACAATGCCCCACCTAAGGTTTTTGTCCTCATAGGACCACAAACATCAGAATAAACCAAATCTAATGCATGTACTTTATTAACATGAGAAGCAGTTTTAATAAATGAAACTCTATGCTGTTTCCCTGATAAACAATCAAGACAAGTTTTGAGAGGTGTACCTGTCACGTCTGGAAGGAGACCCTTCTTTGCTAGTATCTGAAGCCCTTTTTCATTCATGTGGCCTAGATGCTTGTGCCACATGTCAATAGCTGAGTCTTCAGCTGCGTTCAACCCAACCTTGCACATACTGACACTTGCCTTGTAAAGGGTGCAACACTTCTTTCCTCTGGCCACAATCAACGAACCCTTGATGAGCTTCCATCGCCCACCAGCAAACTGGCTTTCATAGCCATCATCATCCAACCTTCCCGTCGACATCAAGTTGAGGCGAAGGTCTGGGATATGCCTCACATCCCTGAGAACCAATGTGCAGCCCACATCGGTCTTCACACAAATATCACCGACTCCCATGATTTTTGATACGCCAGAATTTCTCATCTTCACAGTCCCATAGTCACCTGACTTGTAACTTGTGAAGAAGTCCCTGCGTGGAGTCGCATGAAAAGAAGCTCTCGAGTCTATCACCCAGTCGGTGTCCTGACTCATAGCCGTGAGACATACATCATGATCTGTAGAAATAATAACTACAATGTCGCTATCTGAAGCGACCGCAGTGGAATCTGATTCATCTTCCTTCCCTTTTCCTTTCTTGTCGTTCTTCTTACCACGACATTCATGCTTATAGTGGTCCTTTTTGCCACAATTCCAGCAACCAACATCTTTCCTGTTACTTGACTTGCCTCTTGATTTATCTCGGGCCTTCTTGCCTTTTCTGTTCTTTCCTCTCCCCTGTTCCTGTGTCACAAGGGCCTCTTGCTGAGTGGACCCTTGAGACTTCCTCCTTGTCTCTTCATTGAAGAGACACCTAGTTACCTGTTCCATGGATATCTTTCCATCAGGCGCGGAGTTACTTAGAGACACCACCAATGTCTCCCAACTATCAGGCAATGAACTAAGCAAAAGTAAAGCCTGCAATTCATCATCTAGGACCATATTCATAGAGGAGAGTTGGTTCACTATATTGTTGACCTCATTCATGTGCTCGGCCACAGAACCACCATCCTTGAACTTGAGATTCACAAGTCACCTTATCAGAAAATTTTTATTACCGGCTGTCTTTCTCTCATACAACCCTTCTAATTTCAGCCATAGGCTAGCGGCTGAGGTTTTCGTAGACACATGGTGGAACACTGAATCATCCAACCATTGTCTAACAAACCCCATCGCCTTTCGGTCCATCTTCTTCCAATCATCATTAGACATATCCTTGGATTTTGCTGATATGCCTAAAATTGGAGAATATAAGTCCTTACAATAAAGCAAGTCCTCCATCTTAGCCTTCCATATGGTCCAGTTAGAACCATTGAGGCTGATCATCCTTGATGAGCCACATTCCATAATTCAAAACCGATCCTACCCGTTCAATGAACCTAGCTCTAATACCACTTTGTTGGGAGCCTTACACAAAACCTTAGGATCTAGCCTCTCGAAACAAACCAGAATTACAGAATAATAATGCAATGAAAAACAATCAAAGCATAAACCACACAACACGAGATTTTACGTGGAAAACCCTCAAAGAGGTAAAAACCATGGGACCTCGTCCAGATCAACAATCCACTATGAAGTAGAACGTTACAACCTTCTTCACTCATGCAGGAGTAGATAAACAATGAGAGAAACAAAGAAAACGGAGAGATCTCACCAATTACAAGGACATAGAAGCGCTGAGATATAGATTGCGCAGTAGATAACCTCCATGAGCATAATCTCCCTTCTATAAGCTTCCTCTCTCTCTCTCTCTCACCTTTGATAGCCCTAAACCCTTTAGCAAATTCCTTGTAAAGCTTTAGGAAACCCTCTTGTCATACTTAGAAAGCCCTAGGTACCTCTTATTTATAGTTTTAGGAAACTCCTTTCCGCATCCCAGTTGTGAAAGGATTTGCGACACGAAATCTGCGCAAAATCGTGGAACGAATCTGCGTAACTACGACTGGTCGTGACGAACCTACGACCGGTCGAGCGCCACCTACGATCGGTCGAGTACATCCTTCGACCAGTCGAGCACCCCGGAAACAAATAACCCAAAGTCGCTGGAGTTTGAGTCGTGTCAGGGCTCGTCTTCCACGACTGGTCGTGCACAGCCTTTGACTGGTCGAGCAGGGCTCACGACCGGTCGACGACGGGTCAAAAACCCATCACCGGGGATGGTGGTAATGGGATACTATGCTTGAGCTGTCGGCCTACGCTGGGTGACGAACCCCCCATAGTGACCATTGAGTTATTAAATTGGCTGGTTGTAACTGGATTAATAACGGCTGGCTAATTATGTATTCATAGCATATTGGCGATGACGGATGACTATTCTGGATGCTATAGCACATGCCCTAGGATTGTTGGGGTATCGTTTCGATAGCTCCCAGACCATCGACAATCGACCCCTGTCCAACTGGATGATCATTCCCAGGTCGATGATTGCATGGGTGACGAGCCCAAGTCTGGTTGGATGTGCATCCCTAGGCCGATGTGCATTCATGCATCCATAATCTAATAAGACTGCATATTGCTTCTTTTGGATTGCTGCTTGCTTTTCTTTTAACTATGTTTGCTAAGGCGGCGATGTGTAATCTTGAGGGGAATTCACATTGAGCTGGCCACTCATCCATCAACTATCCAACCGTACAGAATATGTAGGGACAGATGTAGAGGGTGTCGGTGCCGGCCTTGATGATGTGACCGTGGAGCCCGAGGAGGAGTACTATGAGGACGAGCCGCATCAGGAAGCAGCGGTGTATTTTGGAGTTAATCAGTAGTTTGATACTTTAATTTCAGTAGTTTGGTATTTTGACAACTTTTGGAATTTTATAACTAAGACCCCCAGCTGGGCGGGTCGAATATCTGGGTTCGCATGATTATATATATATATATATATATATATATATATATATATATATATATATATATATATATATATATATATATATATATATATATATATTCCTTTTTGCTATCGCACTCTGAGTTTACATTCCGCTGGTTCTCTGATTTAAGAACTCCCAGATTTTTGAAAACGAGTCTCATACTCAGGTTTAGAAATCGGGGCGTTACAAGTTGGTATCAGAGCGGAGTCTGAGATAGCCTGGTTGTGGGATCTAAGTATACAAAGCCCTTAGGTAAATAACCTAGGACAAACATAGAGATTCTCCTTAGAAAGTAGCTAGGGTGAACAAATATAGAAAACAAAACACATAGGACCCCTTGAGAAACATCAAGACAGTCGTATGAACTTAGAAACAGAAATCTTAGCCTCCCCTCAAGAAAATTCAACTAGGGACATCCCTCAGGCACACCCGCGACAGTCAAGTAATAAGATAACTGACCTTGACACTACTTCGCGAAAGGTTAAGGACATTCCCCAAACATGTGATAACATATAACTGATTTGAAGTGATGTACCAAAGTTTATACGCAGTATAAACCCAACGTATATACTTAACATGCACAATGTCTAAGATCGAGCCTTGACTAACTCACACCTATGCACCTTGCACACAACGACTATTGTTTTATTATTCTAAGAGTGGCCCACTCTCAAACTCTACTGGACCCACACTTATGCCGTAAGCTCATGGCTACACCGTATTTATAGGACCTATGCCATAAATGTGCATGCACATGTTTCATATGTGATGCAAAATACGTGTCTTAGTATTTCGTGTATGAAAAATGAATTTTTAAAACTCCTATATTAATTACTAATTTCATTACTATATTTAATACTAAAACTAAAAAGTTCCAACATACGTAAACATATCTCATACTAATTCATCTACTTCTATCTATTATAATATGCACATAAGCAAGATATGGAGTTAGAATACCGGTCATTAGATGTGTGCTTAGATGGTTCAGATAATGAATGGTTTAGATTTCTAGATGGGCACTCCACATAGAAGATTCCATTTCAACAGTCCAAACGATGCAGTTCGTCACTGGATGGTTTTGATTGGTTAGACCATCTATTGAGAAGTAGGTCAGGGATTGAATTCTTTAGACGGTTTAGATTGATGTGAGGATATATTGACTAGTTGATAAATGTGAGTACTATGAGATTTGAATGGTCCAGTTGGGTGAGTGTTTGGAATGCTAGACCTCCCACGTTTGACACATTTGTTTTTCTTTATTTTTTTTATTATTCTTTTTACTTGCATTTATATCTATTTATTTCTTATCTCTTTCACATGTGTGTCACATGTGTGTAACATGTGAAGGGTGCATGGTGTGTGTGGTTTGATTTGGTACGTGCATGTATGCATGGATTGGTTGTATTTTATCCAGGTCATTACAAAGTTAACTCCCAATGGTGAAAACTATTTATCCTAATCCAAAAGTCCCCTCACACAAGATGACCACACAATTTATAAACTGATATCTACAAGTGTGTGATAGACTGCAGTTATGGTCTAATAAGGTATTGAGATATATAAAGTATGACTCTCTCAGGTTAATGACCGTTATATCCAATTTCAAGTTCTCAAGAATTATCAGACAAATTACTCCTTAACAAATCTATAATATAAATTTAATGTAACACAACATATTGAGGATCAATATAATGTCCTCCAAAGACTTATGATCATCATGATCTACGTCTAAGATCGTCAAACACATACACAAGACTAAGAGATTAAGGCTCATGTTGGTTTTTCATAGCATAGGGTCGCACACTAAACCTCTTCATTATGCTAACAACACTAAATCTCTCCATTCCTGAGCACATAAAGCGTCTTTAGAAAATTCAGGTGTTGGGAAGCGTGGAAGTGTGAGCCCTTAAGATCTAACGGTCTACACGATATGGAACCCTCACAAAGCAAAAGATTAACGCTCCAACGGCCCACCTATCTACTACTGGAGTAGATGGATCTATTTACACCTCTGATCCTACGGTATAGATGGCCCCGGATCATGATCTATAGATTAGATCATCCCATGGACAAGCCAAAATGGACAAATTTTAGTGCACACTATATATCTCTATATACCCACGGTAATTCTAATGATCTGTTTTACAAAAGAGTCTCTTCCTTTTTATAGGAAAGAATGCGAGATAAGATGAGACCAGAAGATCTGATCTTCTCCCTATCTCTCATTCAAATTTGAATTTGAACCCTTTCTCATAACGGAAGAAGCCGGAAGAAGCCTAAACTTGCGGGACCCACCCACTAGTGATTGCTCACTAGTGGGCCCCACTGGCCTAGGTCCAACATCTCCCACTCAATCATATTATGGGATAGGCACAAAAGATTTGTCCATCTAACTTGCCTAATAATAATCAATGACCAAACATCGCGATCAAAATAATCAGTGGCGTGGGACCAGTTGAATCACCGTAATCTTCTCACAGGCGTTTAAGTACTAATTGACCATCTAACTAGTACTCAATAACCCAAGCTTTACAGTGCCTGTCCTAGTTCGAATAACCACACCAGATGGAGTTAACTCCCGATCTGGAGTATTCGGCCAACATACGCACTTATCCAACTTATCGAGTTGTTCTAAAAACTTAATTTTTCACAAACTTCGACTAAAATCGATTTAAAGCAATACTTATATATATGTTGTTAAGAAAAAATATTATTTGCAAAAGTTTATTAAAAATAACTCGATACTGCCGGCAGATAAGTCTTCAAGTGCGTATTTATAGTTCTAGAAACTTGGTGTAGCGGTCACGAGATCTTCCCCATGCAGATGTGTAATTTGGAATTAATCAAGCCACTTTCCTAGCGTAACCGAGTCTGGCCAATCAAGGACCTTTCGTCATAGTACACTAAAATAGCAACACTCAATCTCATCCTCATATACACAAGAGGAGGGTAACTAAGGACATAAAGAGTAACCTACGGATTGACTACTCGCACGTTGCAATGATTAGATCGAATCAAAGCAATCTGTAGGTAAAAGGTCCCAGCACGTGGCTACAATCCACGTCGTAAAGTAGACAATACTAGGTGAATGTCAGGTCTATAATACACAGGTCATTCTACATGAGGTACGACTTATCTCATAACCTCATAACCTGGCTTTAAATTCAGGCCATAACATTGATCGCATGAAAAAAGAATGGTGCGATTATGTTATTCGACTTTATCAGTCTCATCTTCATCTTAAAAGATTGTAGGCGGATACGACTCACTCATATCCTCATCATTTATTATTCAAAATAAAGAGAAGTTCATACCTCAGTGTATGAACATGGCCCCAAATGTACCTCTTTTGTACATTCAAGGTTGGTCAACCCATGCGAGTGGGTCACTGGCCTGCCAACAAAAATAGAAATCCTACATGATCTCAGGGTAAATGCTGATGATCTACTTACCTAGTTTATATTAGTGTTCAATACTAAATAAATGAAATGTGTTATTCATTAATGAAAGATCAAAGGTACTACAAAATAATTACATCAGTCAAGATTTCCTCAATCCCATTTGCCTGACGTGAACCTGAAATAGATCTCTAGTTATAGGTTTCATCATGGGATCAACCATCATCTCCTTAGTAGGAATGTAGCTTAGGGCGACCTTCTTATCTCCCATTTGATCACGGACGTAATGATACTTGATCTCAATGTGCTTAGATTTTTGATGGTTTTTAGGGTCTTTTGCCAAGTCAATGGTAGAAGTATTGCCTATCTTCAGCGATATAGTCTGACGAACACTCGGTACAACACCTAGATCCAATAGAAATCTATGAACCATATACACTCCTGAACTCCAGCACAACATACAATGTACTTGACCTCCATAGATGAAAGAGTTGTGGATGTCTGTTTCTTACTCGACCATGAGATAGCTCCTCTTTCAAGTAAGAATACATATCTTGAAGTAGACTTTCCCTCGTCGGCGTCATTACCCCAAGCAGCATCAGAATATCATATGAGCTCGATGCTTGTGCCTTCATAATACAACATTAGGTATTTTGTTCCTCTGAAATAGCAGAATATATGTTTGACGGCTTGCCAATGAGACTGTCCCGAGTTACTTTGATAGCGGCTGACTATGCCAACTGCATAACTAATATCTGGTCTAGTGCAAAGCATATCATAAATTAAGCTCCCTACTGTGCTCGCATAAGGTACTGAGGACATAACCAATTTCTTAGCTTCAGTCTGGGGACACGATTTTCTGTCTAGCTTAGTAGTTTTATCCATAGGAGTTTCAACAGCTTTTGAGTTTTTCATCCTGAATCGCTCTAAGATCTTTTATATATAGGTGGCTTGAGACAAGCCTAAAAATTTCTTAGGGCGATTCTTGATGATTTTTACCTCAAGAATAAAGTTGGCTTCATCGAGGTCTTTTATTTTAAAGCACTACAAGAAAATAGACCTTTACCGGCGGCCAAAACCGCCCCTAAAAGTCCCAAAAACCGCCGGTAAAGGTATTACCGGCGGTCGGGCACGTGCCGCTAAAGGGAGGGCGTCACTGTATCTTTTATCGGCGGTCGCACCTTTTTACCAGCGTTTTTAATAGCCGCCGCTAAAAGTAGAATTTTACCGGCGCTTATTATCCTTTATCGACGCTTCTGGTGACTGCCGGTAAAAGCTGTTAAAACGCTGGTGAAAACTGTACGAAGCGCTAGTGAAAACTATAAAAACGCCGTTAAATTATGAGAAATGCCGGTAGATAAGAAACGCTAAAAGGTGTAACAAACGCCGCTAAAAGCTGTGACAAGTGCCCGTTAGAAATTGCAAAACGCCGTTAAAGCTGTAGAAAACGCCGGTAAAGTCACGATTATAAAAATTCCTACTGATTCTTTACTAATCCTTTCATACAAATTCCTGTTCATTCTGACTAATCCTTTCCTATAACTGCTGTCCTACAATCAAATCTCCATCGATCTAACTATCAAATCTCTATCTGCATATAAAACATCATACTTGTTGTGCTGAAATGTTTAAATTTTCTCATTAGATTATGGTGAACAAACTTTTGAAAATGATGAGTAGAGAAAGAAGAGGAAGATGATTATGTTTCTGACTTGGAGGATTCTGTTAGCATTGTTGATGGCACCTCGAACCTTGTTTAAATTCAGGTTGCAATCTGTGGCCACTGATGCTATTTGTCTTTCTGTGAAGTTGGCAACGATTTCTGCATCAAACCCGACGAAAGCAGTCCTAATGATAAAGAACATTTCTTTCCATGAATTCATTATCTCTCTCTCTATCTCTTTTAATTTTTTAACTTTCTATTACAATAATAACTACCTGAAATTATGGTGTTTTCTCAAGATAGAAGTCCAATCCATCCCAACTTGTGCACCTGTTAGGACAAGCAATTCAAACAACATTCTACAACACATTGAAATCCCTAATCAGGCTCACTCCAGTCTTATATATATGAGAAGGAGAGCAAGAGAGAGACTCACTTGTCATCATGGACGGGAACTCCCCTTCCTCATCATGGTAAGCAACATACAAAGGATTGGCACCCGTGCACCTCATTGGCAGATGCAATGCATGTTGGGCTACCTTTTACAAGCATATGGGATTAGCCAACCTCTTGTTTGAAGGAAAACATTCTGCTGACATCAATCTTACAATTAAAAAAATGTAGATTTTGAGAAATTGGGTTGATCGCCTTGAAATCTTCATATCCTGCCTCCATTGCATCTTCAAGTGCAGAAAGACTAGCTTGCACCAGCAAAAACGGAACCTAAATAGCATGACAAGGATTTCAATACTCTTTTAAGGGTATAATTACTCTAGTGAATAAGAGAGATGACAAAAAATAGATAGCTCAATGTAGGATAATAACTGGTACTTCTGCTAACAGGGTTTTTCTAATCCCAATCTAAGAACATCTGAAGAATTTCTCAAGTCAAGGCACTAACTTTAAGAGATAGAAGCCCACTGTGTTTGCTATCATGCAAGGCATATGCATGGACAAGAAAACTTACAACATGCTTTAAATATCACATAAGACAAACAAAATATTTATCACTTGAGATTATGTTGGTTGCAGAAACTAACCTTCACCCATTTTGCTATGGATCCTATCTGCAAGCATGAGGAAATAAACACCATGAGGAGAAATCCATAGAATGGAAGCACAATGCTCATAAAACCACCCATCATGGACGAGCAATGAAGGAAGAAATGACCAAAAACTATCAATTCATGAATCTACACTCACACACACATGCATACACAAAAATCTTACACAAGACAAGCCCTTCATGATGGAAAAAAACATGAATATACAGACCTGTTCCATTCTAATCCAATGAGGAATCCAGCTTCTGCCAGTGCTTCCAAAAGACTTCCAGTGTTAGCATCTTTTCCAGTCACAGCATACTCACTCACAAAAGCCTAGCAATGTAAAAGAAAAGACCTATGTGAATATTGGTCAATGCCTAACAATGTAAAAGAAAAGAAAATGACACAACTCACCTTGACATCCTTTTCACTTAGAGAAGATTCGAAGAAGTATCCTTTTCCATCTTGGAGAATTTGTAGCTACGAGTGCTCCCCTGTGTTCTGTTGAAGTTGAAGCCTTTGCAAATGTTTTAAAGAAATTCATCTATTGCATCGATCTTGGAATATCACTTCCAAAGCTGAAAACCATGTAGAGAACATCATAATTTCTGTCTCACTGTTAATTTAGAAGGTATACAATAGAATGTATAGCGATAACTTGCTAAGATAATGTGGCACTTCATAACAATGAAGATTTTTATGTAAGAGGAAAACCTGTAGTCCAACCAAAGGACCAAGCATAGAGGACTATCTAGATGAAAAAAGAATCATAAACAACCAACTGATGTACCAGCTGCAAATCTAAGATGTACCAGTTGATTTTAAAAAAATCTTTAAAGAGTTTTTGTTGCTGCCTATATAGCAACGACACAAAATCTTTTGAAATTCTTGTCAAGAACATATCTACAGGGCTTTAGGACAAGACTTGATGAAGTAGGAGACAGTTTAATATCATTTTATTTTCTATTCTCTCCCTCTTACCTATTGTGCTGTGCTATTAGCTCATTTAAATACTTACTAGGAATTTTTTCTATTGTTGGAAGTCTTATACAACTTTCTTCTATGGAAAACAGTTACTGAGTTGCTGTTACTGCAGGAGCCAACTACCAATGAAATCATTTGGAAGTGCACCAAGCTCCAACATTTTGAAATTCAACAACAATTCGACAAACGTTGGAAACAACATATTAACCTTCTCTCCAGTTGCACTGCCACACCATCCCAGTTCTGCAAATAATCAGTTAATCATCCTCAATGGGACTGAAATTGCAGTTAATAGAATATTAACACCCAAATGAAGGAAGAATGTCCAAACTTCTGAAAAAATTTCAACAAACAACAGTCCGAGGGAGTTGGCAAAGGAAGTAGACCCAAGAAAAGAAGCAAACAGGGAATATAAAATCAACTAATCTGATACAAATCTAGAGACTCCCCTAGAACTAGAAATGTTGATAGAAATATAACTTCCAGAGTGGCAGCATAAATTTCCAAGTATCAGGCCCTGGTCTACTCAACATGTGGGTATCAATGTACAAATAAACAGCTACGAAGCTTTACCATGTTCTTCTGGAAATTTATGTGTCGTGGTCCATCTGAAGGTGGACCATCCTATGGATAGCTTGGATGTTCCACAAGAGTGCCAGCTTGGCCTTGGTGGCGGTATGTAAAGGGCGTTACGATTTACAAGAACGTGGCGTGGATATGGTGAGAAATATGCAGACATGCAAGATTCGCAATCAAAGAAACCTGGAAGGACAGCCCTCAAATTCAACTTCTACTGATTCATCTGTAGTTGATTCAATCATATTATTCACCCATGCTTCAGCCTAAAAATAATTGCAGTCAAAACTCTATTATGAATCAGTTGCCAATAGGAAACTATCTCTTGATCAAATACGAAAATAGTTCAGTGCCATGGAAAATCCAACGCATAAACTATTTGCCTACGAGCTTTTGATATTACAATAATGAGGAGAGATTGATATGAGTTTCTCACTTTTGAGCTTTCGGACTTGGAAAATGTTTCTGGCATTTAGGGGAAGGGCATCAATGAAGAAAATGCTTTCCACAATGCATATCAAACCACAGTTTTCCGATCAATAACAAAGCAGTCAATTTAAGATTCATTAGTTGAAGTTCTAAAGAAAAAGATTGAAACAACATGGTCCTTACAGATGCTTTGTCAAATGTACTGAGTCCAACACCGATAGGAAAGACAGGAAGGCCCTGCCAAAAAGAAAGGAGACTCATGTTGGTTGAAGTTACATTTGAGATTATATGAAATAACCAAAACGAGCATTTTAATTGACTATAGTATGACCAAAATAGGCATTTTACGGCAAGTAAAAGCTTACAAGTACATATTGTACAGGCTTACCTCTTTTGAGTATCCAGACAGTCCAATAAGTTGAGAACCACGTATTTCTCTGTATAAATCAGGAGGAATTATAGGTTTCTGTAATGACAAACAATACTCACATTAGATATTGTCGTTGTCGTCATCATTTAAGTGTCACAGTTATTTGAGACCCACAAATGAACCTGATTTACAAGTTGTTTCGTCATTAAAATCTAGAATAAGATGTTAACAGTTTTTTATAACACCCTAGAAGGTCCAAATGGTTCTCCTCACTGAAAATGTGATGCAATACTCTTAGCCATGCATAAACTTTGTAGAAAGGGTGAGAGAGCCTTATGGTATTAGTGTTTTCATCAATTTTGGTTAAAAATCATTATACTGCCCAATCTTACTCACTAGGCAAAGAAAAGACTATCAGATCTGAAAATTAACAAAATGAAATTAGCCCCAGTATTTCATTAGAAACTCTAAATTAGCCCCAAGGACCAGAATTATCACATGGAATTATCAAATGCGCTTGTCCATCCATCCCCTCAACAAACAACAACCATGACAACAAACAACAAAACAGTTATTCCTGACAGATGTGATTCACTCCCAGGAGGAAGCTATGTCCACAAGAAAATACAATTCGAGATCTTTCCATCTTGCAGAATTCCAACCTTCAAGCCTTGTGTACCTTATATGCGCCAACCCGAGCCTAGACAATTGAACCAAACAGCCTAAACAAAAATAAAAATAAAAATCAATGAGCCTACCTGCTCAGGCATGTCAGTAAGACAGTTGAAATGAACAAGTATAATTTAAAGATGAAATCCAAAATAGTCATATAATTAAGTTTCAATCTGCTCAAGGAGATTATTGTGCAATAAAAAGCAAATAAATAGCATACACGTAAAAAGTACAAATACAGAAAGAAGAGAAATACCTCTTGGAAACTCCTCGTGCATAATTGTATAAGGTTCCACTACATGAAACCAATGCCTAGCAATTGTCTTACAATATTATAAGTTACTATGACAGCTTCATGAAAGCTACATCTCTTGACTCAAATGGCAAAATTACAAGATTGATTCTAGGAGGTTACAACAAGAGAGAAAGAAAAGAACCATCTGACATATTATGACAAAGAGAAAGCAACATTACATACGCAAATCTACATATACTTTCACATATACAAAGACTAGCAGCAACACCATGTAGAGTTCTAGAAATCCCAAGTTAGGATATAAAAAGAGTGACATCAATACTACTACTAAAAGAGCATCAAACATGCATATAGATCAAGACACATCAATCCAAAATCTCTGAGTAACAAGAACAATGAGATTAAATGTCAAAATATAAATATTCTCATCTTTCTTGTAGTGGTGGTATATCTTGATAGAGCACATTTTCTTCCAAAGATTCTCATCATCACCGGCAGTTATAGATGGCCACCAGTCAAAATTCCGTCAGCAAAGACACGTTTTCTTGTAGTGATTATAGTAAATGCTACATCATGCCTTGCAGTACTGCAGCTGAGATTTATCAGAGTTTGAAACTAAGTTCAGGTTTGGATATCGTTCTAGAAATGCATGGTTTTGTAGATGACATATGATTTGGAATATCATGTAAGGAAAAGTAGGTTGTTTTAAAGAAGAGAGTCTTTTGCAGTGGAGAAAACCCAGAAAATCAATGTTTTCTAATGGGATTGTGTGAAAAGCGTGTGATTTAATCCTTGTCAATTCTTCTTTTCTGCTTCCTACAATATCCCTACGCCTCATGGATTTTTTGTTTCTTAAATTTTATTTATTTATATTATTATTTTATTTATTGCTGCCATGGTTTCTGTGGTTATAATCATATTGTCGTCATGTTTGCCATTGTCATCATTTTCATATGTAGCACCTGCTTACTTATGTCTTACATGTTTGACTTGAACATTTTACAGGATATGAAGCACCAAATTTGAGGTATGGTCATCTATGTTCTTGACTTAATTGTTTAATTTTATGACTGGTGTCATGATATGATAAACACGGTTTTCTTGTAT
Organism: Magnolia officinalis; assembly: GCA_021015155.1. Classification (NCBI taxonomy): domain Eukaryota; kingdom Viridiplantae; phylum Streptophyta; class Magnoliopsida; order Magnoliales; family Magnoliaceae; genus Magnolia; species Magnolia officinalis. The sequence goes on from JAJHSJ010000004.1 coordinate 89,244,368, forward strand.
TTCTCTTATGGTTATACATATTAGAGTTTATAGGTCCAGTTGTTAGTGTTTTGGTGAAATTTTCAGGATTTAATTTTTTGCACTAAACAAGTTTGTGGACCAAATGATCTAAAATCATATTATTTGTCTTTTTTATTTTTTATTTTTTATTATAAAGTTGTGCTATATGTGTGTTCGCAAACGCTTGTTTGCTTTCAATCAATACATTCGATATAGCTCTCTTTGATTATTAACATATTTTCTTGCTCCATTTTGTTTATAGAAAGTAGACCTTTTTTTTTTTTTTTTTTTTTTTTTTCTTATTATAGAAAAGTAAGTAGACCTTTCTTCTGACTATAGAAAGCAGACCTCTCTTAAGCCTTTGACTTGTAAATGGTGAGGAAACTCTGGGGGTTTCTTCTTTAAGTTACTCAACCTTCATGGTCATTACAAAGTAGATTGTGGATCTTTTAAATGGTGGATTGTAGGGTCCTTACAATTGAGTCGGTGAGTTGTATGGAGGTTGCTCCCTTTAGCTTGTATGTGGGGAATATGGAAAGAACAAAGTAGGTGAGCTTTCTTGTAGTATCTTGTCATTGATATTTGTAGTGAAGGAAAGAATTGAACACTTCATCATAAGTTAGGATTGGTACTGAAGCTTTTAAGGTACCAATGCCTAAATATTGGGTGGTGGTTGGAACTTGGTCATTTTTAATTATGTCAAGCATTGGGAGAAGATTGACCTGTTGGTGCCTAAGCTTGTGAAAATTGAATATGGAAGTTCAAGGGGGAATCTTGGTGGCTTGGTAGTTGGGGGTGTCATTAGAGAAGAAGCTTGTTAGGTTGGTGCAGCGCGAAAGATCACTACTAGTAATGGACATTACAAATTTTCTGCAGACCAGTATAAACGTTTCAATGAATTTAATGTAGGGGACTCTGTGATGGTCCGCATTAGGCTCGAGTGGTACCCTCAGGGGGCCATTTGTAAATTACATGCGCGTAACACTAGACCATTCGAAATTATAAAATGAAATGGTCTCAATGCGTATATGGTAGATCTTCCACCTTCCATGAGAATTAGTTCCACATTCAATATGGAGGATCTAGTTACTTTTCAGGAGGCCACTGATCATTTGTCTGGCCCTTCGCCCAACCATCTTGATTCTCCAGACCTATCCCTTGATCCACGACCTCTTCCCGACCCTTCGTCCCAGCTTCCACCTCTCATACCTACCCTTCACACACGCAGAGAGAAAATAGAGGATATTTTGGACCATCAAGTAATATAAACGTCAGACAGGGGGTTTCAGAAGTACCTTGTTAAGTGGAAGTCATGCCCAGCTTCAAACATTATGTGACTCACTAAGGACTAAGACCTCAGGGCAACCACAATGTAGATTAAATCTAAACATGATGGAAGTGGTTAAGGTCGAGGTTCTTAAGCTATTAGATATAGGTATCATATGCCCTATATCGAATAGCCAATGGGTGAGTCCAACTCAAGTGCATAAGAAATCCAGAATTACCATAGTTGCCAATGCCAACAATGAACTCATGCCAACTAGAGTTACTATTGGTTGGAGAATGTACATTGACTACGGGAAATTGAATACCGTCATGAGGAAAGACCACTTTCCTTTACCTTTCATTGATTAAATTTTAGAAAGGCTAGCTGGTCACTCATGTTATTGCTTCCTTGACGGGTATTCGGGCTACAACCAGATAGAGATAGCCCTTAAAGATCAGAAAAAGACCACGTTCACATATCCCTTTGGCACCTTTGCTTACCGAAGGATGTCATTCGGACTGTGCAATGCACCTGCCACTTTTCAACGATGCATGATGAGTATTTTTTCTGACATGGTGGGACAATATCTAAAGGTGATTTCTCTATTTTTGGTCCATCCTTCAGCGATTGTTTGGAGAATCTTAAATGTGTGCTGAAGCGATGTGAGGAAAAGAACTTGGTATTAAATTGGGAGAAGTATCATTTCATGGTTCGTAAGGGAATTGTCCTGGGACATATCATCTCATCCAAGGGAATTGAGGAAGATAAGGCTAAAATTGATCTTATCTCTAACTTACCTCCTCCCAAGAACATACGAGACGTGCTATCCTTCTTAGGACACGCCGAATTTTATAGAAGATTCATAAAGGACTTTAGTCACGTCTCTTACCCTTTATGCAATCTACTTCAAAAGGATGTACCATACGAGTGGACTGAATAATGTCAGGAAGTTTTTTTAAGCTCAAGGGCATGTTAACCACAACACTTATCATGTGGCCACCCGATTGGAGAATCTCTTTTGAACCTATGCACGATGGGTCCGACTATGCTCTTAGGGCGGTATTATGTCAGAGAAAAGATAAGAGGCCCTATATTATACATTATGCAAGTAGAACCTTAAATCCTACCCAAGTGAATTACATTACTACAAAAAAAGAACGCTTAGCCATAGTATTGGCTTTGGACAAATTTAGGTCCTACTTGATTGGATCCAAGATCATCATCTACACAGATTATGTGGCGCTCAAGTATCTTCTTTCTAAGAATGATGCTAAGTCCCACTTGATAAGATGGATCCTTCTACTTCAGGAATTTGATTTAAAAATAAAAGATAAAAAGGGAGTAGCAAATGTAGTGGCTGACCACCTTTCCCACCTTGATCTCTCTGATTCCCTTGAGACGACACATATAAGTGACATGTTCCCTAATGAACAATTGTTTAAAGTCTCTTAATCACCTTAGTTCACGGATATCGCTAATTATTTTGTCATAGGCTCCATGTCGACACATTGGACTATGCAAGATAAAAAGAAATTTTTTGCCAAGGTACGCAAATTCTTCTAGGATAATTTGTATTTATTCAAATATTACCCAAACCAAATCTTAAGAAGATGTGTGCCAGACAATGAACACCAAAGTGTCATCTCCTTTTGTCCTTTTGTCACTCTCAGGCCTATGGTGGTCACTTTTCTGCTAAAAAGACCACGACTAAAATTTTGCAATGTAGCTTTTATTGGCCCACTATGTTAAGGGATACTCATGAGTTTTATAAAGCTTATGAGCATCATCAGAAATTGGGAACATTGTCCCATAAAAATATGATGTCTTTAAACCCCATTCTTATCATAAAAGCATTTGATTGTTGGGGCATCGATTTCATGGGACCATTCCCCCAATCCTTTGGAAATTTATATATTTTGCTAGCAGTAGGCTACGTCACTAAATGGGTCGAAGCGATCCCATGCCGGAACAATGACCATCAAATCGTCATTAAATTCATAAAAGAAAACATCCTTTCCTAGTTTGGAACGCCTCGAGACATCATTAGTGATGGAGGATCACACTTTTGCAATAGACCATTCGCAAATTTAATGAAAAAATATGGCATCTCTCATAAAGTGAACACTCCATACCACCCATAAACAAGGCAATCTGAGATTTCTAATAGGAAAATTAAACATATACTGGAAAAATGGTTAACCCTGACTGCAAGGATTGGTTAATCCGCTTGACCGATGCTTTATGGGCTTACCGTACTACATTTAAGAATCCTATTGGAATGTCTCCCTTTAGACTTATCTGTGGGAAGGCTTGCCGCTTAACTGCGGAGTTAGAACATGGGCGATTAAAAATCTGAACTTTAATTTGGACAACGCTAGCTCGCTGCGTAAACTTCAATTGAATGAACTTGAGGAAATCTGAAATGATGCATACGAGAACTAGAGAATTTGCAAGGACAGAATGAAGGTGTTTTATGACCAACACATTCTTCAGAAATCATTCACATTAGGTCAGAAGGTCCTTTCGTAAAATTCTCAATTACATCTCTTTCCAGGTAAACTCAGATCTCGTTGGACCGGCCCTTTCACCATTACTAATATTTATCCTCACGGGGCTGTCAAGATTCGAAATCCAAACAATGACAATAATTTCAAAGTGAATGAACACCGTTTAAAGGCATTTGTTAAAATTTTTTATTCAGAGGACATGTCCATACCTCTGAATGATCCTGTTTACCAGGATTGACCTTCTAGTCTGATGGAGGTGTAGTTAGGTTTACTACTTTTCACTGTTTAGGATAGTTTGTTTTATGCTGTTTTAAGATAGTTTGTTTATTATCTGTTCGAGTCTTTTGTGCTAACCCATCTTCGTACTGAGATCATTGGAAAAGCCTTAAAATTCCTTCTTCAAGTACTATCTTTTCATCACTTCCCTTTTCTTTTCATTGCCTCTCTTGCATTACATGCTTATTTCTTTTATATTGAGGATAATGTAGATTTTAGGGTAGGGATGGGGGATTAGGTTACTTAATCAGTTGTTCTCCTAGTCTTTGAGCAAAAATTATAAAAAAAAGTGCAAAAAATTGAATTTTTTTGAAAAATAGAAGTATAAGATGCTTAACGTTGATGATTTATATCCCTTGGATTCAGTTACTTAGAGATTTCAAAGTTAAGTTTGAGTTGTTAATCCATGAGTAGAAGTTTTAAACATTGATCGAGTCATGATTTCACATGCCACATCTAGCAGTCACATTAAAGTTTCAGCTAACATTGAATTGTTAACTTGGTGATTATTTAGCTAGCATGAAAGGAACCAACCTGGGGAATTTGTCTATCATGTTTGATGAGAAGAATTGAAAAAAATGCCCAACTAAAAAACAGTTGTCTTTAAAAAGACCACCTATTAAAGATCTTTAAAAAAAATTAACATAGCATGAAAGCCATCGATGGAAAAATCAAAAGGTGGAAGAATAAAAGCGGGAATTAAAAGATGAACTGTAAGGCAAGTTTCAGTTTAGGTTTTGGTTGTCCTGAATGCTCTTTTAATTATCAATGTTATTATGAAAGTGAAGAATTGAATCTTTGATTGTGATAAGTCTAAACTTCATTATACGCCCATGGAACTCAATGTTTGGAATTATTCTAATTGGAGGATTAATGCTTTGAACTTAATTATGAAACTTACTGAGTGCTAGAGTTTTGGAGAAGGTAATACATAACATTGATGTATTTTAGAATTCTATTATCTGGATTATTTTTTTAAACCATTTGAGCTTATAAAAATTATCCTATGGTTCTCGAAATATTTTTCGCATACTTTGCTCGGGACTAGCAAAATTCTGGTTGGGATTGTGTTGAGGGTTAAATATTGCATATTATCCCCCATTTATATCTTAGTTTTATGAACATGATAATGCTTAATGTTCTATTTTACTCATGTTTGTGTTACAAGGTGAATTTAAGAGCTTGGATTGAAAAGGGTGCTAAAAGCATGAATCTGATGCTAAAGAATCACCAAGGCAAGGGATGGATCTTAGGAGTCTATGATTGAAGAATTCACATGCCAAAGATCCAAGAAAACCAAGTGAGGAATGAAGAGAATCAAGGATTTGAAGTGAATAAAAGGAATCCTGAAATCGTCCTGAAAAAGCATATTTTGAAACTCTGAGTCATTTTGTGAAATTGCGCGGAGTGAAGTCTATTTTAGAAAACTGCGCAGAGTGAAGTCTATTTTAGCAAACTGCATAAATTTGAGGCAGTTTATAGAGTATTCCAACTAGGTAGGAAAGTTGGAGTTCCATGACTATAAATAGGACTCCCTAGGATGTTTTCAGGCATCTTCTAGGGTTTAAGAAGTGGAGCAAAAGGGTGAAGAAATCGTTGCCAAGTGTTTTTCTTCTTCTTCATTAGTTATTTTCATGCTTTCTTCTAGGGTTTTAGATCTAATCATGTCTATGGTTGGCTAAACCTCTTAGCTAGGGCTAAGAGGTGAAACTTGTAGCATGATGGGATATTTCTATTACTTTGATTTATGTTTATGTTGAATTCAATGGATTCTAATTTGATATTTAAGGAATACTTTCAATTTTTAATGGTTTATTCTGACTCAAATTACCGTAGATCTACAATTGCTTTGAGTATCTTCTTTTCCTGATTTGAGATTGTGAAATTAGTAAGTCTTGTTATTCACCATTATCCCTTGGGCATGGTAAGGTGATGGAATCCTTCCTAATCTTCACAATTCTTCTGCTTTGAGATTATGAGATTGTTAAATTCGGTTGTTTGTCATTGTCTCATGGGCATGGTTTGGTGATGGAATCCTTGGCAATTATCATAGTTCTGCTTCATTGAGAATTAGGTCAATGGAAGTTTAGATTTCATTTTATTGATATATTTTCCAATTAGATAGGATAGGTCTCCAATTCTAATTGTGTTACTTGAATCAAGAAAGAGGGCTCCCTGATCACTACAAGTGGATCCTTAGTACCCTAGTTCCCACCTTTGAATTTATTAAGTTTCTACTTAAATCTCTCACAATTTACTTCCTATTATTTCAGATTTTGATTCACATATTTTTCTAGTTCTACTTCTAGTTGCTTTCAGAATATTCACAAGATTAGTCCCTGTGGCTTCGACCTCAGTCTTACCGAGATTATTACTACATCGCAACTGTTGAGGGTTGAATATTGCATATTAGACCCCAGTTATTACCTGAATTTATGAACATGATGTTGTTTAATGGCCTATTTTAATAGTGTTTGTACTGTAAGATGAATTTACAGGCGTGGACTGAAAAAGGATACAAAAAGCATGGATGTAACGCTCTGAAGTCACTAAAGCAAGGGCAGACCCCAGGGGACTGAGATCAAAGAAATTAAATGCCAGAGATTTGAGAAAATCAGGTCATTCACGTTAAATGGGCCCAAAAATCATCCAAAATGCAAGATCAGATGTTTCCCGCCATCCGATTGGCTTGAAACTCTATATTTGGCTTGAGGACCATAAATGAACCGTACATGTTAAAATTTAACCCTCGGATCCCTGTGGAAGTGTCCCAACTGACAGATTAGCCCATAAACCGTCGATTCTGGGCCCACCTGCAAACTGGATATGTTTCAAATGTTGACTCAACTCCTTAAACTATCTGAGATAAGGGATGGATGGATTGGATTTCTCATAAACATCATAGTAGAACCCACCTTGAGTGTTGTGTGCATGGTGCACAAGTGCACTAGCTGTGCACTACAATCCCAAGACGGTCAAACTGCCTTGGACTTGTCTCTCATTCGAAAAAAGAAATTGCCGTTTTTCGCTGTTGTGAAAGCGGACGGACGACGTTCCCTTGAGGAACGTTGCGTGCCACCATCAGGTCCCACAAAGACGATCCAAACCGTCCAGAATGCAGAGGGGGAAAAACCCATCAAAACTATGTTGACCGTTGGCATCTACGCATGCACACGTGTCGGCCACAACAATCATAAGAAGGTTGCCTTGCAACGTTCAAAACAGTTGCAACGTGATTTCTTCCGTGAGTCACACCAAATCTCATCCAAAACCGTCCCTTCCCACCTTAAATTTCGTTTAAAATCTAATGGACGGAGTAGATTTCACTTTTGATGCTGATCAGGGGCCCACCAAGCAACTCAGCAATGGAACAGGCGTGTGAAGACGTCCAGACGCTGCCCGCTTTTTGCGCAAGTTGTACGATCATGATGATGGTCAGATGGCCGATCTGGACCGTCCATCGTATAGGCCAGCCAAAAACGTCCCAGGGGACGTTGATCTTTGGAAAGAAGGCAAGGAAAATGGGGAGTTGTAGCGCCGTTTTCTAGGCTGCCAAAAGGCTTACACACCGACCGACTTTGCCCCTTCTCTTACGCACCGCCTCCTTGTGCGAAAGTTCCACCACCCTCTCCTGCTATAAAAGAAAGTGAAAAGAGAGAGAGAAGTAAGAAAGCTTAGGGACGTTTGAGAAGAGAGAGAGAAAAGAAGTAAGAAAAGGGGAGATCGAGAAAAGGGATGTGCTTCTTATCAACTATAGTTTTCTTCTTTCCATTTGAATCTATGTCACTTCCCATGAATTTTTAATTTCTTAGCTAGGGCTGAGATGAAGCCCCTAATTTGAATGATTCTTGTTATTTGTTGATTTCGTCTGGATTTGATTGATTTATTTATTTCTCTATTATGCTTAAATGAAAACTCCACACCTCTCCAATCTATGAGCTTAACCAAAGTCTAGAAGTGAATGTTGTTTGGAATCTTATTCTAGGTGTGCTTGTGTTTGACCATGAACAAGTTTTCCTACAGAGAAAGAAATAGGAATTCACATCTATTCATGCCTGAACATGGATAGAAAGATGTGATCCTTGTGCTTCAAGGGAATTATACATCCTGTATGCTTAAACAAGGACACAGATTGTGCTTTATTTATTGAATGTATGTCAATCTGAATTAGGGTGAATCAACAAGTAAAACAAGGGTTAGGATAATTAGGGGTGGATTCAAAAGTCCTAGTATTCTCCTTGAGTGAATTTTTCTTCTTGTTTTCAGTTATTTTCCATTGATTTTTGTTATTTTACTTAATAACTAGCTAAACTATTTGTTGGATTAGTTAAGAAGAATCATAAAATTCGAATTGTGACAACCAGTCCTCGTGGGAACGATCTCATAATACGCATCGTGTCTACACCTGATTCGTATACTTGCGAGTTTAAAATCAAGTTAAATCAGGTTGGTTGAAATAAAACATCAAGTTTTTGAACTTAAGCACCTTCGCCCGAACGACCTCTTTCATGTTAGTGTTAAGCCTCCTTTGCATTTCACGCGACATTTTTGCATTTTCTTCAAGATGAATACGATACATACACATAGTGGGGCTTATTCCCTTTATGTCCGCTATTATCAGCCCAATAGCTGCCTTATGTTCTCTACGAACATTAAGCAACTTACCCTCCTGTTCCTTATCAAGGTTAGAAGCTATGATGATAGGCAGAGTCTCAGAAGGACCTAAAAATGCATACTTGAGAGTTTCAAGTAATTGTTTAAGGTCAAGTTCAGGTGGTTTCTCAATAGACGGGACCAGTTTAGACTCAGATGGTGGAAGAAGTTCCACTTTAGCTTTCCATTTTATAGTATCCATTACAGGATTAGAGTCAAGCAATGCATTGACTTCTTGGATGGAACTTTCTATATCAAAATTATGCCAAAATTTGCTAAACAAGTCTTGAGAGTGTCTTCGAAAGATTTAAGGAAAGAGTCATGCACTAGACTCTCAATCATGTTCACTTCAAATATATCATCCGAGTCTGCCGGTTGTTGTCCAGCATTGAAAACATTGAGTTTAATCTTCATGTTACCAAAAGACAACTTCATAACTCCATTCTTGCAATTTATGATAGATCTGTGAAGGTGCCTCATGGCTTGTTGTAGTGTTATTTTGGTCGATTTCAGCTAACCAAGTCCTAGCTGCTCATATACAGAATATGGCTACAAATTAACGCTCGCCCCTAAATCAAGCAATGCCTTCTCAATCTTATGATCTCCTATGACACAAGAAATGATGAGAGCTCTTGGATCCCTAAATTTAGGAGGGGTGTTGTGTTGAATCATGGAGCTGATTTGCTCCGTAAGGAAGACCTTCTTGTGAACATTCAACTTACGCTTTTGAGTGCATAAATCTTTAAGAAACTTAGCGTAAGCAGGGACTTGCTTGATAGAATCAAGCAACGGAATGTTAATTTGCACTTACTTAAACGTGTACAATATATCATTAAAGTTGTTTCCTTTCTTAACTAGTGTCAGACGTTGAGGAAAAGGTGCTTTAGGCACATAGGATGGTACAGGAGTGGTTACTGGAGAGTCAGAGTGCTTTTGGACTTTGGATGCACTAGTATGTCTCTCTGCTTCATTTTGGTCTTCTTATTTGGAATTTGATTCTTCCCTAGGCATCTCTACTTTGTTCTCGATCTGTTTGCTGGACCTAAGCGTAATGATTAATTTGGCTTTCTCATGATATTGTTCTTGGTTTGAATTAGAGCCAATCTCATACTGTCCTTTTGGATTTGCCACAGGTTGGCTAGGGAATTTTCTCTTCTCTCTCTCACTCAATGTGGTAGCAAGTTGACCCAATTATACTTCCAACTTGACAATGGATTGCGCATTTGCATGTAAGCTTTGCTGGTTAGCTTGTAAAGTTTGTTGGGTGTCTTTTGAAATTGAAGAGAACTCTACATAAAAAGATTGAGTGTATATTCAAGAGATGGTTTCCTTGATTATAAAGGAAGTTGTTGATATTACGGAAACTGTTGAAGTTATTGACTACCAACTTGGGGGTAAGGTTGCATAGGAGGATTTCCAGATGGTCCTCCTTATTGTGGTCCTTTTGCCTAGGAAAATTTTGGATGACTAGCCCACCCTGGGTTGTAGGTGTCTGAGTAAGGATCATTCCCAGTTCTTTGAAAAGTGTTTAACATGCACTTGTTCAGAGAGAATTTCTAGAAATGCTGCACTAGATGGACGAGATTGCGTACGATGGGCAGGACTGGAGCATATGGCACATGACTTGATTTGAGTTGTGTTTGGAGGTCCATTATTTAACATCAAAGCATCAACTTTCTTTGTTAAGCTATCAATTTTGGCATGATGTTGAGGGTCAAATATTGCATATCAGACCCCAATTATTACCCGGATCTACGAGCATAATACTATTTAACGCCTGGATTTAACTGTGTTTGGGATGTAGGGTGTATTTATGAGCATGGGCTGAAAAGAATGCTAAAGGCATGAATGTAACGCTTTGATGACACCAAAGGCAAGGGACAGACTCCAGGGGACCAAGATAAGCAGGTTTACACACCAGAGATCTGAGAAAATCCAGAAACTGAAGCTCAAGTGGCCTAAAAAAACGTCCAAAATGCAAGATCACAGGGTTCCCACCATCTGATCGGCTCGAAACTTCATACAGGGCCTGAGGACCATAAATGAACTGTACACGTCGAATTTTAGCTCCTGAATCGCTGTGGAAGTGGCTGAACTGACAGATCAGCCCTTAAAATCTGAATTCTGGGCCCACCTGATATCTAGATATGCTCAAATGTTAGTCTCAACCCCGTACATTAGCTGAGGAAACGGATGGACGGAGCAGATTTCTCCTAACCATCACAGTAGGTCCCATATGGAAGGGTGTGTGCACTATACTTATGCACTCTCGAAGTGCATCGAACCTAAGGAAGTTGGTCAGCGTACTCAAAAACGGAAAGTCTGTTTCAGACTCTGCTGCGGAAGGAAATTACAGACGGTGTGATCGGGCCCATTTCCATCAATATTCCTGACGAATTGCACCATTCATCGTGATCACAAGTTGGTCTTGGTTAGACCCTAGATCAAAGAAATCAAAACCAAGTTAATCAGTGTCGTCCACCTCTGCTGTAACCTTTCTCATTAAAGAAAAAAAAGAAGAAAATGGAAACAAGGACTTCCGTATCTCTCAAAGTGGGCCACCATATGGACCCATCAGCTCAATCTGAGCCGTTCATTCGAAGCAGACGAAAGTCTTGACCAAGATTTGGTGATTTGTGGGTTGAAGAAGGCTAGAAAGAAGACACAAAGGGTGTTGGACGACAGAACTGCGCCACAATATAAAGCAGGTGGGCCACGCTATCAACGCTCCAAATCTCACAATATCTGAACGGTTTTTTAATACGGAATTAATGGACGGTTCGGATTTCTCAAAAGAAGACGTTTGTGGGCCTCATAGCGTCGCAGTGTGATCAGCGCATGGCCCTATTTACGTCCGGACGCAGCCCACCTTTTGCGGGTTGTGATGTGATTTCAACGACGATTCGATGGCTGATCTGCACCGTTCATCATGTAGGCCACTCCAAAACACCTCAGGGGACGATATTTCTTTGAAAAGAAAGCAAGGACCGAGGGAGTTGGAACAGTGTTTTCCTGGCTGCGCAAAAGCCTTCGCAGGCAGTTTTTAGAAAGGATGTTTATCGACTCCAGCTCTTCAGCACCGACCTCTCCCTTGCTAGCTATAAAAGGAGAAGAAAGAGAGAGAGAGAAAGGGTCTTTTTAGAACAGGGCAGCCGTGGAGGCAGTCAGCTTGAAGTCAGGGAACAACATAGAGTTAGAGATTTTTATTTTTAGTTTTATTTATTTATTATTTTCTTTATTATTATTTGAGAGATTCAGCCATCCATGACGGGCTAAACCTCTTAGCTAGGGCTAAGAGGTGAAGCTTGTAGCGTGATGGGTGATACTCTACGGTTCTGATTCATGTCCTGAACTACTTTTGACCTTGGTTTGATTTTAAGGAATACGATTAATTTTTAATGGTTTGTTGTGACTGACATTACAATAGATCTGCAATGGCTTGAGTATTTCCTTTTCCTTTCTTGTGATTATGAAGTCAGGACGCTCTATTGTTCACCATCGCCCCTTGGACATGGTGGAATGACAGAACTCTTCCTGACATTCATACATCACTCAGATTGGCTGATGAATTGGTTTAATTCCGTTATTTGCTTTGTCTCATCGGCATGCTTTTGTGATGGAATCCATTCTAATTTACACCCTTCTTATCTCTTGAAAACAAGATCAAAAGATATTCAGATTGTGCTTGAGTGATATATCTTCCAACTGGATGAAGATGGGACTCGACGTCCAGTTGAGTTCATGAATCACGTGTATATCTCCCTGATCTCTATAAGTGGATCCTCTGAATCCCTAGTTTCCCACCTTTGAATTCTACAATTTTTAGTTTATTATTTCACCATTATTCCCTTAAGAACACTCGATTTAGATTACATCTTATTCTAGTTCGAGTTCTGGTTGATTCCAGATTATGTACAGGTTCCAGTCCCTGTGGATTCGACCTCGGTCTCACCGAGTTTATTACTACATCACAACCCTACACTTGGGGAGTGAACATATGACTCCTATCTCATATATACCACCTTTCTTCTGTGGTTGGGGACTTCTTTCACCTCCATTTGAATAGTTTCATTGCTGAAAGTTTTCACACAAGGTTTTAAAGAAATTCCACGCTTCGACATCACTTTTGGTCATGAATGACCCTCCACTGGTGGCATCAACCATGCGATGGTTTTGGGGTGTCAGACCGTCATAGAAGTATTGAACCTGTTGCCACTTCTCAAAACCATGGTGTGGACACTTAAGAAGAAAGTCCTTTCCCAACATTCATGAAAGTGCTCGCCCTCTTTTTGTGTGAGATTAGTAATTTCTCTACGGAGAGCATTAGTTTTGTGAACAGGGAAAAACTTGTTTAAGAACTTCTTAGACAGTTGGTCCCATGTAGTGATAGACCCAACTCCTAGAGAATTCAACCATGCTTTTACCTTATCCTTCAAAGAAAAAGGAAAAAGGCGCAAACGGATCGAATCATCTGAAAAGTTTTAGAACCTAAAGGTAGAGCAAATGTCTAGGAATTCTTTCACATGATGATATGGATTTTCCTTATCTAAACCACAGAAGGAGGGCAACAATCGTATGACCCCAAGTTTAAGTTCAAAGTGTGTTGCCGTGGTGGCTGGCAACACTATGCATGAAGGTGAATTAAATTGGACATGAGCTAAATAATCCCTAAGAGCTTTATTTCCATTCTCGTCCGCCATTTCAAATAGAATGTTTCTCGATCTTCTACGAAATGTTCTTTCTATTTCAGGATTAAAAGGTGTTAGTTCTATGTTCAGAGATCTACGTCCTAGCATAAATTGAGTTATTGCAATCTAGGAAAGAAAACTAAACTAAGATGCAATCTAAGAGAATAAAACTAGAGCTAAAAATCATGAATTCCTAAAAGCAAGATGAAACTATGTAAACAAGAATTGGAAGAAAGAACCCGGAAAAGGAGATGAATGATTTTCGAAGAATTGGGAGCTCCTCCTTCACTTTGAAGACAATTTTTTTTCCAGCTTCCTTCCTCAATTCCTGTAGAAAATAAAGACAAAAATAAATTAAGTTCCTTAAAATTTGTAAAATGATGAGAGAAAAATCCTAGGGTTATGAATTATGATAAGAGAGAATCCTAAATCCAATTGGACCAAAACAGTACCCAGCAACGATGCCAAAAACTTGATTTTTTATTTAAACCAACCTGATTTAAATTGATTTTAAACTCGCAAGTATATGAATCAGGTGAAGACATGGTGCGTATTACGAGATCGTTCCCACGAGGACTGGTTGTCATAATTCAAATTTTATGATTCTTCTTAACTAATCCAACAAATAGTTTAGCTAGTTATTAAGTAAAATAATAAAAATCAATGAAAAATAACTGAAAATAAGTAGAAAAATTCACTCAAGGAGAACACTAGGACTTTTGAATCCACCCTAATTATCCTAACCCTTGTTTTACTTGTTGATTCACCCAAATTTAGATTGACATACATTCAATAAATAAAGCACAATCTGTGTCCTTGCTTAGGCACACAGGATGTATAATTCCCTTGAAGCACAAGGATCACATCTTTCCATCCATGTTCAGGCATGAATAGATGTGAATTCCTATTTCTTTCTCTGTAGGAAAACTTGTTCATGGTCAGACACAAGCACACCTAGAATAAGATTCCAAACAACATCCATTTCTAGACTTTGGTTAAGCTTATAGATTGGAGAGGTATGGAGTTTTCATTTAAGCATAATAGAGAGAAATAAATCAATCAAATCCAAATAAAATTAACAAATAACAAGAATCATTCAAATTAGGGGCTTCATCTCAGCCCTAGCTAAGAAATTAAAAATTCATGGGAAGTGACATAGATTCAAATGGAAAGAAGAAAACTATAGTTGATAAGAAGCACATCCCTTTTCTTGAGCAATCTCCCCAAAAAGTCTGGGATTATGGTGAACAAAAATGACAATAATGAATTAGTGCCAACCCGCATGACTATGGGTTGACGAGTTTGTATTGATTACTGTAAACTGAACTTGGTCACAAGGAAGGATCACTTTCCTTTTCCTTTCATAGACCAGATGCTTGAGAGATTGGTAGGGCATAACTATTATTTTTTCCTGGATGGTTATTCCGGGTATAACCAGATTCCCATTGTTCCCGAGGATTAAGAGAAAATCACATTTACGTGCCCTTTTGGTACATATGTTTATCGGTGTATGCCATTTGGGTTATGTAATGCACCTGCTACTTTTCAACGATGCATGATGAGTATTTTTTCAGACATGGTTGAGCGTTTCCTCGAGGTTTTCATGGATGACTTTTCAATTTTGGCTCTTCATTTAATGAATGTTTGTGGGTAACATTGCTGCAAACCCTCACGAGATTATAACTCATACACTAGGGGCAACCTAGGGGTTTAAAGGCTTGTTGCATACGCTAAATGCAATTGAGAGTACCTGCGAAAGTTGTGAAGGTAGGATTTTATTTTTGTTATATTTGTTTTGCTTGAGGACTAGCACAACTTCTCTTTCAAGTTCATTGTCTCATGTGCATTGCATGCTCATCTCTTTTACATTGAGGACAATGTAGATTTTAGGTTGGGGGTTGGGGAGAATAGGTTACCTAATCAATATTTTCTTGGTTTTGAGCAATTTTCTTGGTTTTAAGCAAAAATTGTGAAAATTAAAAAAAAAAAATTTTTAAAAAATTCTGGAATTTCTTATGAATTCGAAATGATTTTGAAGGATAGTCGTGATTTTAGAATTACAAGATATAGAATGTTGGTAATTTATGACTCTTGGATTCAACCATCTGTTAGAGGTCTCTTGCCTCTAGATGGATGTTGTTTACTCTTGCCTCTTGAATGAATGTTGTTTATGACAACTGGCGCATGATTCATTATGGAGTCTGTTGTGCTTGTCTCTTATATAACTGATGCATGATTCATTATTGAACTTGTGTACTTGTGCTTCTCTTATTCTCTTTGAGAGTGTTTTGTTACAAATTTGACAAAGGGGGAGATTGTAAGTGCTATGGTCTCATGCTCCTTTGGTTGTCAAATTTTGTTGTGCCAAAACTCTATTTGTGTCCTATGTTTGCATGTTGTTATATATGTTCAAGACACTACTTCACAAGTGCTTCAAGTTAAGTACGATAAATGGAGTTTCAATGTCCATACTTCATGTTCCAGGTATGATTGACCTTAGATTGACCTTAGGGTAGGTCATTTCGGATACATAATTCAAACTGTACGTTTATATGTGAATTTGGTCTGTTCTAAGACTAGTCCTGGACCTTGTTCAACTAGTCCTATCACTGGTTTGACCAGTCCAAGAAATTCCACGACCAGTCCTAAGTTGTTGAAGATTTTCAGAATTTTTTGGTTAGCCCACGACCAGTCTTGGAGGTCCTTCGACCGGTCGTAGGTGTGTTCACGACTCGAACTTCGACCAGTCGTGGGTCCTCGACTCGAAGTACAGTGACTAACTCATGCGACCTACGACCAGTCCTGGGTCATCTTCGACCGGTCTTAGGTGGTCCACGACCAGTCGTAGACACCTCACGACCAGTCGTAGAATGGTTTTCAAAGATCGCGCTTAAAAATTCAAAATGTCGTTGAAGCTACGACTAGTCGAAGTGTCCCTAAGACCAGTCGTAGACGTGATTTCTGCTTCTATAAATTAAGCACGAATCTCAGAATTTAATAAGTCAATTCAAAGAAATTCAAGGCTCCACTCTGAGATAAGTTAGTGTTCATTTTAAGCTACTTTATGCATAATTAATATTTCCTGTTGTTAGCTTATTTTTATTTGATTTTGATCTACATTCCAATCTGATTTGAAAAAGGGAAATTCTGTAATTCCTTCTTCTTGAAATCAAAATCAAATAGAGCTAGCCCATTTGATTTAATTTAAAATCAATTAGAACTTATAACCATTTTAAGTGAGTATTGGACATTGAACGTTGATTCGAACTTCTACTCCGATTGGTTCTTACGGGCTGCCACGAAAGGAGAAATCCAGGTATTTTACGTTTATGTAAAATTTCTATTCTTTTGGTTTTTGTTTGGGATTCTCCAGAAAAATCTCATTGTGTGGTTATCTGAGGAGAGCCAAAAAACTCAGAAAGTGTGGGTTTTTGGATTGTGTAAGACCTAGTTAAAAAGACACAATTGTGAAGGTTTTAGGTGAACCTGTGAAACCTATTTTGATAGTGAATGCTAATATCCCCTGTGTGAGGATATTAGGAGTGGAGTAGCATTCTGTGTGGCTGTTGTGAAACAGTTGGTGTACACACAGGCGAACCACTATAATTCTTTGTCTTGTAGTTTGAATGCTTGCTTAAGTTTATATCTTTTATCATTCAAGTTTGTGAGATGTATGTGTGGATGTGAATGTTGTAATATTTACATTTCAAGCAAGTGTGGGAAATGTTGTAATAATTTAGATTTAAATTCCTGTAGTTTATTTCAATTCCTTGTTATTTATTTATTTATTTCTCTTCAGATTGAGTTTTTGATACAAAGGACGTTCTAGAAATAAGGTTGTCCTGCCATAAATCCTTAGTTTTTATGGTGTAAGGTTGTCCTTAGAACTGAATTTGTATCAAACTCTCAATACTTGGTTATTGTGGTTGATTTTATTTCAGCATTGTGAATTGATTTATTTTATTTGGCTATCTCTTTATTTTATTCCGCTATTATAATTATAATTTGGCATAGTCCTATTCACCCCCCCCCCCTCCTCTAGGATGTATAGCTAAGCCATTTCAAGTGGTATTAGAGCCTAATAGCTCACTCTTATTGCTTTTTATTTGGATTTATTTCCTGAGCTAACGATCAAAGCTATATAAAAGATGTCAAATTTTGATAGCCTATCAGTCACTAGGCCTCCACCCTTTGATGGCTCCAACTATGCCTATTGGAAAGCCTGTATGAGGATCTTCCTCAAATCAATGGATGAGAGTGTGTGGCAAGCCATAGTGACTGAATGGAATCCTCCTACCACTAAAGTGACTGGAATCGATGGTTCAAAATCAATGAGAGTAACTCCTTATTTCTCTTGGACCACCATTCAGAAAAATGAGAGTAGTGCCAATGCAAAGGCACTAAATGCAATCACTTGCGCACTATCACTGGATGAGTTCAAAAGAATCATATCCTGTGATACTACAAAGCAAGCCTGGGATATATTAGAAATGACACACGAGGGTACTACGATTGTCAAAAAATCTAAAGTCCAACTCCTTACAACCAAATTTGAAGAAATTCATATGGAGGAAAATGAAATGTTTGTGGACTTTTACACAAGATTAAATGACATTGTAAACTCAATGTGGGGTCTTGGTGATAAAATCCCACAAAGTAAAGTGTGTGCAAAGATACTATGCTCTCTTTCTGAACGGTTCAACTCTAAAGTAACCCCGATCCAGGAACTTCGTGATACAGACAATATGAGGGTAGAAGAACTAGTTAGTTCTTTACTATGAGTTAAACTTTAAAGCTCCTAAAAGTAAATCCATCACTCTTAAATCTTCTAAAGGTATTTCTCAAGAAAACTCAGATTTAGAAAATTCTGAAGACGATATGGTTCTTTTAGCGAAATTTTTTTACAAGATTTTCAAAAGCAAGAAAAGGGTAGACTTTCAAAAATCAAATGATAAGAAAAGATCTAAACCTAAATCTAAAAATTGAAAGTCTTTGAAAGATAGTCAATGTTACAACTACCAAGAGTACGGGCACTTAGCAAACAAACGTCCTAAAAAAGACAACAAAAAGGAAGGGTATGTTGACTACATGGGATGGATCGTCTGATTTTGAAGTTTCTTCTGAATCAGAAGATTCTGAAACTAAGTCAGGCAATGATGTTAAAGCCCTTATGACTCTAGCCAAGTTCATTTTTTCAGATCGTGATGATTCAACTAGTGAGGAAAATCTGAACAGTGAATGTGAAAATGAAGAGGATCTTCAAGATGCTTATAATGCCCTATACAAGGAAAGTTGTAAAATTGCTGTCAAACTTAAACTTCAAAAAGAAAAGTTTTTTAAACTTAAAGAATGTTTTGAACCACTTGTTTTAGAAAAATCTCAAATTACAGATTGTTTTGAAAAATCAAAATGTGATTTAGAATTCAAAACCTCCCTGATTGAAAATCTGAAATCTGAAAATGAGAAACTTAAAAATGAAGTATCTTCTCTTATGAGTTTAAAGGACACATGGAGATATGCCCAAGGTGATCCAAAGTTAGAAAAACTATTATCCGGATCAAGAAAATGTGGCGATCGATCCGGGTTGGGCTATGATAAGAATATACCTCATAAATAAAAGAATACTCCTCCTAAGTTTGTGAAAGGAGAGACCTCAAACTCAAAAGGGAAAAGTACTTATCAAGGTTTTTCTAAAAATATAAAAACTTTTTAAAAACCTAAAAGCAGCTATGTCAACTTTAAAAATCAGAACTGAAACCCACTAGCTGAAAAGATAGTTGATTTACTCAAGGAGCTCTTAAAATCTAACTCAGTAGGTCATTCTTACAACAACAGACAGAAGAAGACCAACTATACTCCTAAACCCAAAACAGTTCTGAAATGGGTTCCTAAAGTTGCCTGCTTGGTTGCCCACACCGCTTTCAAAGCAACAAGCCATTCAAAGTGGTACCTAGATAGTGGATGCTCCAGGCATATGACAGGCGACAAGGCTTTATTCACTAATTTAAAAGATATATTGTAATCGGGATTTATCTTACAAATGGGTTCGTCTATAGATATTTTGATGTAACAGTGACCAGTGGAGGGGGCATGACTGGTTTCCGGGATAAAACTGACTCCTGATTCAATGATGCGACCCTTAAGACCGGGAGGAGGAAGCCATATGAGTTTTTCTACCGGCAGACCTTTTCTAGCCAAATAAGATTGGTGCACCTGCCATCTCATATGATTGTATGACGCCCTAGGAGTACGATCGCAACCTGGAATAATGAAGGAAGAATCAGCTCGGCCTAGCAATTGCTTCCAAACCATTGCCCAGTTAAATGGGCTAGTGCCATAACTTCGTATTCTTTTGGTAACTAGCCCATAATCTTTTGGCACTGCCTGATCAAAACCAAATTGGCAAACAAAACGACTAGGGTAATATGGTTCTCGCCAGAATTTTGTTCCTTCTCTAGATGGGAGGCTGCACGATTTGATTGATATGAAGAATCATTTCTCTATTGTGATAAGTGATGATGTATTTGGCTTCTCTGTGTCTTCAGTATAACGAGGCAAGCCAAAATGAAAGTAATTTATCTTATCATCCGAAGAGATAACATCTTTTGCCCAGTCATATGATCTCTTCGCCAAAGATCTTTTGGAAGAAACAAAGGGGAAGTTTCGAAGGATGAACGTAAGCCTTTTCTGGCACATCAAAAGTCCACGGGAAGTATACACCGAACTAGCTTAGAAAATAATGCCATGGCATGTAAGTTGATGCAGAACCGACAGAGGGGCTCTTCACATGGGAAGCAATTTCTCCAAAGCCTCTGTAAATCGAACATAGGACGGGAGGGGCAAGAGAATACTTGACTCCCTCAGCCATAGCACCTGCTATCACAAACAATGATGGGCGAATGACATCCGCTGATTTAGAACTCGGGAGAACACTATGCTTAGCCAATAAGCCAGAAATGTTGCGAGCTCTCCATAGACGGAATACTCAGCACGTCCTTTTATACCTTTTCGAAGACATTCAAGTTCCTGTGAATAGTTGACATCAAATCTGAAAAAGGGAAAAAATGAGTAAACGAGATCCAGATTATATGTATAACAAGCTGCAGTAGAAGGGGAATTCAAAGAAAAAAGAAAATTACTTGAAAGCTCTATTGAAATGAGCCAGCCATTGCAGGGGAGGAATTTTGTGGATGTTCGGGAATTTGGACATTTCCCTAAAAGGTTCGGTGGTTGATTCTGAGATAGAAGGTATGCGGTCGGGCGAAGAGACAAAGGCAAACTCTTCATTAGTAGAAACAAATTCGTCAAAGAATTTCCCGGTTATCGGTAAACCAGCAATTCTATGGATGTCACAGAGGGTGATGCTCATTTCACCCTCGGGGAAATGAAAAGAATTGGTGGAAGGACACCAGTAGTTAAGAAAAGCTTTCAAGATGGAAGATTCCTTATAAAAAGATTGCGATGTTGCTTTAATTGCAGCAAAAATATCAATCTTCAACAGAGTGTCCGCATGTTTCTCCATGACTGCAGTAGCCCACTCTGAATAATAATTTCGAGGGGTCAAGGAACCTCTCGTCCTAAATTCCTTCGGGCTCTAGATAAGTCGACAATAGTTGAAACGCTGTTGGAGCGTCTCGTACAAGCAAGTGGGATATAGGCTATGAAGGTCGTAAGAAGGCACGAGGAAGATCATGGAGTGAATGTCGCCAATCTGCTGTCTTGGACTGGGTGGGCACAAGATGCCCTCTAATATTCTCGATTCTTTGAATGACCAAGACTCTGTGTAAGACAATCTTTCTGCAGTCAGATGGTCCTTGGGCTCGCATATTAACATGGAATGATGACGGTGAATCTTGATGGGGATTGATACGATGCCTCGTCTATATGGGTTCTCAAATTTTATGATACTCTGGACTGAACGGACTGATTCCCAGGAATTATTGAGCTTCTTCCTATTGTGCTCTTTAATTTTATCTTGGAATTCTTGGGCTTTGTTTCTGCGGACTTTCTTTACTCTGGAAGGAGGGGGAGTATCTTCTCTAGCTGGTGGTCTTTGGCTGCTCATTTGATAATGCGCTGTCGTTTTCAGCCATTCTTCCCAGTCGTAATCACGTCCGTGTAATGGAGGCCTTTCAAAATCTCCCATAATAATGGCCCTACGGATGGGAGATGGTAATGCCTGAATACGTGGGGAGAAATCGAAAGTAGGTAATACTGGTTCCTTTATATAGGCAGGGCGCTTCGCAGTCGTATTGAATCGCTTACGTAAAGGTAGAGCAGGGGATGATGGAGATTCCGTAGCTTGAGGCGTTATAGAGGGATCGGGATTTGGAAGTTCTCGGTGAGAAGGTTGATCGGTGGGAGGATCGACAACAATGAAGGTTCTCTTAATACGAGTCATGAGGAAAAAAGATTAAAAGTCTGAAGAAAGAAGGAGTTGCAAAAAGTTAGTACAAAATAGTTTGAAATAACCAAGTAATGGTTGCGCGGATCGCGTAATTGAAGTATGTTGCGCAACTGCGCAACGGAAATATGTTGCGCGTTGACGGGCAAAGAATTTTACCTTGCGCAAACGAAGTTCTCGTTGCGCGGATCGTGCAAGCAAAGTTGGTTGCGCGAAAGAGAATTTTCGCCAGAGCTCTGCTACAGAGAATGAGAAGTGAAGCAAATGAATTGAGTTTGATATTTATAGAGACGATGGCTGAGTATGGAACTAGGGTATGCGTTGCGCGGGACGCACAACGAAGTTACAAAATACAAAAATCAGGTAGAGATTGATCCTGATTCTTTGATTCCAGGGAATAAAGAACGGATCAAGGGGGCATCTATTGGAGCATAAAAAATAATAATAATCATGAAAAGGAAAGATTAGAAATTGAGCATTGAGAGAAGGATAAGAAGGATTTAAAAGTACTGTGGTTGACAGTTGTGCGGGCCGCGCGATGAATTCCAGCTGCTGCGCGGATTGCACGCGTTACGGGGAACACGCAACGAACTTCTCTGATGCGCAGAACGCGTGAAGACTTTCTCCGTTGCTCGGAACGCGCAACGAACTTTCCATTGCGCTGGTAGTGTAATCAAGAGCAGGATGATCATGATGAATGGTCCAGGTCTGATGAAAAGTGGGTCCCATGGCACAAGGATCGAGGGTTGGCACGTGTGGGGGCCTATAAATACCCCTTCCCCTCCTTCATTTGAGAGTATTGAAGATTTGGGGAAGAGCAGAGCCCCGAAAGAAGACTGAAGGTGAGGAGTAGAGTGAAGTCTCTGCTGTGCGGATCGCGCAACTAATTCATCAGTTGCACTGACCGCGCATCCTTTCCATTCATTGCGCTGATCGCACAACCAGGAAACCGGTCACGCGGGTCGCGCAACCAAGTCACTAGGTGGCTGGTTCTGAATGAGGGCCGAAGTGTTGCGGAAATTCCTGAAAGCATTCAAGATTGATCTTCATCACTGAAGACTCTTTCCTCTACCCAAAGGACAAGCTTGAAAGAGTAACCGGTTGATCAAATCAACATTCCTCCTAAGTCCCATGAGATGATCAAAGTGGCTGCCGAAAGGCTGCCGGATTCAAGATTCAATATATTAGCTTTGCTAATAACAATCTGTGCCTCCCAAATGATCTGTCTTAGAATCAAGGGATGTTAAAAGGATGTAAATGAACTCAATATCAATGAAATATGATGATCGTTCTAAATAGTCTTTCTGTTATGTTTAAATAAGATAATCTCTCATATCATATACTTTGTTTTCTTGTCAAAACAATGTGTATGGATAGTAACTTGGAATTCACTGAGCATATTTAAAAAACTTAATATATGAACTTATGCTTCTAAGAATTGATAAAGAACCAATTTGATTAATCGCTCATGTGATTCGGCTCTAGGTTTTCAAATTTTCACTCTCGCTTCTTTGAATTATACTCATTCATACTTGTTTGCACAAAAGAGTGTTTTTTGAAAAAGGTTTAAACATTGGGAATTGAAGATTGTGTCCTGCATGTTTTGCTCGAGACTAGCAACATGCTGGTTGGGGGTTTGTTGAGTGTCAAATATTACATATTTCCCTCTATTTACATCTTAATTTTATGAACATGATAATGCTTAATGAGTATATTTTATACATGTTTGTATTGCGAGGTGAGTCTGAGAACTTGGATTGAAAAGAATGTAAAAAGCATGGATTTGATGCTCAAGAATCACCAAGGCAAGGGATTGATCTAAGGAGACCGAGGTTGAAGATTTCAAGACCCCAAGATTTAAGAAAACCAAGTCGAGATGGTCGAAGAGACCGCTCGACTAGTTGAAGATTCAACAGAAATTTTGTTATACTTCGGTTGTTGCTTAGACTAGTCGAGAAATTCTTAGACTAATCGAGCCAAAACTTATACTAGTCGAAACTCGGTCAATTATAAGTATAAAAACTCAATTTAAATATGTTTTGAAAACCCCTAAACCTAAGGTCTTTCTAGGGTTTAAAATACCTATTTAGACTGTACTTCATAGGATTACAAACTTGAAATTTTCAAAGGAGCTTGATCTGAAAAGTGCAAATTGCAGAAATGCACAAATTCTGAACTTCACTATCTATGTCATCGACCACTGTTCGATGACATCGAAGCCAGTATTCGATGGCATCGAACACAGGTAGATGACATCGAAGAATTATATGAAAATTGAGTTTCATTGCTGGACAAATTGGATGCATTTCTCGATGAATCAAAACCCTGTTCGATTGCTCGAAGACCTGTTCGATGACATCGAAGGTAGTTTGATAACATCAAGATTTTTATGGATTTTTAGAGCAACTTGCTGAAAAAATCTAGACACATTCTCGATTACTCAAACACCCTTCAATGACTTCGAAGGTAGTTCGATGACATGAAGAGTTACATAATGTGAAAGGCGTTACGTAGTGCAAAAAAATGCGACTTCCGGATTCAATTTACATTCGATGACATCGAAGGCGTTACGCAGAGTGCATAAATTTGAGGCGGTTTTCAAATACAGTTGAACAAAGGCTATAAATATAGTTTCTTTAAGGAGTTCTAAACATGAATTAGATTACAAGAAGCAGAGCCGATTGGTGGAGCAGCCTCCCAAGAGTTTTTCTTCCTTCTTTATTTATTTTTAATGCTTTCTTTAGGAGATTTAGATCCAATCATGTCTATGGTTGGCTAGACCTCTTAGTTAGGGCTAAGATGTGAAGCTTGTAGTGTATTAGGATAATTTTCTTGCTTTGATCCTTGTTCTTTTGAACCTAATTGATTTCAAATTTAATATTAAAGAAATATTTTCAGTTTTTTATGATTTATTGTGACTCAAATTATAATATATGCTGTGATAGCTTTATATATCTTCTTTTCCTGTTTTAAGATTGTGAGATTGGTAAATCTTGTTGTTCATCATCGTCTCCTGGGCATGGTAGGATGATGGAATCCCTTCCAATCACCAAAATACTCCTTCATTGAGAATTAGGTCAATGAAAAGTTTATATTTGATTTAATTATTTTATCTTTCAATTGGATAGGATAGGACTCCAATTCCAATTGTGTTTCTTAAATCGAGTAAGGTAGCATCTTGATAGCTACAAGTGGAACCTTGGCACCCTAGTTCCCACCTTTCAATTGATAGTTTTAATCAACATCATTCACAATTACTCTCTTGTATTCCAAAATTAGATTTAAATCTTTTTCTAGTTCTAGTTCTAATTATTTTCAGAATACGTACAAGTTTAGTCCCTGTGAATTCGACCTCGGTCTCACCGAGTTATTACTACATCGCGACCCTACACTTGGGGTTGTGAACAGTCGCCCCGATGCCAATAACTGCACAGGTCACCGTAAATCGCCTCTGAAAGTATCGACCAGAGATGTAGAATGAAGAAAGGGGAAAACGCAATAGACTCTTCTTAGGCGTTAGGGTTCTTATATAGGAGAGCCACATGACAACACTCAAATACATCCATTAATGCAGACCCCATATGATGTCCCCTCGATTACCCCATCTCAACACATGGCACGAGCCGACATGTCGATCGACCCTGATACTGAGAAATGGCCACATGTCGTTATCTCGTTGGTCTGGCACTGAAATGATGGTTTAACAGACCACATGGCCTCGAGCCACGACACGCCATCTCAACCATGTCATACATGATTGCTGCACACCTTGACTCCCGTGCTGGCCGCCATACTCGACATTTATGGCAAAACAGACCGACTTATTTTCCAAGCCTGTACATCCGACTCGAAAGTACGGGAGCTTACTGTTAGGGAAAAAATAGAGCGACTCATAAAAAGAGGTCGAATCAACAACCAGCACGGACCAACGGGCTAAACTACTCAAAAGATCGCTACTGGCGGAAAAGGGCCGACCATTAGATAGGTCGGCGTAACTATGAGTCGATCATCAGATAGGATGTCATAATCATAGGTCGGCACGACTATAGGTCGATCACTAGATAGGTCGGCACGACCTCCGACAGACTTTGTAGCTACTGGAATCGACGATCACAAGGACATCACAAGATAACTTGATCAATATTACCACCGGGATGATACTGACATATTGATAGCTCGGCATTACATGTCTCCCGACCTATTGATAGCTCAACATTACCCATCTCCAAGCCATCGCCCGCCTCTATTATCTAATCTAACCTAAACGTTGGATGGATCTATTGGTTTGTGACTAATGCTTGGTCTTATCCAGAGTAAACGACCCGAAGATCTCTCCTGAGATCTTGGGAGATAAGATCGAGATCCCGGAAATCTCGCATGTCTACGATCTCGGGAAGATCTCCTACATATCAGGAGTTTCAAACAGAAAGATCCTTCATGGTGTGATCTTCCCTCTATTATAAATAGAAGCCTTAAACGATGAAAGGCACACACAATCCACAACTCAAAAACCTATATACGACTGGTGACTCTTTTCCCTAAGATCATCTTTTACAAAGACTCAGTTCCCTGGCTTTGCATCAGAGGGTCCCCTGCATTAGCCAGGGTCTTCCTTGTTTTGTCTTTTGTGTGCCGGTATTCGAGGGTTTAAGAAGGGCCTATCGGAAAACTGCATCAACATAGACCATACTATAGAAGACGTTGGGGATTGAACACCTACTGTTTGAAAACTTAATGGGACTGCATTAATGTTTTTCCTTCATCCAGGTATGTGTGACCTTACGAACAGGTTAGATGAAACATATAATATCATAGCGGCCCCACATAGGAAACAAATGATTATTTTCTATGGAGCCCATATTGATGATTATGTCAAATCCACCCCAAAAACCATTTAAGCTTTAGGCCCGAAGTCGTGAAAATCTATAAGTTAGGTGGGCCACACTAAGGGAAGTACTTTGGAAGGTAGCATTGTTTTGTGGACTGTTTTCAACACTATAGTCTACCTGAATCACAAATGGAATTGGTTTTTGACACCTGCACATAAATTTGGATTACACTACTAGTAAACAAATTCGATTTCAAAAACATATCAAGTTGGGACACACATTGGGTCAAGTTTTCATGGTCTAATCATCTTGGATTGGTGAGGCTTTTAGGTAAACTAACTCATATGATAAGTTAGAGTTTTCGCACATCAATTATCAGTATCCTTATAAAAATGTTTTGGTAAATAGTAAAAAACAAATCTATTATTATGGTAAATCCGAGGATTTTATCTCAAAGTATGCGTGAGCAAGTTTTAGATAGATCACAATATAGGAAATAGTAGTTACCAACAAATACTTGCACAATGATATAAATGCAAAAATGTATGAATGCGTCATACGGGATGATCGATCCATTAACCTCTCTCACAACTAAAAGTGTGTCTACCAACTCATATATTGATTTTTAAAAATAAAAAAATAAAAAAAAAATATTTAACTATCTATTTTTGTTTTTAGTGCACCAAATTTTATGGTTGTTATAGATTATGTCATAATATATGGATGAAAATAAAAAAAATAAAAACAAATATAAGCTTTATCTAAAACTTTTGTGGCTCACAAAAGGTTTTCACTGGCCATTGACCAATATTTCCTATGGTGTGGCCTACCTGAAAGTTAAACCGGCCAGCCTCATTTTTCGAACCCTACACTGAAATAAGAGGTAAAACAGATGAGCCGCATGGATATACAATGCATACATTGAGATGGCCCCTGCGGTTAGGGTCTCACTCACATCTGGTTCCTGGGTCTCACCCAATTTGCAAGCGTGGACGTGTAGCCCGAACCCTTACCGGGTCTCACCCAATTTGGGCTCGTGGACCTGTAGCCCAATCCCTTCCCTCAGTGAACGTGTATTGCGTCTACCCTGGAAACGGTCAGGAGCTTTGAATGGCCACATTGATGAATGCGTTTCATCCACACCCATTCATTTTTCTCATTTTATGAGATACTACCAAAATTTGGAAAGATTTAAGGCTCAAGTGAACCACACCACAGGAAGCGGTGGTGATAATAATTATCACCGTTAAAACTTTTGTAGGGCTCACCGTAATGTTTATTTGCGATCCATAAAGTTACATACACATTGATGAAGAGAAACACAAATATCAGCTCCATCCAAAACTTCTTTGGCCCGTGAAGTTTTCAATGGTAAAATTTTAATCCCCATTGTGTAGTCCACATTTGTCTCTCGGATCTGCCTCATTTTTGGGATTTTATTCTAAAATGATACGGAAAAAATGGATGAACGGTGGGGATAAAACCCATACATCACGATGGCCACTGAAAGCTCCTTTCAGTTACAATCCGCGTCCTCCATCATTTTATCTCTCCTTTTTAAGAGCGGATTTACTGTAAAGATTTTTAGGGTGCGGATTAGCTACTGACCGGTTGAGCAGCGCTACGAGTCCCGTCATGATGTATATTTTGTATCCACACCGTCCATCTATTTCGAGAGACCATTCTAGGGCATGATCCAAAGAATGATTCTGATCCAAAACTTGAGTGGACCCACACAAAAAAATGGAGAGAGTGACACCTACCAATAAAAACTTTTAAGGCAACCAAAGCTTTCGATGAAGTTGATATTTGTATTTTACCTTCTTTAACGTCTGTCTTAAATCATGAACAGATTGGATCTCAAATAAACATCACGGTGGACCTTAGGAAGGTCTCAACAGCAGGCGTCAAGCTCTCCACTATTTTCTGTGGTGGGGTCCGTTATAGCTTTGGATCCGCTTCATTCTTTGGATCATGCCATAAAATGATCTCTTCAAATGGATGGACGGTGTAGATACAACAAATACATCATGATAGGACTCACAGACTTGGTGACGTCACTTCAGCAGCTAGTCTGGCTATTCAAACTGTCACTCGCTAATGAGCGTCCCTTACCCCTCGATGTTTGTGAGAAATCTACGGGTAACGGATTCGATACTGGTCGGTGCTCCGTGGTCCATCAGTTTCAGTCATTCCGTTTATCCATTTTTTACGGATCATTTTAGGGCCTGGCCCAAAAAATAAGAGGGATTTAAATCTCAGGTGGACCACACCACAGGAAAACAATAGTGATTGGATATCCACCGTTAAAATCCTCCTAAGGCCCACCGTACTGTTTATTTGACATCTAATCTGTTGATTATGTCATACAAGTCCAGATGAAGGGGAAAAAAACAAATATCACCTTGATACAAATCTTTTATGCCCCCAAGACGTTTTTAATGATCGACGCTCATTAAATACTCTTTCATGTAATGTGGTCTACTTGAGATTATTACATACCTAATTTTTGGTCTCTTACAAGAAAATGATATCAAAAAAATAGATGACCGGCATGGATGAAACACATACATCATGGTGGAGCCCACATCACACCGACCATCAGCCATTTGATGGTGGCAGCTTGGCAGGGGAGTTCGGAAATCCCTTGTTTAAACCTCCGTGAATTGATATTGATGTGTACGTTCCATCGATACCTTTCGTACAGTCATTCCTACTCGTATGAAATGAAAACAAATGTATTAGCTGTTGAGGTCAAAATCTGATCGGCTCTCTCCCTTGCCCTACGTATTTCGTGGTGTCCCTGAACCTGCACACAAATGGTGAGCAAAGGAGATCCTGGCTAAGCCGGGGGACCTTCCGATGCCTAAGTCAGGTCACAGGAATCCGGGTTGTAAGACCCGCATCTTAGACCGTACCGTTCCATAGGTTTCCGCGATCTTTCCGGTCGAATTTCGGTAACCTTCGACCCTTAACCGGCGTTGCGCGCGACCCTGATTCACACGCTGTCAACCCGAGTCGACTCAACCCGAGACTTGTACCATTGCGACCGCACCGTCGCCGCGGTTCCGATGCCGCGACTCGCGCGCCGAGGCGATACTCTGGCTAGGAGATGTAGGCCAGCGTTCGGTGCGAGGAAAACGCCGCACGTTGCGAAACCCAAGAGAATCTCAACGAGATGTCACATCAATCACCCATCAATCAATCCCATCATGTCAAGTACACATCACTTTTCACCCATTTCCAAGCAACCACAAAAGTCAAAAAGTTCTTACAAGCCCATACCTTTCTTACACAAAATGTCTCCAAAGTCAAAAAGTCTCTTACACCCCATCACACCACATCCATCACTCCATCACCCATCACTCCTCTTTCTTTACAACCCTCTCTCTCTCATTTCATTTCTTAAAAATCCTCTTTCCAAGTAAGAGAGAGAGAGCACCATACGTATGAGCCATTCCCAAACCTTCCAAGAGAACCACAAGTGTGGCCCACCTCTTCCAACCCTTCCATCTTCCATCTCAACCATCCATTCCTCATCTCCTCCATTGAAATCGAAGCCAAGGAGCTAAGGAACCCATTGGAGCAAGAAGAAGCCGGTGGGTGATCGTTGATTTCATTTTTTTATTCTTTTGTTGATCAAGGGTCCATATATGTGGGACCCACCTTGATGTACTTTCGAATGAGGGGCCCATAGTGGCGGGGTCCCTCCATACTCACCGATCTCTCTATGTCTCACTCTCTATCTCTCTCCATTTCATTTTTTTTTTGTTTTTCTTTTTTTTCCTTTTTTTTTCCTTCCTTTCTCCTTTAGATCATGTGATGTGTTTGTGTGGCCCACCAAGTTGGACCCCACCATGAAATGTGTATTTTATCCAAGTCATCCATGGGTGGGGCCCACCTTGAATGTTTGTACCAACACCCTCCATCATGTGTGGTCCACCTCAATGCACAACGTAACACCGTCCAGCGTCCAGGGACGCTGGACGTCTAAAAATGAAAACACAGATATATATTTTTTTTTATTTTATTTGTTTGCTTAAGGCTTTGGGGTGAGTCACATATATGGCCCCGCCTTGTCATATATATTCAATCCACTCCGTCCATCTCATTCTTTGGCTCGATTTAAGCGTTGAGCCGAAAAATGGCGTGGATCTGATACTCCAGCAGGCCGTACCATAGGAAATGGTATATTCTACCGTTCAAAGCTTCTAGGGCCCACCTTGCCTTATCTACACACCAAAAAAATCCGAACTTTGGACTTGTTTGGTGCACCTCGAGCCCGTGAACGCAATGGGTGGGCTGGATCTTCAGTCTGTGGATCCCACACGCCTTTTCCAGCGAGAAAACAAAAAAAAAAAAAAAAGAGAAGAAAGAGAAGAAATGGGGCAGAGGCTTCTGCCTCTGCCGTGTCAGGAGGGCGCAGGCCGTGCCTGCGCTGGCGTTGGCGGACGGGCGGGCTGCAGCTCCCACGGCTCCTGCCGTGGGCCCCACATGATGTATATTTTCCATCCAACCCGTTTATTTGATGGGCCACCTCCTGAGGTGGGCCCCCTCCAAAGATCGGCCCGATCCGAGTCACGGATGGCCCACACCAAAGAAAACAGTGAGAATTCAAGGCCTGCCATTGAAACGTTTTTGGGGCCCACAGAAGCCTCGGATCAAGCTGAAATTTTTTACTACCCTTCATCTAGGTCTGCGTGACCTTATGAACGGATTGGATGGCATGTAAACATTACAGTGGGCCCCACGTGGACCCACAGTGATTTGTGTGTTTTTCTCCACCGTCCGCTGGACGGTGGAGCCCGCTGTGATGTATGTTTTCCCACCGTCCAGTGGACGGTGGGTGTGTGCATGTGTGCGTGTGGGTGTGTGCATGTGTGCGTGTGGGTGGGTGTATGCACATGTGTGCGTGTGGGTGTGTGGACGTGTGTATGTGTGTGGGTGTATGCACATGTGTGCGTGTGGGTGTATGCGTAGATGTGTATGTGTGTGTGTGTATATATATATATATATATATATATATATATATATATATATATATATATATATATATATATACATACAAATATATTATGTTACGTAATATACGTTATGGTGGACCCTCATGCGGATCCCCCACCATGATGTATATGTTACATCCAATCCGTCTATCCATTTTGAAGGGCCATTTTATGGCATGAGTTAAAGAATGAAACAGATCTAAAGACCAAGTGGACCCCACCTTGGCATGTTTTGAGGCCCATCTTAGTTTACTTATGGCCCATCAGTTGAGGCCCACTTTGATGTGAATGAAAGGCCCATGAGACTAGGCCCATTCGATGCATTCTAAGGCCCACGGGTTATGACCCATTGCAATGCGCATAAGGCCCATTGGTGCGGCCCATTGATGTGGCCCACTTGACGAATGAAAGGCCCATATGGTATGACCCATTTGATGTATCTAAGGCCCAATGGGACGAACCTAAGGCCCATTGCAATGTGTAACCCCAACCTGGTTCATGTAATGATGTTTACGACGGGCAATGCCTTGGGAGAAATGTTGGTTTGACGTCCACATTGTCGAATAATGTTGGTTAAATGTCCGCATTATGATTCTCCCTAGGGCCCATTGTTAAGCCCATACTTGTAGGCTGTCTAGGCCCATCTCCTTATGAATAACATCTATTCCATATAATATACTTAGTATAGTTCCATGATTCATGATCATACGCATCATATGTATGCTTGGTATGAGAAGTGACTGATCATAGCATATGCCTTCGGGCAGATTGTTTAGGGGCTCCCGGTTAGGCGGTGTTGCCCCACACGAGCGCACGAGATGCACAGGATTGCTGCATGACTGGATAGTGTGATTCATGCATTTGCATTGTATGATATGGTTATTGTACGCCCTAGCGACATCAGGGTCGTAGCCGCCACAGGCATATCGTGGTTGGCAGGATTGGATACCGGAAATCGTGTTCTACATGGGGTGCTATAGATATCCCTGGGTGAAAGTCCCTAAACCCTTATGGTACCAAGAGGTTGCTCCAACGTCTAGACCGAGTGGGTGCATGAGCGCCGATGGCCGATTACCAGGAGGCTGCGCTTTCCACTGTGTCGTGGTCGGTTGGAAGGGGGTACGGCCTTACCCGCCCGAGAGGAGGGGGCAATGCTAGGCTGAGTCTGACCAGCTCGAGGAATGGGTCCGCTATCGACGAGCCGAGCCCGATATTGGCAGGCGGGTAGTGAGGTCTCTTCCACTTACCTTATTGCGCGCGATGGGGCGGCAATCTGGTTTAGAGTGTACTAGACCCCGGTGATATCCCAGATTTTGAGCTGTACTGATATGTGGACTTAGATGAGGATTTGTATGCTTGACTTGCATTTCGCATCGCATGGCCTTGGTAGGGCCGACATCTTTCATGCCTTGCATTGCATAGCCTTGGTACGGCTAGTAGCATTCATGGATTCGTCAGCATGTTCCGCATTACTCTGATACTTCATAACTGCATTACTACCTTGCGCACACACTTTCACCACCCTCTAAGCTTTCTATAAGCTTATGCACGACCGTTGCGTGCAGGTGACGCGAGGACGCAGCAGCGCTGAGGCAGGAGCGCAGAGCAGATCTTTTGGAGCTTTTTGTCCATCCTCATTGTATTTCCCTTTATGCTCATTGTACTTGTAAAGTTTTTGATCATAGTGGAAATGTGATGGAGTTTTTGGTTGTTGTTTGTGGGTTATGCCTTTGGTTATGCTTATTACGATTCAAACTGATATTAGAAATCCTCCTCGTAGCATCCCAGGATCGGAACCTGGCGAATGGGCACCGGGAGCCGAGAATGGGGTTCTACGGAGGCTGTCGGCGCCGGATTCGGCGATCGGGAATTTTGTGAGCCCGGTTCCCGTGTTTGGGGCGTGACACGGGTCTAGGTTGCAGAGTAGTAGGAGAGCATCAGATATTGCGTACCTATAGCCATGGGGTGGTGTGGCATTTATATTTGCTCGTTGGACGATCTGGGTCCGTCATTCTCGGCACCATCGGTGGGATTCCTGAATCATGGAGATATTGCCCGGAATTCAGAGATCGTGTGGTGTCTTGTGCGCAATTGCGGACGAAACTATCAGTCACATTCATTTAAGGTAGTTTCCCTTCTTGGCATGTAGGGCAACCGTCGGAGACGGCTTCGCCCTAAGAGTGGCCTTGGCTCAAAGATAGCCTCGGCTCAACATGACCATGTCCTATCTCATTGATCCGAGCCGAGCTAGTGCCGAGTTAGTGTTGATTCTCCACCTCTGGGATGAAGTCGGCTCAGCAATTTGGGGAATGTGTGGGCCTCAGCTCGGTCCGATCAAGGACGGATGTGCGGATCCAAGCCGAGTATACCACCGTTGCGCGGAATCTCAGTTGTTAGATGTGGGTTCTGGCTCAATGTGGTTGAGGGCGAGCACATTCATTTGATCCAAGCGGAGGCTCGCGCGTGGTTTCGGCGGAGTGGTTTGATAGTGAGTAATAGACTGGGGCCTGTAAGACCGATCATCCATTGAGATTCTGGCATATCAATGCTTTCCGACCTGGCCAGACCTCTACACTCCGTTTTATTCTGATGGTCGGATTAACCCCTCGGATCACAATGGTGTTGGTCCTGGGATCAGCGGGGAGCTCAAATCTTCCCATAACAGAAGCCCCCTACTCTTTGAGGTTGGCTACGAGCTCGAAGAGTAACAATTCAGAAGATCAGTCGCTTCAACTTCTAATGCTCCTGCTGGTGCTGTCCCGATACGTGAATACGAAACGTCATATCTTTACGATCCTTCATCTGCGGGTTAATCCTGTGCCAACACGTGGCGACGGTTGGGATTTCGAATAACCGCCATCCTATGACGTGCTGCCACGCACGCCCCGGATGTCGTGTCGAGCAGCTCATTTTGTGCCCGGGCGTAGCTTCGACCATCGCACAAGAGACAAACGAGGCAGAAGGTGCTACGCCCGGCAGAGTTCGGGCCAATAACGTATCACCACATGGATCTTGAGTCGGCTCGCGGCGGCTCGGCAGCAGGCATTAATACTTGTCAATTAATGCTGAGATCTTCTCGAGTTTATATAAACTCCTTCCGAGGGTTGTTACTCATTTTCACTTCCTGCGCTCGATTTGGTACCGGAGAAGGCGATTTTCGGCGGGGACGATTCCGACCGATCTTCAATTTCCGGCGAAGGCGATTTCCAGCAAGTGCCCGGTGAGTCCTGTCCTTATCATTCTCCTTCGCGTCTTAGCAAGATGTCTTCCGATTTGGAGACGGTTTGAAACTTTGAAGAAGACTCTGAGTCGGAGAACTCCGACGATAGGAGAGGGGCCTCCGAGGGTCCACTCGAAGCCGTCCCCTTACATCCCCCTCCTCGTATACAAAAGGAGGTGGGTGCTCGGACTCACCGAGTTAGCAAGAAGGGAGCCGCATGAGGCCCCAGGGTCACGGCTGCTGAGACCAGGGAGATGCCCCCGAGTGGACGTGCCTCGGAGGCAGTACCAGGGGGATCCGTGATAATAGAGTCCCAGATAGAGTGGATCCGTTCGGAGTTTGAGATCCCTGACTCCGTCCGGATCAGGGTCCTAGAGCCCACCGATGTTGTTGGCACTACTGTGAATGGGGAGATCACCGTTTTCCTCTGCGCCCTGCAATGTGGGTTCCGCCTCCCCATGCACCCCTTCATCCGAGCCTTGACTGCCTATCTGGGGCTGGCTCCTGGACAGTTCACCCCTAACGCTTGGAGGGTGTTGATTTCTGCCTTCATCATCTGGCTCCAAGTCGGTAATCCTGAGCTGAGTCCCACGGAGCTGATGAGCCTGTACCAGGCTAAGCATGACAGTAACGAGCCATGGTACTACTTCGCGACCAGAGGCAGGCTCATCTTGAATCTTCCGACCTCTAACAAGGATTAAAAGAACAAATGGTTTTGGGCCGCGGGCAAATGGGAGGCCCTAGCAGCGGAGATGAGGGCTCTGACGACTCGGGTCCCTACCAACTTTACCAAACCATGTCGGATCAGGCATCCTTTCCTTTATTACGCGTCTCTTTTTTGCTTTAGTCTATACTCAAGATTTCTTTGTTATCTTTGTAGTTTTTATGAGGAATCTACCCTTCCTTACCTCGGATTAGAAAAATCAGATTGCCAAGGCCAGGGCACAGTCAGGGGAGCTTCACTGCTAGTCGAGTCTGATAACGGCCTCCAACCTCCACTGGTCTGGGTTGTGTCAATCCCAGCCACGACCTTCTTCCTTCAGTAGGTTTTTTTTTTGTTTAATTCTCCCTCAAGTTTTCCGTTCGGTCTCTGACTTGTATCTTCGATGTATAGGCATGGCCGAGGCATCCGGGTCCCAGAGAAGAAAAACAGCCCTGACAGCAGAAGAGTTGCTAAGGGACGAACCTCAAGTGAAGGTCATTCGGAGCAAGAAGACCGCTCCTCCCAGAGTGAATTCGTCAGACCCTGCTCCGGCTGCCGCAGCTCGGGATACATCTTCATTTCCTGCTGCTTCAACGATAACAGTTCGGGATACAGGTCCATTTCCTGTCACTGCCTCATCGATGGCAGTACCATCTCCAATTGTGTCCCCTGCGGCGGTGTCTCTCAATGCGCCGGCTCGGGGTGCGGTGCTTGCCGATACGACTGTGGCTGTGGTGCTTGCCAATACGACCCCGACAGTCATTGCTCCCGTAGCGAGCACAGGACCTTGCTCACCCCCACCGTCATTCCTCCCACCGCGGGGCTTCGCCTCGAGGCCCCCTTTATAGTCATCCCCTTATCTTCTGAGCGGGACGAGGTTGTTCGGATGGCTGATGCCATGATTGCCCCCCTAGACAACGATGGGGCCGAACAGGGTCTTGGAGGCGAGGCTTAGCCCTCAGCGGGCAGTCGGACAGGGGCCGGTGAGGCCGTTGACTCGGCCCAGGTGGGGCTGAGCGGAGAGAGGCTCGAGCCGGGTTATCACTTATCCTATTTAACGTCTTGGGCAGCTAAGCATGCCCTAGAGGAGGATATAGCCCACCTCCTTGGGAAATCGGACACCTCCTTCATGAACGACATGGCCTCTGTATTTTATACGATAAATTCGTCGATTTTCATTATATTTCTTCTAAGGAATGACCCTCTTGTTTTTGTTTTCAGTCCGTCATGAAGGCCCTCTCGGTTCGGGAGAGAATATAGGAGCTGGAAAGGAGAGATGCTGAAATGGAAGCTCTTATGGCCGAGGCTGAGACCCCGTGGGGCGAAGCCACCTCCTTCCAAATTGAACGGGACAAGTTGCGTCAGCAACTCGAAGACGAGAAGGCCAGGGAGCTTCATCTACAGGGGGCAGCAAACAGGCTCGAGGCTGAAGGCTTAGACTCCAGGGGGTCGTGAAGGACGTTGAGGGCCGGAATGATGCAGCCACAGCCAAGCTAACTCGGGTTAGGGCTCACGCCGATACTCTCGCCGGGGAGAACACCCGGTTGGGTGGGCTCCTGGAGTAGACAAGGGTTGAGGCTGCCGAAGAGATGAGTCGAGTAGTTGCTCAAGCGAAGGAAAATCAACGAGCCGAAAACGAGGCTTCCCTGGCCACAACAGTGCCCGCAGCGTTAGCTGCATATAAGACCTCGAAGGAGAGGGACGCCGAAGCAGCTAAGTTCTACAACCGGGGCTTCGACGAGTGCCTTGTCGCGGTTCAAAATTTGTATCCAGACCTTGACCTTGATCTCTTACTGCCCGAGGATGATGGGGAGGATGCTGCCGAAGCAACCCATCCGAATCAAGCTGCCGATTCCCAAGTGCCTCCGACCGCGTGAAATTTTATTTTATTTTTTTTAAACTGTGTATTTTGTAATGAACTTCTCTGGGTTAATGAAATATTGATTTTAGACAAAATCTCGTGTATTGTTGATTATGAATCCGTACGGTTGATGAGTCGATTTGCCTGAATGTATAGTTAAGCCATTTACATAGCTTGTCAAAATTTCATCGTTTGGAGCCGAAGCTTCAGTTCGATCCTTACAGAGTCAGCTTGCTTTGCCTTCGACAATGATCTTCCATATTGGTGGAGCCGACCTCCCTGCTATAGAATCGGACTGCCCCTTGGCTTTTCCCCCAATTAAGGGGAGATACCTTTGTAGAAGTTGGCCCGACTCCACTGTCGAGAAGTCGGGTTGCCTCTTGGCTTTTCCCCCCGGTTAAGGGGAGATGCCTTTGTAGAAATTGGCCCAACTCCACTGTTGGGGAGTCGGGTCGCCTCTTGGCTTTTCCCCCCAGTTAAGGGGAGATGCCTTTGTAGAAATTGGCCAGACTCCACTGTTAGGGAGTCGGGTCGCCTCTTGGCTTTTCCTGCCGGTTAAGGGGAGATGCCTTTGTAGAAATTGACCCGTTTATGTAGAAATGGAGAATTTTATTGAAAGCCTTGAAGGCTAGTCGCTTGGAGGCGTACATTTATTCATTGCCTTAAAGGATTGTCGTTTGGAGGCTATTTCATTAAGGATAGTACACCTTTAGGTGCTCGGCGTTCCAAGGGTGGGGGAGTTGACGGCCTTCGAGATCTTCAAGATGGTAAGACCCTGGCTACGTTGAACGGACCACTCGATAGGGTCCTTCCCAGTTAGGTCCGAGCGGCCCAGCGCCCGGTTCAAAAGTGTTCTGAAAGACCCGGTGAATGACCAAGTCGCCCGGCTTAAACCGTCTGGTCTTAACCTTGGAATTGTAAAATCGGACCACCTGTTGTTGTCGAGCAGCGACGTGGAGTCTGGAGACATCTTTGATTTCTTCGAGCAGGTCTAGGTTAGTCGCGATCTGCTCGACGTTTCGACCCTGTTGATAATTTTGGACCTGAGCCGTGGGAAGTCCGATTTCCACCGGTATCACCGCCTCCAAGCCATAGGACAATGAGAATGGGGTCTCTCCAGTAGACGATTGAGCTGTGGTCCTATAAGCCCAGAGAACGAAGGAGAGCTCTTCAGCCCAATTACCTTTTACTTTCTCCAACTTCGTCTTGAGATGGTGTTTGATGACTTTATTAACTGCTTCTACTTGTCCGTTGGGTTGCGGATGCCGAGGTGACGAATAAGCGTTCGTGATACTGAGCTCTCGACACATGCCTCGAAACTTTTCATTGTCAAATTGCCGACCATTATCGGATACGATGGTTCGAGGAATTCCAAATCGGCATACGATATTCTTCCGTACAAAATCGATCACTTTCTGCTCTGTAATCTTTGCGACAGGCTCAGCCTCGGCCCATTTGGTGAAGTAGTCGACAAAAAACAATTGCAAATTTGACCTGCCCCTTTCCCGTGGGTAGTGGGCCGATGATATCGATCCCCCATTGTGCAAAGAGCCACGGGCCACTCATGGGGGTCATCTCTTCTGCTGGTTGCCTCGGCACGGCCGCATAATGTTGGCACTTGTCGTATTTTCGAACGTAGTTTTTGGAGTCTTCCTTGAGGTTCGGCTAGAAGTATCCCTACCGAAGTATCTTCAGGGCTAGGGCCCGGCCTTCGGAATGATTTCCGCAGATTCCCTCATGAACTTCCCGAATAACATACTCCGCTTCCTCAGGTCGGAGGCACCTGAGGTAGGGCTGGGAGTATCCTTTCTTGTACAGGATCCCGTCTAAGATGGTATACCTTACCGCTTGGATCCTTAAACGCCTTGCTTCCAACTTGCCTAAGGGGACCTCGCCCGATGTTAGGTACTTGAAGAGCGGATCCATCCAGCTTGGAGCATCACGCACTGGGTTGACTTCCTTTACCTCTGACTGATTGATGCTGGGGTGTTCGATGAATTCTATGGGGATGACTCGTGGTACCTTTCCATCTATGACCGAGGCCAGTTTTGCCAGGGCGTTGGCCCATGAATTTTCTGCACTCGAGATCTGATGGATCGTGCAGATCCAAAACTTCTCGATCAACTTCCTCGCCTCTTCCAGATAAGCAACCATCCTCGTCTCTTTGGCCTCATATTCAGTGGAGATATGATTTACAACCAGCTGAGAATCACATCGGACCTGAAGAGATTGGATTCCAAGGCTGGCAGCTAACCTGAGTCCGGCCAGCAAAGCCTCATACTATGCCTCGTTGTTTGAGGCTTTGAAGCTGACTCTAATCGCATATTGGATGGGAGTGGAATCAGGCGCGATTAAGACGATCCCCGCACCAGTTCGCTTCGCGTTGGACGATCCGTCCATGTAAAGGAGCCACCCAGGTTCTAATGCACTTTCGGGGTTGCTCAGAGGGTCAGGCGGGGTTGTCTCAATTTCACCGCTGAGCTTTTCTCCACTTGGGGTGGTGAATTCTGCGATGAAATCGGCCACAGCCTGTCCCTTTATTGCCGTTCTCGGTTAGTAGGCGATGTCGAACTCTCTAATTTCAATCGCCCACTTAGTCAGCCGACCCGAGACCTCGAGTTTCTAAAGAACTTGCCTTAGGGAGGAGTCGGTCAGCATCATGATTGAATGAGCTTGGAAATACGGATGTAACCTTCGAGCTGAGACGACTAGGACGAGTGCCAGCTTTTCCAGAGCTGGATATCTTGTCTCAATGAGCACCATAGCTTTACTTACGTAATAGACCTGGTATTATTTGTTTCTTACTTCTCTGATCAGAGCCGAGCTGACTGCTGAGGCTAAGACCGCTAGATAGAGGAATAAGGGTTTGCCTTCTTCGGGCTTAGACAGTAGAGGTGGCGAGCCTAAATACTGCTTCAACTACTAGAAAGCCTATTCACACTCGGATGTCTACTCTGCCTTCTTATGACCCCTCAATTGCTGAAAGAAGAGGAGGCATTTATCCATGGCTCGGGATATAAACCGACCAAGTGCCGCCACTGGCCCTGTAAGGCATTGTATTTCCTTGATAGTCGGAGGCGAATTCATGTCGAGGAGTGCTTTGATCTTATCTGGGTTTGCTTCAATGCCTCTTTGGCTGACTTGAAACCTGAGAAATTTCCCCGAACCTACTCCAAAGACACATTTTGCTGGATTCAACTTCATTTGGTATTCTCGGAGTACCTTGAAGGTTTCTCCGAGATCCGTCAAATGGTCAGATGCCTTGACACTTTTTACCAGCATGTCATCGACATATACCTCCAGAGTGCATCCAATCTGCTTTGCGAACATCTGGTTTACCAATCTCAGGTACGTAGCCCCTGCATTCTTCAGGCCGAATAGCTTGACCCGGTAACAGTAGAGTCCCTTGTCCGTGACAAAGGTGGTCTTCTGCCTATCAGGGGGATGCATCGCGATTTGATTGTACTCGGAGTAAGCGTCCATAAAGGAAAGTAATTCATGGCCCGCCGTACTATCGACCAACTGGTCAATCCGCGGTAACGGAAAGCTGTCTTTCGGGCATGCCCTGTTCAGGTTGGAGTAATCGACGCAGACCCGCCATTTTTCATTGGTCTTTTTGACAAGCACTACATTTGCGATCCAGTCCGGGTAATATACTTCTTCTATGAAGCCGGCATCGAGCAGGACGGCGACTTCGTCCGCGATGGGTTCGTATCTTTCCGCGTCAAACAGTCTCCTCTTCTGCTTCACGGGCTTATGGTCAGGATCTACATTCAGCCGGTGGACCAAGACGTCTGGCGAGATCCCAGGCATGTCCGCATGTGACCATGCGAAGATATCCCTGTGTCATCGCAGGAATGTCAACAGCTCGGATCTCCGCTCGGGGGTGAGTGACATTCCGAGCTGGACAGTCTTGCTGGGGTTGGCTTCGTCTAGTGGCACCTTCTCCAAGTCTTCCACTGATGGATCCTCCGCAGGTCCTCGAGGGTCCAGGATGTCGACGGCTAGAAGTGTTTACTTCACAGATCCTTTTTGAACTGCTATTGCGTAACACCTTAGAGCCTCTCGTTAGTCGCCTCGGAGGTAACCGGCTCCGCCCTCGGCGAAAAACTTCATCATCAGGTGATAGGTGGATACGACTGTCCTCATTGTGTTGAGGGAGGGTCTGCCCATGATAACATTGTGCACCGACGGTACATTGACAACAAGGAAATCAACCATGAAGGTGACTTGATGTTGCCCTTCTCCCGCAGTTACTGGGAGGGAAATGGCTCCTTCGAAGATCACCCTCTCTCCGACAAAGCCATGTAAGGGGGTCTTCACAGGTCTGAGTCGAGACTGTGGAATCCCCATTCTTTTGAATGCCTCGGAGTAGATTACGTCGGTT
This sequence comes from Magnolia officinalis, assembly GCA_021015155.1. Classification (NCBI taxonomy): domain Eukaryota; kingdom Viridiplantae; phylum Streptophyta; class Magnoliopsida; order Magnoliales; family Magnoliaceae; genus Magnolia; species Magnolia officinalis. The sequence continues at coordinate 89,286,166 of JAJHSJ010000004.1, forward strand.
GAACTCCCGGTATCTACCATGATCCGATATACTTTGTGGTTGGCTATGGTCATGGTGACCACCAGGGCGTCATCGTGCGGGTGTTGGATCCCTCATGCATCATCTTCCGTGAATGTGAGGCTGCAAGGGTCGACCCGCAGTTCCTTGCTTGGCCGCTCGGTTAAATGGACATAATGCTCCGAGCTTCTTCGAAAGTGAGCCTTCCGAGCTCTGTTCGAGTCTCCTCCACCTGATGTGTAACGACTCGAAAAATCCCGTACAAAGACCCGAGTATCACCTTAGGCAGAAATCACTCAGGACCAAATCCTTTAGAAATTAGATGAGGATTAACTAGTGTTAAACTAAATTACATACGAAATCCACACTAATCACTTTAAATATGATTTGCAAGACCCAAAACTTGTGGAATCGTTGACGCTACATTACCCAAAAATTTAGGATTAATCTCATTACCCGGCTGCTCTCGGGAGCATCATGAAACTCCGTATTAGATCTGGACCACACATCGAAAGTCCGAATAATACGAAGTTATAGAATTAGGACTGTCTCGCTGGGCTTGACAACCATCTCGGAAATCAAAACCAGATAGTGTCCCAGGGCTATTCGCTTGAGCCCGGAGCGAGGAGTATGAGAAAATATGGTTTTCTTTAGAAATTAAATCTAATTTAAGTAATCTGAGACTTGTCGCTTGCGGGCCAAATATAAGCAATCAGACCGTCGGAATCTGACCCAAATACACCCTCGAATCAGGGAACATTTTCCGTACATGTCCGTGTACTTGTAACCCTGATCGAGTTTCAGTAACCGTTGAACTGAAACTGGCCCGCCACGTGTGATCTGGGAACCCGACTGGAATGAAAACTTAACTCGACCTAGATCCAAGGTCAGTGAGCTTAAGTCTGACCTTTGGCTCAAGGGGGGCTCCAGAAGTGCTCCGTTGAGACGGAACAACCTCACTTTGGATATAACCTAGGTATACCATGACCCTAGGTCTAGTTTAGTGAGTTTTAAGCTATATAAGGACCTTAAACCCTTACTCTCTCATCCCATACGAATTTGAGAAAACCTAGGAGAGAGAAGAAAGAAAAGAGAGAGAAAGTGTGAGAAGAGTGAGAGATTCTTCCTGATACTCTACCCTGCTACCATACGTGCTTACCCATCACAATTTAATCGCTTTTCCGGCGATTCCGGCTTCGTTTTTAGGTAAGAAACCCTAACCCTAATCCGTTCTAGGGTTATAATTGTTACAAGTGATGAAATAGCTAACCTATTTCATTTCGTAGGTTGTCATTCCACCGTAGTCAAAGGCTTAACGATTCTATCGAGTTCTTTACGCTTCTACGGCATAAGGTGCGGACTATAGACGTATAGGTTATGGTTTTCAAAGCTTTTAATGTCGATTAATGAGTTATAACTGACAAGGGTGTTATTACACATGCAAAATGCGTCGTCTATTTCGCTATACGAGTTTACATGAACTATGTAGAATATAGTGCATTCTATGCATATGTTGGAATGTTTGAATATGTTTGGAATTTGGATTTGTGCTTAACATGTTTATTTGTCATGAATATATGCCTAATACATGTGCGACAACTCCTTAGCGAAAGGATTTGCCCAAAATCACGTCACGAAAAATATACGTTATATGTGACTAAGTGTGTAGCCCAAGTGTTTGTAGAAATGTTTGAATGAACATGGAGCTCGGATTCATGCACACCATGGTTATCCGTCGTGGGTATATACACGTGGTATGCGGGGCAATTCCCTAGTGAAAGGATTTGGCCTAACACATGTGAAATCCTCATACATCATGTATGGTGATGTATGTAGTTTATGTGTTTGTGAAAATGTCTAAATGTGCTAGTGATCACCTAGAATACTTTGTAGGAGGATCAAGATAAGAATCTCGGTTACCTCAATTATGTGTATGATTTTCTACATGTACGTTACATTGTAATGTTGGTTTTATTTCATGAAGTGAATGTGTGTGAAATCTTGTTTGTGTTGTACTTCATAACATGCTTCTTTGATTGTAACAATTGAATTACTTGTTTATTCCTGCTTTAACTATCTCATATGATTCTTGATGAAATAAAATGAAGTTGGGACTATGATTTAGTCCAAGCAGTAGGTAACGGGATTGAATTCGTGGCTGCGATTCATTCGCCACGTAAGACGTGTTTGACGAACTCGAGCCGTACTTCGGTTGACGACAGTGGTTAGGCCAGGCGAAGGGCTTATGCACTTCATGTTGTTCGACTTGTCGTGCGCTCGTGCTAGTCGAGCTTGTCAAGTAACCAGATCTGTCTAATATATGTTCACCATGTTTGGACGCTACTGTTTGAACCTAAGGTACCAAACTTACCAGTGTAACCTCGTTAACCTTGGTATCTCGATCCACTAAGACTCATGAGCCGGGCATGGTGGTATGGGACATCGTGGTCGAGCTGTCGGACTACGCTGGGGCCACGAGCCTCTCCGTAGTGACCAGTGAGCAACCTAGACTTGTAGCTGAATATGGTGGTATGGGACACTGTATTCGAGCTGTCGGCTTACACTGATAAGGTGATGGGAGAGTGGTGTAACGATTGCGTGTAACAGCCCTGACAGCCCTTTGTAGTAACCTCGAGCATACTTTAAATCTGCGGTGAGGTGATGAGTCTTTACGTAGTAAACAGAGTATAAACTAGGTCTGTATTGATAAGGTGATGGGGGAGCAGTGCAACGAGTGCATGTAACAGCACTGGCAGCCCTTTACAGCGACCTAGAACCGCATCATCGTATGAGATTATCTAAGACTGACGACCCTAGAATGGATCATTATTTGGGAATGATATAAGGGAGGTACCTTAGTTTCCCAATACTGCTGTATGAAAATGACTAATAACAACTCGGTAATCACGTTCATAACATAACACTACATGTGCTTGGCGTTGTAGAGCACTGAGGGTTGAACGCATGCCGCGGACGTAAGATGGTGTCGCATAAGGGAGCATTGGCGAGGGTATGCATCATGACTGCATTTCATACTTGCATTAATAAGAGTATTTAGGAGTGTTTGATTGTACTGCTTTATCATTACTGCTTGACTGAATTGATAACATGTTAACCTATGCTTTATCGTTCCACTGAGTTAGCTACTCACTCCCACTTTACGGGACGGTGTTCTGGACACCCACCAGACTCTGTCTTAGATGCAGGTATCGACGAGACACAGGAGGTTGTGCCTGATTACTACGATGATCAGGACGAGTTCTCCTACATGCAGTTCTCTAGAGGCTTCGTTTAGGCCATTCAGATGACGGGGCTACAGGGTTTACCATTATAGTTGTACCATTTTTGGCATTTTGATTTTGAAATTAATACATGTATATGGTAACTCAGTAAGGTGTTCATACTCTGGAGACCGATTGTGACCATTTTTGGCTTTATATACATCTTTCAGTCTTTCGCTTGCGTTTTATAACTTGATCTGGAGTATGAATTACTGTTTTAGTATAATCCCACTCATGATTTATGCACTAACACGGACAACATTCAATCATGAGCATTTATGTTGCATAAGTGATGTTTTGGAACTCGGGTGTTGAGTTGTTACTCAACCCCCGACTTTCAGGGCGTTACATAATGAGCCCCCGAAGATGGTACGAATCTCGGCCGGCTCTTCAGGTGGGTTCCTCGGTCGCTCCTGTGCTTGCTCTTCCTTCCGAGCAGTTTTCTCCTGCTTGGTATATCAACGGAGGCGCCCCTTCCGAATGAGGAACTCGATTTCATCCTTGAGGTCCACACAGTCATTTGTATTGTGGCCATGATCTCGATGGAATCGACAGTACTTACGTTTATCCCTGTGTTCTGGGTCGGCCCTCATGCAGACAAGTTAATTCAAGAGTTTCTCGTTGCGGATGTCCAACAACATTTGCTTGGTGGTTGTGTTAAGAGGGGTATAGGAACGGAATTTCCCTTCGGGCCTTCTGGCCGGACGTCGGTCTCGAGAGGAACGGTCGTATGACCCTTTTTTCGATGCCTGAGGTTCTTCATTCCTTGGCCTCTTTCCTTTTCCGTTCAGCTCAGAGACTTGGATGTTCTTACAAGTGGCGGAGAACTCCTCGGCGTGGATGTACTTCTGGGCTCTGGCAATAAGCCCAGCTAACGTCTTTGGGGGGTTCTTTCCAATGGAGAAGGCAAATTTTTCCTCCTTTAGACCACTACACATAGTGGCGAGAGCCATTTTGTCATCATAGTCTTCCACCTGTAACGCTTCTTCATTAAACCAAGCAATGTATTCCTTCAATGATTCCTTCGACTCTTGTTTGATAGTGAGTGAGTGTTAGGCTTCCGACTCTTCTTACCGCTTATAAATGGGGTAAGGAATGTCGGGTAAGGTCCACGAATGAACTAATAGATCTGGGCTTGAGCTGTCGATACCAGTTCCGAGCGGACCCCGCTAAAGTAATTGAAAACCCTCTGCACATCATTCCGTCCGTTGCAGTCTGTATTTGCATCCATGATCGGTAGGCCTCCATGTGCTCAGACGGATTGCCCGACCCGAAGTATTGAATGACGGGAGGTATCCGGAACCTTTGGGGCATTACCTCATCCATGATGTCCGAGGTGAATGGTGGTTCGGTCTCTTCCATCATAGTTTGGACAGCGGCAGGAATCAACGTTGGTTGTTGTTGTTTTTGCAACGTTAACACCTTGTTGATTAACTCGGCGAAACGTGATTCCCAGGGGTCCTTATTTTTTGCCACTATTTCTTGAACATTCTCCGGTCCCGGAGTTCTTCTTCCTCTCCTCCTGTCTAGCTAGTAACAGAGGTCCATCGGTGCCAATGCTGAGGTAACTGAGACATTCGTCGGAGCTCGCGTGGCTGTGCTTCTGGCCGGGACCCGTGCTTGCGCAGGGGGAGGATGTTGAGTTAACATTGGCGCTCGAGTGGATTGCTGTCGAGATGCCTCTGGTCTGGCATTTGGCACGGAATGGGCTTGCACCACTGGCCTTACAGTTTCCGGACTAGGGTTTCCCTGGTCGGGATGATGTTGTGATCCTTGCTACTGCTTCATTCGGTCTACTTCGTCGCGAAAGGCCTATATTTCGCTCTGCATGGCGCGATACTTGTTAGACCGATTGGGTGAACGCTGAGAAGGCCCTAGAGCAGATTCCGCATGAAGTAGTGATGAGGAACGGGTCTGGTCCGGTTCGACCACGACCGCCCTCTTCTTTCCTCTTGCCATAACGTTTTAGGAACAAGAACCTGACTTTTCGTATCAGTTTCCCACAGACGGTGCCAAAAATGTTGAGGTCAAAATCTGGTCAGCTCTCCCCCTTGCCCTACGTACTTCGTGGCGTCCTTGAGCCCTGAACCTGCTCACAAATAGTGAGCAAAGGAGACCCTGGCTAAGCCGGGGGACCCTCCGATGCCTAAGTCAGGTCACAGGAATCTGGGTCTAAGTTGCAAAGTAGTAGGAGAGCATCAGATGTTGCGTACCTGTAGCCATGGGGTGGTGTGGCATTTATATTTGTTCGTTGGACGATCTGGGTCTGTCAATCTCGGCACCATCGGTGGGATTCCTGAATCATGGAGATATTGCCCGGAATCCGGAGATCGTGTGGTGTCTTGTGCGCAATTGCGGACGAAACTATCGGTCACGTCCATTTAAGGTAGTTTCCCTTCTTGGCAAGTAGGGTAACCGTCGGAGACGGCTTCGCCCTAGGAGTGGCCTTGGCTCAGAGATAGCCTCGGCTCAAGATGACCATGTCCTATCTCATTGATTCGAGCCGAGCTGGTGCCGAGTTAGTGTTGATTCTCCACCTCTGGGATGAAGTCGGCTCAGCAATTTGGGGAATGTGCAGGCCTCAGCTCGGTCCGATCAAGGACGGATGTGCGGATCCAAGCCGAGTATACCACCGTTGCGTGGAATCTCAGTTGTTAGATGTGGGTTCCGGCTCAATGCGGTTGAGGGCAAGCACATTCATTTGATCCGAGTGGAGGCTCGCGCGTGATTTCGGCGGAGTGCTTTGATAGTGAGTAATAAACTGGGGCCTGTAAGACCTGTCATCCATTGAGATTCTGGCATATCGATGCTTTCCGACCTGGCCAGACCTCTGCACTCTGTTTTATTCCGATGGTCGGATTAACCCCTCGGATCACAATGGTGTTGGTCCTGGGATCAGCAGGGAGCTCAGATCTTCCCATAACATTAGCATCATTCAAAAACTTTTGTGGGCCCCATATATTTTAACTGTGCATGTTTAATTCTATGCTTTGCCCACTTGAATATTGGATCCGGCTGGGGTTGATGAACGGGTGGATTTCTCGCAAACTTCGGAGCGCACTACGTGGTTCCTTGCAGAATTTAGAAGCAGATTGTGTACCGAGTAAACTATGTGAGGTTCACCACAATTTTAGTATTTTATCTACTCGGTCCATCCATTTTAACGGATAATTATAAGTATCGAGCCCAAAAATGAAGAATATCTAACGCTCAAATGGACCATACTACAGGAAAAAGTGTGAATTGAACATCTACAGTTCAAAAATTATTAGGGGCCACATAAGTTTTGGATCAAGATTATTTTAATGTTTTCCCTTCATCCATGTCTGTATGATCGTATGAACAGGTTGGATGAAAAATAAACATCACTGTGGGGCCTACCAAGGTTTCAACGGAGGAAATCATTATACCTACTATTTCGTGTGGTATGATCCGCTGATATGCTTCGATTTTGGGCTCAACCCCTTAAAATTATATATGGAAAAACGGATGGATGGCATGGATTGACTGAATACATTCATGGTGGGCTCAAGTGAGTTTACTCAATGTGATAAGAGCCTACAGAGTCTCCGTGCGCAATCCGATTTCCAGAATTTAAAGGCTCCCACGGCAAATCCGCGTCATCCTTTCACCTTTTACTTTCCGCGGCAAATCCCGATTGCTACATTTAGGGATTTTACCACCGAGTCGACATGCTGCCAATCCAGCGATTACACCCGGTCTATTCCTTTCAACCTGTTCAACCGAACACGTCCCAAGCAAAATAGAAGGGATTTGGAAGGATTGGCGGATTTCAAGGTAACGATGTGATGTCAGTAGATTGCTGGCAATCTCACGGGGGACGCGAATTGCGTCCAACCCCGCCGGGACGGTAATCCGTCCGGGCAGGGCTCTGTGGAGCCCACCGTGATGTAACTGTTTAATCCCACCGTCCAACGGTTTTTTCAGAAAACTTTAATATGTGAACCAAAACAGGAGACAGGTCCAAGGCTTGAGTGGACCACACCAAAGGAACCTGCACTGATATGACACCCACCGTTGAAACCTTTCTAAGGGCCACGTGATGTTTTTTTAACCATAAAACCTATTTCATAAGGTCACGTAGACGTCGATGAAGTGAAGACACAAATATCAGCTTGATCCGAAACTTCTCTGGCTCTCCAGAAGCTTTTAATGGTGGACGTTCAATCTTCACTTTGTGGTCCACTCAAGCCTTGGACCTGCGTCATTTTTTGGTTCACGTATTAAAATATTTTGAAAAAATCGTTGGACGGCAGGATTAAACAGTTACATCACGGTGGGCTCCACAGAGGGTAGGACGCAATCCGCGTCCATCTCATGGGATTATTATATTTAAGCAGAAGTTCGGCGTGTCTGTTTGACACGCCCGTCCAATCCGCCTATCCAAAAACGCCTTAAACGCTTCCGCGGCAAATCCGGGTCCTTGATTTTAGGTATCTCCGTCCGTTTCTTATTAACCCTCCTTCTTTGCACGTGTGTTGCACGTGCTACTTCTAGTATAAATGGAACCTTGTCTTCCCTTTGTATTGCATGTATTGTTCGACAATATGGGAGCTCTACCTATCAGTTTGCTAGTCGTTCTGCTATGCATTTCTCAGTCCTTAGCATCGCTGCCCATTGAAAAGGATGCAAATCTAATCCGCGAGACGTGCAATCATACCAGCTACCGTCATCTATGTGTCTACTCTCTCCAATCTGATCCCCGCAGCTACACTGCGAACGTGAGCGGCCTCGCAATGATATCCATCGAGCTAGCGCGTGCCAATGCTACGGACACTCTGTCATACGTATCTGTGCTGTTGAAGAAGTCGACCGGGGAATTAATGAACCGATCCCTCAATACTTGCTACGAGGAGTATGAATTAGCAATAGATGGCTTCAATCAGGGAATCGAGGAATTCCATTCAAAGGAATACTCTGACATTGGCCAACTTGTTGCAAACGCTGCGGGAAAGGCCGAAACGTGTGAGGAAGAGTTCATCTTTTATAATCTAAAATCGCCGTTAACTCGGAGGAATAGACTCTTGAGGCAGCTCAGCAACATCGCAGCAGATATTGTATGGATTCTTAGTTAATTTGTACTTCATCTCCGCGGATGTGTAACCCAAAAGTCTTCTGTGCACCAAGATTTCTGTGCTCAAGTAAGCATGATGGATAAAGGGGTTGCCAGAAAGACATCACGGTGGTTACCATAGTGCATTTGGTATTACACCAAATTCAGATATGTTCCTGCTTTACTATATAGTATCAATGTTTATCTATGAATAAAATCAAGGGATGGGGGTTTTCATTCTATTCTCACGAGTAGGGCCGGTTGTTCCTTAAGCCTGGATTAATCGTTGGGTCCCAAAATATTATTGACGTGAAACATTAGCCTTTTAATTTGTTTCCTGCACACAGTAGATTATTAAGATGAGTACATTTCACATAATGATGGGTTGTGATTCCTCTTTGGGTCTGTAAGCCCCACGGATCCTACATCTAGGCCGTCCTAAATTAACTCGTATAGGTATAGCATGGGCATACATACCATTAAATTTAGAGCCGTACATGAGTCGAGTTTGGCACAGCTATACTCAGCTCAGCCACTAGTTGACCCCAACTCAAACTCGGCTAGGTTTGGCCAGCAGCTCGGGCTGTTTGGAGTGCACCTTTAATTTCTCACAAAAATTGATTACTAGCAAGCTCTACTTATGGAATGAACATGAGATCCAACCTGCACACCAGGATTACTGCCTAGCATTCTGACGCGTATTAGCTATTGACGGGTTGAGCAGGGAGAGTCGCTGCTAAAGTGACGTCATCAAGTTACGTGGGTCCCACTATGATGTATGTGTTGTATCGACACCATCCATCCATTTGGAGAGATCATTTTAGAGCATGATCTAAAAAATGAGGCAGATCCAAAGCTGTAGTGGACCCCACCACATAAAACAGTGGAGAGAGTGATGCCTACCATTGAAACCTTCCTATGGCCACCGTGATGTTTATTTGAGATCCAACATATTAATAAGTTAACACAGATATTAAAGAAGGGAAAACACAAATATCAGCTGATTGAAAACTTTTGTGCCGTTTTAAGTTTTTAACGGTGGCCGTCACTCTCTCACCACTGTTTTCTATGGTGGGATATGCTTGAGATTTGGATTTGACTCAATCTTTGGCTCGTTCCCTGAAATGTCCTCTCCAAATGGACGGACAACGTGGATACAAAACATACATAATAGTGGGACCCACAGAACTTGGGACGTCACTTTTAGGAGGAAATGGATTGACTACTCACCCCACCACGCTAATGGCTACTAGTTGCTGCTATGTGGGTCCCAACATGATGTATGTGTCTCATCCATTTTGTCCATCCATTTTTTCAGATAGTTTTATGACATGAACCCAAAACTGAGGTAGATGAAGATCTCAAGTGGGCCATGCAGTGTTGATTGTACTTTAACCATTAAAAACTTCTCGGGGCTACAAAGGGGATGGTGGTTATCCAGACGTGGATTTCCTGGAATCTTCCGCGGGAAGTTCCTGCACACGGAACCTAGGTGGGGCCCACCATAATGTTTGTGCGAAATCCACCCTGCCCATCCTCTTTGTGGGCTCGTTTTAAGGTATGGGACAAAAAAAGAGTATGATCCCATACTCATGTGGGCGGGCACTAAAGGAAAAGGTGGGTAAGGAAATTTATACCGTTGAAACCTCCTTGGGATCGAAAGTGATGTTTAAATGACGTCCATACAGTTTATAATGTTATTACTGCTGGAATGAACCAAAACACAAGTATTACCCTGATTTGAAACTTCCGTGGCGCCATGAATATTTCAACTATGGCGTTTAATCCTCATGTTTTCAGCCTACTTGAGTATTGGATCTGGTTCATTTTTCGTCTATAAGTTAAATTGAGCTCACAAAACTGATGGGCAGGGTGGGTTGCACACAAACATCATGGTGGCCCCCACCTAGGTTTGCAGCGCATGAATGTCCTGCCAATCTGCGTCCCCTGATCCGTTTGACGCGGATTGGATACCTTGAGTAACGAGACTCACTGTTGAAGTGACGTCACCAAGTTCCGTGTGCCCTACCATGGTGTATGTGTTGTATCCACACCCACCATACATTTGGAGAGATCATTTTAGGGCATGGTCCAAAGAATGAGGCAGATCCAAGGATAGGGTGAACCCCACCACAGAAAACAGTGGTGAGAGTGATGCCCACTGTTGAAACCTTCCGAGGGTCCACCCTATTTTTATTTGAGATCCAAACCGTTCATGTGTTAAGGCAGACATGAAAGAAGGAAAAACACAAATATTAACTTCATCCAAAACTTTTGTGGCTCTCAGGATTTTTTAACGGTGGGCGTTACTCTCCCCACTGTTTTCTATTGTGGGGTCTTATCGGGCTTTGGATCATGTCCTTACATGATCTCTCCAAATAGAAGGATGGTGTAGATATAAAACATGCATCATGGTGTAGCCCACAGAACTAGGTGACGTCACTTTAGTAGCAAGTCTCTCTACCAAACCTATCAGTGGATAATCCGCATCGAAATCGAATTGCCTGCTGAGTTACTCAGTATGCTCTTATCGTACTGAGTAAACCCTGTTGGGCCCACCGTGAATGTATGCGGTTAATCCACGTTGTCCATCCATTTTTCCAGCTTATTTAAGGAGTTAAGACCAAAATTTGTAGATGTTCAATTCACACTACTTCCCGTGGTGTGGTCCATTTGAGCTTATATGCTATATTTTTAGGCTAAAGCTATAAAATTATCCGTTAAAATGGACGGAAGGAGTGGATAAAATATATATATCATGGTGGACCTCACAGAGTTTACTTGGTACGAAACTGAGTTACTCGCTATGCAGTCTGCTTCCATCTGCGTCCTAATCCGTTCATGTTTAACACGGGAACAGATTGGCTACACCCCCTGTCACTAGCTTGGTGGCTGGATCTGTGGGCCCCACCAAGATGTATGTGTTTCAACCGCACTGTTCATCTAGTTTTACAGATCATTTTAGGGGTTGATCCAAAAAATGAGAGAGACAAATCTCAAGTGGACCACACTATAGTTAAAAAAAATAGTGATTGGGTATCTACCATTAAAATCCTCCTAAGGCCCACTGTAATTGTTATTTGACATACAGTCTATTGAGTACGTCATACAGACCTAGAAGAAGGGAAAAAACAAATATCAGCTTGATCCAAAACTTTTATGGGACCCAAAAAGCTTTTAATGGTCGACACTCATTCAACATTGTTTCCTGTAATGTGGTCCATTGAGAATGGTAAACACCTCATTTTTGGTCTCATACCCTAAAATGATCTACAAAAATAGAAGGATGGCATGGATGAAACACATACATCATAGTGAGGCCCACAGATTACCGACCACCAGCCATTGGCTAGTGGCAGGGGGAGTTGCCAATCCATTCCCATTTAACATGGACGCACGTTGCATTGTGCTTGCTGACGTTATTCCTACTTCCTAAGATTAAAAAGATCCATTCAACTCTTGATCCTCTAATAGAGAAGAGGAAAGGCTTTGAATGATAGATTGCAAAGAGAAGTCGACATCAAAGCAGCTGTTAGGTTCAACCGGTGATCTCTGTACGTGTTTGCCTTCTGGTTTATACCTATCTTTTGAGACATGTATATTCACAATGGACCCCACTATATGAATGATTTGGCTCTTGTAGCAAGTGGGCCATGATGATCTTATGGTAGGTGTTCAATCTTGTACTTTTTATAGGGTGTTTTACTTAAGCGTTGGACCTGCCTCATTTTCTGAATCATGCCATAAATTGATTTGGCAACATGGATGGAGTGGATTTCCAAGGCTCAATAGGGTGGACGCCTTTTCCAACTGTTTCCATTAGTATTAGGCGTGTGTTCACAAACACACAAGATTATAACCACTTTATAATCAAATTCTCAACATTGAAGCATTAAACGTGTCATACCAATTTAGTAATGATTGTTTACTCCCATAGATGGTACTACGATGTCAACCTGATGGGAACTTCCCATGAGATCGAGCTGTGTGGGGCCCCACCGTGACATGTGTCGAACATATACCCCATCAGCCAGATTCACCAATTTATGTTGGGCCATGGGCTAAAAAATCAAGTTAATCTTTGACTTGTGTGGGCCACACCACATATAACAGTCGAGAGGGGTTACCCTCCCATTAAAACATTCATAATCATTTATTGGGCAGATTGAGATGTGGTTTATAAATCCAACCCATCCATTGTGTGTGCGTATCACTTGGATTTATAAAGGAATATAACTGCAATTTGAGGGCTACTTCCTCATCTTGATGCGCCAAGATGCGTAGTATCCCGATGCCTCCAAGCAAGTGGCGCACATGGTTTGATGATCCAAACCATTGATTTGATGGTCCCCATTGTGGGTTGAGATGCTGCAAAAATATCTTATGTTAGAAGATTCTAAACCTTCAATCAGTCACTTACAAGTAGATATTTAAGAAACATAGTAACAACATCGAGAAAAGACCAAAGTTTGGATGGTTAGAATCTTTCAATTTTGAAGATATTTGGAATAAGGCTACGAGGAGGGCCAAGCATGCAGAGGCAATAACGACTGAACTTAGGACTGAGGTGTAGGTCATGCAAGGGTCAATAAATAATATGCAAATACGACAGGCTCAATTGGAGGAGATGGTGTGTACCCTCATGTCATAGCAAGCCCAATCACATCCTTAGTGGTAAGTTGAATGTCATATTTAAATTATGCAAGTAGTGTAGAATAGTCACCAATAATATTTTATTTTAATTATTTTGCAGTTTTTTTTACAGATTAGTGCTATCTTCCCATGCCCTACCATATTATCGAGAACACACTTTTTATTTATTGATTTTTATTAGACAATTTGGACATGTACTTTTTTGTGCTATGGATAATTATAAATATATTTTTAATTTAATTTAATCATTTTTACATTTCAATGGATGATGATGAATATTGATTAATAAGGTTATTTTGTTCGATTAAGTAGGTTCAAATAGGAAAAAAATATTTTAAAAAAATATTTGTATTAGGAATTACATTTTGTGATATGTAATGACGACATGTTAACTCATCACTAATATTTTGTGACAAGTTGTTAGGTCGTGGAAAATAATTAACTCATTGGCGATGACTTGTTGTTTTTGTTACTAAATAGAATTTGTAACATCGTATTTGCAATGTGTTTCGACAATAAATAAATGCATTTGAATTGGGAGATTATCTTATTTAATTATAACATAAAGAGAGTTTGAAGAAACAATCATCATTTATTCATATTGAGTTCGTTTACATCCTTTGATCCCTTGATTTTAAGTTAGAATACTTAAAATATAAAAATCACAAGAGTTTAAGTATCGAATTTGGATCTAGATATCAAATCCGGCAGTTGAAAGTGCTCTGGTTTGTCAATTAGCATGAGTGTTGAGTCAATTAGACTATAAAGCCTCATAAGAAGAACAACTCAAGCGTCTATCTCAACTGGATGAGTGCAAGCTCGCTACAGGTAAATCTAAGCCTCACATCCCATGTCCCAAAACACCAGGTATATAAAACCCTTAAAACAAACTAGAACATCATAGGGTTTTTTAAGTTAAGAAAACTTTTTCAAAAATCAGAAAATTCTCTAAGATTTCTTGCTTTGTCAATTTTATCGATACACATCTCGATATGATCGACTTACACTATTGATGTCCTCGATGGTTAAACGATATCATCGAAATGAGGACAAAAGTGTCCAGCAACCACATATATCTTTGGACTGATTTATCGATGTATTGATATACCTATCGATATCATCGATATTTGAATCTCGAGTCCATCGAAGGTGACTCGATAATATCGACAGGTAAATCTCCGGTGCCCTTGTTTTTACTTAAGAAAATCACATATGCATCGTTATATCGAAACCCTTCTCGATAGCATCGAAGTTCAAATCTTGATGATATCAGAAGGCTCTCAATGTTATCAATCATGGGCGCCTAATTTTTTCCAGCAATTATTTCAGGATAGTTTTATTTATGATCGAGGGTCACTCGATAGAATCGATATTCAAATATCGATGATATTGGTACGGGTTTGATGGCATCGAACAGGGACAAACTGTCCAGCAAGCTTAAACGAAAATCCCTTGGATTTATTGATGCCTCGACACAACTATCGATATCATCGACATTCAAATTCCGATGATCTCGAAGGTCTCTCGATCATTCTTGTAAACCTGAAATATTTCAAGGCAAGTCTCTCTCATTTTCAAATGTTGAGGAATCGAACCTCGTATCGATGAAATCAGAGTTCGAAATCCGATGACATCGATACCTGTTTTGATTCTCTCGACCAGCTGACAAAAGGTTTCAAAAGCGTATGACATTTGAGTTTGTGTCATCGAGCGGTCAGTTGATGCAATTGAGAGTATACGCTTGATAATATCGACCCCGCTCGATGATATCGAACTCTTTCATAAATGTGACCGTTTTATATCCGTTGGAACCTTTTGCCTATATAAAGAGGACTTGTCTATTGTTGCTGGTAGAGAAAGAAGAGAGTGCTTTTGAGTGTTTTACCTTATATCATATACCCAAAGCCCTTTCGCTCATGGGAGTTCATCCTCCAATCCACCCTCATCATTGATATTTAATAGAGTGGATTGGGGAATGAAATTCCACATTCAAGGATTCTCCAGCTACTACCTTAATGACAAATCATTAAGCTGGGATGCCTTGAATGCATAGATGATGGGAATCACTCTATCCTTCTCATAGGAAAAAATTTAATAGAGTAGGATTCTGTCTGGACCTTGACCTAACTCGAAGCCGTATATTGGTACATCATCTGTGTTGCGAATCAAGGAAGTAGAAGACTCTTCATCAATAAGGAGGAGATCTTCGTCAACGTGTTAAATAGGACTCATCCACTTATCTGTAAGTGACCAGAGTCCAAAGGACCCTTTGATCATTCCTTTGTAGGATTGGGTCTAAGGTGTTTCTCACCTTTTCAAGCCCTCGTAGGAGGCCTCCGGCGAGAGTGTACGTGGTGGGTGCGTTGTGTGGCCTTTGCTCTGTGGAAAGCATAAATATCTGGTTAAATGTGAACCAGTTAAAACCTTGGGTTACAGGTGAATCGTGTGAAATCTTAGGGTCTTATGGAAGATCCTTGGCCATTGTGCCTAAAAGTGGGTGCGTCGTGTTGACCCTTGCTCGTGAGAGCATAAACAGTCAGCCTCAGTGTAGGTTACAAAGGTTGAAGGTGAACCTGATTTAAAACCTTAGGTTTGAGGTGAACCACCATGAAACCTCCTTAGTGAAATTCGGTACACTCAAGGGTTGAGTGCGGTTACCGGGAGTGGAGTAAACAAGTAGTCGAACCACTATAAAAATGACTGTGTTTGAGATTGCTATTCTTTTGTTGTGTGATTTGCTTTAATATTTTTATATCTGAATATCTGTGATCACACCTCACACACTTACACAGTCATATCCATTATGAACTAGTATGAATATTGTTTATTTCTTAAATAGTTTGTGATTGGATCCTCTACCGGGCTTGGAAGCCAGTAGAGTTATTTTTTAGTAATCCTAATATGTGCTTGTTGTTAGGATTAGTGTAATAGGATTTTAAATAAACCATAAAAACTTTAAAAAGTCCTATTCACCCCCCTCTAGGATATATTGACATATTCCTACTTCAACTAAAGTAGTCTTCACCGCTATTTCAGCAACATTTTGGCTTGCGATTTAATCATCTCATTAAGAGGAACATAATGGTCTCATGTCTTTCTTCCGGAGAAAACCCTAGAACTGAGGAAGGATAGCATTTCGACAGCATTTAGGTTCTTTGATGATACCCGCGCAACCAATAGGGTTTGCGCGGGACCGCGCAACCGATATGGTTTGCTTGAACCGGTGTAACTGACTTCTCTTCTATCTTCTCTTGAATACCTTAAAAAATCTCTTCTTCTTCAGAGCACTGATCTTCCTCGGAATTCTTGATTGATCCAAATGAGAGGGGAAGTGGGGTATTTATAGGCCTCCACACATGCGAACCCTTTATCTCTTTGCCATGGGGCCCACCTTCTATCAGATCCAACCATTGATTTTAGATAATTCAGCTCAAGTGTTACGCCGATGCACGTAACTAGTTCAAAGGTTTGCGCTGGTCCGCCCAACCTATATGGTTTGCACGGGTTCGTGCAAATGCTATAAATCTGCATTTCTTCATCTTGCTCTCTTCATTCCTCTTCCTTTAATTCCTCTGTAATTCTTCATTTATCATTCATTTTTATGCCTCAACAGATGCCCACTTGATCCTTTCTTTGTTCTTCAGAATCAAAGAATCTAGATCAATCACTTATCCTTCACTTCCTGCGATCGTTTATGCGCATTCGCACGAAGGGTAGTCGGGTCCTACAATCGAGTCCTGCTCCCTATAAATACCAGAAGCCCTTCTTCATTTTCCACTTTCCATTTTCCTTAGCAAAGCTCTGCCCGGCTACCATTACCCTGTGCAATCATTCACGTTTGCGCGCACCCATGCAACAAATTTTCTGCTCGCGCAAGTCTTTTAGACGTTGCACAACTTTGCACAATTGAACTCGTTTGCGCGCACCCGTGCAAAGGCCCCTTTGTAAATTTTTTGAACTTAGCTTTTTAAACCCTTTGCTTCCAGAACAACCTTAGTACCAATCTTCTTTCCACTATGGCCCACACCAAGAGGACTTACCACCTCGTTGAACCTCCAACTACACAACCTTCCCACTAGGATTTGCCAAACCCTTCACCTTCCCACGTTGCTGAACCCTCTCCACCTCCCAATCAACCACCAAGCAAGTGCTTTAAGACCACTAGAAAGTGTCCCGCTTATATCAAGGAGCTTGTACTCCCCACCTTTGACTTCACAGAACAAATCTCTTCATTGCCCTCTCCCATCCATAGGGCAATATCACTAGGCAAGATCAAGCGGCCACCGAAACATGGCCGTGACTTTGATTGGGAGGAATGGTTGAAGACAACAACCCATTTGTTAACCATAAGCCAGAAACCATTGGCTAGAGAAAGAACTCCTCCTCCCTCCAGATCAAAGAAACATCGCCACATTAAAGCCGAGGAATTTCAAGAGAAGATTAGGGAACATAATAATAAAAAAAAGGTTACAAAACTCTCGGGAGTCGATTCGAGTTATTGAGGGTATTATGAAATTTGATATCCCTCACAGAGATGGCATGATTGTGATTCCACTAAATCTCCATCGCCACCAGTTCATACTTAATTGCGAGCCTTCAGACCAAATAGATGGAGAGAAGTTGGCATATACAGAATCCTAGGTATTGAAAGAGCCTCGAATTCTGGAAGGAATCTCGTTAGCAAGGAAACCAAGGCATCAGATTGGTGAAGTACATCCAATGATCTTTCTCACTCCTTCCTGCAATCCCCATGCCTTATTCCCTACTTATTTTTAAGAGACGATCAAACAACGTTTCAGGGATCGGGAGCCACTCTGGTCCCAAGAAGAATTCAAAATAAAAGGTCTCCTTACTTCTCGCACTTACTATTCTGACTGGGCAGTGACAATTTTGCCAAAGTATTCAAAGACCTTGATCAAAATTTATCTATATAATGCAATAAAAGTTACCTCACAACACTTCTATAAGGATCCCTTTATATTGAAAGGATTTCTCAATTATTGGTCCCCCATGACCAACTCCTTTCACTTTCCTGCCGGCGAAATGAGTATTACACTTTGGGACCTTCATCGGATTGCTTGTCTTCCCCTAACTGGAAAATTCTATGATGAATTCGTTCCCACCAACGAAAAATTGACATTTATCTCTTCACCAGGTCGGGTGACCTCAATTTTAGAAACTATGACAGAACTTTTCAAAGAGATGGCCAAATTTTCAAATATTCACAATATCTCTCCCCTACAATGGCTTGCACACTTTACTAGAGCTTTCTGATAAATCTCCCATTCGCAAACTAGCTATCTCTTATTGCATTTGATTTTTTTACTTCTCAACACTTATCCTTTTTTTCTTCTTTCTTTCTTTAGGTTCAGCGGCTGCCACTCACAGGAACTAACGGACCTCTATGAAAAGATAAAAGAGCATGCAGAGTATAGCCTCTATGGAGAATTGCAACATTTCTCGTATATTGGTTGAGTATAGTCGTCCTTCCTAGCTCCAATTGGGCAGACACCATTCGCCCAACAGTATTTGTCATTGACGGTGCTATGGTGGAAGGCCATAAACATTCCCTTGCCCCTCCAATCATGTGTTCCATCTACAGAGCCCTTAGGAAAGTGGCGACCCACGTAAAGAATCCCATTGTCGGTGCTTTTTCGACGTACACTCCTTGGCATTACATCATCGGCTGGCCGGGTTTTCATTTACTATGGACCTTTGAAGCTCCGAAAAAAGCATATGTTCATCCTTCTCATATTCCGCTATGGCTTTTCTAAAAAGGAGTTGTGGCCAAGAGATCATACGACTGGTTCGTCAACAAGATCATGGATACTGATACGATCGATTATTTCCAATTCTGCCTGTATCGATATACAGAAAATACAGATATAGTAGATATTGCATCACTCTCTCCAGGAGAAAGGGTATTTTACCTATCCATTCGATCTAGCAGTCTCCCACTGAGAGAAGGGGTGGAGTTTTGGAGAGAACCTTATTATATAAGACGATTCGCCCATCAATTCGGCTTTGATTAAGGCATCCCAGAAGACTGTTGATTGGTGACAAGGAGAATGCGCAGCTATGGAAATGGCCCATATAATTGGGCGATGATATGGAAGCAGTTGTTAGGCGGTCGCGTTAGATCTACTTTTGTGATTCCAGCCAGCAACCGAATGACCCGGGCTTCATATGGTTACATGAGATGGTGGGTTCATCAATCATACTTGGTCAATAACTGCTTACTTGTAAATGAACCGATTTGGGTTTCGCTACTAAAGCTCAAGGGTCGCAGATTTGAAGAAAGAATAGGCTTTATTCTAGAGAAGAGTCACGCGGCTTTCTATGGTCATATTTGTAGAAAGATATCCCTAGAAGAGCCAATTCGCGAGAGAAAACTGCCCAATACTCTGGAGGGATGGATAGCCCATGGGGTTCTCGTGGAGTTCGAAAAGGTTCCCCGAGATCGCGTCAATATAGCAGCTGAAGATGCGACAGAAGTTCACTCTCCTGCTCAAGAGAATATTACTGCAAGTCAAGATGATCCAACTCCTTCCTCTGCTCCTCAACCCGCTCGCCCCACTCCGTCTTCTCCAATGACAAGATCTCGATTGCGTTCTCAAGCTTCTCCTCCTCCTGAAGAAGGAATCACTACTTTAACTTCTCCGGTCCCAATTAATGAAGACCTTCATCTAGGAAGTAGCATAATTTCCCTTTTTAAAGGGAAACAAATTGTAATTGAAGAAATAGAGGAGGAAGAAAGCTCATCTTCGTCGTCTAAAGATACTGCTTCTGTCGAATATGACACTGAGGAAGATGACGAAGGAGCTGATGATGATGATGATTTTAAAGAGGGAGAAGTCAATATTGATGATGATGAGAATGATGCTGATGTTGTTATAGAAGGCGTTTCTACTGGCGAAGGACATCCTTTATCGATTCCTCAAAATGTCAAAATCGAGGTCCTTCCACTGCTGACGTTCTTGCAAAAATTCCAACAATAGAAGAGGAAGATGAGGAACCTTTGGACTATGGCGAATACGGATATTCACCGAGTAAAATTTTCCTGCAAATGTATCATTTAATCTTTCACTTGCTATTACTATTTTATCATTACTGTTATTTTCTTTGTTTTTCAGGTATTCATCCTACTAATAGTAGAACAAATGATATTCCTCCTGAAGCACCATCAGTTCCGATGAGGATTTCTTTAACTCCCCTTATAGCACCAAAGGTGGTAGCTCGCAAGATAATTTTTCCAGTGGAACCTACTGACTTACCGACTCCAACAACTATTGATTCAAGTACTGAAGCTAGAGCCCCTTCCTTTACAGATATGAGGGGACCTGACCCTTCCTCCATCAAAGAAACACAATCTCCTACTACTCAGGTTCTTGTGGAAGGTATTATTCATCTCCTTCTTCATTTTGTGCTTCTTTGTCGTTTTACTTTTCATAGCTTTATTAGAACTTTTCTCTTTTATTATTTTGTAGGAAATCCTCCTCGGAGTGGCACAACTAGCCTTGATTCCATTGCTACGGTTTCCGATCTGTTATCTTTTGAGAAAATCCCGCCGTATAAGTTAACATTAATGAGAAATTCCATGTCAGCGGCTGTCCACATGTTTAAAGATCCCGATTAATGATCGGATCTAAACATTTCTATAGAGTTCTTGGATGGTGTCGCAAGAATGACCAAGATTAATGTTTCTCCCTTACGCGACTCTCACTTAAGATTTCATGATTTGGTAATTGTGTTAAAATCGACAGAGAGTGTAGTTGTTACTCCAGAGATTCTGGAATATGGAAGACAGCTGGCATCTTCCAAGGATAAAGCTTCCCAAATTGCTTCGGTCGTCTCCAAATATGATTAAGAGCAATTATCCATCCAAGATCAACTGAAAGCTTCCACTGACAATATAACAACTATTCAGAATCAAATTGCTCTTCTGAATAAGGAAATTCAGCAAGAGGAGTTGAATATAAAGAATATTTAGGAGAAGATGCAAGCGAATATTCATTTTGTCAATGTCGAATGATCTAAGCTGATTAGAAATGAAGAACTGATTGCCTCCTTGGAGATGAAATTAGCCGATGTTCCTGATCACGCAAAAAATATTTTTGAAGCTAAAACAAAATACGTTGCAGCTCAGGTTCAACTCATAGAAGACTTGCAAAAATATTTGGCGGCATTGGCATGACAGAAGAGTTATAAAGACTTTGTTCTATTTTCTTTTATGATCACATGTAATTTTCTTTTGAACAGCAAGATATATAAATGCATTACAATGTTTTAGAATACTTATCTATTCTAAAACTTCTCTTCTTTTATCATTCTTGTAAGTACGAGATTTCCCATATGATTTTATTTTAATAGGCGGAACTAGATTTTAGTTTAGTCTGATAGCCACACAATTTAAGCTCTTGAGTAGTGGAGCAACACAGTTTTTTAGACTCATAAGTAGTTGGAGTCGGGTCTCACGTGAATGGTCTCAGTAACTCTCATGAGTTCACTAGACTTATCACAATCGGGGAGCTCACAAACCACGATCCATCAGTGGGGCCCAGTGAAGTTACCAGGGCCGTGAACTCAGTGGGATTTACACATAGGGTTGGCTGCAGTAACTCGCTAGAGTTCACGGGGCGCGCAAGCCTACCTTAGGGTACCAAATCCAAGGCCTCTAGTCCATCAATGAGGGGGTATTTTATAGTAACCTTATCCTCATGAGTTACTACTGAAATCAAGCCAGTAATCTGGGGGGTCTTATACATGGTTGGCCTATCTATGGACAATGGCCAAAGAGCGCACACTGCAACCCATTTTTTCTTTGTCTACAAGGTCGGACCCATTCACGAGAAGGTAATTTCTTCCTTTCCCCGTGACGTTATCGAAAGCTATACAGACGACATTGGTCTCACGCGTGGCTAGCCGTTGTTGACTTTTTTGATGCTTAAGACTTTAGTCGTTGGCTTCATCCGCTGCTCGCATAGGTATGCATGTGATGTCCTATATGGGCTTTTTAGGGCCACTGGCTTCTCACTATTGCCCAAATAATATATATTGCTGATAACGATAGGCCTTATGCGTAGTTGGTCATATAGACTTGGCTAGGCTGCCTTATATAATAAATTGCCATCGCTGTCGTGAATTTTATATGTGGTTGACCATATAGGTTTATTCCACTGTCGTGAACAGTGAACCAATTATTGATATATCGCCACTGTTGATGAAGTTTGACAACATCCATGTTGTATTTAAAATAGCATATCAGTTTGGCGGTGATAGCAATTTCGATAATACTTGATTGATAGCGACAACGATAGTCTATAGTTTCGGTGATAATCATCGACACTTGGTGATAGTTGACGATAATATCATTTGACGATAATCATTAACACTTAGTCTTGATATGCTTGAGAAGTCGCCATTTATTCATACACGAACGAAAGAATATAGGGCTTTGCCTTTTAAGGCTGTTTCGTCATTTCACTTCATAATTGCCCCCTTTTGATATAGAAGCATTATCCTGATAATCTGCTGGATCAAAATCATTTCCACCATCAGGGACGATACTTCTTAAGGAAGTGAGCATTGACTGGTATACTGTTACCTCGTCCGTCCTGATTTGTAACTCTTACGCTCCATTAGAATATACTTCTGTTATGATGTATGGGCCATCTCATTTAGGGTCGAACTTGCTCCTTGTCCTGTGAGTGACCACTATTGGCCTTTTCAACATTAAAACTAGATCACCTTTTTTGAAGGAGTGATGATTGACTTTATGAAATGCAGCGGAAATCCTTTCTTGATATAATTGCAATCGCTATTGAGCTGCTAGTCACTTTTCATTGAGTAAGTTTAATTATGCCAACCTTATTCTTGCATCCTCATCATTTGTAATCGACTGGTGCACTGCTACTCTGAGTGATGCGACTTGTGTTTCAATCGGAATGATAGCCTCTACACCGTAAACCAATGAATACGGCGTAGCCCTCGTTGTTATCCGATGAGTAGTCCTATAAGCCCACAGAGCCTCTTGCAACTTTTCATCCCAGTCACGCTTATTTCCCTTCACCATCTTTTTCAGTATTTTCACAATCGTCTTATTGAATGCCTCTGCTAATCTATTGGCCGGTGAATAGTAGGGTGTTAAAAACAAGTAATGAATACTGAATTTTAAACACAGCTTTTCCATGCCCCTATTCTTGAAAGGAGTGCCATTATTTGTGATGATTCTTTTCAGGATACCATGGCGATATATTATCGCATGTTGGATGGAATTGACAACATCTTTCTCTTTGACATTTCGTAATGCAATCGCCTCTGTCCACTTGGAGAAATAGTCTGTTGCTGCTAATATATATTGCTTCCCTTTGGATGAAGGTGGGTTTATAGGACCAATAACATCGAGTCCCCAAGCAGCAAAAGTCCAAGAAGTGACTGTCTGATGCAAATCTTCAGGGGGCATATGTATGACGTCTCCGTGGATCTGACACTCATGGCATCGCTTTGCATAATTTATAGCATCTTTGAACATTGTCGGCTAATAGTACCCCATTCGATGCACTCGATGGAATAAATGTCGGCCAACTTGATGTGTCCCGCATTCTCTAGAGTGAGCTTCTTGCAATATTTTACTTGCTTCCTATTTATCCAGACACCGTAAAAGCATTTCATTGTAAGATCTTCTGTATAATACTTCACTACATATGATGAATTGCTCGATCTCTGCTTGATTTTTTGTCTTTGTGCCGGGTCTTCTGGCAGAATGTTATACTAAAGGTAATCTACGACAGGCTGACACCGATCATCTATTGTTACGTTCAAACATGATATAGGGAGTGCTTCAGCAATTTTATTGATAATTTTCAAAGATGGCAAAAATCTTCTTTCTTATATTGTTACTTGAAGAAGACTTCGATTTAGACAGGGTAAAGCAGTTGCCAAGCTAGCTAAAGCGTTTACCCTTGCATTTTCTCATTGTGGCACATGTTTGACTTCAACCTGATAGAATTGCTCCAACAATTGTTGTGCTTTCCAATAAGACGCCAAGAGTTCTTGCTTCCTTATTTCGAACTCTGTTGTCAGTTGATTTATTATTAACTCGGAGTCCCCGAAGATCTGCAGCGTCTTTATTTTCATCTGTTGTGCTATCTCCATTCCGATAATAAGAGCTTTATAGTCGGCTTCATTATTTGTGCATGCTGCTCCTAATATGAAAGAATAGGGTAATAAGTCACCCTGAGGAGTAATGAATATCACACCAGCCCCTGCTCCTGATGTTCAAGAAGCACCATCAAAGTACATCTGCCATGGGTTTAACGATTCAGCCATCATTACTTGTTCATCGGGAAACTCATCATTAACAACCTCACTGTCTCCCACGAGATGATCTGCCAAGAAATCTGCTACCGCCTGCCCCTTAACTGCTTTTGCCGGCTCATATGTAATCATATACTCTGACAGGAACAACATCCATTTAGCCAATCTTCCTAATAACATCGGCCTTGTTATTAAGAACTTTATAGGATCCGCCCAAGAAATTAAGATTATATCGTGGGAAAGGTAGTAATGTCTCAGTTTCTGTACTGCAAATATTAGTGTCAAGCATACTTTCTCAATTGGAGAATAATTATATTCTGTACCTATCAGAGTTTGACTCAGATAATAAAGCACTATTTCTTTCTTGTGTTCATTCATCTATGCTAACAAGGCCCCCAACGAATTTTCAGCTGCAGATATGTATAGGATAAGTTGTTTTCCCTTCTCAGGAGTTGCTAATACTAGAGGCTGTTTTAATAATTCCTTAATTGAATTGAACACATTCTTATAGGACCTATCCCATACAAACTCTGTTCCCTTCTTCATTAAATGAGAAAACGACTAACATCTCTCTGCTAAATTTGAAATAAAACGGCGAATCTATGCCAATTTACCTTGCAAACTTTTCAATTCTTTCAATGTTTTCAGAGGCGGCATATCTTTGATGGCCTCGACTTTTCCTGGATCGATATCAATCCCTCTATGTCTAACGACGAAGCTGAGAAATTTTTTTGACAATACCCCGAAGGCACATTTAGCCAGATTCATCTTCAGCTGCTTCTTTTGGAGTTGACAGAAGACTGAAGCCAGATGCTAGCGATGTTCTTCATGGCCGTTCGATCTAATTGCCAAATCGTCAACATAGCATTCGACATGCTTATGCATCATATCTTGAAAAATATTCTGTATCGCTCTCTGATACATTACTCTGGCATTCTTGAGACCGAATGGCATAACTTTATAACAATAGATTCCCAATGAAGTTCTAAATGCTTTTGCTTCTGCGTCTTCAAGAGCCATTCTTATTTGGTTATAACCGGCATAGCCATCCATGAAGGACATGATGACATATTTCATCATACTGTCGATTAACAACTCAGTTATTGGCAACGGAAAATCGTCTTTTGGGCAAGCTTCATTTAAATCTTTGAAATTAATGCATACTCCGATTTGCCCGTTTTTCTTTTTCACCGGGACAATAATCGATATCCATTTAAGATATTTAACTTCTCTGATAAACCCGACTTTTATCAATTTACTTATCTCTTCTTCTATCAAGGGGACCAAGTCCGAATGAAATCGTCTCTGTGATTACTTAATTGGCTTCTTGTCTTTAGAAATGTTCAGCTGGTGCATTGCTACCGATGGTTGTAGGCCTGACATTTCTGCATATGTCCACGCGATGACATCCTTATTCTCTTTTAAGAGTTGGACGTATTTATCGGCTTCTTGCTCGAGGAGACTGGCACTTATGAATGTGTTCCGTGGCTCTTCTTTCGTGCCCAGATTTATTTCTCGCAAACTATCAATTGTCGGCTGCCCCCCGTCTTCCATTTGCTTCAGAGCTGTCTCGGGATGCTTGATCAGTTCAAACTATGTTTCTTTTACTTGATCGACTGTAACCATGTTTATTGAAGACTTTGCCCCCAGTCCTTGAAACTTTTCTCGTCTTTTCTGATTAACCCCGACCGGAATCCGAATTCCTTTCCCATAATTTAAGCCAGTTGGTTCATCATAATCGAACACCATATTTTTCATGATTTTCTTACTAGCTGGGCTGTACCTTTCGAGATCTCCGAATGTTAACTTTCCATAGCACATGTCATCATTGGCTCTTTCTTCTACCATCATTTCTGAAGGGGCATAAAATTCTATCATTTTAGAGTATTTCTCATTAGATTTAACCTGAAATCTTTTAGGAATGTCTGGGAATGGCTTACTCCTTCCGGCATGTGGCACTGACACCGTGTAATTTGATTGTAAGAGCTCTAGCTGTTCAGGTGATAACAACGTTAACGGTGGCTGCCCCGGCTGTCTTAGATGCTTGGGTACAAAGTAAAATTTCTTCCTTGTACTCGCCATCTTAGGCGATTCTGTCGTTGCAATTTCTTTTCTTACCACCTGCATATGATAATTATCTAGGGCCTTGTTTTCATCGTTTTCTCTTTCTTCTTCACTGGCGAATTCATCATAGTAGCTATCATCGACAAAGAAGGCTTCAGCTTCTGTATACGGTCTTTCGTCGGCCGTTACCTTATGTTATATTCCATCTTTACAGTATTTAAAACACTGATGTTGGGTGGAAGGAATAATTCCGTACTGATGCATCCACGGTCTTCCCAAAAGGAGGTTATATGTTGTTACTGCGTTAATGACATGACAGACAACATTTGTAGTTAACTCTCTTATTTCCAACGTCATTGTAATTTTACCAATTGCGCGCTGCCCATCTTGATTAAAGCCTTATATTATCATTCCACAAGGGCGTAGGTTAGAGCAACGATATCCCAACTTATTCAACATTTTTAATGGTAATACGTTTACTGCAGATCCATTATCTAGTATTATTCACTTGACTTGTTTACCGTGAATATGGCCCACAATCATTAGTGGCCTGTTGTGCCCCTTATCACAGATCAAATCATCATCAGAAAAGGAAATTACTAGCATGCAATCTTTTCACTCTTTGGGCTCCCTTTTTGCCATCTCTATGAGTAATGCTTCCCTAACACTGTTGTTGGATAAGGCTTGTATTAGCCTTTGTTTGGAGTCCTTTGACAACCTTAATGAATTGTAGACGCTTAACTGAGCCGGTATACCCTTCAGATGACTCACAACATCATAAGTTACCTTCTCCACTTCATTCTTCTCTTCCTTTTTATTGATACGAAGATGATTCTAGACAACTTCTGCCTTTGCTATTTTGGCTTTCTGCTTGGAAGGACTTGTCATCCTCTTTCCTGACTGGAGGGTGATTACCATGAGTTTGCCTGTATTCTTGTGGTGTTCTTTCCTTACTCTTTCATGAGTATCTTCTCAGATAGTTAGCACGTTCACTGTTGCCTTTGTATTTTTTTTGTATCACGCATTTTAATGTGAAATAATTTTATGTTGGGTGCCCTATCAAATGATGATAATAACAGAAGTCTCTTTCTCTTGTCTTGCCGCATCTTTAGGGCGCTTAGATGGAGGCAACTCTATCGTACTAGCTTTCAACAATTGGTTCATTATAGGGACCACATCTTCCATTTTAAATGCGAACCCTTCATGAGAATTAAGTGACATGGGCCTTTTATCACTGAATCTGCTTGTAGGACGATTTGACTCTTCTCTCCATTCGGTTTTATTTTCTCTCATTTCTCTCATATCTTAACCTCTTTTTTCATGATCAACAGCATTTGCAGCCAACCTATTGGACCCTCTTCTAGCTGTTTCATAGTGAAACGTTGGTATTTTCTTAGTCATAAATTCCAAGGCTTGAGCTTTTGTCACTAAATCGTGGAAGGTCTTGATATCGGCACCAGTGAGGCCAAACATGATTCCCGTCTCCATAGAATTCAAGCACATCTTTACCTGTTCATTCTCTTCTGATAACTGTCAATAAGAAGCTCTCAATGTCTTCCATCTGTCTATAAACTTCTCTACAGGTTCCCCTTCTCTCTGCCGCACTGATGCTAACTCCGTGATGCTAACGTCACGTTTTGATGAAAAAAATTTTGACATTAAAATGTCCTGCATCTGTTCCCAGGTCTGCATCGATCACGGTGTCAAACTGGAATACCATCGAAATGCCTTACTAGTAAAGGAAGAGCCAAATAACCTAAGGCAGTATTGCGGTACTGTAGAGAAGTTTCCCATACTGGTGATGAAATGCATCAGGTGTTCTTTTGGCGATCTGTCCCCATTAAATTCCTAAAAATCCGGCTACTTGAAGTTAGCTGGAAAAGGGACATCTTCTACCTCTCTCGGATATGGCATTCGATATCTGAATCGGCCAACAATCTCGCGTTCTCTTTCTGTTTTGACAGCTTCTTCGACAACTTGTCACACTTCCTCTTGAGTTGTCGCTCTTGTTGTGGGAGCGGATTCGAGCAATCCTGTTCTCGCCGGCTAAGAACCTTTGGGTTGTTGTTCTTGTCCGTTCATGTTACCCATCATTGGAGGAGCTATCATTTGCACCACATTATGTGCGAGAGTTGTTAAAACTTCCCACAGGTTCCTACATTCTTCCATTAATGTTCTTTGTGCTTGTGCCATTTCAGTTATACGGTCTCTGTTGTCGGCGGTGGTCCTTGACTCGTTTCAACCATGCATACGGCGGCTTCTCCATTTCCTGATGAAGCTGTAGCCGGGGTAGAATGGGAAGATGTCGATGCAATGAGACTTACAAAAGGGGGAGTGTCATTGGTCTTTTCTATACTTCCATAGCTGTCGGTGGATTAGAGTGATACAAGAGTTGATGAACTCGCGAGTAGTTCCTTACCCTTTTGTTCCTTCGTCCATCAAGCTTTTACAGCAGGCAGAGCCAGAAAATCATGCAATGTTAATGGAGGAACAGTTTTCCTGGGATATATCGCAAGAGGAGCAAGTTCAGGGTTCTTTCTAGCAACATTTCGCATCACTGACCCCCTGATTCTTTGTGCAGGTGAATTCACTCTGGCTACTGCTGCATTTTGAGCCCTGGTTCTTTGGGATGTCACAACAACCCAGCCTTTGTCACCCTCCTATGTTGAAGGCGAAGCAGATATAACTCAGGCCATCACTTGGGATTTGTCAAGAGATTGGACCCTATTATTCGAAAGATGATTCGTTACATATTCCACTGCGAATCCGGTCGCAGTGAAATAGAAATTCACTTTCTTCGCTAGATTTACCATTGATTGTAACTTGCAATGATATCTTCTTACCTTCAAACAAAATGCAAAATTACAATTAGTATCCAAATAATACGGTATTTTATCTTAGAGATGAAGGGGAGGATGTTCCCGTTGAGAGTCATCATTTTGGCGTCGAAAAGACACCAAACTATGATGAAAGTTCCTGTTACTTTCTCAATGTTAATCTTAAATAAGATAAAAATCCCCAGTGGAGTCACCATTTTGTTTCGACAAGAAACAAATGCATTCGATTTGAGAGATTATCTTATTCAATCATAACAGAAAGAGAGTATGACGAGACAATCATCGCTTATTCATATTGAGTTCATTTACATCCTTTGATCCCTTGATTCTAAGTTAGAATACTTAAAATATAAAAATCACAAGAGTTTAAGTATCGAATATGGATCTGCATGTCAAATCTACCAACATTTCGGCTTGCGATTCGATCATCTCATCAAGAGGAACATAATGGTATTAGGTGTTTCTTCCAGAGAAAACCCTAGAACTAAGGAAGGATAGCATTTCGACCGCATGTAGGTTCTTTGATGATACCCCCACAACCAATAGGGTTTGTGCGGGACCACGCAACCAATATGGTTTGCGTGGACCGGCGCAACTGGCTTCTCTTCTATCTTCTCTTGAATACCTTTATGAATCTCTTCTTCTTCGAAGCTCTGATCTTCTTTAGAATTCTTGATTGATCCAAATGAGAGGGGAAGTGGGGTATTTATAGGCCTCCACACGTGCGAACCCTCAATCTCTGTGCCATGGGGCCTACCTTCTATAAGATTCAACCATTAATTTTAAACAATTCAGCTTAAGTGTTACACCAATGCGGGTGGTTTGCGTGGGTTCGCGTAAACGCTATAAATCTACATTTCTTCATCTTGATCTCTTCATTCTTCTTCCTCTAATTTCTCCGTAATTTTTCATTTATCATTCATTTTTATGCCTCAACACAATGTAATTGATGACGATCAACACTCGTCACCATGAATTTATGATTTCTTTAATAATATGTGGACTCGTTGCAAAATGACTTTATTCGCGAAGAGTTTTATGTTTAGCAACGTTTTATGATATATAATGACAACATATAAACTTGTCACAAATAAGCTATATTTAGTAACAATTTATTAAGTCATCGCAAATAATTAGTATTTGCAACAAAATTGGCGACAAGCAACACTCATCATAAAAAAGCTTTTGCGACAAGTTTGGGGTTGTTAGCGGCGACGAGGACTCGTCGCAAAATATTTTTATTCGCAACGAGTTTCATATTTAACGACATTTTACGATATGCAAAGACGACGTGTAAACTTGTCTCAAATAAGCTATATTTAGCGACAATTTATTAAGTTGTTACAAATAATTATTATTTGCGATAAAATTGGTGACAAGCAACACTCGTCACAAAAAAAGCTTTTGTGACAAGTATGGGGTTGTTAACGACGACGAAGACTTGCTACAAAACATCTTTATTCACGACGAGTTTTATATTTAGCGACATTTTATGATATGCAATGGCAAGTGTCAACTCTTCACTAATTATCTATATTTTTCGACAAGTTATTAGGTCGTCGCAAATAATTGAGTCATTGGTGATGAGTTACCGTTTTCGTCGCTAAATAGAATTTGTAACACCTTATTTACAACAAAATTGATGACTAGTAACACTCATCACAAAAAGTTTTCAGCGACGAGTTTAGAGTTTTTAGCGACAAGTTGATTTGTCGCAAAAAGTCTAAATTGTTATAGTGGTCACACATGTGCCTGTAATGACATATATATGAGATCAAATCCATCCATCAGGTTAGTCCACTTTGTACATGTTTCCCCAATAAAAAAAATCATAGGTACTTGAACCCATGACCTCCTGTTGAAACTCTTGTGATTCTACCACTGAAGCATGAATAAGGACTAACACACACTCACATCGCATACACACCCACACACTCAAGCCACAATTGAATTTCACCACAATGGGTACTCAAACCCATAACCTCATGTTGAAACTCAAATAAATTTACTAGATTGATCCATTTGTAACCAAGTCACAATCCCAATGACAAATTAGTTGAATAATTTTCTTACTCCATAACACCTTTAGATATTTCTCATGTAAGTGTCCAATAAATGTTCACCAATCTGAAGATAATGAATTAAGCTTAAATTTTTACTTATAATCCATCTATACTGCTGACTATTTAATTTAACTAGTTGTGTGCCATGTGTGTAATTTATAAGTGCTTGCATGACATTTGTCATACTTCTACAAAGTATTAAAGGTTTTCTCATTTGAAAATTGGGTCTTAATAAGTTGTGTGGATCGCAGTGGAATGACAAGGCTCAAGTATTTTGGGGCCATGGTATGTATGTGTTTTATCCATGATGTCTATCTATCTTCTCATATCATTTTAGGGCATGTGCCCAAAAATGATGCAAATTTAAAGCTAAAGTGGACCACATCACATAAAAAAGAGAGGATTGAATGCACTCCCTTGAAAACTTCCTAAGGACCATCGTGATGTTTTATTTGCCATCCAACGTGTTCATAGGGTCACAATAAAGAACTGGATGAAGGGAAATCACAAATATATACTTGATCAAAAAATTATGTGATACTCAAGAGATTTTCAACTGTGGTATTCAATTCCCACTATTTTCTATGGAGTGGTCCACTCAAGCTTTGTATTTGCATCATTTTTGGGCTCGTGGCTTAAAATTAGCTGAAAAATGGATGGATGACATGGATAAAACACATACATCATGGTTATCCCACAGAGCTCGGGACATGTGTCACAGGCAATCTCTTTCTATTAACAACACCATTGCATGCGACTGTACTTACTTATATGCTATGTAAGCGATGATCTTACCTATGCATCATCAAGATTTCACCTTTTTACAAGAATTAAGCTAACAAATTAACCCATCCACTCATCCAACATCAAAGTGCCATCGAAGGTGACATGGAAGGTAACATTGAAGGTTACACAATGCGTAAATTTGAGGCGGTTTGCAAAGCCGGCTGAACAAACCTTATATATTGGGGTTCTCTAAAGCAATCTAAGAATGGATTCAGGTTAGAGGAGTAGAGCAAGGGGTGTAGTAACTTCCAAGGAGTTCTCTTATTTTCTAGTTAGTTTTTCATATTTTTCTTTAAGAGTTTTAGCTTAATCATGTCTTTGGTTGGCTAATCTCTTATTTAGAGCTAAAAGTGAAGCTCGTAGTTTTTTTTTTTTTTTTTTTTTTGTAATTGTTTGATCCGTAGAATTCCTTGTTCTATCATTGACTATGGGCATGGTAGATGCTTTGAACTCTCTACAATCAATTCAACAAGATGGTTATATGTGGAACTAATACTATGAATGTTTAGAATCTATTTTGGAACAATTTATGATGTTTTAACCGCTCTATCACCCAACTAGATAGATTAGGACTTTGATTCCAGTTGAAGTATTGAGTGAATCAAGTAAGGATGAATTAAGATAAAGACTATAAGTGGATCATTTGCACTCTAGTGTTTCTTTTATTGATATTTCAATACACAACAATCTCTTTCAATTACAGTTTTAAGTTTAGTTTCTAGTTCTAATTCTTAATTAGTTTAGAAAATTTACACATATGCAGTCCATGTAGGTACGACCTTAGTCTCACCAAGATTATCACTACATTGCAACCCTTCACTTGGGGTACAACCGAACAAATTTTTCGCGCCATTACCGGGGATTGCAACATGCTGTATTTTTATGAATTATTCAAGTTTTAGAATTAGTTAGGATTAGAACTAACTTTTTGTCTGTTTTTCTTAGATTTCCTGAATTTGTTTTAGGTACTAACTTTCTTTCCTATTTTGTAGCATCTAACTTAGCGGTTCTTCTTTGATAACATCAATCTAGCTTTTCTCTGTTTCTTAAGCACTACTTTCTGAATTTCTATTTCTATTTCTAAGATTTGGTAGTTTTTAGAACTTAGAGGTTGTGAGTGTTTCATGCCCAAATAGGTTCGTGACAACACTCAACGTCTCTTGATCGAATGAGGACTAGTTGAAGGATTGCATATCTATCACCAGATTAGATACCACTTAAGATCCTCTAAGTCAATCAAACTGATGGCTGCAAATCAACCTCAACATCCAGTTGATGAAGTTCAAGATGAGAATGAGGTGCATCATGCTCCCCCCCCTCGAACTCTATGATATTATTTACAACCAGCGAGGAAACATTGATTTCAAATATGGAGTGATACAACTCCTTAAATTTCATGCAGTAGTCTTCGAAAGTCCATACTTGCATATAAAAATAATCGATGAGATAGTTATTACATTGTACTTTCCAAACATGTCTGAAGACATGTTCATAACCCCAAGTGCAGGGCTGCGATATAGTAATAACTCCGTGAGAACGAGGTCTAATCCATATGGACAAAACTTGTACGTATTCTGAAAAGTAATTAAAACTAGAACTAGAATCAGAACTAAACTAAAATCTGGAATAGTTGAGAATAATTGTGAATAAAGTATCAATCAAAAAAGAAACTAGAACACCAAAGATCCACTTACAACTTTTAAGATGCTACCTCACTTGATTTAATAAACACAACTGGAATCGAAGTCCTATCCTATCGAGTTGGAAGATGGAATAGTTAAAACAATCTCGAACTTTTCATTGAATTAGTTCCCACATGAAGAACCATTGTGATGATCGGAATGAAATTCAACCATCTACCATGCCCAGGAGACAATGGTGAATCACAAATTTTACAGATCTCACAACTTAAAACAAGTAAGAAGATAATCAAAGTTCTCACAACATCTATTGTTATTGGGGTCACAATAAACCATAGAAAACTAAAAATATTCATTTAATCAAACTAGAAATCAATGAAGTTCAACATAAACTTGAATTAAAGTAAGATAAACATCCAAATAAATTACAAGCTTCACCTCATAGCTCTAGCTAGGAGGTTTAGTTAACCATAAACATGATTAAGACTAAAACTCTCAAACAAAACATTAAAAATAAACTAAGGAAGAAGCAAAACTTTTCGGGAGGCTGCTCCACCCTTTTGCTCTGCTCCTTGAACCCTAAGGAATGTCGACTTCACGTTAATGCGTTCCTTAGTTTCATTAATTAAGTATAATAGTATAGTAGTAATCTTTATTACCAAAATCTGATTAACAGGCTATTTTCTGAACCTGTCTATATAAATGAATTGGATGTTTTTTACTGTAATAAATAATTTACTTTTTCTTTAACATGTCCCTTTTCTATAATTTTTATGATATTCCTACTCATATTCGTGTTTAGAACTCGTTAAAGAACCCAAATATATAGGATTTGTTCAGCCGACTTGGAAACCGCCTCAAATTTACGCACTCTACATAACGTGTTCGATGGCATCAAAGGTCGAATCTCAGTTTGAATCGAATTCAGAAGTCATTCCCTTTCACACTGTGTAATCTTCAATGCCATCGAACATACCCTCGATGTCATCAAAGAGACATTCGATGCCATCGAAAGGAGTTCAATTAATCGAAAAAGTGTTCAGAATGTTCCAGCGAGTTTCGTTAACATTTTTCAAAAATCTCAATGTCATCGAACTTCCTTCGATGTCATCGAATAGGTCTTCGATCAATCGAACGGGTCTTCGGTGTCATCAAGAAACACACCCAATTAGTCCAGTAAGAAACTTGATTTTCATGTAATTCTCGATGTAATCGAATCATTTTCAATGTCTTCGAACACTCACTTCGATGTCATCGAAGGGTGTTCGATGTCATCAACAGTGAAGTTTAGTTTTTCTAAATTTATGCACTTTACACTTTCGACTTCCTTCTTCACTTTGTTTCCTTGAATCTTGAGGTCTTAAAATCTTCAATCTCGGTTTCTTAAGATTCGTCCCTTGCCTTGGTGATTCTTGAGCATCAAGTCCATGCTTTTAAAATTCTTTTCAATCCAAGCTCTCAAACTCACCTTGCAATATAAACATGTATAAAATATACCAATTAAGCATTATCATGTTCATTAAACTAAGATATAAATAGGTGGAAATGTAATATTTGACACTCAACACACCCCAACTAGCATTTTGCTAGTCCCGAGTAAAACATGCGTGAAGAAATCCTCAATTCTCAATGTTCAAATCACTTTTAGAAAATAATCTTTTGTGCAATCAAGTAAGACTAGAATTAAGATGAGAAAGTGAAAATTTGAAAAGCTAGAGCCGAATCTCACAAATAAATGGTCAAGTTAAGTCTTCCAACATCAACGACCAAGAGAATAAGTTCGCATATCTAATTTCTAATGTGCTCCAACATCAATGACCATGAGAATAAGTTTGTATATTTAATTTCTAATGTGCTCGGTGAATCTCAACTTATCCTCCATAGAAAACAACTATTATTTTATAATGTTAGCCATGCTCATCACTTCAAGGCAAAATATATTACTCAAGCATTGACTCCGAATTTATCCCCTTTGTCTTCTTTTCCAATTTTTGATTTTATCTCGACGACCTTTTTAACATTCTTTCAGTCTTCTTTTTAAACAGTCTTTTCGAGTGAGAGTTTCTTTACAGTACATGGCCTTTTTGTCGAATTACTGTTTTTTAAAATGGTTTCTTTCATCTTTTAAGGTAAATAAAATTCTCAAACTTGATCCTCAATACATATTAGTGATTTCCATGCTGAGATTAGAAGTTCCAGCATCCTCCTTAGAAAATATGTCAAGAGTAAATTGTGAATCAGAAAAGCGACATTTGACCGTCCTTTTAGCAAGTCAATTGGAAGAATTTATCAATAATTTACTTATTTGATCAAACTCGAACTATTCAAAGTTTAATTCTCTTATCTTATCATCATACTCAAAACATTCTTAATTACACAAACTTTTGTTTTCCAAATAGTTCTTTTACTTGAAAAATAAAATAAAAAAATGATTTTTTTTGCAAAATTTTTGCTCAAAGACTAAGAAAACAATAATTAGTTAACCTCATCCATACCTCCAACCTAAAATCTACATTGTCTTCTGTGTAAAAGATATAAGCATGCAATGCACATGAGACGACGAAAAGAAAGGAGTGATGGGAATGTAGTACTTGAAGAAAGAGAATTGAAGCTTTTCCAAACTTTTCAACATGTAAAAGGGTTAGCAGGAAGACTAAAAAAACTAAAATCAAACTATCTTAATCCTAAATCTTATGAAAGAAATAAACCTAACTACACCTCCATCAGACTAGGAGGTCAATCCTCATACACAGGATCAATCAGAGGCATGGACATATCCTCTTAATCAAACTTCTCGACAAATGACTTTAATCGATGTTCATTTACTTTGAAAACATTGAAATTCATTGGATTCTTTATCTCGATGGCCCCATAAGGATAGACATTAGTAACAATGAAACGGTCTGTCCAACGAGAGCGAAGGTTACCCGAAAAGAGATGTAATTGGGAATTGTACAGGAGGACTTTTTCACCTATTGTCAATGATTTTCAAAGAATGTTCTGGTCGTAGAACACCTTCATCCTATCCTTGTAAATTCTCATAAGTTTCATTTTGAATTTCTTCGAGTTCATTCAATTGAAGCTTGTGTAATATATAAGCGTTACCCAAATTAAACTTTAGATTTTTAATTGCCAGTAAGTTTTATGCCCTAGCTCCACAGGCAAGTGGCAAGCCTTTCCACAGACGAGTCTAAAGGGAGACATTCCATTGAGGGTCTTAAAAGCTGTACGACAAGCTCATAAGGCATCGATCAATCGAATTGACCAATCCTTATGGTAAGGATTAGCCTTTTTTTCCAGAATTTATTTAATTTTCCTATTGAAAATCTCAACTTGCCCGCTTGTCCACAGGTGATATGGAGTACTTACCTTGTGAGAGATGTCATATTTCTTCATAAGTGTTTCGAATGGCCTATTACAAAAATGTGAACCTCCAACACTAATGATGGCCCGAGGCATTCCAAGCCAGGAAAAGATGTTTTCTTTTAAGAATTGAATGACCGTTTGATGATCATTGTTCTGGCACGAGATTGCCTCGACCCATTTGGTAACAGAGTCTACTGCCAACAAGATGTAGATGTTTCCAAAAGATTGGGGGAATGGTCCCATAAAATCAATGCCTTAGTAATCGAATGTTTCAATAATTAGAATGGGGTTCAATGGCATTATGTTTTGACGGGACAATCCTCCCAATTTTTTACAACACTCACAAGCTTTGCAAAACTCATGAGTATCTTTAAACATAGTGGGCTAATAAAAGTCGCACTGCAAAATTTTAGCCATAGTCTTTTTAGCAGAAAAGTGACCACCACAAGCCTGAGAATGACAAAAGGAGATTACACTTTGGTATTCATCATCTGACTCACATTTCCTAAGAATTTGGTCTGAGCAATATTTGAACAAATAAGGGTCATCACAGAAAAACTTATGTACCTCGGTGTAAAATTTTTTCTAATCTTGTGCAGCCCAATGTATCAGTGTGAAACCTATGACAAGTTAATTCGCAATGTCAAAAAACCATGGTAATTGAGAGAGTTTGAATAAATTTTCATCGGGGAACATGTCATTTATCGGTGTTGGCTCAAGGGAATCAGGGAGGTCAAGTCTTGAGAGATGGTCAACCACTACATTATCTATTCCTTTTTGGTCTCCTATTTCAATGTCAAAATCTTGGAGTAGGAGGATCCATCTTACTAAACGAGGCTTGACATCCTTCTTAGAAAGAATGTACTTCAATGCCGCATGATCTGTGTAGATGATGATCTTGGATCCTTTCAACTAGGACCTAAATTTATCCAACATGAACACTATGGCTAAGAGTTTCTTCTCCGTGGTAGAATAGTTTGATTGGGCAGAATTTTGAGTTCTACTCACATAGTAAATCATATACGGCTTCTTCTCTTTTCTCTGGCCTAACACTGCCCCAATAACATAGTCGGATGCATCACACATAATTTCAAAAGGAATATTCCAATCGGGTGGTTGCATGATAGGAGTGGTGGTCAACATAGCCTTGAGCTTAGAGAAAGATCCTTGGCATTCTTTGCTCTACTTTATGGAACATTCTTTTATAGAAGATTGCATAAAGGACAAAAGAGATGACTAAAGTCCTTTATGAATCGTCTATAAAATCTGACATGTCCTAAGAAGAATCGCATGTCACGTATACTCCTGGGTGGAGGTAGGTTAGAGATAAGATCGATTTTTTAATGTCTACCTCAATTCTCTTGGACAAAAGTATGTGTCCAAGCACAATTCCCTTGGGAACCATAAAATAACATTTCTCCAAATTTAGAACCAAATTCTTCTCCTTACATCGCTTTAGTACACATTTAAGAGCATCCAAACACTTGTTGAAGGATAGACCAAAAATAAAGAAGTCATCCATGAAAACCTCTAAATATTGTTGTTTCGACAAGAAAATAAATGTGTTTGATTTGGGGGATTTATTCAATGATAACAAAGAAAGAATGAGAGAACATTGATCATATTTATTCTGAGTTCATTTACATCCTCTGATTCCCTTGATTCTGAAAATAAAGCACAATCAATCAAAGTCTTCCATATAGAAATTTCGGTAGCATTCCGACGCTATTTTGGTCATCTCCTAGATACTTAGGAAGAATTGCTGAATCGATCAGCTAATCTCCAAGGAGATAGAAATTTCGGCAGCATAACGGTGCTATTTCGGTCATTTCCTAGGTACTTAGGAGGAATTGCTGATTTGATCAGCCAGTCTTCAATGAGATGGAGCATCTTTCCAGTCATTTTTCCTTGAAGTATGAAGTAGCCCATTGAAGTGTGGCCAGGCCCTGAGGAAATTAAGTCGATCATGTTAAACGGGCCTGAAAAGTCTCCCAGAATGTAAGATCATGTAGTTGCCACCGTCTGTTCAGCCCGAAACTTTATGTGCATCATTAGAAACACAAATTAGCCGTACACGTCAAATTTCAGCTCCTGAATCCTTGTACAAACAGCCAAATTGACAAATCAGCCCCTGAGATTGTGATTTGGGGCCCGCCTGTCATTTGGATATGCTTCGAACTCAGTCTCAACGCTTTAAATGAGCTGACAATGAAGATGGACGGAGAGGATTTCCCACAAACGTCACGTTGAGACCACATGTACATCGCATGTACATGAAGTCCAAGTGCACCGGCCGTGCACGAGATTTACCAAAGTCGGTCAGCATGCGCTGACTGACATCTTCTTCTCCAATTCAAAGACATGCACAACGTCTTCACGGCACTGGCCGTTTTTATGTAGTGGGGTCCACTCACTACTCCATTGAGTGATCTGAGCCGTCCATGCACTCCGGAGGGTGGATATTACCGTCGGCTAGCTCTCCTTTTGTCTCCATGTAACCGGTCACAAGATATCAACCGTTGAATACGGAATGGACGACAGAGCAGATAACCTTGTGGGTCATGCTGATTTTACTTCAAAAGCGATCCTTCCTTGGTGGTTTTTCACCCTGAATCGAATGGACGGAATGGATTTTCCATAAATCTTCAATAAGTGGGCCACTGAAATTCAAAGAGTCGACGTGTCTCGAAACAGAGCTTCTGTCCTTTTGTTGTGGGCCTTCATCATGCAGCAAATGACTAATCTGAGTCGTCCATCAGGTAGAGGCAGAAAAACCCATTGAAACCATGGTAAGCTTTGGCAACCATGTGTTGCAAAAATATTGATTTTAATAAAAATATATTTTAATAATAAAATAATATATAATATATAAAAGTTGTTTCGAGAAACACCTTTTTGTGGGTTTTTGGGAATAGTCCCACATGGGAAAGGGAAGAGAAGAAAAATTGGTTTAAATGAAAACAGTGGAGTATTATAATATTAACCTACGTAGTCCGTGGACTATGGACCTTGTGTGTTCCAGTGCGAAGTACTGGAACACCCGCGCGCGCGCTCGCGCTTGGTCTTGGGCATGGGCACGGGCACGGGCTCGGGCTCGGTCTCGGTCTCGGTCTCGGTCTCGGGCTCGGGCTTGGGCTTGGTGCACGGGCATGGGCATGGGCATGGGCATGTGAGGCAGTGTGGCTGTAAAGGCGCTAGTGGCGCATTTGCACTTTGCACTTCCGCATCGTGTCACAGAGGGTCTCTCCTTCGCGACCTTGAGCGAACCGGAGCGAGATGTGTGCGAGTCGCGGTGTGACTACGTGGCTTAGGCGGGTGGCTGGTCGGCAGAGAGACTAGAGAACTGAGAGACAGATCTCTCAGTATATATAGACTGACTAAAAAGATCTGTTGCAGCAGAAACTGTAACAGCTGAGCCATTAGTGCAGGACCCAGCTGTAACTGTTGCATGGCTAGCCTAACAGTCAGAAAACGGCTAGCTGCTGTCTCACAACAGTCAGCATACAGCAGATTAATGGTCCATGCACAACAGTCAGAAAACGGCCATAAAATGGCTAGTTTTCCAACAGCCAGAAATGGCTTAATGGAATTTAAGTCTCTGGACCATAGCCCCCTAGCCACCATAGCCTATAAAAGGAGGGCCTGGATGGGTTTCTAAAACATCTCAACTCACTCCAACAAACCCATACGAACTGAGACAGCCATCCCCTCTCAACTAAATACTCCAGTGCTTCCAGCAACATAGTAAGGCTTGAACCTTAGCTTGAAGAACAGACCAGCGGTGTGGTCTAGGACGGTTCAACTGAACCAATAGCTGAAGATTTGAACTGACCAGAGCAGTGGTCGAAACCATTTTTTCTCTTTCTTTTTCTTTCTTTGGGATTTTCTCTATATTGTAATACTGCAAGAAATTGTGAAGTTGAGTTCCAATAGGTGGGCCTTCGTGTTTGCTGAACGCAGACCCACACCAGGCTCGTCGTATCCTAGAAGCTATTTGCCTGTAACCTATCAGCTTACTCAATTAACTTGAGTAGGGGCAAATAACGCTTTAAGGACAGCGTTTTCAGATGTGCTTCAGCCTGTCCTTATTTCTGATTATCGTGATTTTTCGGTTTCCATATTATACCGAAATTACATCAATCTGTATAAAATTCTCAACAATCTTAAAGCGTTATTTCTGATGGAAACCGACAGTGTTTCATCCATCAAGTTGATGAATCAGGACTTGATACGTCTTGATCGGTTCGATGGAACCAATTTTACGAGATGACAAGACAAGCTGAAATTTCTCTTAACGGCGCTGAAGATCTACTATATATTAGATCCAAATTTGCAAGCGCTACCTGAAGCAAGACAACACACCTGAACAGGTGGCCGCCCGCACCAAACGAGCCGAAGACGAACTCTTGTGTCGAGGACACATTCTGAACGCACTCTCTGACCGCCTCTACGATCTGTACCAACGGACGTCATCAGCAAAGGAGATCTGGGCCACTCTGGAATTCAAATACAAGGCTGAAGAAGAAGGT
The DNA here is from genome assembly GCA_021015155.1 of Magnolia officinalis. Taxonomy (NCBI): domain Eukaryota; kingdom Viridiplantae; phylum Streptophyta; class Magnoliopsida; order Magnoliales; family Magnoliaceae; genus Magnolia; species Magnolia officinalis. The sequence goes on from JAJHSJ010000004.1 coordinate 89,327,772, forward strand.
ACCAACAAGTTTCTCATCGCCAGGTATTTTGACTTCAACATGGTAGATAACAAACCGCTGCTACCCCAAATCCAAGAATTGCAGCTAATAGTAAACAAAATCAAAGCGATAAAGATAGATCTTCCTGAATCATTCCAAGTCGGGGCTATAATCGCCAAATTGCCATTGATGTGGAAAGACTATAGAAAGAACTTGCTGCATAAAACTGAGAACTACATACTGGAACAAATCCAGAAACACCTCAGAATTGAGAAGAATCCCGTAACCGTGACAGAAAGAATGATAATGGGAATACCTCGTCTAAAGTACATGTAGTAAAGAACTCTAGTAACAAACATCCCGAGAAGGACAATTCCCTGAAACCCAATAAGAAAAATTCAAGAAAAACACCCAAAAGAAGAACGAAAAGTTCAAAGGCCCATGCCATGTCTATGGGAAAACTGGGCACTATGCTCGAGTATGCCGATATCGCAAGTCTAAACAAGAGGCAAGGCGATATAGTGGCCATGGTGAATAACATCTAAGAAAAAGTTCCAGGATGGTGGTATGATACTGCCGCTACAGTACATGTGTGCTACGACAAATCAGCCTTCAAAACCTATGAGGAATTGACCGATGGTCAAGAAGTCCAAATGGGTAATGAAGTCCGATCGAAGGTCGTCGGCAAAGGAACTGTCGAACTGATATTCACCTCTGGGAAGAAAGTGATTCTGACTAATGTACTGCACCTCCCAGACATGAGGCGAAACTTAGTTTCTGGGGATCTTCTGGGAAAACCAGGGATAAGGGTGGTGTACGAGTCAGGTAAACTGATTCTGTCTAAGAATGAGAATTTTGTCAGAAAGGGATATGCTTGTAATGGGATGGTCAAGTTTTCTCTGAATGAAAGTAGCACTTCTGCGTATATGGTTGAATCCGCTGGACTGTGGCATGATAGACTAGCCCATATAGGGTATAGTACCTTGAAGTTCATGACTAAGAATGGTTTAATCTCATATACAGATAATGAAACCAAAAAATGTGAAGTGTGCATACGATCCAAAATGACGAAGAAACCTTTTTCAAGTGTTGAAAGATCGTCTCAAGTATTGGATCTTATGCACAGTGATATCTGTGAGTTAAATGGTATTCTTACTCGTGGAGGTAAACGGTACTTCATAACCTTTATAGATGATTGCTCTAGATATGTGTATGTGTACCTATTAAAGAGCAAAGATGAAGCATTGAACATGTTTAAAGTATATAAAGTAAAAGTAGAGAATTAACTAAATAAGAAGATAAAAATTCTCCGTAGCGATAGAGGAGGAGAATACTTCTCAAATGAATTCGATAACTTCTGTGAACAACATGGACTGATACATCAATGTACTGCTCTATACAGACCTCAACAAAACAGAATAGCTGAAAGGAAGAATAGAATATTAGTAGAAATGGTCAACTCAATGCTGATAAGAGCAAAGTTACCACTAAGTCTATGGGGTGAGGCACTGCTTGCAGCATGCCATATTCTAAATAGAATACCATCTAAAAAGTATAAAATATCTCCATATGAAACATGGAGAGGTAGAAAACTTAACCTAGGATATCTAAAAGTGTGGGGGTGTCTTGCATACTGCAGAACCCCTGACCCAAAAAGAACTAAGTTAGGACCAAGAGCTATTAAGTGTGCCTTCGTAGGGTATGCACAAAATAGTAAAGCTTATAGACTTCTAGACATGGAGTCTAATACAATAATAGAATTAAGAGACGTTGAGTTCTTTGAGAACTCACTATCCTTGGAGTCTAAGGATATTGAAATCCAAACTCCTAATAGAGAACCAGATAGCACAGCTCCATAGATAATGGAAGCTCCTATTGAACGTCGTAGGAGTCAAAAAATAAGAATAGAGAAGAGTCTAGGAGATGACTACGTAGACTCACAACGTATCATTTTCCATCTAGTAGAAGCAGATAGAGAAAATGTTATAAGACAAATACCTATAGTGATGAATATCGAAGATGATCCTAAATCATATAAAGAGGCTATATCCTCTAGAGACTCAGCTTTTTGGAAAGAAGCTATAAACGATGAAATGGAATCCATACTATCAAATCAAATATGGGAACTAGTAAACTTACCTCCAGGTTCTAGACCCATAGGTTGCAAGCGGGTATTTAGGAAGAAATATCACACTGATGGGACTATCCAAACCTTTAAAGCTCGACTAGTAGCTAAGGGTTTTAGACAAAAAGAAGGGATAGATTATTTTGACACATACTCACCTGTAGCTAGAATAACATCCATTAGGATATTATTTGCGCTAGCTTCCATACATCATCTTCACATCCATCAAATGGATGTAAAGACCGCTTTCCTGAATGGTGACCTCAATGAAGAGGTATACATGGAACAACCTTAAGGGTTCATTCTACCAAGAAATGAAAACAAAGTATGTAGATTAGTCAAATCATTGTATGGATTAAAACAAGCACCAAAATAATGGCATGAGAAGTTTGATTCCAAAATACTATCTCATGGTTTCATGCATAATGTAGCTGACAAATGCATATATTCTAAAGTAGATGGTAGTTGTATCGTTATTATTTGTCTGTATGTTGATGACATGTTAATAATAAATAATAAAATGGAAGGTGTAACTGAAACAAAGCGGTTTTTATCTTCAGTATTCAAAATGAAGGATCTTAGACAAGTTGATACCATCCTAGGTATCAAAGTTAAAAAACATTGTGGGGGTTATGCTTTGTGTCAATCTCATTATATTGAGAAGATACTAAACAAGTTTAACCATCTAAATATAAAAGAAGCAAAGACCCCATTTGATCCAAGTATCAAGCTAAAAGAAAATACTGGAAGAACCGTTGCACAATTAGAATATACGAGTGCCATAGGGAGTCTTATGTATGCTATGCAATGCACTAGACCTGATATCGCATATGTTGTGAGTAAACTTAATAGGTTTACTAGTAACCTCAGTACTGAGCACTGGAATGCAATTAGTAGAGTCCTTGGTTACTTAAAAGCAACCAAAGACTTAAGACTATTTTATTCAGAGTTTCCGGCCGTATTGGAAGGATATACCGATGCGAGCTGGATATCGAGTGCAGGGGACAACAAGTCTACTACAGGGTGGGTATTCACCCTAGGAGGTGCAGCTGTATCTTGGGGATCCAAGAAACAAACCTGCATAACGCACTTGACTATGGAGTCTGAATTCATAGCCCTGGCTGCAACATGCAAAGAGGCTGAGTGGCTAAGGGATCTTCTATTAGAAATTCCTTTCTGTGTAAAGCCTATATCGGCTGTGTCACTACATTGTGATAGTGAAGCTACATTAGCTAGAGCCTATAGCGGTATGTATAATGGTAAATCTAGACATATAAGTCTTCGACATGATTATGTTAGACAATTGATTCGAGATGGAATCATTACTATTTCCTATGTGAAATCAAGCAACAACCTGGCAGATCCTTTCACTAAACCTCTACCGAGAGAGGTAGTAACGGCTACATCTAGAGGGATGGGGTTGAAACTCTTCAACCAAAGTTCCACCAGTGATGGTAACCCAACCTGAAGTTAGAAAATCTCTAAATTTGAGTTTAATGGGTAATAACAAGTCACTGATATGTGGAAAGTTTTTCAGCACTAAATTATAAAACCTCATCCATAATAGATAAGTGCTGAGCGTTACGAAAGAGGGTTGAGTCTGAGAACTCTTAATGAAATCCAGTCTATAGGACAAGTGTCATATAGTAACGAAGACACTGGAAGGATTTCACCTATATGACCGTAGAGATGGTGCCGTCTCTCATGAGAGTTAGGAGTTTTCTCTCGGGATCGTTCACGAATTAGGATAAGCACATGGCCATTAAATGTGCTGAGCAAGATTGTGGGAACTCTATCAAACACATAGCGAATATGTGTGTGGTTTCTCCAACTCTATTATCTAGGAATAACTGGTTCAAAGCTACGGCTACCAGTAATTTCGATAGAGTTTTAAGATACTTACACTAAGGAAAGATTAAAATCGAAAGATACCTTTCTTTATGCATATAAGCTGATCATTCTGGCAGTATAGTTTAACCGATAAAATATTTTTATAAAATCAAGTGGGGGATTGTTGCAAAAATATTGATTTTAATAAAAATATATTTTAATAATAAAATAATATATAATATATAAAAGTTGTTTTGAAAAATACCTTTTTGTGGGTTTTTGGGAATAGTCCCACATGGGAAAGGGAAGAGAAGAAAAATTGGTTTAAATGAAAACAGTGGAGTATTATAATATTTACCTACGTAGTCCGTGGACTATGGACCTTGCGTGTTCCAGTGCGAAGCACTGGAACACCCGCGCGCGCGCTCGCACTCGCGCTCGGGCTTGGGCTCGGGCACGGGCATGGGCTCGGGCTCGGTCTCAGACTTGGACTCGGACTCGGACTCGGTCTCGGTCTCGGTCTTGGTCTCGGGCTCGGTGCGAGGGCGTGGGCATGTGAGGCAGTGTGGCTGTAGAGGTGCTAGTGGCGCACTTTGCACTTCGCACGTCCGTATCGTATCGCAGAGGGTGGCTCCTTCATGACCTTGAGCGAACTGGAGCGAGACGTGTGCGAGTCACGGTGCAACTACGTGGCTTACGCGGGTGGCTGGTTGGCAGAGAGTGAAAAGGCCAAGCTATATGTCCTAGAGGGGGGGTGAATAGGACTATGCCAAATTTAAAATACAATCAGCGGAAATAAAGTAAACCAATAGTCTTGCAATTATGAATCAATTCACAATGCTAAATTTAAATCACCTTGATAAATAAGTATTGAGTGATTGATACAAATTCAGTTCTAAGGACAACCTTACACCATAATAAACAAGGGCTTATGGTAGGACAACCTTATTTCTAGAACATCTTTTGGATCAAGGACTCAATTTTAATATAAGTAAATGAAATAGCAAGGAATTGAAATTAAATGCAGAAGTATAGATCTAAATTATTACAACAATCCCCACACTTGCTTGAAATGTAAATAGTTACAACATTCACATCCACTTGTACATTCCACACATTTGAATGATAAAAGATATGAAAATTAAGCAAACATTCGATCCACAAGACAAAGAGTTATAGTGGTTCGCCTGTGTGTACACCAACTGTTTTCCAACAGCCACACAGAAAGCTACTCCACTCCTAATATCCTCACACGGGGGATATTAGCGTTCACTATGAAATAGGTTTTCACAGGTTCACCAAAAACCTTTACAATTGTGTCTTTTTCACTTGGGCTTACATAATTCAAAAACCCCTCTTTCCTGAGTTTTCTGGCACTCCTCAGATAACCAATACAATGAGATATTTTTTTTTGGTTCAACCTTAAACAAAACCAATACAATGAGATTTTTCTGGCTTAACCTCAAACAAAACCAAAAGTAAATAAATTTTACAGAATTGTAAAATACCTGGATTTCTCCTTTTCGTAGCAACCCGGTAGAACCAATCGGAGTAGATGATTGAATGTCAAAGTTCAATTTCCAATACTCACATTCATATGGTTCTAAATTCTAATTAATTTTAGATTTTAACAAGTTGGGCGTAGCTATATTTGATTTTAATTCCAAGAAGAAGGAATAAGATAATTCCTCTTTTCAAATAAAAGATTGGAATACAGAAACAAAATTAAATTAAATAAGCTAGCAAAAAGGAATATTAAATAAGCACAATGTAGCTTAAAATAAACACAGACTTATCTCAGAGTGATCACTTGAAAAATCTTGAATTGAATCGAGTTGAAGTATGAAAACTCTGAATTTCGTTTTCAATTTATAGAAGCAAAAATCGCTCCTACGACTGGTCTTAGAGACCCACGACTGGTCGTAGCTCTAACAGATTTTTGAAAAATTAAGCGCGATCTTTAAAAGTCGTTCCACGACTGGTCGTGAGTAGCCTATGACTGGTCGTGGGTCACCTACGACTGGTCGTGGATCTCTACGACTGGTCGTAAGACCAGAGATTATGTTGCTGGACTTTGAGTCGTAGCTCTACGACTGGTCGTGGACGAGTCGAAGCCACACCTACGACCGGTTGAAGGACCTCCAGGACTGGTTGTGTGCGTACCAAAAAATTTCAAAAAATCTTCAACAACTTAGGACTGGTCGTGGAATTTCTTGGACTAGTCGAACCAATGCTAGGACTGGTCGAACAAGAGCTAGGACTGGTCATAGAATAGACCAACCTTATGTAAAATAAACATTTGATTTATGTATCCAAAGTGACCTACTTAAAGGGTCAACCTAAGGTCATTCAAACCTGAACCATGTCGTATGGACATTGAACTTCAACCATTCAACGAATGTAGATTTTTTGAACCATATCAAGCTTGAGATCTTGATCTTGTTGTAGCTTTAAACTTGAGATCTTCATCAACATAAAACTACTTCATGCGTTGCTTCTTAAGACTTGAACTTCAACATTGTAGCTTCTTGAGACTTCAACATGTAGCTTCTTGAACTTCAATATGTAGCTTTTTGAACTTCAATATTTAGCTTCTTGAACTTCAATATGTAGCTTCTTGAAACTTCAACTTGTAGCTTCTTGAAGTGTTTATGCAGTGTCTTGAATTCATATAAATCATCATACAAGCACAGGACACAGATAGATGTTTTGACACATCAAAATTTGACAACCAAAGGAGCATGAGACCATAGCACTTACAATCTCCCCCTTTGTCAAATTTGTGGCAAAACACCCAAATAATAATACTTCCAATTGAAACTAAGTACACACAACAAGTTCAACAATAGAGAAGCATGCACAGTTATATAAATATGATAAGTAATAACTAGCATCATTCTCCCATAACTACCCCTGAGAAGCTTAACTCCCCCTGAGTAATAGGAGCACATCATAATCATTAAATTCAAATAAAGCCAAAGGCTCCCAAAACTTCTCCGTCTTTTTGTCACAAAATGACAAAGGAAGAAGAGTAACAATGATAATGAAAATATGAGTTGATTCAAGAAAGCAAAATGCATAATTCAAAAAGTCAGTAAGCATGTAAAGTTCAGACTTAAAAAAAAAATATTACAGACCCATCAAAAATTCAGTCAGAACCAGAAGAGGGAGCAGGATTAGATGGATCAATTTTGTGTAAACCCTTAGCAATCCGCCTCATATATTTGCGTAAATAAGAAAATTGCGTGTCTTGGGTAACACGAATTTGAGCCACCTGCTCTTGAAGGGAATTCAATCTCTCATCAAAATCAGAAGGCTGAAAATCAAGATCATCAGCCGAGTCTGACTTAAGTTCTTCAAATAAATCATCCATATTCACGTCTTCAGGAAGATCACCAGCTTGACCTGCATCTCCTGCTTCAGCACCACTGCTACCAGCATCCACTTGGCCATTAACCAATTCTAAATTCATCTTGTTAATATTGGAATTATTAAAAGGGAGATGATGGATGGATTTTTCTCTAGTAGGCATAGCCATGAGCATATGATTTGCCAGCATAGTCAATAAATAACCAAAGGGTATATCACTATGTCCTAGATGGTGACGAGACAGAATAATGGAATGACAAATTAAAGAAGGTAGACATATTTTTGCACCAGAGATGACAGAATGCAAAACACGAACCATGAAAGCAGTGAGTTCGGTTTTATTACCAGAACGGGGATAAAGATTTGAGATAAAAATCCTATGAAGTACTCTGTGTCTGGGTAACAAATACCTTGAGGGAAGTGCATGACCTTTATGAGTCCAGTGAACATCCAAATTACATAAATCTCTAGTAAGCATTTTTCGTTCAGATTCTGAGAGACTGTCATGTAAAATATGAATTGGAATGCTCTCATCATTGACAAGTATTTCCATAATGTCAGCAATCAAATGTCGATCTACTAAAAACAATCCTTCTTGAGTATCAACTTTAAAAGTTAAATTCTCAAGAGAAAAATCACAGATACATGCAAACATGGATTGGGAAATGGACTGGTATGCAGCTCCACCCCAATGCAAGATGTTATCCCATCCCACAGATTCCAACAGAGGAGGGATACCAAATGAAGCAATGTGATTAACATTAACAGGACGCTCAACAATAACATTGCGCATACGCAAATCCCGAGCATTAGAAGGATCATTTTCGGGAGAGCGAAGATGACGTTGTGCAATAGAAGCTGATCTAGATGAAGAGGGACCTCGAGTAGTTTTCTTTTTACCTCTAGCATCCATTTTCAAAGGAGGATTTCAAGGAAACAAATAGATGCAAGATAGAAGAAATGGGGTTTTGATAGAACAGATTTTTCAAGATAAAACCCCAAACTTGCAATGAACGACCAAATAGATTCTACAAGAATGAGATTTGGAACACAAATAACAAGAATCTACAAGAAAATAGCAAAAGAACCACTAACCTTGAAGTACCATGTAGGTGGGTTCGACCAGTCGTAGTTAGAACCGTTGAAGAGTAGAAAGAAATGAAGAAGAAGAGTCAAAATCCCCAAAATAAAGTGAAATCCCGAGTTTCATGACCGGTCGTGTAAGTGTTCGACCGGTCGTATCACGACCGGTCATGTACACTCACGACTGGTCGAGTACGACTCAAAATTTGCAATTTTTTTTTAAAATAATTTTCAAATTTAAGCAAATAAAACATCAAACTTATGTACATTATGATACACCAAATCATGCAAATTCAATTTAAATTGCACATACCGAGATCAAACTTTAATTTATTAAACCTACTTTTGTCGAGCGGTTTAGTGAAAATGTCCGCAAGTTGAGTCTCGGTTGGAATGTAATCTAAATAAATTAATTTTTCTTCCACTAATTCACGAATGTAATGAAATCTAATGTCAATATGCTTAGTACGTGAATGCTGAACTGGATTTTTAGAGATATTTATTGCACTGGAATTATCACAAAATAAAATCATAGAATCCTGAGTAATTTCATAATCGCTTAACATACGTTTCATCCAAACAAGTTGAGTACATGCATTTCCAGCAGCAATGTATTCAGCCTCAGCTGTTGATAGCGATATAGAACTTTGCTTCTTGCTAAACCAAGAAACAAGACAATTTCTAATATAGAAACAACCACCACTGGTTGATTTCCTATCATCAATGTTTCCAGCCCAGTCAGCATCTGCGTACCCGGCTAATTGAACATTAGTCTCATGTGGATACCAGAGACCCAGTTTAGTAGTACTTGCGACATATCGCATAATCCGCTTAACAGCAGTTAAGTGAGATTCTTTAGGATTTGATTGATAACGAGCACAAATACCAACACTCAAAGCGATATCTGGTCTACTAGCAGTCAAATAAAGCAAACTACCAATCAAACTACGATACAATTTAGGATCCACATCATTACCAGTAGGGTCTTTTGAGAGTCTCAAAGTTGTACTCATGGGAGTATCAAAATTTTTACCTTTCTCAAATCCAAATTTCTTAATTAAATTCAGAGCATATTTGGTTTGAGAGATAAAAATTCCATCAGGTTGTTGTCTTACTTGCAACCCTAGGAAATAGTTTAATTCTCCAACCATGCTCATTTCGAATTTAGACTTCATCAAATCTGTAAACTCAACAGTCATGTTAGTATAGGTTGATCCATAAATAATATCGTCAACATATATTTGAACCATTAGAACGTCATCGTTATGTTTCTTAACAAAGAGCGTCTTATCAACACATCCCATCTGAAAATTATGACTCAGTAAAAACTTAGTCAGTTTTTCGTACCATGCTCTGGGAGCTTGTTTCAGACCATAGAGAGCCTTCTTAAGACGATACACATGATCAGTAAATTTAGGATCTTCAAACCCTGTAGGTTGTTCAACATATACCTCTTCATGTAAATCACCATTCAGAAAGGCACTCTTTACATCCATTTAGTAAATTTTAATCTTCCTACAACATGCAATGGAGATAAAAAGTCTGATTGATTCAAGACGAGCTATAGGGGCAAATGTTTCATTATAGTCAATACCTTCAATTTGTGTATACCCCTGTACAACTAGTCTTGATTTATTTCGAATAATATTTCCAAGTTCATCAGATTTGTTTTTGAAAATCCATTTTGTTCCAATAATATGTTTATCTTTAGGTCTAGGAACAAGATACCAGACATCATTTCTGATAAACTGATTAAGTTCTTCTTGCATCGCAAGAATCCAGTTTTCATCCGAAAGTGCTTCTTTTACGTTAACCGGTTCAATCTGGGATGTAAAGCATACGTAGTTACATATGTCCTCTAATTGTCTACGAGTGCGCACACCGGTGAGAGGGTTTCCAAGTATTTGAGAAGTTGGATGATCTTTAACAGTCCTTAATTCAGAATTAGTTTCACTTGATGAAGTTTCTTGTTTTTCAAGTATAAGCACTTCATCATTATCTGAACTAGGGACAGGTGTATTCAAAAGATCATCAATCACAACATTTATTGACTCTTGAATCACACCGGTCCTGTTGTTCAGAACACGATATGCACGACTGTTTAAAGAATATCCTAAAAAGATCCCTTCATCACTTTTAGTGTCGAATTTTCCCAAATTTTCACGATCACGCAAAATATAGCACTTGCTGCCAAAAACTCGAAAGTATTTGACAGAAGGCTTTTTCTCAAACCACATTTCATAAGCCATTTTATTATTAGTTTTACAGATATAAACACGGTTAATAATGTAGCAGGCTGTATTCACTGCTTCAGCCCAGAGATTCCTAAGGAGCTTCATGCTATTTAACATAACATTTCCCATTTCTTGAAGCACTCTATTCTTCCTCTCGACAATTCCATTTTGTTGAGGAGTTTTAGGTGCAGAGAATTCATGCGATATTCCCTGATCGCTACAGAATTTCTCAAAACCGCTATTCTCGAATTCGGATCCATGATCACTATGAATCTTGTTGACTTGAGAACTTTTTTCAGTTTGAATCCGTTTTATAATCTTTTTCACTTCATCAAGGGTTTCTGATTTGTCTCTCAAGAATGAAACCCAAGTGTATCTTATATAATCATCTACAATAACTAAGATGTACTTTTTGCCACCTCGACTTTCCGTTCTTGTTGGTCCTATAAGATCCATGTGGAGAAGCTCGAGTGGTCTTGTGGTGGTATTGGAGTTCACCTTTTTGTGAGAGCTCCTAGTTTGTTTACCATACTGGCATTCACCACAAATCTTGTCTACTTTTTGCATCTTAGGTAGACCTCTAATTAGTTCACTTTTGCTCAATCTGTATAAATTTCGGTAGTGTACATGTCCAAGGCGTTTATGCCATAATTCTGTCTCATCGGTATGGACCATGTAGCACGATTGTTTAGATGAGCTACCATTGCTTACTATATAGCAGTTTTCAGAAGTTCTGCGACCAGTTAATATTATAGAACCCTTTTCGTTTATAATTTCACAACCTTGATTAGAAAATTTAACATTATGGTTGTTATCGCATATTTGAGATATGCTCAACAGGTTGTGTTTTAAACCCTCAACATATAAAACATTTTTAAATAAGGGAAGGTTATAGAGTTGGACCGTACCTTTGCCAATTATCTTGCAGTTGCTACCATCACCAAATGTGACTGACCCATCAGTCATATCTTTAAGATCGGTGAATAGTGCTTTGTCGCTTGTCATATGTCTGGAGCATCCACTGTCTAGGTACCATTTCGAATGGCTTGTAGTTTTGAAAGCAGTGTGAGCAACCAAACAGGCAACCTTAGGAACCCATTTCAGTACTGTTTTGGGTTTAGGAGAATAATTGGTCTTCTTTTGTTTATAGTTGTAAGAGTGACCTACTGAGTTAGATTTTAATAGCTCCTTAAGTAAATCAACAATTTTTCAGCTAGTGGGTTTCGAATCTGATTTATATAGCTGCTTTTGGGTTTTTGAAAAGTTTTTGTATTTTTAGAAAAAACTTGACTAGTACCTTTTCCTTTTGAGTTAGAAGTTTCTCCTTTCACAAAATTGGAAGGAGTATTCTTCTGTTTAGGAGATGTGTTTTTATCATAGCCCAACCCGGATCGATCGCCACATTTTCTTGATCCGGATAATAATTTTTCTAATTTTGGATCACCTTGGGAATATCTCCATGTGTCCTTCAAACTCAGAAGAGAAGATACTTCATTTTTAAGTTTCTCATTTTTAGATTTCAAATTTTCAATCAGGGAGGTTTTGAATTCCAGATCACACTTTTATTTTTCAAAACAATCTGAAATTTGGGATTTTTCTAAAACAAGGGTTTCAAAACATTCTTTAAGTTTAAAAAACTTTTCTTTTTGAAGTTTAAGTTTGACAGCAATTTTACAACTTTCCTTATATAAGGCATTGTAAGCATCTTAAAGATCTTCATCATTTTCATGATCACTATCCAAATTTTCTTCACTTGTTGAATCATCGTGATCTGAAAAAGTAAACTTGGCTAGAGTCATAAGGGCCTTAAGTTCACTACCCGACTCGGTTTCTGAATTTTCTGATTCAGAAGAGACTTCAGAATCAGACGATTCATCCCAAGTAGCCAACATACCCTTCCTTTTGGATCTGTCCTTTTTAGGAATTTGTTTGCTAAATGCCCATATTCTTGACAGTTGTAACATTGACTATCTTTCAATGATTTCCAAGTTTTAGACTTAGGTTTAGAACGTTTCTTTTCATTTGCCTTTTGAAAGTCGACTCTTTTCTTACTTTTGAAAATCTTATAAAACTTTTTCGCCAAAAGGGCCATATCATCTTCAGACTTTTCTGAATCTGAATTTTCTTGAGTAATAATTTTAGATGACTTTAAAGCAATAGATTTACCTTTAGGAGCTTTAAAACTTAATTCATAGGTTTGTAAAGAGCCAACTAATTCTTCTACCTTCATATTATCCGTATCACGAAGTTCCTGGATTGCGGTTACCTTAGAATTGAACCGTTCAGGAAGAGAGCGTAGTATTTTTGCACACACTTTACTTTCTGGGATCTTATCGCCAAGACCCCACATTGAGTTTACAATGTCATTTAATCTAGTGTAAAAGTCCATAAACATTTCATTTTCCTCCATATGAATTTCTTCAAATTTAGTTGTGAGGAGTTGGACTTTAGATTTCTTGACAATTGATGTACCTTCGTGTGTCATTTCTAAAATATCCCAGGCTTGCTTTGCAGTATCACAGGATATGATTCTTTTGAACTCATCCGGTGATAGTGCGCAAGTGATTGCATTTAGTGCTTTAGCATTAGCACTAGTCTCATTTTTCTGAAGTGTGGTCCATTGGTAATACGGTGTAATTTTCATAGATTTTGAACCATCAACACCAGTTACTTCCATGATAGGAGGTTTCCATTCAGTCACAGTGGCTTGCCACACACTTTCATCCATTGATTTGAGGAAGATCCTCATTCTAGCTTTCCAATAGGCATAGTTGGAACCATCAAAGGGTGGAGGCCTAGTAACTGAAAGGCTATCAAAATTTGACATCTTTTTATATAGCTTAGATCGTTAGCTCAGGAAATAAATCCAAATAAAAAGCAACAAAAATGAGCTATTAGGCTCTGATACCACTTGAAAAGGCCAAGCTTTATGTCCTAGAGGGGGGGTGAATAGGACTATGCCAAATTTAAAATACAATCAGCGGAAATAAAGTAAACCAATAGTCTTGCAATTATGAATCAATTCACAATGCTAAATTTAAATCACCTTGGTAAATAAGTATTGAGAGATTGATACAAATTCAGTTCTAAGGACAACCTTACACCATAATAAACAAGGGCTTATGGTAGGACAACCTTATTTCTAGAACATCTTTTGGATCAAGGACTCAATTTTAATATAAGTAAATGAAATAGCAAGGAATTGAAATTAAATGCAGAAGTATAGATCTAAATTATTACAACAATCCCCACACTTGCTTGAAATGTAAATAGTTACAACATTCACATCCACTTGTACATTCCACACATTTGAATGATAAAAGATATGAAAATTAAGCAAGCATTCGATCCACAAGACAAAGAGTTATAGTGGTTCGCCTGTGTGTACACCAACTGTTTTCCAACAGCCACACAGAAAGCTACTCCACTCCTAATATCCTCACACGGGGGATATTAGCGTTCACTATGAAATAGGTTTTCACAGGTTCACCAAAAACCTTTACAATTGTGTCTTTTTCACTTAGGCTTACACAATTCAAAAACCCCTCTTTTCTGAGTTTTCTGGCACTCCTCAGATAACCAATACAATGAGATTTTTTTTTTTGGTTCAACCTCAAACAAAACCAATACAATGAGATTTTTTTTTTGGTTCAACCTCAAACAAAACCAATACAATGAGATTTTTCTGGCTTAACCTCAAACAAAACCAAAAGTAAATAAATTTTACAGAATTGTAAAATACATGGATTTCTCCTTTTCGTAGCAACCCGGTAGAACCAATCAGAGTAGATGATTGAATGTCAAAGTTCAATTTCCAATACTCACATTCATATGGTTCTAAATTCTAATTGATTTTAGATTTTAACAAGTTGGGCGTAGCTATATTTGATTTTGATTCCAAGAAGAAGGAATAAGATAATTCCTCTTTTCAAATAAAAGATTGGAATACAGAAACAAAATCAAATTAAATAAGCTAGCAAAAAGGAATATTAAATAAGCACAATGTAGCTTAAAATAAACACAGACTTATCTCAGAGTGATCACTTGAAAAATCTTGAATTGAATCGAGTTGAAGTATGAAAACTCTGAATTTTGTTTTCAATTTATAGAAGCAAAAATCGCTCCTACGACTGGTCTTAGAGACCTACGACTGGTCGTAGCTCTAACAGATTTTTGAAAAATTAAGTGCGATCTTTGAAAGTCGTTCCACGACTGGTCGTGAGTAGCCTACGACTGGTCGTGGGTCACCTACGACTGGTCGTGGATCTCTACGACTGGTCGTAAGACCAGAGATTACGTTGCTGGACTTTGAGTCGTAGCTCTACGACTGGTCGTGGACGAGTCGAAGCCACACCTACGACCGGTCGAAGGACCTCCAGGACTGGTCGTGGGCGTACCAAAAAATTCTGAAAAATCTTCAACAACTTAGGACTGGTCGTGGAATTTCTTGGACTAGTCTTACCAATGCTAGGACTGGTCGAACAAGAGCTAGGACTGGTCGTAGAATAGACCAACCTTATGTAAAATAAACATTTGATTTATATATCCAAAGTGACCTACTTAAAGGGTCAACCTAAGGTCATTCAAACCTGAACCATGTCGTATGGACATTGAACTTCAACCATTCAACGAATGTAGATTTTTTGAACCATATCAAGCTTGAGATCTTGATCTTGTTGTAGCTTTAAACTTGAGATCTTCATCAACATAAAACTACTTCATGCGTTGCTTCTTAAGACTTGAACTTCAACATTGTAGCTTCTTGAGACTTCAACATGTAGCTTCTTGAACTTCAATATGTAGCTTTTTGAACTTCAATATTTAGCTTCTTGACCTTCAATATGTAGCTTCTTGAAACTTCAACTTGTAGCTTCTTGAAGTGTTTATGCAGTGTCTTGAATTCATATAAATCATCATACAAGCACAGGACACAGATAGATGTTTTGACACATCAAAATTTGACAACCAAAGGAGTATGAGACCATAGCACTTACAGAGAGACTAAAGAACTGAGAGAGAGATCTCTCAGTATATATAGACTGACTAAAAAGAGTTGTTGCAGCAGAAACTGTAACAGCTGAGCCATTAGTGCAGGACCCAGCTGTAACTGCTGCATGGCTAGCCTAACAGTCAGAAAGCGGCTAGCTGCTGTCTCACAACAGTCAGCATGCAGCAGATTAATGGTCCATGCACAACAGTCAGAAAACGGCCATAAAACGGCTAGTTTTCCAACAGCCAGAAATGACTTAATGGAATTTAAGTCTCTGGACCATACCCCCCTAGCCACCATAGCCTATAAAAGCAGGGCCTGGATGGGTTTCCAAAACATCTCAACTCACTCCAGCAAACCTATACGAACTGAGACAGCCATCCCCTCTCAACTAAAATACTCCGGTGCTTCCAGCAACATAGCAAGGCTTGAACCTTAGCTTGAAGAACAGACCAGCGGTGTGGTCTAGGACGGTTCAACTGAACCAATAGCTGAAGATTTGAATTGACCAGAGCAGTGGTCGAAACCATTTTTTCTCTTTCTTTTTCATTCTTTGGGATTTTCTCTACATTGTAATATTGCAAGAAATTGTGAAGTTGAGTTCCAATAGGTGGGCCTTCGTGTTTGCTGAACGCAAACCCACACCAGGCTCGTCATATCCTAGAAGCTATTTGCCTGTAACCTATCAGCTTACTCAATTAACTTGAGTAGGGGCAAATAACGCTTTAAGGACAGCGTTTTCAGACGTGCTTCAGCCTGTCCTTATTTCTTATTATCGTGATTTTTCGGTTTCCATATTATACTGAAATTAGATCAATCTGTATAAAATTCTCAACACCATGCTCATCCATATGATCGTTATGGCGATCGTAAACGGACCGTTGAGCTTCTATTGCAGCTTGATTATCTTGGTGGGCCACATCATCAGTTGATCAAAACCGGCCTTTCACGGTTGAAACTCTGAGAGGAAGACATTGGACGACGTGGATCTCTCAAAAGATGGACGTACTGAGCCCTGCCAGCAACACAACAAAAGTAGAGTACGTCGCCAGTTCGATCGGTTGCGTGGGTCGCGCAACGGCTTCTTCCCTTATTGCGCAGGTCGCGCAATGGCGTCTTTGGTTGCACGTGTCGCGTAACGGCTTCCTTGTTGCGCAGATCGCGCAACGGCTTCCCTTATCTCCCTCTTTCACTTTCCTTCTCTCTTCCTTTCTAGTCCACCAATTTGATCCAACTGATCCAACCCATCTATTGAATCAAGGAGGGGTATTTATAGGCCCCACCACTCTTACAGAGTGGTAGTTACCACCACTTATCTCTTCACAAATGGACTTCTTCATTTCTTAAATCATGGTGACCACTAATGCTTCCTCTTAAATGGTGGTGACCATCTTTCTATTTTCAAATGACACCTTTGCACCCATTTTTACTAAACTACCCTTTCCAATACTTTTTTTACCAACATACCTAAACCACCCCTGGACTTAGAATTTTACCAAAACACCTAAACTACTCCTGGACATGAATTTTTACCAAAATACCCCCGACATGGATTTTTACCAAAATAACCCCGACATGGATTTTTACTGAAATACCCGCGGACGTGGAAATTTCCGAAATACCCCAGACATGAAAATTACTGAAATACCCCTGGACATGGAAATTACCAAAATACCCCCGGACATGGAAAGTACCAAAATACCCCCGGAAATGGAAATTACCAAAATATCCCCGGACATGGAAATTACCAAAATACCCCCGGACAGGGAAATTACCAAAATACCCCAGACATGGAATTTTCTGACCACTGCAATGAGATATTTTTTGTGCCTCAACAGATGCCCCCTCGATCCTTCTTTGATTGATTTCTGAAATCAAATGGAGGATCGATCTTCCTCCACCTGAAGATTCTTGAATGAATTGCAACTGAAGAATGATTGGATGATCATGCTTGCATGGAAGACTGGATGATCATCTTTGACCAGAAAATCAAATTATTGCGTTCAATCAGAAGACTGGAATGCTCGCGCTCGACCGGAAGATTTGAATGCTCATATTTGACTAGAAGGCTGGAATGCTCATATTTGACCAGAAGATTTGAATGCTTGCGCTCGAATGGAAGATTTGAATGATCCCTGCTCGAACGGAAGACTTAAATGATTGTGCTCGACTGGAAAACTTGATGATTGTGCTCGACCAAAAGACTTGATGATTGTGCTCGATCGGAAGCCTTGATGATTGTGCTCGAACGGAAGACTTGATGATTGTGCTCGAACGGAAGACTTGATTAATCACGTTCAAACGGAGGACTTGACTGATTGCGGTCGAACAGAAGACTTGATTGATCAAGTTCAAACTGAAGACTTGAATGTTCACGTTCGAACGGAGGACTTGACTGATTGCGCTTGAACAGAAGATTTGAATGATGGCGCTCGAACAGAAGACTAGAATGCCCCCAGCCAGTAGTGTCGAGCGGATGCTTCACTATAAAAGATGAAGTTCTCTTTTCATCGAAACACATCTTTGCAACAGCTGTAATGACTTTGTCTTTGAGCAACTTGATTAGAGAACTATCTTTCAACAACAACAGTCTCTTTGATCAACTCCAACGACTTTTTCCTTCAATTCTGCAACGGTCTCTTTGATCAACTCCGTTGCTCCTACTGCAGCAACCCTTTTGATTGTTTCCTTTATTCATGATCTGCATAATCCAATCTTTCAAATGATGATCTTTCCTGCCAAATTAATCGGAATTAGTATCTCAAGACATTATAACTCTTTCAATTTAGCCTTAAGAAGCATTAATAATTTTGAAATTTATATTGAAAACTTCTCTTCTCTTTTAGGCTAATTGTGATATTCGTTTTGTCATCGTGCTTCGCATTACATTCTTTTGCTCATTATATCGTACTTTTGGAAATATCATTTCCAGCTCCAAAGGTTCAACCGTTGAGTCTTTTGTTGAGTCTTTTCTAGTTTGTGTTCCTTAGCATTTCTTCATAGACATTTACTGGGATCTTTGTTGATTCTGAAAAATAGATAAGACTTCTTTCAATTTTCACTTATTAGCTTTTCAAAGGACATAGAAGTTACTGATGATGATTCCGTTTGTTATTTGTCTCCATTAGATCTGGTACTTGGAATCTTGCGATATCATTATTCATAATGCTCAGCATATGAATTCTTTCACTGCGTATTAGAAATCATCAGAAAGACCAAGGCATAGATTACTCTGAAGACATAGATCCTGCCCCCTTTCCCAGTCAATGTCGCATAAAGATTTCTTCAGAAGACAATATTTCCGAAGTAAAGCCTACCGATACTCCTGAAGGATGGATAATTTCTACTGCTCCTTTAACGAATTCAAAGAATATATCCGAATCCCTTACAACTTTTGTCAATATATTAATTAACCTTGAAGGCTTGAACTTTTGAGTATAGAATTGCTAATATCTTGAAGGCATTTGTTGTTGCTGCAATTTGAACCTGATTCAAGAGAAACGCATCTTTGCATATATATATATATATATATATATATATATATATATATATATATTTTACTCAACATTTAAAATTTTCATCAGACAATTGCATATTTGAGCATGTCTAAATTGAAATATGTATTTGCAGCATTTTGAATGCTTCACATAGTTTATGATTGTTGAGCAGTGGTGCTAGTGTACTTTGACTGACTATACTTTAACTGGACAAGACTGACTGGCCATACTTTAACTGGATGAGATTGACCTTGACCTGACTGAACTTGACTCAGACTTGACTAGTCTAGATTGAACTAGATTGGACTGAACTGGACTGGACTGAACTAGACTGTATTTAAACCTTTTATGCTTTGTTAGTGTGGGATTCTATATGTGAGTATTTAGATTGGCGGTGCTAAGTTTCAATTTCGGCTAGCCACACACAGTTTAGGCTCATGAGTAGTGGAGCGTGCGCGCACACAGTTTAAACTCTTGAGTAGTGGAGCACTTGTTGGTCTTACGTGATGGTCTCTGTAACTCTCTAGAGTTCTCTTGGACTTTTCACTGCCTTGAGCTCACGGCCACGGTCCATCAGAGGGGCCCAGTGACGCTACCGGGTGGTGAACTGTTGGTTTTACGCACAGGGTTGGCCACGGTAACTCTCTAGAGTTCGCAGGGCTTGCAAGGCTACCTTTGGGCACCAAATCTAGGGTCGTCAGTCCATCAATGAGTAGGTTTAAGCCCTTCCTCACGAGTTACTACTGAAATCAAACTGTAGATCTGGAGGGTCTTACGCATGGTTGGCCTAAGAGCTCACACTGTGGCCCTTGTTTTCTTCATCTGCAAGGTCGAGCCCATTCACGGGAGGGCACTTTCATTCGTTCCCCGTGGCGCTGCCAAAAAGCTATACAGATGGCATGGGAGTTACGGTGATTAGTCTTCGTGGATTTATGGCCTTTTAGGCTCTGAATCCTTGACTTCGTCAGCTGCCAGCATGGGTACGCACGATGGTCTTCGCGGACTTTTTAAGGCCACTAACTCCTCGCCGTTGCCCAAATGACGATCTTGATAGGTCTTATGTGTAGTTGGCCGGCCCTTTTAGAGCTTGATCCTTTGAGAGCTTGATCCTTTTGATTTGGCTCTTTTAGGATTTGGCTTAGCTAGACTGCCTCTTTGACTAAGATTGATATGTCCTTGCTTTTGATAATATCTTTAAGAAGATCCGTGCCTTGCCTTATAAGGCACGAATAATTGTGATCATCGTCATTGCTAGAATGATAGACGTCTCTGACTGAGATTGATACGTCGTTGCTTCTAATAATATCTTCAAGAGGATCTGTCTATGTTGTTCATAATATATCAGCTTCATTTGTGTCATTCATAATATATCGACTTCATCTTTGTCCTTCATAATGTATCAGCTTCATTTGAGTCATTCATAATATATCAGCTTCATCTGTGTCCTTCATAATATATCAGCTTCATTCGTATCAATATCAATTTTGCCAAATTTTGCAGAGCACACTTGGTGATGACACTTGGTGATGACTATGGTCACTTTCTCTTCACAATACTTGTTAATATATAGTCTTGATATGCTTGTGAATTTCTTCTTCATACATTCTTTTGACGATATATGGACATGGTCTTATTCATTCTTGCCCTCTTTTGATTAGGAAGCATTGCTTTGGGAATCTTCGTAATCAAAATCATGATGTTGTGGCTTTTAACAAATATACTGACGCCGCATTATTTCATACTGTTGCTCAAAATTAACTTTGCCCCCGGTCTCGAACTAATCAGGCTTGTGTACTTTTATTTCTTCTTTTATGTCGTACACCTTAATAATTTCGCCTTTATCAACCGTCTTCTATAACTTGTTCTTCAAGTTATTCAGTTTTCTTTCTTCTGTATCTCCTGACTTTCTCTTGAAATTCGAAGTCAATTGAAAATTTGTACCTTTATTTGTTCGCATAAGGAAGAATACATGACCTTGTCTTTCGCAATCC
This sequence comes from Magnolia officinalis, assembly GCA_021015155.1. NCBI lineage: Eukaryota > Viridiplantae > Streptophyta > Magnoliopsida > Magnoliales > Magnoliaceae > Magnolia > Magnolia officinalis. Next base: position 89,348,870 of record JAJHSJ010000004.1, read on the forward strand.
TTTTGATCCTCAAATTGTCGGTGATAATCGCCAATGCTTGATTTTGCCCCAATTTTAATCTGCAAAAATTGATATAGACAATTATCATAAACAATTATCATCTCGGGGAATCAAAGATTACCTCACTCGGGATTCTGAGATTTCAGCATTCTGAGACTTTGCTGGTATTTTGAGACTGCTTATCTTGCCCCCCGAATAATTGTGCCGTGAATCTTTTGAATCAAAACGCTGTGATTCTTCTTGGTCAAAATGCTGTATTGTTTTCTTCTTGCCCATTCTTCTTTTCTTCTTTGTTTAGCTGTGACAATTCGACTTTCTCTGCAACTAGTAATCATAAGGAGTATGTTGTCTTCTTCAAATATATATTTCATTTAGCCTTCAAAATGTCCGAACCCTTTCTGTACTTTCTTATTTGTAAAATCGTCGATGCTCTCTTTAGCAGACTCTCAACTCTTTACTTTCGTTTTGCTTTCTTTCTTTGGCAGTATCTACTGCTACTCTTTTAAAACCTTAAAGCAGCTGATTCATATGAGAGTTTGAGCAACTTCACTTTGACCCTTCGCAAATTGCAATTTTAACCTGATCTTTACTCTGTCAAGTGGTGACGATGCTCCCAGGGTTCTCTATTGACTGATGAATTCGTTAATTCACTAACTGATTCATCTACTTATTTGCAAGCAACGTCTGATTCAATCGAACTAACTTCATCTGAGGATTTTTCTCAGGGTTCATTGTTGTTCACGGTAATCGTTCGAATGTACTGTTTTCTGTACTCGGCAAGATGATATTCCTTTCACCAAATCTCAGATGTCGTCATCAGCTTGATCGAATCATCATTGTCCTTGGCATCGTCTGTCTTTGATCGAAACTGATTTGATCTTCTCTGACACTTTTTTGGTGGAAGTCTATTGGACGTGAAGTAAACAATTGTATTAGTCGGGAGAAAGATCGCTGCAGTATATCTGTCATTAAGAACAGAATGTTAGTTATTTTGATTAAATAAAACTGTACTTTATTTTTAGAGATGAAGGGGAGGATGTTCCCACTGAGAGTCGCCATTTTGGCGTCTATACAGACGCCAAAAGGTGAGAAATGTTCTCTGAATATTTTCTAAGTCATCATCGAATAATAGTCCCCAGCAGAGTCGCCATTTTGTTTCGACAGGAAAACAAATGTGTTTGATTTGGGGGATTTATTCAATGATAACAAAGAAAGAATGAGAGAACATTGATCATATTTATTCTGAGTTCATTTACATCCTCTGATTCCCTTGATTCTGAAAACAAAGTATAATCAATCAAAGTCTTCCGTATAGAAATTTCGGCAGCATTCCGACGCTATTTTGGTCATCTCCTAGAAACTTAGGAGGAATTGCTGAATCGATCAGCTAATATCCAAGGAGATAGAAATTTCGGCAGCATAACAGCGCTATTTCGGTCATCTCCTAGGTACTTAGGAGGAATTGTTGATTTGATCAGCCAGTCTTCAATGAGATGGAGCATCCTTCCAGTCATTTTTCCTTGAAGTATGAAGCAGCCCGTTGAAGTGTGGCCAGGCCCTGAGGAAATTAAGCCGATCATGTTAAACGGGCCTGAAAAGTCTCCCAGAATGTAAGATCATGGAGTTGCCACTGTCTGTTCAGCCCAAAACTTTATGTGCAGCATTAGAACCACAAATTAACCATACACGTCAAATTTCAGCTCCTGAATCCTTGTACAAACGACCAAACTGACAAATCAGCCCCTGAGATTATGATTTGGGGCCCGCTTGTCATCTGGATATGCTTCAAACTCAGTCTCAACGCTTTAAATGAGCTGACAATGAAGATGGACAGAGAGGATTTCTCACAAACGTCACGTTGAGACCACATGTACATCGCATGTACATGAAGTCCAAGTGCACCGGCCGTGCACGAGATTTACCAAAGTCGGTCAGCATGCGCTGACCGACATCTTCTTCTCCAATTCAAAGACATGCACAACGTCTTCACTGCGCTGGCCGTTTTTGTGTAGTGGGGTACACTCACTACTCCATTGAGTGATCTGACCCGTACATGCACTCCGAAGGGTGGATATTACCGTCGCCTAGTTCTCCCTTTGTCTCCATGCAACCGGTCACAAGATATCAACCGTTGAATACGGAATGGAGGGCGGAGCAGATAACCTTGTGGGTCATGCTGATTTTACTTCAAAAGCGATCATTCCTTGGTGTTTTTTCGTCCTGAATCGAATGGACGGAATGGATTTTCCATAAATCTTCAATAAGTGGGCCACTGAAATTCAAAGAGTCGACGTACGTCGACTCTGTCTCGAAACAGAGCCTCCGTCCTTTTGTTGTGGGCCTTCATCATACAGCAAATGACTAATCTGAGTCGTCCATCAGGTCGAGGCAGAAAAACCCATCGAACCCATGGTAAGCTTTGGCAACCATGCTCATCCATATGATCGTTATGGCGATCGTAAACGGACCGTTGAGCTTCTATTGCGGCTTGATTATCTTGGTGGGCCACATCATCAGTTGATCAAAACCGGCCTTTCACAGTTGAAACTCTGAGAGGAAGACATTGGACGGCATGGATCTCTCAAAAGATGGACGTACTGAGCCCTGCCAGCAACACAGCAGAAGTAGAGTACGTCGCCAGTTCGATCGGTTGTGCGGGTCGCGCAACGGCTTCTTCCCTTGTTGCGCGGGTCGCGCAACGGCGTCTTTGGTTGCACTGGTCGCACAACAGCTTCCTTGTTGCGTGGGTCGTGCAACGGCTTCCCTTGTCTCCCTCTTTCACTTTCCTTCACTCTTCCTTTCTAGTCCACTAATCTGATCCAACTGATCCAACCCATCTATTGAATCAAGGAGGGGTATTTATAGGCCCCACCACTCTTACAGAGTGGTAGTTACCACCACTTATCTCTTCACAAATGGACTTCTTCTTTTCTTAAATCATGGTGACCACTAATGCTTCCTCTTAAATGGTGGTGTACCATCTTTCTATTTTCAAATGACACCTTTACACCCATTTTTACCAAACTACCCTTTCCAATACTTTTTTTTTACCAACATACCTAAACCACCCCTGGACTTGGAATTTTACCAAAACACCTAAACTACCCCTGGACATGGATTTTTACCAAAATACCTCCGACATGGATTTTTACCAAAATACCCTCGACATGGATTTTTACTGAAATACCCGAGGACATGGAAATTACTGAAATACCCCAGACATGAAAATTACCGAAATACCCCCGAACATGAAAATTACCAAAATATCCCCGGACATGGAAATTACCAAAATACCCCGGACATGGAAATTACTGAAATACCCCCGGACATGGAAATTACCAAAATATCCCCAGACATGGAAATTACCAAAATACTCCCGGACATGGAATTCTCTGACCACTGTAATGAGATATTTTTTGTGCCTCAACAATTACCCCACCATGTCATAAAATTGAAAGTGCCCTGGTTTGTTAATTAGTGTGAGGGTTGAGTCAAGGAGTCAGGTGAGCTCCATATGCAGATTGTTTAAGACATGCCTCAACCGGATGTGTGTTTCGAGCCCATCGAAGGTAAATTAAGCCTCACATCCCATGTCCCAAAACACCCAGGTGAATAAACCCTTAAAAGCCTTAGAACAACATAGGAGCAAAAAGTGAGAAAACTTATTTTTAAACAGGAAAAATTTTCTATGTTTTCTGCTTAGTTCGATGACATCGTGTTGGAGTCGATGACATCGAACACTCATGTTCAATGACATCGAACTGGAATTGATGACATCGAAATGAGACCTTTTATGTCTAGCAACCACAAAGTAGTTTGGACAGAATATTCGATGAATCGAACATACTCTCGATGACATCGAACATCATTATCGATGCAATTGAGGGAATGTCGATGATATCGAAGGACTTAGAGCATTGTCCAACAAATCTTCTTAGAAAATATTCTGACATCGCTCAAGGAATCGAACTAGCTTTGATGTCATCGAAATTTGAATTTCAATGACATCGAGCAAGGTTCGATAACATCGAATTCGAACAATTGTATGTCCAGCGAGCTTTAGAGGAAAAAACGTTGGTAATGTTCGAGGAATCGAGATAGCCTCGATAACATCGATATTCAAGTTCGATCATATTGAGGAAGTCTCGATGACATAGAAAAAGGACAAAGAAGTATCCAGCGAACTTTCAAGGAATATCTTCGGAAAAGATTGATGAATCGAACAAGGATTCGATGACATCGAAATTTGAATCTCGATGACTTCGAATCAGGTTCGATGACATCATAGTTAGCATTTAATTTGTCTAACAAGCTCTTGTGTTTATAATGTCGAGGAATTGAATTGTGATTCGATGACATTGAAGTTTGAATATCGATGACATCGAATCAGGTTCGATGACATCGATCATTTATCAAAAAGTTCCAGGAATGTTTTATAGATGAGTTCGTATCATCGAACCAATATTCGATGACATCAAAGGTATACGTTCGATGACATCGAACTCAGTTAGAAATTGACAGTTTTATTTCCATTGGACCTTTTTGCCTTCATAAGGAGACCTTGTTCTTGGTTGTTGTATTGAGAAAAAGAGAGAGCTTTGAGAGAGTAATTGCATATCACATACCCTAAGCCCTTTTTCTCATGGGAGTTCATCCTTAAATCCACCCTCTTTATTGATATTCAAAAGAGTGGATTGGTGAATGAACTTCCTCATTTAAGGATCATCCAGCTACTATCTTAATGGCAAATCATTGAGCTGGGATCTCTTGAATGCATAAGAGCTTGGAATCTCTCCGTCTCTCAAATGAATAATATTCATTAGAGTAGATTCTAACAAAACCTTGACCCAACCCAACGCCTTATATTGGAGCATCATCAGTGTTGCGAATCAAGGAAGTTAAAGAATCTCCGTCATCAAGGGAGATCATCTTCATCAACATGCAGAACGGGACTCATAGAGTCTAGAGACCCTATTGATCATTCCTTGTGTAGGATTAGGTCATAGGTACATCTCACCCCTTACAAGCCCTCATAGGAGGCCTCCGACGGGAGAATACGTTTCAGGTTCTTAGTGCATGTCCTTGGCCTGTGTGGCTTAAACTAGGGTCCTTGTGTGGATCCTTGGCCTGTGTTGTTACACCCCAAACTTAGAAACCGGGCTCACAAAATTCCCGATTGCCGAATTCAGTGGCGAAAGCCTCTATAGTACCCCATTCTCAGCTCTCAACACCCATACACCAGATTCCGATCCTGGGATCCTACAAGGAGGATTTTCCAATCGTAAATTTATCTTGTAAGAAGCATAACTACAAGTTTACCCAAATCACAAAGGCAATATCATCATCACATATCCGCTAATATAAACAGTTGAATACAGTGCTGAAAGGGAAATACATATATCAAAAATCAAAGCTCCAGAAGACAGCTGCACGCTCCAAGCTCAATGCTGCTGCAACCTAATGCCACCTACATGCATCTATCGTGCATAAGCTTATAGAAAGCTTAGAGGGTGGTATAAGTGTGTGCACAAGGTAAATGCCAAGTATGCAATATCAGAGCAATGCAGAAACATGCCGGTAAGTCCATAATTACCATATTCCTTATCCAGGCTATGCGATGTAAAAACATAATAAGCCAATATCACATATTGAGGAAGCAACATAGATCAGCTATGCAATACGGATACATAGTAAGCCGAATATCATATACTAAGAATGCAATGCAATATACAAATCTTGATGAGTCCACAAATATCGTCAAGATCATCTAGGCCATATAAATGCAGAAACATAGCAACCCAAAATTTCATATGCCACGGATGCAGTATGCGGTGCGAATGTAATGACCATGTTGGAGTGTGAAGTCAGGATGATAGTACGTAGTATCGCAGGCTATGGGGTCCATTACAAGGGACTTCTATCCAAACTAGTCCCATACCTAAATTTGGATAGCCAGATTCAATGTGATAAACTCCTGATACACAACAATTAGTTGCACACCACTAGCCCGAGTGGTAGTGAATGAATGAATGAATGAGTAAAATGTTGGGCATGCGACTCCTGCTCAATAAGTTCATATATCAGTATCGTACATCTCTGGGATCATTATCGGGGTCTAGTATTCTCGACACAACCTGCCGCCCCATCAAGTGCACAACTGGGTAAGTGGAAGAGACCTCACTATCCGCCTGCCAGTGGTATACCAATGCCTACCCGAATCGTCGATAGCAGACCCATTTATGAGCTGGTCAGACTCAGCCTTGCATTGCCTACTCCCTTGGGTGGGTAAGGCTACACCCCTCCCAACTGAACACGACACAGTGGGAAACACGGTCTACTGGTATTCGGCACCCGTACGCTCATATATCCACTCGGTTTAGATGTTGGGTCGTCTTTTGGTACCTAGAGGGTTTACGGACTTTCACTCAGGGATATCTATAACACCCCATGTAGAAAAAGATTTCTGGTGTCCCATCTGACCATCAACGAGAAGCCTGAAGAGGCTACGACCCTGATGTCACTAGGGCATATGGTGGTCATATCACAAAATACGAGATGCATGAGTCATACCATCTAGTCATGTATCAAACCTGTACGTACTGCGCACTCATGTGGGGCAACTCCATCTCTCAAGGAGTCCCATAAACAATTAGCCTAATGACACATGTTATGCTCAATCACTCCTCTTAACAAGCATGCGGATGATGCGTATGGGCATGTATCATGATGTAATACTATACATGTACTCACAATCGGTATCAATAATCGGCCTAACCAAGGGCTTAAGGGAAGGTCACAATGTAGACATTTAACCATCATTGCCCATCAATGTGGACATTTATCCAACATTGCTCCCAAGGAGTGGCCCACATAGAGCCAAACGTATAGTGGGCCAATGGCCTTACACAAGTGCCTAACACACATCACTATGGGCCTCACTCATGGGCCGCATATACATCACAATGGGCCTTGGCACATGGGCCTTAATACATCATATCGGGCCTCACTCATGGGCCGCATATACATCACAATGGGCCTTGGCACATGGGCCATAAATATATCACATTATGCTTCATCATTTGGGCCTCATATACATCAAGTGGTCCGTATCAATGGACCGCACCAATGGGGCTCATATACATCAAGTGGGCCGCACCAATGGGCCTCATATACATCAAGTGGGCCGCATCAATGGGCCGCATATACATCAAGTGGGCCGCATCAATGGGCCACACCAATGGGCCTCATATACATCAAGTGGGCTGCATCAATGGCCCGCACCAATGGGCCTCATATGCATCAAGTGGGCCGTATCAATGGGCCGCACCAATGGGCCTCATATACATCAAGTGGGCCGCATCCACGGGCCACACCAATGAGCCTCACATATTTTTAAAAAATGAATCATACCGAAAGAACATCTGGACCACACCCTAAATAGCTGTGGAGATGATGATTGGAAAATCATCTGAATCATACCACAAATAGTAGTGGAGATAATGATTCTCACTTTTAAACAATTCACCGGGCTCACTAAAACGTTTATTTCCATCCAATCTATTCATAAGGTCACAAAGACCTGGATTAAGAGGGATAAATAATTTCATATTAAAATGGCCAAGCTATATGTCCTAGAGGGGGGTGAATAGGACTATGCTAAATTAAAATTAGAATAGCGGAATAAACAATAAAGAGATAGCCTTACAAAATAAATCAATTCAATGTGCTGAATTAAAAGCAACCTCAATAAACAGGTATTGAGAGGTTGATATGAATTCAGTTCTAAGGACAACCTTACACCATAAAAACCAAGGGTTTATGACAGGACAACCTTATTTGTAGAACGTCCTTTGTATCAAGAACTCAAACCAAAGAGGAATGAATAAATAGTAAAGAACTGAAATAACTTGCAGAAATTTAAATCTAATTTATTACAACATTCATCACACTTGCTTGAAATGTAAATATTTACAGCATTCACATACACACATACATTCCACAGCTTTGAATGATAAAAGATAAAATTTAAGCAAGCATTCAATCCACAAGACAAAGAATTATAGTGGTTCGCCTGTGTGTTCACCAACTGTTAAACAACAACCACACATAATGCTACTTCACTCCTAATATCCTCACACAGGGGATATTAGCGTTAACTATCAAAATAGGTTTCACAGGTTCACCTAAAACCTTCACAATTGTGTCTTTTTAACTTGGGCTTACACAATCCAAAAACTCCTCTTTCTAAGTTTTCTGGCTCTCCTCAGATAACCACACAAATTGAAATTTTTCTGGCAAATCCCAAACAAAAACCAAAAGAATGAAATTTTACAGAATTGTAAAATACCTGGATTTCTCCTCTTGTAGCAGGCCGGAAGAACCAATCGGAGTAGAAGTTCGAATATGGAAGTTCAATGTTCAATACTCCACTTTACAATGGTTCTAAGTTCTAATTGATTTTAAGTTAAATCAAATTAGGGCTAGCTGTATTTGATTTTGATTCCAAGAAGAAGGAATTAAGAATTTCCTCTTTTCTAATCAGATTGGAATATAAATCAAAATCAAATAACTATAAGCTAACAAAAGGATAGAATTATGCATAATATGGCTTAAAAATAAACACAAACTTATCTCAGAGTGGAACCTTAATTCACTTAATTTTCAATTAAAAAAATTTTGAAATTCGTGTGCTATTTATAGTTGCAGAAATTCGTCTTCGACTGGTCCAAGGGTCACCACGACTGGTCAAAGGATAAACAGATTTTTGAATTTTTGAGCGCGATCTTAGAAGACCTTTGTACGACCGGTCGTAGGCAGTCCACAACTGGTTGAAGGCAGTCCACGACCGGTCAAGACCCCTCTACGACTGGTCGTGCGACAATTGATTTAGTCGCTGGAGTTTGAGTCGAAGCTCTACGACTGTTCGAAGATCGAGTCAAGACCATCCTACGACCGGTCGAGCAGACTCCAGGACTGGTCGTAGCCGAACCAGAAAATCTGATAAATTGCAACTAATCTAGGACTAGTCCTGAAAATTCTTAGACTGGCCGAGCCAGTGCCAGGACTGGTCGAACAAGGACTAGGACTAGTCTTAGAACAGACTAAATACAAGTCTAAATATATAGTTGAATTATGTATCCGAAATGACCTACTCTAATGTCAATCTAATGGTCTATCAAACCTGGAACATGTCGTATGGACATTGAACTTCATTCATTCAACGAAGATAGATCTTTGGACCTTATGAGATCTTGAACTCGATGTAGCTTGAATTTGAGATGTTCGAAGGCTTGAAAGCAAATTCTATCTTGAGTTGCACTTGAGTTTCAAACAACGCTTGAATCTTGATCTTGAATACACTTGAGCTTGAGTCTTGAATATGAAGTCTTCTTTAATATCTTCAGTATCGTAGCTTGAACTAGCTTGATGAGTCCATCTTCTTGACTTTAATTCTTGACATGGTGTCTTGAACAAATTTACCAAGATATAAACACAAGACACATACATAGGTTTTGACACACAAAATTTGACAACCAAAGAGGAATCAAACAATATCACTTACACATTGATCTAGAACTTCTGTGACCCCAATAGATTCAATGGTAGACATTCAATCCCCACTGATTTTTGCAATGTGGTCCACCTGATATGAAGATTTGCGTTATTTGTAGTCTCAAGCCTTAAAACAAGCTTACTAGATGGTCGGACGATGTGGATTCAACACATCTAGATAGGTGGGTCCCACCATCCAGAGTGCTGGACGGTGTGGATAAGACCCATACATCACTATGGCCCCACATGACATCATCTAGTAATGGACAATTTTGATAAACAACATGGATAAAACATATATATCATGTGTGGGTCCCATCCAGATGGACGAACGACATAGGATGAAATACATACATCACGTGGGCTCCACAGCAATGCTGATGTCATATACAACACCTGTATTGCTGTTGGGATGTAGACCCACCAATAGATGGACGATTAGAATATAAAACATACCTCATGTGGATGGACGGTTGTAACGCCTCGAAAAAATCCGTACAAATACCTGAGTATCACCTTAGGCAGAAATTACTAAGGATCGAATTCTGTAGAAATTAGATGAAAATTATTTAAGTACTAAACTAAATAATCAGTGGAATTAGCTTGGACCACTATCTGTACGAACTACAAGACCTAAAACCATTAGAATGGATAACTCAACATTACATAAAAACCTAGGGGCAATCTCAAAACCCAGTTGTTCTCGAGAGCACATTGAAACTCCGTATCGGACCTGGACTGCCCATCGAAAGTACGATTAGCACGAAACTATAAGGTTATAACTGCCTTATTGGGCTTGACAACCATCACGGGAATCGAGCCCAAATAGTATCTAGAAATGCACAACTTAAGCCTTGAGCAAAGTGTGTGAAAAACGTAAATATCTTTAGAAAATGAAGCAGAACTTAAGTGAATTGGACCATTTGCTTACGGGCGAAATGGAAGACTTCAGACCATCAGTTTCAAACCAAACTTTACCCGTGGATCAGGGAAACACATGTCAGTATACTTGTGTCCCTGATCAAGTGACAATGGCTGTTGAACTGATACAGGTCCTCCACGGTTGATCCATAAATCCGATCAGACCGAAATCATAACCTAGCTTAGATATACGGTCAGAGAACTTACTCCATGACGCAGGTGAGTAATGGACCTCTATATGATTCCCGTTTACCCAAAACAGACACCCTTTGGCTATAACCTAAGTATACCATGGCCATGGGGCCATTTGAACCAGTTCTAGGCCTATTTAAGGACCTTAATCCACCCCATTCCCATTCCATACGAATTTTCTCCAAACCCTAGGAGATAGAAGAGAGAAAAGAAGAGGAAAGAGTGAGGAGAAGAGAGAGAGTTTGAGAGATCGAGGCGGTGTTTCTCTTTACGACTACACGTACTAGATCGTCTTTACATCTAGCTACACGAGCCATTCCAACTCTGATTTGGGTAAGAAATCCTAACCCTAATCTTGTTTTAGGAATTTAATTAGAGGAATCGATGAAATAACTAACCTATTTCGTAATTTAGATAGTCGTTGTGTTGTAGATGGGGACGTAGTGTACAAACCAAGTTCGTAACGGGCGTACCAACAAAAGCTGCGAACTATAAACATTTAGGTTATGGTTTTCAAGGCTTTTAATGTCAGCAATGATTTATGTCTGACTTCATTTCTACCGTATAATCTTAGTTACAATGTATTCGATAAACTATACATGTGTGTGAACTATGTGAATATATAATGCATTCCATGTGTTTGTTGAAATGTTTGAATGAAAGTGAAATTATGATTTATGCTTGCCATGACTATTAATCTAGAATACATGTTTGTTGTGTGTATGATAACTCCTTTGTGAAAGGATCTGCCATAATATATGCTATAACTAATTTAGTTTATATATGTAGTATTTTGTAGTTTAAGTGTTTGATAAAATGTCTAAATGAAAAATTGTTTCATGAATCACTTTCAACAAGGGTGTTGAGATGGGATTCTCAACTACCTCATCCTTATTTACAGTTTCCTTCATATAATGTGAATTGCTACTATGTGATTTATGGACGAAATGCATATGTATATTAACATGTTCAATGTGTTTGATAACATGCTCAAATAAGAATTATATTTGAATTGTTTGTTAAAGGCTGTTATGAGTAACGTATGTGACTACCTATTACATTTGAATATGTTTGCGACTACCACGTAGTCCAGGCAATCGGTAATGGTTCCCGATTGAGTGACTAGACTAGTTTTCACCACATTAGATACGTTCAATGAATCCGAGCAGTACGTTGATTATCGACAGTGGTTAGGCCACACGGAGTGCTCAGGCGCTCTATGTCGATTAATTCAAAGTGCGCTCGTACTAATCATACATGTCAAATAACTCGATTGGCCTCTCGTGTGTTTACCATCTATAGACACTACTGCTTGAATCTAAGGTACCACTTACCAATGTAAAGCTCGTTTCAACCATGGTACTAAGATCTGCTAAGACTCATGAGCCAGACATGGTGGTGTATGGGACACCATGGTCGAGCTTGTAAGTGCTATAGTTTATATCCCTTTCTGTTGTCAAATTTGTGGTGCCAAAGACACTGTTATGTAACTTGCATATGTGAAGCTCTACTCAAGATCAACCTTGATGAACAAGCAAAGCTCACAAGTGTAAAGTACAAAGATCCACTCAAGATCAACTTTGATGAACAAGCAATGCTCACAAGTGTAAAGAAGAAAGTTCTACTCAAGTTCAACTGTGATTAACAAGTATTGCTCTCAAGTTAAGACATTGCAAGATGTCAAGAAGATTACAAGTTTGATCCTAAAGAACTCAAGATACTTTCAAGGATTAGCTACAATAAGACTTCAAGGTTTACTACTTTCAAAGTTCACTTGTCCTTAAGTTTCAATGTCCTTACTTCACTATTGAGGTATGACTGACCTTAGGTTGACCTTTAGAGTAGGCCATTTTGGATACATAAGTCATATGTTTGATTTACGTAAGCTTGGTTAGTTCTAAGACTAGTCCTAGACTTTGTTCGACTAGTCCTAGCACTGCTTCAACCTGTCTAAGAAATTCCTGGATTAGTTGTAAGTTTATTACAAAATTCGAATATTTTCTATTAGGCTTTGACTAGTCCTAGGGACTGTTCGACCAGTCGAAGGAATAGTATCGATTGCATCTATGACCAGTCGTAAACCTACGACTCAAAGTCCAGCGTTGGAATTCGGATCCTATGACCAATCGAAGGAAACCTACGACCAGTCGAAGGAGACCTACGACTAGTCAAAGGATACCTTCAACCAGTCGTGAAACGGTCAAATCTTATCGTGCTCAAATTTTTAAATATTTGTTGGTTCTACGACCAGTCGAAGAGGTCTTTAGACCAGTCGAAGATGTGATTTGCTCACCTATAAATAGAGCACGAATCTCAGAAGAATTCAAGGAATTCAAGCTAATCTAATTCGGTCTTCTAAGAGATAGTTTTGTGCTCCATCAAAGCTAAGTGTGCTTATTTAATATTCTCTTTCTTTAGCTTTATTTAATTGATTTTGTTTCTAGCATTCCAATCTTATATGAAAAGAGGAATTGTTGTTTTCCCTCTTTTAGAATCAAAATCAATTAAAGCTAGCCCGTTGTTTTTAATTTAATATCTATTAGAACCTAGAACCATCATAAAGTGAGTATTGGACATTGAACTTGGATATTCAAATCTCTACTCGAATTTGGTTCTTCCGGGCTGCTACAACGAAGGAGATAATCAGGTATTTTACATTTGTTGCAAATTCTGTTTGGTTTTCATTTGAGATTTGCCAGAAAAATCTCATTATATTGGTTATCTGAGGAGAGCCAAAAAACTCAGAAGTGGGGTTTTTTTTAATTATGTAAGCCCACAGATAAAGACATAATTGTGAATGTTTTTAGGTGAACCTGGGAAAACCTATTTTTGATAGTGAAAGCTAATATCCCCTGTGTGAGGATATTAGGAGTGGAGTAGCTGTGTGGCTGTTGTTGAACAGTTGGTGTACACACAGGCGAACCACTATAATCCCTTATGTTTTGTGGTTGTTTGATTTTCATTTCATATATTTAATTATTCAGTGTGGGATGTATATGTGGTTGTGAATGTTATAATCATTTCCAGCTCAGTGGTGAATGTTGTAATAGTTAGATTTATATTTCTGCAATTTATCGTTTACTATTACTTTATTGATTTAAGCTTCTGTTTCTCTATTTGTTCTAGAAATAAGGTTGTCCTACCATAAACTTTGGTTTTTGGTTTAAGGTTGTCCTTAGAACAATTTTTAATTGCTTTACATTCCTATACTGCAATTCAAGTTTAGTGATTTCAATTCTTTATTCTTTATTCCGCTGTATTTAAATTTAATTTGGCATAGTCCTATTCACCCCCCCTCTAGGACATATAGCTTGGCCATTTCAAGTGGTATCAAAGCCTAATAGCTCATTTTTATTACCTTATATTTGGATTTATTTCCTGAGCTAACGATCTAAGCTATATATATAGTATGTCAAATTTTGATAGCCTATCAGTCACTAGGCCTCCACTTTTCGATGGCTCCAATTATGCCTATTGGAAAGCCTGGATGAGGATCTTCCTCAAATCCATGGATGAAAGCGTGTGGCTAGCCACAGTGAATGAATGGACCCCTCCTATTATGGAAGTAACTGGTGTTGATGGTTCAAAATCTATGAAAATTACACTGTATTATTCATGGACCACACTTCAGAAAACTGAGAGTAGTGCAAATGCTAAAGCACTAAATAGAATTACTTGTGCACTATCACTGGATGAATTCAAAAGAATTATATCCTGTGATTCTGCAAAACAAGCTTGGGATATATTAGACATGACACACGAGGGTACATCAATTGTCAAGAAATCTAAGATACAAATCCTCACAACTAAATTTGAAGAAATACGTATGAAAGAAAATGAAATGTTCATGGACTTCTATACCAGATTGAATGACATTATAAACTCTATGTGGGGTCTAGGCGATAAAATTCTAGAAAGCAAGATATGTGCTAAAATACTACGCTCACTTCCTGAACGGTTCAATTCTAAAGTAACCGCAATCTAGGAACTTCGTGATATGGATAATATGAAGGTTGAGGAATTAGTTGGCTCATTACAGACTTATGAGTTAAACTTTAAAGCTTCTAAAAGTAAATCCATTACTCTCAAATCTTCTAAAGGTATTTCTCAAGAAAACTCGGATTTAGAAATTTCTGAAGACGATATGGCTCTTTTAGCAAAGAAATTTTACAAGATTTTCAAAAGCAAGAAAAGGGTAGATTTTCAAAAATCAAATGATAAGAAAAGATCTAAACCTAAATCTAAAAATTGGAAGTCTTTGAAAGATAGTCAATGTTACAACTGCCAAGAGTATGGGCACTTAGCAAACAAATGTCCTAAAAAGGACAAACCAAAAAGAAAGGGTATGTTGGCTACATGGGATGAATCATCTGATTCTGAAGCTTCTTCTGAATTAGAAGATTCTAAAACTGAGTCGGGCAATGAAGTTAAAACTCTTATGACTCTAGCCAAATTTACATTTTCAGATAATGATTCAACAAGTGAAGAAAATCTGAACAGTGAATGTGAAAATGAAGAGGATCTTCAAGATGCCTATAACGCCCTATATAAGGAATGTTGTAAGATTGCTGTCAAACTTAAACTTCAAAAAGAATTTTTTTTTTAAACTCAAAGAATGTTTCGAATCTCTTGTTTTAGAAAAATTCCAAATTTCAGATAGTTTTGAAAAATCAAAATGCGATTTGGAATTCAAAACCTCCCTGATTGAAAATATGAAGTCTAAAAATGAGAATCTTAAAAATGAAGTATCATCTCTTCTGAGTTTAAAAGACACATGGAGATATGCCCAAGGTGATCCAAAGTTAGAAAAATTATTATCTGGATCAAGAAAATGTGGCGATCGATCTGTGTTGGGCTATGATAAGTATATACCTCCTAAACAAAAGTATACTCCTCCCATGTTTGTGAAAGGAGAGTCCTCAAACTCAAAAGGGAAAAGTACTTACCAATAAAACTTTTCAAAAACCTAAAAGCAGCCATGTCAACTTTAAAAATCAGAACCAAAACCCTCTTGCTGAAAAGATAGTAGATTTACTCAAGGAGCTCTTAAAATCTAACTCAGTAGGTCATTCTTACAACAACAGACAGAAGAAGATCAACTCTACTCCTAAACCCAAAACAGTTCTGAAATGGGTTCCTAAAGTTGCCTGTTTGGTTGCTCACACTGCTTTCAAAGCGACAAGCCATTCTAAATGATACCTAGACAGTGAATGCTCCAGGCATATGACTGGTGATAAAGGTTTGTTCACCGATCTCAAAGTCATGACTGATGGTTCAGTCACATTTGGTGATGGCAACAACTGCAAGATTATGGGCCAAGGTACGGTTCAACTTTATAACCTTCCTCTGTTTAAAAATGTTTTATATGTTGAAGGTCTAAAATATAACTTGCTTAGCATATCTCAAATATGTGACAATAACCATAGTGTACGGTTTTCTAATCAAAGCTGTGAGATTCTAAACAACAAGGGTTCAGTAATACTAACTGGACGTAGAACATCTGAAAACTGCTATATCGTTAGCGAATCCAGCTCATCTAATCATTCGTGTTACATGGTCCATACAAACGAGACTGATTTATGGCACAAACGTCTCGGACATGTACACTACCGAAATCTTTATAGATTGAGCAAACAGGATCTTATAAGAGGTTTACCCAAACTACAAAAATTAGATAAAATATGTGGTGAATACCAGATTGACAAACAAACGAGGAACTCACACAAAAAGGTGAATTCTAATACGACATCAAGACCACTCGAGCTTCTTCATATGGATCTAGTAGGACCTACCAGAACGAAAAGTCGAGGTGGCAAAAGATATATCTTAGTAATTGTAGATGACTTTACCAGATATACTTGGGTAATCTTCTTAAGGGACAAATCTGAAACCCTTGAAGAAGTAAGAAAAGTTCTCAAAAAGATTCAAACTGAAAAAGGTTCTCAAATCAGTAAGATTCGTACTGATCATGGATCTGAATTTGAGAATAGCGGTTTTGAGAAGTTCTGTAACGACCAGAGAATATTACATGAATTCTCGGCGCCCAAAACTCTACAACAAAATGGTAAGAATTTTGATACTCTTATGAGTACAATTTTGAAACTCTCAAAAGATTCTGCAGGTAAAAATGTAGATCTGAAATTATATCAGAGTATGATTGGTAGTTTATTGTATTTAACTGTTAGTAGACCTGATATTGCTCTAAGTGTTGGTATTTGCGCAAGATATCAATCTGATCCAAAAGAATCACACTTGATTGCTGTCAAGCGGATTATTAGATATGTCACAAGTACTGTTAATCTCGGTCTCTGGTATCCTCATGAGACTAGTGTTCAATTAGTTGGGTACTCGGATGCTGACTGGGCTGGTAATCTAGATGATAGAAAATCAACCAGTGGTGGTTGCTTTTATATCAGAAATTGTTTAGTTTCCTGGTTTAGTAAGAAACAAAATTCTATATCACTTTCAACAGCTGAAGCTGAGTATATTGCAGCTAGTAATGCGTGTACGCAGCTTATTTGGTGCAACGAATGCTAAGTGATTATGAAATTAAACAGGATTCTATGTTATTATATTGTGATAATTCCAGTGCCATAAATATTTTAAAAAATCCTATTCAGCATTCTCGTACTAAGCACATTGACATTAGATTTTATTATATTCAGGAATTAGTAGAAGAAAAAGTTATATCTCTGGAATATATCCCTACCGAGGATCAACAAGCTGACATTTTCACTAAACCGCTCGACAAAAGCAGGTTTAACAAGATGAAATTTGATCTTGGCATGTGCATTTTAAAATGATTATTTATGCCTACTTGTATCATAGTGTATATATTTGCTAGTTTGAATTTCAATTTTTTGTTTATTATGCAAGAAATCTGAATTTTTGGCCGGTACTCGACCAGTCATAAGTATACATGACCAGTCGTACTTCGACTGGTCATGCATATCCATGACCAGTCATAGATCGCGGTGAATCACTTAAAAATTGGGGATTTCACTTTCTTCCTCATTCCGTTTTCACTCTCAAAGAAGTCGACCCTTGACTAGTCGAACCCATTGTTCCATAAGGTTAGAGCTTCATTTTCATGTTTCTTGTAGATTTGTGTCAAGAGTGCTTCTATTTCTCTCTTGGAGCTTTCTATTTTGGATTTCGTTGAGATTTGGGGTTTATTTTTTGAAAAATCTGATTTGATAAAACTCACTTCTCAATCCTTTGCAACTCTTTATTTCCTTGATATCTTTGTTGCAAATGGCTTCTAGAGGTAGAAAATCAACGTCCCGTGGTCCGTCTTCTTCCTCCAGATTGACCCTTATCACTAAGTGTCATCTTCGGGTTCCCGATGATGATCCATCTTATGTTCGGGACATCAGATTACGCAATGTTATTGTTGAACATCTTGTCGATGTTAATCATGTTGCACCTTTTAACATCCTTCCTGTGCTTGAAGCTGTAGGTTGGGATAACTTATTACATTGGGGTGGGCTAGCTTACCGGTCCATTGCCCAATCCATGTTTGCATGTATTAGTACTTTTTCACTAGATGATTTAACTTTTAAGATATCTACTAGAGAAGGGCCTTTTGACGTTGATCGTCATTTAATTTCAGCCCTTATGGACATTCCAGTGAATTATGAGGGTATTCCTATCCATAATTTAACTGATAAACCCTCAGTTTCTGAAAAACGTATGCTCACTAGAGACTTGTGCAACATGGATGTTCAATGGACACATAAAGGGAATGCGCTTCCCTCAAGGTATTTGTTACCCAAATACAGAGTTCTCCACAAAATCTTTGTGTTTAGTCTGTATCCTCGTTCTGGTAATAAATCCAAATTGACTTCATATATGGTTCGTGTTATCCATGCTGTTGCCAGTGGTACTCAGATTTATTTACCATCCTTAATCTGTCATTTCATTCTTCAGTTTAGACTCCATCCAGGTCACAATGATATTCCTTTTGCCTATTTGATGACTGTGTTGGCTACACATATGTTAGTCGATATGCCGGTTGGAGAGGCTCCTATCCATCATCTGATTTTCAACAATTCTAATATCAATAAGATGAAGCTAGTTTTCCTTCCTGGCCAAGGTGGTGGTGGTGGTCATGCTGAAGCTGAACATGAGGAAGTAGCTGGTGATCTTCCTCCTAATGACATAAATATGGATGACATCTTTGAAGAACTTGATTCTGATTCTACGAATGATCCTGATTTTGAGCCATCTGATGTTGATGCACGTCTGAGTGCATTGGAGGATAAAGTTGAGAATATAAATGTTAAGATGGAAAACATGTCTGTTGCTCATGATTTACAATTCAAGTACATGCGCAAATATCTTAGGCGCTTGAACAAAGGCATGCATCAACTTGATCCCTCCATTCCTGCTCCATCATCTGGTTCAGATTAGTTATTATGGGATTACTGGTCTGTAATAACTTTTTTACTCTAGCACTAGCTTGACTGATTTTGATTTTGATACTATCTTTGTTTTAAGCTGAATATCTAAACTATGTGAATTTGCTTATGTTGTTTTCTCATAACTCCTCATGATAACTCTCATTTATATTTTTATTTAGTTCTCCTCTATTGTTTGTTTCCTTTGTCATATTGTGACAAAAAGGGGGAGAATGGGTTGTTCTTATCGATGTGATTGTGAGAAGGAGTGTGATTGTGAGAAGGAG
Organism: Magnolia officinalis; assembly: GCA_021015155.1. Lineage (NCBI taxonomy): Eukaryota > Viridiplantae > Streptophyta > Magnoliopsida > Magnoliales > Magnoliaceae > Magnolia > Magnolia officinalis. Next base: position 89,368,221 of record JAJHSJ010000004.1, read on the forward strand.
TAGCATTGTGTATGTTACTCAGGGGGAGTTTGTTTGAAGTGGTTGAATATTGATATTGATTTGCAGGTATGCAGTTGACATTAACTAGTTCATGATTCTTTAACCTGTTATTTTACTTTATGTTACATTACATATCTTGGTAGTGTGTTTTGTCACTAATTTGACAAAGGGGGAGATTGTAAGTGCTATAGTTTATATCCCTTTCTATTGTTAAATTTGTGGTGCTAAAGACATTGTTATGTAACTTGCATATGTGAAGCTCTACTCAAGATCAACCTTGATGAACAAGCAAAGCTCACAACAAGCAATGCTCACAAGTGTAAAGTACAAAGATCCACTCAAGATCAACTTTGATGAACAAGCAATGCTCACAAGTGTAAAGAAGAAAGTTCTACTTAAGTTCAACTGTGATTGACAAGTATTGCTCTCGAGTCAAGACATTGTAAGATGTCAATAAGCTTACAAGTTTAATCGTAAAGAACTTAAGATACTTTCAAGGATTAGCTACAACAAGACTTCAAGGTTTACTACTTTCAAAGGTCACTTGTCCTTAAGTTTCAATGTCCTTACTTCACTATTGAGGTATGACTGACCTTAGGTTGACTTTTAGAGTAGGCCATTTTGGATACATAAGTCATATGTTTGATTTACGTAAGTTTGGTCAGCTCTAAGACTAGTCCTAGACTTTGTTCGACTAGTCCTAGCACTGCTTCGACCTGTCTAAGAAATTCCTGAATTAGTCGTAAGTTTGTTACAAAATTCAGATATTTTCTGTTAGGCTTCGACTAGCCCTGGGGACTGTTCGACCAGTCGAAGGAACAGTGTCGACTGCATCTACGACCAGTCGTAAACCTACGACTTAAAGTCCAGCGATAAAATTCGGATCCTACGACCAGTCGAAGGAAACCTACGACCAGTCGAAGGAGACCTACGACCAGTCGAAGGATACCTTCGACCAGTCGTGAAACGGTTAAATCTTATCGCGCCTGAATTTCAAATATCTGTTGGTTCTATGACCAGTCGAAGACGTGATTTTCTCACCTATAAATAGAGCACGAATTTTAGAAGAATTCAAGGAATTCAAGCTAATCTAATTCAGTCTTCTGAGAGATAGTTTTGTGCTCCATCAAAGCTAAGTGTGCTTATTTAATATTCTCTTTCTTTAGCTTTATTTAATTGATTTTGTTTCTAGCATTCCAATCTTATATGAAAAGAGGAACTGTTGTTTTCCCTCTTTTGGAATCAAAATCAATTAAAGTTAGCCCGTTGTTTTTAATTTAAAATCTATTAGAACCTAGAACCATTATAAAGTGAGTATTGGACATTGAACTTGGACATTCAAATCTCTACTCAAATTTGGTTCTTCTGGGTTGCTACAACGAAGGAGATAATCAGGTATTTTACATTTGTTGTAAATTCTATTTGGTTTTCGTTTGAGATTTGCCAGAAAAATCTCATTGTATTGGTTATCTGAGGAGAGCCAGAAAACTCAGAAGTGGGGTTTTTTTAATTGTGTAAGCCCACAGATAAAGACATAATTGTGAAGGTTTTTAGGTGAACCTGGGAAAACCTATTTTTGATAGTGAACGCTAATATCCCCTGTGTGAGGATATTATGAGTGGAGTAGCTGTGTGGCTGTTGTTGAACAGTTGGTGTACACATAGGCGAACCACTATAATCCCTTGTGTTTTGTGGTTGTTTGATTTTCATTTCATATCTTTAATTATTCAGTGTGGGATGTATATGTGGTTGTGAATGTTATAATCATTTCAAGCTCAGTGGTGAATGTTGTAATAGTTAGATTTATATTTCTGCAATTTATCGCTTACTATTACTTTATTGGTTTAAGCTTCTATTTCTCTATTTGTTCTAGAAATAAGGTTGTCCTACCATAAACTTTGGTTTTTGGTGTAAGGTTGTCCTTAGAACAATTTTTGATTGCTTTACATTCCTATACTGCAATTCAAGTTTAGTGATTTCAATTCTTTATTCTTTATTCTGCTGTATTTAAATTTAATTTGGCATAGTCCTATTCACCCCCCCTCTAGGACATATAGCTTGGCCATTTCAGAGCTGTCAGCCTACGCTGGGGTGACGAGCCTCCCCGTAGTGACCAGTGAGCAATCCAAACTCATGAGTCGAATATGGTGGTGTATGAGACACCGTATTCGAGCTATCGGCCTATGTTAAGGTTACGAACCTCCCGTAGTGACCTTAAGTATAAATGAGGCCTACACTGAGGTGACAAGCCTCTCCGTAGTGACCTCGAGTGTAAACTCGTGAACTTACCTATCCATTGTCTTCATTAGGGGTGATGCCCTACAACTTGCCTATCGTATGTTATTAACTATGATTGGTGACCCTTGATGGATACCTGTTTGGGTTAATGATATAAAAGAAGGTACCTTAGCTTCCCGAATCTGCTGTATGAATAAGCCTAATTAAGTATTGGCTAACACGACCATGCACCGCATTGCACGTGCTTTGGCGAGGAAGTGCACGTTTAGGGAGTTTGTCATGCGTGATCATGAGATGATGTCACTGAGGGAGTGCAGGAGAGGGCATGCATCATCACAGCATACCATTTTTGCATTAACAAGAGTACTTAGGATATGATTATTGTATTGCTTTATCATTACTGCTTGACTGAATTGATAACATGTTAACCTTTGCCTTATAGTACCACTGAGTTGATCACTCACTCCCACCCTGGGACAGTGATTTAAAACACCAACCAGACTCTGTTTTAGCTGCAGATGAGGATGAGGCTTATGCGATGGAGCCGGATTTCTTTGACCAGGAGGAGGATTTCTCTTACATGCAACTCTCAGGCGGGTCTATGTAGACCCAGAGTTACGTTGCTGAGATTATGGGACTATGGATTAGTTGAACCTTTACACTTGATATTTTGTAAATTTTGAAACCATACATGTATTTATTTAGCCTGGTAACATACTCATACTCTGGGGATTGATAAACACTTACATACTTTATATATTTATCTCAGTCTTCCACTTTCTCAATTTAAGTATCTCTGGAGTATGATATGTTGTTTTAGTGTAATCCCATTTATGTTTAATGCAGTAATATGGACAACATTTAAACATCATTATCTATTTTGCTTAAGTGATGGGACAGATCTCAGGAGTTGAGCTTTGCTCGACCCCCAATTTTTGAGGGGTTACAAGTTGTTATCAGAGCATAATTTGGATTAAACTGGACTTAGGTTATGGTAACACGATGCTCATTGATGCACTTTGACTTAGGAAGGGGCGATGAAATGTAGAAATGAACGTAGGATTCCAAGTTTCACCGACGGGCGAAATTGACAGTTGAAATGTACCCCGTATGCGTCTGAGATCACATGAAATGATCTCAATTCCTTTTTAGACTGTCAATCAATAGGTTTAAGCTATTATTCGACGGATCTCAAACTTGAAACATGCTAAAGGGTGTGAATATGTGTGAGATGGTACCCGAAACCACTTCAAATAGACATGGGGGCTCAAACCACAAGAAGCGGTGGGACCCAGGGGGTCCACCACACCATTCTGGCACCCCATGAGGGGGTGGCCATCGCCCCCAGGCGGCAGCACTGCCACTGATCCAAGGGACCATGGTGGCACTGTGCCAACGGCGGTGTGCCCACGGTTCGGCGGCCCACCGCCCTCTCCCACCTGTGTGGGGCCTGCATTTCATGTGAGGCCACTCTATTTCTTCCCCTTTGCCTCCCTTTGCCCATTCCACCCCCATTCCAAGCCTCCAAACCCTCCAAAAATCTGATTTCTCTCTCAAATCTTCCTCCCGTACACACCAAGCCTCTTCTTCTTCTACATTTCACTCCCACTTCCACCATTTTCCTCAAACCCATCTTATACAACTCTCTACCCTCCTATTTCCCATCTATTTGAGCACAAAAGCTCCCTTTTGTATCTCATAATCTCCAAAACCTACAAACCCATCACACCCTTCAAGTGTCTTCACTCTCATGTCTCTTTTTGAGTTAGTTACCACTATTTTCTCCATCTCCACACTCCTTTCCCTCATGGGAAAGAAGAGGGCGTTCGCGGATGAAGTCGGGCCTAGCCGCCCTACCCGTTCAAGGAAGCAGACAAGCACTGAGGCTAGTGTTAGCGTCGAGCGAGAGCGAAGGACGAAGCGGGATCTCGATCCCCAAATTTCACTCGAAAGATCTTTACCACTGGGCATCGGACTTGGTAAGTTTGGTGGCCATAAAGTTATGTTTGAAGCACATGTTGACCAAAGGCTATTTGGGATATATCCAATGATGGACCTCCTGTTGGAATCCGGGTGGGGTCCCATATTTGAAGGCAAGTCTCATGCATGTGAAAGCACTGTCCAAGCCTTCTATGCCCACATACGAGATCCACTACTGGAGCCTCTACAGTTCACTATTCCAGTGAGAAGGCAGGAAGCCATAGTCGATGCAGGTATGATGGCCCGAATTATAGGAATTGAACGTGGTGAGGTACATGCTAGTGAATCTCGTCTTACTAGTGTGTGAGAAAGAGATCATCGCATGCAGTTTCTTTGTGGTCGACTAGTTCACTGGAAGCGAGAAAATTGCCTCCCATCGACAAGATGACGATAGACTTCCGCCTAATCCATCACATATTCACATACAATGTGTATCCTAGGTGGAGTAACCATATCGAATGCACTCGTTTGATGGTGGACTTCCTGTACAGAGCTGGGCAGGGAGACAAGCTATGTCTGCCTACGTTCGCCCTGCTACAAATAATCCAGACTACACGCTTTGTTAAGGGAGATACTTCACTCCCATTCGGCCGACTTATATGCAAGATTGCTCATAATTTTGGCTATAGGCTTAACATGGATGAGCTTGTGCCGATCCACTTCATTAATGACACCACACTCAACAACATGGGAATTGGCTCGCGACAACGTCAAGCCCAATTCGATAAGTATGGGGATGAGATAGAAGAGGATAATGAAGAGGAAGAATGTAATGAACAAGAGGAAGAAGATGAAATAGAGGAAGGAAGTGAGGAAGAAGGAAGTGAAGAAGAAGAGGAGGCCCAAGACTCTGATGGGAGACCTCCTACTGCTACACATGACAACTGCCATGATCGGGCTGCCTTGAAAGCTCGCATGGCCAAAATTGAAGAGAATAAGGCCTACCTAAAACAGAAATTCAAGAGGATGGCTCGCACTCTAAAGGCCCTCCTGTGCTATATGCAGGATAAGGGTGTGCCTCCACCTTCGCCTGAGTCAGCAGACTAGTCACATGTTGTGATCGTCAGTTGTTTTGCTTTGTTTCTTGTCTTTTAATGTAGTAGCCCTTGTAGTCCTAGTGGTATGTTAAAATAGTTGGTGTGAAACTTGTACTAAATTTGCTCACATGCATCTTCTGTCATGATCCATGTAAGATTATATCTCATGTATTGTGACAATTTTGGGTAAATGAAATGCATGAAGCTTCTTTTGAATTAGAATGTGTATAATGTTTGGATTAGTGTGTGTTATTATGCTAAACCTTACACGTGTTACACCCTATGTTGTGTATAGGGAATGCCTCCGAAGATCACTCGGAATATGACACGTCTTGCACTTGGCGGATTATTTGACAGGGCACCTCCCCTAAGCGATAGCCACAAGGACCTCAGTTTGGGCCTGGATAGCCACACCATGCCGGATTCACAGCCGGCCACTGGCCCCATTAATGGGCCAACACCTTGTGCACCATTGGTTCAGGAACAGAACCCTGCGTCTACGTCGACGTTACATATGCCTCAGGCGGCCCCTCCTCCTGATAGATTGGAGCAAATGATGCTCCTAATGCATCAACAACATCAAGTTTGGACCATAATTGTAGGGGCCCTTACCCAAAACATGAATATGGTCCCTCCTATACCACCTGTGCAACCTGATGGAAATATGAATGTCAGCTGTCTATTCGAACGCTTCTAGTGTTTCTGACCTCCCACCTTTACAGTCACTCACAGGCCCAAGGAGGCCGAATATTGGTTAGATCGCATCTCTAAGATGTTGAAGCTGTTGCAATACATTGAGGCAGAGCAGGTAGAGTTGGTTACTTATATGTTCGAGAAGGAGGCCAGTCTCTGGTGGGACAACGTCCTACGAACAGTTACCCTTAGGTACGTATGGACGTGGGACGCGTTTGAGACCCGTTTCCATGGAAAATACTTTCCCCTCACCGTAATGAAAAGGAGGGTGAGTTCATTCGCCTCTGACAGGGAGGACTGTCTATGTTAGAGTATGAGAACAGATTCACGGAGCTAGCCAGATATACTCCTTTGATACTAGCAGACAAGCCAATGAAGATGCGACGATTTTTAGAGGGTCCATGGCCTGAAATCCACACAAAGATGTGTTATGCTAGAATTCCCAATTATGATGAGCTAGTGAACATGTCACTGCAAGCTAAGAAGGATGGGGACAGACTATCACGTACACGTATGCCCATAGGACCGAGGCCTCAACCTGACTTGCTGAACCAACCATTCCTCGATAAGAAGCCACATGCAGATTCGCCTCCCAGGCTTATGGCTCCATCGACCCAGCAGAGGCGATCTGAATTGTGGTGCACCTACTATAAAAGGATGGGCCATACAGACACTTATTACTTTACCAAGATGAGGGATAACGGCTTTATGCTGCCTAAGAAGATCAACCGTCAATTACCACAAGCCATTTCAGCTACACATCTACGATCAGCACCGCCAGCACAACCATTTTATAAACCGAATGTACCTTAAAGTAGACCATCTCAAAGACCTATGACAGCGTAACTGAATCGTCCTCAACAAGCGCAAGTACATGCGCTTATAGCTGAAGCGTCTGAGTCAGCAACTACAGTGCCTTTAACCTTTAAAATCACTGCCCACATTCAATGTACACTAGTCTTCCTATTGATGGACACCGAGTCCACTATTTCAATAGTATCATTCACAGCAGTCAAGCGACTAGTGTTAGAAACTACTCCTATGATTGGGGTGAGACTCTTTATTGCCATAGGGACCTTCTTAGACTCTACCAATATTTGTAAAGGTTGCTCGATAGACTTAGGAAGTAGAACAGTGCTCATTGACATGATTGTTGCCCCACTATGTCATTATGATGTCATTCTTGGTATGGATTGGCTCATCGAGATGAAGCCAGAGATCGATTGTGATACCAGATTGGTGACAGCACATGCACTTGAAGGCACGACCTTTACTTTCCCAGTACAGGTCAGTTGGCCCTATCGCATTAGTTGTTACGCTTCCTTATTGGAGAATGTTAATGGTTCAACACTTAGGGACACCCCTGTGGTCCAAGATTTCACTGACGTATTCAAGACGATTCCTGGACTACCTCCTCGGTGCGAGATCGACTTTACTATCGACCTTGTGCCTGGTGCGACATCCATTTCCTTACCAATGTATCGCATGCCTCCATGTGAAATGGAGGAATTGAGGAGACAGATTGATGATCTGTTGGATTCAGGTTTCATACGACCGAGTGTGTCTCTTTAGGGAGCACTTGTGTTGTTTGTAAAGAAGAAAGAAGGATCACTACGATTATGTATTGATTATCGCAGGTTGAATCAAGTGATAGTGAAGAACAAGTATCCCCTGTCCAGGATAGATGATCTGTTCGACTAGTTCAAAGGGGCACGGTATTTCTCAAAGATTGACTTACAGTCTAGATATTATCAGTTGCGCGTCAGGGGTGAGGACGTGCAGAAGACAACATTCAGGACTAGTTTTGGGCACTATGAGTTCCTTGTGATGTTGTTTGGACTCACAAATGCACCAATAGTGTTCATGGACCTCATGAACCGGGTGTTTCGGCCGTACCTGTATTGGTTCGTCATCGTATTTATAGATAACATTTTGATATACTCTAAGAGCCGAAAGGATCACGAAGAGCACCTGCGAGCCGTCTTCGATATCTCAGGAAGAATCAATTATTTGCTCAGTACCAGAAATGCGACTTCTAGAAGGAAGAGGACAAGTTTCTGGGGTATCGCTGTGGACCTTGCTAAGGTGATCGCAGTTCATGACTGGGAACAGCCCGGTTCGGTTATAGAAGTGAGGAGTTTTGTGGGACTTGCTGGCTACTATCGCCGATTCATTAAAGACTTTTCCAAGATAGCCAGACCGTTGTCTCAACTCACTCGAAAGGATCTTAAGTTCGTCTGGAACGAGAAGGCAGAGGCAACCTTTCAAGAATTGAAGGACAAGTTAACGTCCGCACCCGTGCTAGTATTGCCAGAGCAAGGGGTCAGATATACGGTATACATCGATGCGTCTCGTGTTGGTTTGGGTTGTGTTCTTATGCAGAAGGATAGAGCGATTGCCTATGCATCCCGACAGTTGAGGAAACACAAAGAAAACTACCCCACGCTGACCTGGAATTAGCGGTCGTCATCTTCGCATTAAAGCTTTGGAGACATTACCTCTACGGAGAAGAGTTCGAGCTCTTTTGCGATCATAAGAGCCTCAAATACATATTCACACAGAGAGACCTGAATATGAGGCAACGTTGATGGATGAAAACCTTTAAAGACTTCAAGTTTGAGGTCTCCTACCATCTTAGCAAGGCCAACCTTGTGGCAGATGTGTTGAGCCGCAAGAAGACAATAGAATTTACGGCTCCGCTAATGATTAAAGAATGGAACATGGTAGAATTTGTGTGAGACTTCGAATAAAAGCTTACAGTAGAGGAGCCGTTCGAGAGCATCACACACATCCGGGTGCAGCCACTTATTGATGACCGAATCATTATGGCTCAGTGAGAAGATGAATGGTTGATGAGGATGAGGAAATGAGCTAGTGATGATGAAGACTCTGAATGGAGAGTTGTTTCAGATGGGGGTTTACGTTTTCGTGGCCGCCTATACGTCCCGAATCTTCATGACTTGAGAAAGAAAGTTCTCGAAGTTGCTCACAATTCGAAGATGGTGATGCATCCTGGTAGTATAAAGATGTATCGAGATATGAAGCGTTCGTACTGGTGGGACAACATGAAGGTTCACATAACAGATTTTGTATCTCGTTGTCTCACATGCCAGCAGGTCAAGGCCGAGCATCGCCGACCTCCTAGTTTACTTTAGCCCATGCCCATAGCTGAATGAAAGTGAGACTTCATATCTATGGATTTTATTTCCGAGTTGCTGAAGACGAGGAAGGGACACGACTCCATTTGGGTGATTGGGGACCGATTGACAAAATTGGCTCACTTTCTCCCTATTAGAGTTTCAAACTCAGCAGACGATTTAACTAAGCTGTACATCAAGGAGATAGTACGTCTGCATGGAGTGCCTAGGGAGATTGTGTCGGATCGAGACACGCGATTCACATCTATCTTCTGGACTCGAATCCAAGAAGCAATGAGGGTGAAACTGAAGTTCAGTATCGCGTTCCACCCACAGACTAATGGGCAGACGGAACGGGTAAATCAAGTGTTAAAAGATATGTTGCGGGCATGTGTACTCGATTTCAAAGACAGTTGGGATGATTGTCTTCCCTATACTGAGTTCGCTTATGACAACAGTTTCCAAGCGAGCATTGACATGGCTCCCTACGAAGCATTGTATGGGCGTCCGTGTCAAGCACCGCATTGTTGGGCAGGGGTTGGTGAGAAGAGTTTGATTGGCCCAGATTTAGTACAGGCGACCTTAGAGAAGATCGACATTATCAGGCGTCAACTTCTTACAGCCCAGAGAAGACAGAAGAGTTACGCCGATACCAGACGACGACAGCTAGAATTTGAGGTTGGGGACCACATGTTTCTTAAGGTTTCCCCTATGAAGGGAGTCCTTCGCTTTGTCAAGAAAGGGAAACTCATGTCGAGATTCATTGACCCATTCCAGATTCTAAACCGAATGGGTGTGGTAGTATACCGCCTTGTTTGCCCACACCGCTCGCAAGCGTGCACAACGTATTTCACGTATTGATGCTGAAGAAATACGTTTTTGACCCTTCCCATATTATGAAATGGGAGCAGGTACAATTGAGTGAAGATGCTACTTATGTACTGCAACCAACACGTATTCTTGATAGGAAGGAACAAGTGCTACATTGCAAAGTGATCCCGCTTATGAAAGTATTGTGGACTCACCACGCTGAGGAAGAGGCTACTTGGGAAACAGAAGCCAAAATCCATAAGAACTACCCCAGATTCTCGAGGAGTACGAAAAGCTACTAATTTCGAGGATGAAATTTTTCTTTAAGGGGTGTAGATTATAACGTCTCGAAAAAATCCGTACAAAGACCCGAGTATCACCTAAAGCAGAAATTACTAAGGATCGAATTCTATAGAAATTAGATGAAAATTAATTAAGTACTAAATTAAATAATCAGTGGAATTATCTTGGACCACTATCTATACGAACTACAAGACCCAAAACTATTAGAATCACTAACTCAACATTACCTAAAAGTCTAGGAGCAATCTCAAAACCTTGTCGCTCTCGAGAGCACATTGAAACTTCGTATAGAACCTGGACTGCGCGTCAAAAGTCCAATTACCGTAAAACTATAAGGTTATGACCGCCTTATTGGGCTTGACAACTATCGTAGGAATTGAGCCCTAATAGTATCCAGAAACGCACAACTTGAGGCTTAAACAAAGTGCGTGAGAAACACGAATATCTTTAGAAAATGAACCAGAACTTAAGTGAATTGGACCATTCACTTATGGGCGAAATTGAAGACTTCAGACCATCAATTTCTGACCAAACTTTACCTGTGGATCAGGAAAATTTCCCTGCACATGTCAATATGCTTGTGACCTTGATCGAGTGACGATGACCGTTGAACTGATACAGGTCCTCCACGGTCGATCCACAAATCCGATTAGACCGAAATCATAACCTAGCTTAGATCCATGGTTAGGGAACTTACTCCATAATGCAGGTGAGTAATGGACTTCCAGATGAGTCCCGTTTGCCTAAAACAGACACCCTTTAGCTATAACCTAAGTATACCATGGCCCTGGGGCCATTTGAACTAGTTCTAAGCCTATTTAAGGACCTTAAACCACCCCATTCCCATTCCATACGAATTTTCTCCAAACCCTAGGAGAGAGAAGAGAGAAAAGAAGAGGAAAGAGTGAGGAGAAGAGAGAAAGAGTTTGGGAGATCAAGGCGGTGTTTCTCTCTTACGACTACACGCACTAGATCATCTTTACATCTAGCTACACGAGTAATTCCAACTCCGATTTGGGTAAGAAATCCTAACCCTAATCTTGTTTTAGGAATCCAATTAAAGGAATCAACAAAATAGCTAGCCAATTTCGTGATTTAGGTAGTCCTTGTGCTGTATACGGGGACGTAGTGTATGAATCGAGTTCGTAACGGGCGTACCGACAAAAGGTGCAGACTATAAACCTTTAGGTTATGGTTTTCAAGGCATTCAATGTCAGCAATGATTTATGTCTGACTTGATTGCTGGCATATAATCTTAGTTACGATGTATGCGATAAACTATACATGTGTGTGAACTATGTGAATATATAATGCATTCCATGTGTTTGTTGAAATGTTTGAATGAAAGTGAAATTATGATTTATGCTTGCCATGACTATTACTCTAGAATACATGTTTGCTGTGTGAATGACAACTCTTTTGTGAAAGGATCTACCATAATATATTGTATAACTAATTTAGTTTATGTATGTAGTATTATGTAGTCTAAGTGTTTGATAAAATGTCTAAATGAGAAATTGTTTAATGAACCTCTTTTAACAAGGGTGTTGAGATAGGATTCTCAACTACCTCATCCTTATTTACAGTTTCCTTCATATAATGTGAATTGCTACTATGTGATTTATGGACGAAATGCATATGTATATTAACATGTTCAATGTGTTTGATAAAATGCTCAAATGAGAATTATGTTTGAATTGTTTGTTAAAGGTTATTATGAGTAACGTATGTGACTACCTATTGCATTTTAGTATGTTTGGGACTACCACGTAGTCCAGGCAATCAGTAATGGTTCCCGATTGAGTGGTCGGACTAGTTTTCGCCACATTAGATACGTTCGATGAATCCAAGCAGTACGCTGATTGACGATAGTGGTTAGGCCAGGCGGAGTGCTCAGGTGCTCCATGTCAATTATTCAAGGTGCGATCGTACCAATCGCACTTATCAAATAACCCGATTGGCCTCTTGTGTGTTTACCATGTATGGACTCTACTGCTTGAATCTAAGGTATCGCTTACCAATGTAATGCCCGTTTTGACCATGGTACCAAGATCCGCTAAGACTCATGAGCCGGATATGGTGGTGTATGGGACATCGTGGTCGAGCTGTCGGCCTACACTAGGGTGACGAGCCTCTTCATAGTGACCAGTGAGCAACCCAAACTCGTAAGCAGAATATGGTAGTGTATGGGACACCGTATTCGAGTTATCGGCCTACGTTCAGGTGACGAGCCTCCCATAGTGACCTCGATTATAAATTAAGCCTACACTGAGGTGACGAGTCTCTCTGTAGTGACCTCGAGTGTAAACTCGTGAACTTACCTATCCACTGTCTTCATTAGGGGTGATGCCCCACAACTTGCCTATCGAGTGTAAGGGATCTTTGTGTGGATCCTTTGCTCTTGTATAGGGCATAAAACCTAGGTTCTTTGTGTAGATCCTTTGCTCTTGTGTAGGGCATAAAACATAAGTGCTTTATGTAGGACCTTTGTTCTTTTGTAGGGCATAAACTTTTGCCTTGTGTAGACATGTCTAGGTGCCTTGTGTAGCCATATCTAGGTACCTTGTGTAGGTCCTAAAGTCGACCTTATGTAAGTTGTAAAGGTTAGAGGTGAACATAATTTGAAACCTCCATTAGTGAAATCCAGTACACTTAATAGTTGAGGGTGTCCGCTAGGAGTGGAGTAGGCATGTGACGCCCCGTCACTATGGTCACATGTGGGTGGGCACACGTGGGCGGACACTGATGTGGGCGAAGCCTAAGGGCCTGGGCGAGCTACCAGTGGTTGGCAGGCTACTGTGATGGTAGGCTACTATGCACATGGTGAAGGCAGAACTTTGTCCCATATTGGAAGAGTTGTCCAAAGTTGTTGTCGTTATAAGTTGGGTTCCTCCCTTAATAGACATAACGCGTTTTAAAGCAGTGAGCTTCAGCAAAGTGGACAATATCATGTGTTGTGGGGGTGGGCCTTACAAGTGGTGTCAGAGTCGATGATGGCTCTACCCTCGATGGGGGATATTGTGACGCCCCGTCACTGTGGTGACATGTGGGTGAATGCTGATGTGGGCGGGGCCTAAGGGCCTAGGCGAGCTACCAGTGGTTGGCATACTACTTTGTTGGCAGGCTATCGTGCACACAATGAAGGTAGAACTTTGTCCCACATTTGAAGAATTGTCCGAAGTTGTGGTGGCTATAAGTTGGGCTCCTCCTTTAACAAACATGACGCGTTTTAAAGCCATGAGCTTCAAAAAAGTGGACAATATCATGTATTGTGGGGGTGAGCCTTACAAGGCACATAGCCGAACCACTATAAACGACTGTGTTTGGGATTGCTATTTACGTGTCCTTTTATTATGTTTATCTTGAATGTTCATTTAAAGCATGATAACATGAATATCTAAAACTGAAAAGAATCACATCCACTACCAAAAAAAGGGGAAAAGCATACAGAACACGTTAATTTTTTTGCTACGGATATAAACCATAGCTATAGATACTATGGTTTTCATCTGTAGCTACAATGTTGCTACACCATTAATAATTAACGGTGATGTAAGGGGCCCTATATATATATATATATATATATATATATATATATATATATATATATATATATATATATATATATAAAAGCCGTCCATATATTTTAAAATATTATTTTACGATAGGAAATAAAAATTCAGATAGATCGAAGGCTCAAGTGGACCACATGGTAGGAAACATGGAGATTAAATAACATTTGCTTCCTATGGTGTGGTCCACTTGGAGGTTCAATCTACTTTAAGTTTGGGATCATGAGCTAAAATAATTTATTAAAATTAATTATAGGAATGGATAAACCAAATACATCATGGTGGGCCCCACGGAGCTCTTGATAGGACTATCCAGGTTTGTTCGACGAAAGGACGCCCAAAATTGGGCGCGCGCTAAAAAACAGAGCTGCGCCCAAACTTCTCTCTCTCTCTCTCTCTCTCTCTCCGTTTCCTCTGTCCCTCCGTTCCCCAATCCTCTCTCCCCCTCCCGAGCTCTGCTCTATCTTCTCATTCTCCTGCCTCTCTCTCTAATGCATCTCTGCCCTCTCTATCACTCTCCATTGCAGCAGTTGTGAAGCTCCTACCCGAAGAAACATGCACCATTCAAAACCCTTCTCATATCTTTGAGGTATCTTTTAAATCTGAAGGAATCTGAGGCTCATATCTTCCTCTCTTTGTGTCTCTTTTTTTGTCTTTTAGATTTCATGCATGCTAACTGTTTGATGAAATGGCATGCTATCTGTTTGATGAAATGGCTAGATGAAATGGCATGCTATCTGTTTGATGAAATGGCTAGATTTCATGCATTCTATCGGTTTGTTGAAATGGCATGCTAACTTTTTGATGAAATGACATGCTCTGTTTAATGAAATGGCATGATAAAAAGTCTGTTTGAATGGCTACAAAACTATGCCAACCCAAGCCTCACCCAAAACCAGGCTAGATATGAACCTGCGTAAGAAAGTCTGCCTCGTAAGTGAATAGCGAAATGAGGAAAAGGTGTTATTTGAAGGTTTATTTTTCTATTTTATCAAGAGCAACAAAAAATGAAAAAGGAAAAAAAAAAAAAAAAAAAGGAGGGGGGGGGGGGGGGGGGGGGGGGAAGGAAAAAGGTTACATCTGTTGCCAAATGCAACATCCTTTTATCAATGATCCTTCAAAGAAAGTTGTTGGATTTGAAGGACCAGGCTAATAGCTGCCGGATTTGAATAAATTGTTTAATTTTCAGTCATGAAGTGTTCATGAGCGATTAGTGTGGGTCAGTGAACACTGGAGTTAACAAACATCTTAGCAGGGGCGTAAAAGGATAATTGAATTGGTGAGCAAAGAGACCCAACTCAGTTAGATATCAAGTTGATTCAACATGAAACTTGATTTTTCATTTCTCATTGAGTTTTTTTTTTTTTTTTTTTTTTTTTTTTTTTTTTTTTTTTTTTTCAAGTGTAATCAAGTTGGGCCGAAAACTCAACGGAGTTGATTTTTTCTGGGTTATCTAATTCTTTTGTTAACTTTTCTTATTTTTATTAGTTTATGCACTTCATAATATACTACTTCAAAACAATGATTTAATTATTGAGTTTTTTGCTTGCAAGTCAAGTGTTTGGCTAACTCTTCAAGTCAATTCGACTTAGTAGACTTTCGAGTTGAGTCAGGTTCTTAGACATGCATGGGAATTAAAGAAAATTATATAAATATTTGGCCCTGTTTGGTAAGCGCCTACAAATGAGCTCATCTCATATTAATTAATAGTAATTATTTACTACAGATCTTGATCTCGAGTACATAATTACTATTAACATGAACTCGGTATATCTCTAATACATAATCTCTCTCAAATAAAATGAGTTGAACTCAGTTTTAGGCATCTACCAAACAGGATCTTTGGGTGTTCATTTGAATAGTAAGATTCAATTGTGTGCCAGGTAAGCCAATTAGAGCTATAAGCCATAAGAGGTAGTCGGGTAGCCAAAGCTGTAAGCCAATCAGAGTGGTAAACCAAGCAATAATCAGGAAATAGTATAGGCCAGAATTCCAGTGTTTTCAGCAGTAGTTAATAATTAGGGTAGCCAAAATCATACAAGAAGCAGCCAAGTTGGAACTATAAAGGGTCCGCCATAAGAAATCTATAATATCCTTCAAGTATATTCTCCATGACAGTAAATTTAACTACTACAAGAGTTGGCCGCATGTAACTCATTGAGAGGGTGCTTCTATCATTATTTCTACCCTGGCCGCATGTAATTCTAATATTTCTACCCTTATTTTAATGTGTCGTGTCAATCAAGTATGGCCTGAATTTTTTTGTGGGGCCTGCCAGAAAATTGTAACTTTTTTTATCAACAAAGTTACATATGTTACACTCCTACCTTTCTCCCAATTTATTTTTTTTCTAATGTGTCAACCAAATAAAAATTAGGCAATCAGGAAGTTTGCTAATTTAGGATTGACTATTCTTGTGATTTGTAACCTCCTAGATTAGAAAGTCCTAGGATGCTTCAAAATTGTTGTCCTGCAATCCGCATAAAGTGTAGCTTCATATAACCTGATTAGTCTCTTTTCTTTTGAATCTAATTGCATCATTTTTTAAATCTAAATTCCAGGTGTACTATATCCTACAACCCCAAAATTACTACAGCCCCTTAGATTTGAAAACCAATCAACCTTACACCTGAAACCCGATCCAAGCTCGAATTGTTAATCTCAATGGTCCCCTAAATCAGCCAGTCCATTAAACAGTCCCTAAACTGTCCATAACCTCAACAGCCTTCAAAGTTGTCACCTCTTAGCCAACCCAATGTCTCATAAATCAGCCCTATAACAGCTCCATACCAACCCTTATTTTAACTTAATCTCTGTGCACAAATTTGTCCCTAAACTGTCAGCCAACACTCTGCCCCAAGCAACCAATATGGCCATCAAGTGAACCTAAAATGATCCTCCATCTGTCCTAACTTCAGTCTCAAAAAAATCCAGAATTTGTCTATCCCCAATGATCATATACAGTACATATCAGTCCATGGTACTAACCAAATTCCAATAGCACCATACCCCAATCATGGGGTTCTTCTTAGTGTCATGAAGGTTGCACTGATTAGTTTGTGGTATTCACAGGACCAATTGGAGATCCAAAACAGTCAACCAATTGTTTTCTTGGTTCCATAGGACCCATCGGGTGTGGCCTATACAGTGGATCAAGTGGTCTGTGGGACCAACGGAACCATTTGTCCAAGTTTGAGTTCCAGCCATGGGCTTATAATTGTTTAGAGGGATTTCATTTGCTGCTAAAAGTTCAAAATTGTAGCAGCTAGGCTGTAAAGGATTTGCAGGTAAATGAAATCACAGCTTTACAGAGAGATCTCATTTGTAGCTAAAAGCTGTAAAACCCGTACCCTAGCCCGTACCGTTCCATAGACTTCCTCGGTCCTCCCGGTCGAATTCAGACAACCCACGACCTGTAACCAACATTTGTGTACGATTCTAAGCCGAGTCATGCATATCTGAGTCAGCTCAACCCGAGACTTATACCCTAGCGACCGCGCCGACACCGCGGTTTCGATGCCACGTCTCGCGCGATAAGGCGATACCCAGGCCAAGAGATGTGGGTCCGCGTTCAGTTCGAGAAAACGCCACTCGTTTGTAATCCCAAGAGAATCTCTACAACATGTCCCATCGATCAAGTGCACATCAATCACTTCATATGTCAAGTACATCTCCCATCACACCCATCCCCAAACAACCCCATAGTCAAAGCAACCCATACATGCCAAGTACACCTTTTCACCCATCACTCACCTTTTCACCCATCACACCCATCCCTCTCTCTTACACCTTTCTCTCTCATTTTTCCTCCCAAGCAACCCACGTCCATGGCTCTCCATGGGAGAAACTTTGTGTGGCCCACCTTCTATCTCCCATCTCCACCATCCAAGTTTCATCTCAACCGTTGGAATTGTCTCTTTGGAGCTCTAGCATGCTTTGGTGGAATGAGGAAAAGATCTTGAGGTGGGTGATCTTGGATCTATGTTTTTATTATTTTCATTTGTCTATTTATGTAATTTTTTGTGATTTAAGGGTCCACATAGGGTGGGACCCACCTTGATGTATACTTTGTATCAAAGAGGGGCCCATAGTGGCGGGGCCCCTCCATCACCGCCGATTTCTCAATTTCCCTCCCTCTCTCCTCTTTTTCCCTGATTTGTGGCCCACTTGATGTGGGTATGATGATCCAGACCGTCCAACATGTGGGACGGCCTGCTGTCCCGTTGTGGCAGGCCCATATGAAGGGCAAACATAAATATCGGCTCGATCTAAGACTGTGAGGCCCACCCTGGTTAACCCCACTGTGATGTATGGGTTTTATTCCCACCGTTCAGCTTCAACAGTCCAGATTTCAGCAGGTTGTGAGCTACATTGCAGTAGCAGCAACGCAGTCCCATGCTGACCGCCTGGATGTGGGGAAAACACAAACATCAGCATTGATCCAAAGCTGGTGGGGCCACACTCGTGGACCCCACCCTGATGTATGTTGCTGTCCACCGTCCAGTAGGTCTGGACGGTGGAGAAAACGCTGGCGCCTGCTTGATTCAGCAGCACTGGTGGGCCACACGTACCGGTCCACCGTGAGATGTATGTTTTATCCACCCAGCCGTCCCGGGGCATGGGACCCACCTAAAGTATGTGTTGTATCCATCGTCCAGCAGCTGGACGGTGGTACACACCGTTAATGCATGTGGTCTATATCCACGCCACCATCTGTTTTGGCGTGTGGGCCCACCCCACACGTGTGAGCAGTGGGACCCACCTTGATTAATGTGTTTTATATCCACGCCGTTCAGTTGTATGTACGGTGGGACCCACTGACGTGGGTGCATTATCCACCGTCCATTCATCTGGACGGTGGAGCCCTTTAACTTATGCCCCGTCCCTGCCACGTGTGTAGGGGACACCATGATATATGTGATATCTACACCGTCCATTGCCTGGACGGTGTACTCCTGATGTGCTGCTGCTACACGTGCAGCAACAGGCATGGCTACACGTGTGTATGGGTTCAATCCACACCGTCCGTCCATTTTCAGATCATGAGACGTGTGGGCCCCACTGCAATGTATGGGTTTCAACAGGGCCGCCCACGTGAGACCCACCTTTGATGGATGTCCTGATCCACACCGCCCATTAACGATGGGACCCACCTTTGCTGTGTGTTCATACACAACGTCCACCTGAGACCCACATGCAGCATAGCTGCTTTACCACGTCAGCAAGATCCGTGGGTCTCACAATGATGTATGAGTTTTATCTACACTGTACATGGACGGTGGACCATGATATATGTGTTACATCCAAACCGTCCATCCAATTGGCAAGCTTGTCATAAGGCTTGAGAAAAAAACAAATGAGTCAGATCTATCAGGTGGACCACCCTGCAGAAAACAGTGGAGATTGAACGTCCACCATTGAAAACCTTTTTGGGTTTACAGAAGATTTGGATTAATATGAAACTTGTTTTCCCTTAATCCAGGTCTTTGTGACCTTATGACCAGATTGGATGGAGAATATGGCGGGCCCTACCTTGATGTATTTAATTATCACCCATCCATGGGGCTCACCCGGATGTATTTGTGGCCTATCGATGCGGTCCACTTGTAGATGGTGCAGCCCATTGGTGCGGTCCGTATATGTGGCCCACCTTGATGTATCTATAGCCCATTTGGTAAGGCTCATCGTGATGTATTTGAGACCCATGGGTTGTGACCCATCATGATGTAACTGAGACCCATGGGTTGTGACCCATTGTGATGTATTCGAGGCCCATGGGCGAGGCACATTGCGATGTATCTCCGACCCATGTGAAGAGGCCCATTGAGATGTATTTCCGGCCCATGTATTATGGCTCATTTGATGTATACGAGGCCCGTTGGTGTGACCCATTGATACGACCCACTTGATGTATGTGTGGCCCATGTGACGTGGCCCACTTGATGTATATGTGGCCCATATGAAGCGGCCCACCTATTGTGTATTCAAGGCCAGATGAGATGTATGTTGGCCCATATGACGAGGCCTATGTGACGTAAATGAGGCCCATTGTGATTGTACGTGAGGCCATAGGCCCACTATATATTTAGCCCTATGTAGGCCACTCCTTGGGAGCAATGTTGGTTAGATGCCCACATTTATGGGCAATGATGGTTGGATGTCCACATTGTGACCTTCCCTTAGGCCTTGTTAGGCCCATTCTCATCATTCTCTTGGTGGGTTAACCCAAATAAGTGGGCCTCATTTGCAGTAGACGGATGACTCCGTGCTATCGGATTTGATATACCTACGGTCGAGTGCCGATCTTTATGCTATGGTTGATCGGCTGATCATCCATGGACCCCGCCTTGTTTATCTGCTGATTATCGGTGTTGATTTCGTGACTGATTTGCCGATCCTGATTATCTATCGATTCCGATCTTCGTGACCGATTGCTGATTCCATTGACGTGACTGATTTGCCGATCCTGATCATCGATCGATTCCGATCGTTGTGACCAATTGCCGATTCCGATTGACGTGACTGATTTACCGATTCTGATTATCAATCAATCCCGATTGTTGTGACCGATTACCGATTTCGATTGACGTGACCGGTTTGCCGATTCTGATCATCGATTGATTACGATCATTGTGACAGATTGCTGATTCCGATTATCATGACCGATTTGCCGATCCCGATTATCAATCGATTCCGATCGTTGTGACCGATTGCCGATTCCAATTATCATGACCGATCTGCCGATCCTGATTATTAATCGATTCCTATTATCATGACCGATTTGCAGATCCTGATTATCGATCGATTCTGATCATCGTGACCGATTGTCGATTTCGATTGACATGACCGATTTGCCGATCCTGATTATCGATCGATTCTGATTGTCGGGGCCGATTGCCGATTACGATTGACGTGATCGATTTGCTGATCCTGATCATCAATCGATTCCGATCGTTGTGACCGATTGCCGATTCTGATTGACGTGACCAATTTACCGATTCTGATTATCAATCAATCCCGATTGTTATAACCGATTGCCGATTTCGATTGACGTGACCGATTTGCCGATCCTGATCATCGATCGATTCCGATCGTTGTGACCAATTGCCGATTTCGATTGACGTGACTGATTTACCGATTCTGATTATCGATCGATCTCGATTGTTGTGACCGATTGCTGATTTCGATTGACGTGACCGATTTGCCGACCCTGATCATTAATCGATTCTGATCGTTATGACCGATTGCCGATTTCGATTGACGTGACCGATTTACCGATTTTGATTACCTCTCGATTCCGATTTGTCAAGGCCGATTATATAGGCCGATTTCAATTGCTAAGGCCAATTGTCGAGACGTATATGATGTATATGCGACCCGTAGTTGAGGCCCATTGTGATGCATTCGTGGCCTATGGGCAAGGCCCATTATGATATGAAATAGGCCCATGATGCATGGCCATTTGATGTATTCGAGGCCCAGATACGTGGCCCATTTGATGCATATGAGACCCATGTGTAGGGCCCACATGTCATGTATTTGAGGCCCATGGGCAAGGCCTACCCGTTGTGTATATGTGGCCCTTGAGTAAGACCCCTTGTGTTGTATATTAGGCCTTTGTGTGAGGCCGTGGGCCCATTATATGTTTGGCTCTGTGTGGGCCATTCCTTGGGGGCAATGTTGGTTAAATGTCCACATTGTCGAGGCCGATTGTTGGTGTCGGTTATTGATACCGATTATGAGTATGTGATTGCATAGCATCATGATACATGCCCATACACATCATCTGCATGTTTCTTATGAGATGTGGTTGACCATTGCATATGTTATTGGGCAGATTGTTATGAGACTCCCTGATAGGCGGAGGTTATCTCATATGATTGCACGGTATGCATAGGATTGATGCATGACTGGATTGTATGACTCATGCATCTTGCATTGTGTGCCTTAGCGACATCAGGGCTGTAGCCTCCACAGGCTTATCGTGGATGGCCAGACGGGACACGGGAAATTTGTTCTACATGGGGTGCTATAGATATCCTTGGGTGAAAGTCTCAGAACCCTCTTGGTTCCAGAAGTTGCTCCAACGTCTAGACCGAGTGGATGCATAAGCGCGTGAGGGCTGTATACCGTTAGGCCGCGTCTCCCACTGTGTCATGGTCGGTTGGAAGGGGGTACGGCCTTACCTGCCTGGGAGGAGGGGGCAATGCTAGGCTGAGTCTGACCAGCTCGAGGAATGGGTCCGCTATCGATGAGTCGGGCCTGATATTGGCAGGCAGATAGTGAGGTCTCTTCCACTCACCTTGTTGCGCGCAATGGGGCGACAATCTAGTTTATAGTGTAATAGACCCCGATGATTTCCCAGAGAGGAACCGTACTGATATGTTGACTTATTGAGTAGGAGTTGCATACTCATACATTCATTTCATTCACTATCTACTTGGGCTGGTGGTGCGCAACTAATAGGTTGGGCGCGCGACTAACCTGAGATCAAGAGTTTACCACATTGAGTCTAACTATCCAAATTTAGGTATAGGACTGGTTTGGATAGAAGTCCCTTATGGTGGACCCCGTAGCCTGCGATACTATGTACTATCATCCCAACTTCACACTCCAGCTTGGTCACTTTATTCGCATCGCATATTGCATTGCATTCTCAGCACATAGCATTTGGCTTACTATGTTTCCGCATTGCATAGTTGCTCTACATGGCTTCATCCGTATATGATATTGGTTTATTATATTTTCACATTGCACAACTGGGGTAAGTCTGATGGTATTCATGGGCCTATCAGCATGTTTTTGCATTATTCTGTTACTGCATAATTTATGGGCTAGTTAGTATTTCCTCTTACTCTGAATACTCTGATATTGCTTATTTGACACTTACCTTGTGCATACACTTTCACCATCCACTAAGCTTTCTATAAGCTTATGCACGATAGATGCGTGCAGGTGGCATTAGGTTGCAGCAACGTTGAGCTTGGAGCATGCAGCAGACCTCTGAAGCTTTGATTTTCGATATATGTATTTCCCTTTCAGCACTGTATTCAAATGTTCATATTAGTGGATATGTGATGATGATGTTGCCTTTGTGATTTGGGTAAACTTGTAGTTATGCTTCTTGTGAGTTAAATGTACATTGAAAAATCCTCCTTGCAGGATCCCAGGATCGGAATCTGGCGTATGAACGCTGGGAGCTGAGAATGGGGTACTACAAAGGCTGTCGGCACCGGATTCGGCGATTGAGAATTTTTGTGAGCCCGGTTTCTGAGTTTGGGGCGTGACAAAAGCTGTAAATGATTTACAATTTGAAAATTATTTACAGGCATTTTGCAGCATCCAAACATTGACTGTAAATCATTTACCTATATTTCATTTACATCATCCAATCGTTGCCTGTAAATCATTTATATTTGTTTTGAACCTAAATCATTTACCTATATTTCATTTACAACATCTAAAGTTATGCTTCTGCAGATAACTCATGTCAGTTTAATAAGCCAAGGGTGGAACAGAACCAACAGATGCATTTCTCCTCCCCTGATAACTATGAAACTCAAAAATCAGTTAATTATTCTCAGCCGCAGTTGTTTCAGACTGGAAATGGTTCTTACACACAGGTGGAATAGAACCAGCAGAACCAACCCAAATTTCTCTTATTTTGTTTCATTCTCAGCTGATTCTGTTCTACATTTCTTTCTACATTTGGATTTTGAGAAATGCAGAGTACTTGTGGAGACTTTGTGATGCCTAAATCTAATGTTTATTGTATTGGAATGAGATAAAAGAGGATAAAAGATTGACCTAAAACCACCCAAAGACCTTCAAATTCATATGTAGCCCACTTGATTATTGGACTTAATTTTATGGGCTCACATGATCATCATGGTGGAATGAACCTATTGTATGAGTTGAATGTGATGAACACACCATGAGAGCCTAAAAATACTTTACCTTGACACTTCTTCTCATTTCACAGTTGTCACCTCATTTTACTTGGATGTCACAAGACACCACAATCTACACAGTTCTATTTCAATCCAAGAATATGGTT